>CM019072.1:3145000-3775000 GCA_009667805.1 Leptobrachium leishanense
AAAAGCCGTCATTGAACCAATACGGTTTAAGTTTTGATGGACGCTCACACAGTTCTGTCAGTAGCCACGAGTATTTAAGTGCACAAGCGTATTTGTGTGACCAAGAATGCCACATGCGGACGTTCCACACTTATTCCATCATGAGAAGCCCCTGTTTGAGGGAAGCCTTTGATAGCTGACTACTGCTACTTCCACCTTAAACCATTGCATGTATCCGTCCCTTTCTTAATCAGGACTCTGCTAAAATGCTCATCCAAGCACTTATTACTTATCTCCCGCCTTGACTACTGTAACCGCCTTCTTTCTGGCCTTAAGAGATCCCAGATTCTCTCTCTGCAGTCTGTTATGAATGCCTGCACCAGGCTCATCCACCTCACCTCCCGTACCTCTCACACCTCACCTCCCGCACCTCTCGCACCTCACCTCCCGCACCTCTCACACCTCACCCATTTGTCACTCTCTACACTGGCTCCCTGTTTCCTATAGAATCCAATTCAAAATATTGCTGCTCACGTACAAAGCTCTCCATAACCGCGCCGCTGCCTTCATTTCCTCCTTTATTAAGAGGTACATCCCGTCCCGACCACTTCGCTCGGCCAATGATCTGATGCTATCGTCTCCTCATACCCGCACCCCCTGACTCCCTCCTTTAGGACTTCTCCCCAGCTGCCCCCTTTCTATGGAACTCCCTCCCCTGCACTATCAGACTCTCCCCGTCTCTCCATTCCTTCAAGAAGTCTCTGAAAACACATTACTTTAGAGAAGTCTATCATCTCACTCCCTAATCCCCCTCTGTACATTTTCTACTGCATCTTCCCACCCAGCCCACATGCACACAGCTATTTCACATTCTCTATGAACCCTCACCTATTGTGTCACCCCTATCCTTTTAGATTGTAAGCTCTCGAGGAGGGTCCCCTCACCTACTGTATTGTGTGTTTAACCTGTATGTATATTTGTTGTTCTGCTTCCCATTGTACAGCGCTACGGAACTTGTTAGCGCTTTATAAAAACTTGTAACTATAGTGAGTGGCCTCTGGGAATAATACAAAAGAATATATGACATAGTTATCCCATGTTCAAGTATCTGATACCCTGCAAGAGTTAGTACATTGTATCAGGTGAACAGGAAAACATGATGGGTTTCCTTATGTGAGACACCACAGTAGCCATGTTAATGCAAGGCATTGCAGTGAAAGTCTAACCCTTGCGTACGAATCTTCCTCGTTTGCTTCACGGCATCTGGAATAAATGGAAAGAAGTGAGAGAGAATAACACTACATTTTTTTTACTCCATGTTTACAAAGTTCTTTATATTGGCATCCTGTAAAGCGAGGTCCCCGGAAGAGCTGATTTAGTGAAATAAAAGATGGTATTTTGTTGGGCAGAGCTGGTACAGTTACTCTGCATAAGCTGCCGCCTACTGGCATGAGCAGGCTCCGTTTACCTCTTCGGTAATGGGCTTGGCGCATGTGGAGATCACATCCTTATTCTGTTTTATAGCGCATTCGTGGTGGTTCGCTTTGAGACCGAGTGGAAGCCCGAGGCTAGCAGAGGGAGTCCTTATATCATAACAGCAACGCTCTACTTTAGTTTTCTAAAGGACATAATTGGGACTGGTTCATCTGTGTAATGTTTTCCCGCGGAGCTAAACAATGTTACCGCTCAGGAGACAACCTTTTATCATTTTAAATACGGACAAGCAAGTGACTCAGCCTTTATCCCCCTCCCTCCAAAACAAGCAGCAAAACAAATACATATTTGCGTTTACGCACAGATATAAATACACATTTTACTAGAAATTTTGGAATAGCCGTCGAACAACTTATTAATGCCCTAATTACCTCGAATGGTTAAAGATTTTGCACCTATCAGCAAAGCGCATTAGGCGTTACTATACAAAGAGAAGTGCCACAATGTGTACTGTTTTTGTGTTGCACTCCTTGGTAAATTCAACCGTATTTGTTTTATAAACATTGCCATATTGTGCGAAACCTTTCACGGCGCACTCACCAGGCACCGTCACCCTGAGCAACGAGTGCGCTACAATGTTCACGTCAACCTGAAAAGGGTCAAAGGAACTCCGAAGCTGATGGCAACAAGAAGAAGAGGATATAAAACAGATACGAATGTGTGAAATAGAAAAGGCAGCTCCGTAGACCTCGGAACAATAGAACATACTTTTAGTTGCCATCACTGTTGTGGATTCACGTTTGCTAAAGTGTCTCTGAAATACAAACAGTTGGAGATCCCCATACTTTTTAAGCCCTATGTTTGCACTCTGTCCTCTCTGCTCGGCTTGCCTCTATTCAGGGGTATCACGCCTCTCAACACCAGCAGCATTGGCGTAGGAACTGGGGGGGGGAGGCAACTAGGGTTGCCAGGTCAGCCATGTTTTCCTGTAAACATACAGGACCCTGTTACATTCTTTGCGCATACGTTTGTGCGTGTGGAAAAAACGCATTAACGCGAGGGGCAAAACCCTTTGCGCTGAACGTCGTATTACAATATCAGCGCAACAAACGTGCGTATACGTCTACCGTGGGTGAACCTGCGCCAACTTACTGTACTGCGCGCGTCCTATGCTTAACATTGTGAGCGCAAATACGTTTGTGCGCTGGTACGCGGATGGTATTACAATCTATGCGCAGTTTGTAACGCACAGCCCTTTCGCGCATAATTTTAGCAACTCCTAAAAGCTGGTGTTAATGGCAAATTCTATCAACCTGGCGGAAACCAAATACACCAGCCCAAAAACAATTACCGCAGCAAAAGTATAGTTACACATTCTACACATACCCAAGCAATAAAATGGAGAAGTTGTGCGTGTATTTTTTTTGATGCAGCATATATGCGCAGATTGACTTTGACATGCGCAAAAAATTAACGTGAGACAATTGTGGTTCTTAATTCTGATTGGCTGAATTGTGTGGAAAAAACAGTGATTTCTGCGCGCAATATTGCTGTGCGCGCGTTTGTGCGTGTTCGTTTTATGCACGTTATTTTTTGACGGATGAAAAAAATGCGCGAGGATTGTAATACCAGCGTTGATTTATGCGCGTTAACGTTTAACGCTTCCCGCAAAAATTTACGCGTTGCGTGTGCGTGTTTGCGTGAAGAATGTAATAGGGCCCACAATTTATTCATTCTGAGGGTCCGTGCCTGAAAAATGCCACCCCGCAGCATGTAGAATCCATATGCTGCTGGAAGGTAATCAAAAAGGTGACCAGCCTTGTTTCCCTTCTTACAGCGTACAGTTGCAAGAAAAGTATGTGAACCCTTTGGGATTACGTGGAGTTTTGCATGAATTGGTCATAAAATGTGCTCTGATCTTCCTCTAAGTCACAAAAATTTGAAAAACACAGTCTGCTTAAAATAATACAACACAAACATTATATGTTGTCATGTGTTTATTGAACATAACATGTAAGCATTCACAGTGCAGGGTGGAAAAAGTATGTGAACCCCTTGCCTAGTGACTTCTCCAAGATCTAATTGGAGCCAGGAGTGAGCCAACCTTGAGTCCAATCAGTGTGATATTATTAAAAAGTGTTGCTGAAAGCTGTCCTGACCTTTAAAAACACACACCAGTTTTGAGTTTACTGGTTTCAAGAAGCACTGCCTGATGTGAACCATGCCTCGCAGAAAAGAGCTCTCAGAAGACCTACGATCAAGAATTGTTGACTTGCATGAAGCTGGAAAGGGTTACAAAAGTATCTCCAAAAGCCCTGATGTTCATGTGTCCACGGTAAGACAGACTGTCTACAAATGAAGAAAGTTCAGCACTGTTGCTACTCTCCCTAGGCATGGTTGTCCTGTTAAGATGACTGCAAGAGCACAGCGCAGAATGCTTAATGAGGTAAAGAAGAATCCTAGAGTGTCAGCTAAAGACTTACAGAAATCTCTGGAACATGCTAACATTTTTGTTGACACATCTACAATAAGGAAAACATTAAACAAGAATGGAGTACATGGGAGGACACCATGGAGGAAGCCATTGCTGTCCAAAAAGAATATTGCAGCACACTTGAAGTTTGCAAAAGGGCACCTGGATGTTCCACAGCACTACTGGCAAAATATTCTGTGGACAGATGAAACCAAAATTGAGTTGTTTGGGAAAAAAACACACAACACTATGTGTGGAGAAAAAAAGGCACAGCACACCAACATCAAAACCTCATCCCCACTGTAAAACATGGCGGAGGGAGCATCATGGTTTGGGGCTGCCTCAGGGCCTGGACGGATTGGTGTCATTGATGGAAAAATGAATTCCAGAGTTTATCAAGACATTTTGCAGGAAAACGTAAGACCATCTGTCCGCCAACTGAAGCTCCGCAGAGGATGGGTGATACAACCGGACCATGACCCAAAGCATACAAGTAATTCAACAAAAGAATGGTTTCAATAAAACAAAATACGCCTTCTGGAGTGGCCCAGTCAGAGTCCTGACCTCAACCCGATTGAAATGCTGTGGCATGACCTTAAGAGAGCGATTCACACCAGACATCCCAAGAATATTGCTACACTGAAACAGTTTTGTGAAGAGGAGTGGTCCAAAATTACTCCAGATCGTTGTGCAGGTCTGATCTGCAACTGCAGGAAACGTTTGGTTGAGGTTATTGCTGCCAAAGGAGGGTCAACCAGTTATTAAGTCCAAAAGTTCTCATACTTTTCCCACCCTGCACTGTCAATGTTTACATGTTCTGTTCAATAAAAACATGAAAACATATAATGTTTGTGTTGTATTATTTTAAGCAGACTGTGTTTTTCAAATTGTTGTGACTTATGAAGATCAGAGAACATTTTATGACCAATTCATGCAAAACTCCACGTAATCCCAAAGGGTTCACATACTTTTCTTGCAACTGTATGAGTTATGCATGTTGTAGGGCAGCGCTTTTACCTGTGCTCTCCCTCTGCTTGAAATAGTAATAAGAGTCCAGGAAAGCATGGCCGATCTGACAGCCCTAAGGACGACCCCCTAACTGTTATATATTTATATTTCATAGATGTGGGCACGGTGTGTCTGGAATTGAGGATTTGTTGTATGGACGGAGATCCTGCTTTACTTCACAACCCCTTTAGTTATTGGGCTCCTCCTTACGATGGGTAATAGTGCTAGTAGTAAACCAATACACCGAGCTTGCGTGTCTGCAGTAGTATGGTTATATTACGCTTTCACACTGACAACAAAGGGGTGTGTGGCACCTGTTGTCACATCATCATTGATTCAGTGATGTCACAGGCAAGTGACTAAAAGAGGTGTGGGAACTCACCAAGATTTCTGTCATCCAATTAGCAATTATCTCGCACTTAACACAAATGCACACTTAAATCTGATAAATTCCATATATATACCTAAATATAACAAAAAATGAATCCTATATTTATTGTGTCTTGACGGGGAAAGATATGACTGAACAGCTGAATAACAGCTTTATAGTGGGACCAATGGGAACTCAGTCCCATCTGCAAAAATAGTGCAGGAACTGCGTTCCCATTTGTTCCCCTTGACCCCTGCCCGTACTGCTGGAGCAGGAATGTAGCCCCAGCTACAGAGGGCCATGTTAGCCCAATGTGCCCGCATAGATGATAGAGATCTATTCCACTGGAGAGCAAATCTCTTGTCCCTGCACTGTAGGCCACCAGATTTAGTGACACCAGCCATACGCAGGCCTTGGCTATCGCCGGATTTGTGCGCTGTCTGCCCTTTCTGACATCCTTTACTTATGTCAATGCATATAATGATCTTTTGCACGAGGCGTTCTGATGTTTGCTTTCTTTTGTCGCAGTTACAAAAACAGGAATGTGCTCTGTGCAGTGAATGGTCTCCCAAATGTCATAAGTGGAGCGCACATTTGCGATATTCAGGCAATTATATTAAAATCAGTTGCCTGGCTGCGTTTAGCACCCTCACAACCCTCAGCTCATTAATCAAACCCACGGGCTGCACAATAAGGTGAGACAATTCAGTCCCGGGCTAAACCTTCTCCTGGCCTTCGGAAAGAAGAGCATCTAAGTAATCCCTGCTTCACTTAAAAATAAAAATAACAACAACGTAACGTAGCGACACGATGCACGAGGAAAATAATTATGGCGCTAAATCCAAACCAATGCAGATTTCCTTTAAACTAGGAAACCTTGAGCTGTTACATGGTAGCAATTAATTGCGGAAAGGGAGATTTTCAAATTGTTTACATTAGGAATTCTCTTTTCAAATTTTTTTTTTCCCCACAAGACTCACTTGCTTAAAAGGCCAGGCCTGATCATTAAATAAATGTAATAATACTGAAAGAAAGTCTCTGAAATTAAGCCTGAAACCACAGATTTACTGGCTGGCAGCACAAGGACTCAAATGTTCGGTACCAGCATCCGATAGCAGGACTTAGTCATGTCTACTTTCCGCCTGCTGTATATTGTTGATTCTATATATACTGTATACATATATATAGATCTTCTGCACAAGTACACTGCAACATTGTCTCCCTGCAGGGGCAGATCCAGACACAGGTTTCGGGGGGGGCATTCTACCAGTTTTGACCAAGAGCTGGTGTTGGGTTCGCAGTGCCAGGCGGATATATTTTCCCCAACTCACATGGATATATATATATATATTGGCCCCCAGCGCACATGGATATATTTTCCCCAGCGCACATGGATATATTTTCCCCAGCGCACATGGATATATTTTCCCCAGCGCACATGGATATATATTTGCCCCAGCTCACATGGGTATATATTGCCCCCATCTCACATGGGTATATATTGCCCCAGCTCTCACCTCCTCTGCTGGCCCCAGGCTCCGCCGGCGTTCTTTTCTTATCCCCATGATGCGAGTGGCCGCTGGCATGACGCAGCTTTGCCGCTCGCCGGGAACCACCTGACCAGCCGCGCAGCCGCGTTCTCGTGAGAACGCGGACGGTCAGGTGGTTCTCATCCCAGGCGTGCAGCCAAGCTGCATCATGCCAGCGGCCGCTCGTCTTGTAGGGAGATGAGAAGAACGCCGGCCGTGGCGATTTTCTCGGGGGGGGGGCAATTGTCCTTTTCCCCGCCCCCGGATCCGCCCCTGTCTCCCTGTGATTCAAGGCAAGGAAGCGGATGTGTACTGCCAGGCTGTGGTTTATTATACCTCCCTTAAAACATTTTGTATCTTTTACCTTGTAACGTTAACATATACTTATGTCGCAACCCAACACATGGGGGTTTACTCATGCATAAATGGACTGAAAAGAATCACAGAACTTGGGTCAAACTTGCATTTATTCTTATTTAAACCATTTATTCTTTTAATTTGCAGTAAAAATACTCATTTATTTATTTTTTTATTTAGCCATTTTTCAGGATTTTTTTCAGCAAAATTATTTTGCCGATTATTATTATTTTTTTTTCTGTAACAGGCCGATTACCCATTTTCCCTCCCTGGTGTCATGTGACTCGTTAGTGTAACAAGGTCTCAGGTGTGAATGGGGAGCAGATGTGTTAAATTTGGTGTTATCGCTCTCACTCCCCTTATACTGGTCACTGGAAGTTCAACATGGCACCTCATGGCAAAGAACTCTCTGAGGATCTGGAAAAAAGAATTGTTGCTCTACATAAAGATGGCCGAGGCTATAAGAAGATTGCCGAGACCTTGAAACTAAGCTGCAGCACGGTGACCAAGACCATACAGTGGTTTAAAAAAGACCGGTTCCACTCAGAACAGGCTTCGCCATGCTTAGCCAAAGAAGTTGAGTGTACGTGCTCAGCATCCGATCCAGAGGTTGCCTTTCGGAAATAGACCTTTGAGTGCTGCCAGCATTGCTTTAGAAGGGGCTTCCTTCTGGGACGACGGCCATGCAGACCAATTTGACGCAGTGTGCGGCGTATGGTCTGAGCACTGACAGGCTGAGCCCCCACCCCTTCAACCTATGCAGTGCATTTGGTATGTGGGGTATATGGAGTGATTGTATGATATGTATGTACATTATTTCTCACCTTTCGTCCTTGAGGAAAAAAAACTTCTTTGAATTGGCAGATGCTCCTCTAAGTTGTCCCCCAACTGGGCAAGGAATTACTTATTATCTCCTAAACCATAGAAGCCAGAGGGTCATTTGAGGTGTCATTGGAAAGGAGAACACAGCATTGCCAATGATACAAAGCACAGCCAGGGTTTATGTAAATATAAATATGCAGCACTAGTATATACAATTATAAAGTGAACATTGATGCTGCATTGTGCAGCTCTGTGATACGCTCATGCACATCGCACATTACTATATCAGAGCTGCACGTCAATAAAACTCACAGTAATGTATGGTGTGTAACGAGTGAGTTTTATTGCTGTGGAGCTCTACAATATGCTCATGCATAGCACACATTACTGTGAGTTTTATTGCTGTGGAGCTCTGTGATACGCTCCTACACACTGCACATTGCTGTGAGTTTTATTGCTATGGAGCCTGTGATACGCTCATACACACTGCACATTACTGTGAGTTTTAGGCTAGGGTCAAACGAAAGCATTTTTACACGCGAACGTAAAAAAGTGCGTCCGAACGGATTGATGTATTTTTTCATGGAATATGCGAAAACGGTCATACGATGCGCATGTTCGTGCATGATGTTTTACGAATCCAAACCAGGAAACTTTTTGCGTCTGGACGTTATGTTGGCCGGACATGAGCAGGGTCTGACGTCTCCAAATCACACACACACACACACACCGCTAGCGGGCGCAGCGCACTCTGTACGTCCGTACTAGAGGTTCTGCGTTCTCGAAAAAAGGCGTTCATTTTCCACTTGCGTTGCGCGGCCGGACTTTCGTGCGACCGTACTTCGTATATTGGCCGTCATTGCCCGTCATTTGCTGCTAGTGCGGCCGTGATTAAGTGCGCCAGAACGCACGTTAAAAATGCGCTGGTCTGACCCCAGCCTTATTGCTGTGGAGCTCAGTGATACGCTCATAGACACCGCACATTACTGTGAGTTTTATTGCTGTGGAGCTCAGTGATACGCTCATACACAGCACACATTACTGTGAGTTTTATAAAAAAAAAATTTTTGTATTCAAATTTTTTTATTTTGAAATAAGTCATCATACAAGTAAAACGTAAAGTGAGGGCCTCGCAGGGCCGCATATAATCGTCTGCAATAACTCAGTGTAAAGAAAATAAAGAAAAACAGCATAGCATAAGAAAAGATCATCAGGAATCATATGCATCGAAACTACAAGGCGTATAGATAGCAATATCAACATCGAAAGTCATCAAATATAATTATAAAAAGGAGAGCAAAAAAAAAAAAAAAGGGGGGTGAGGGAAAGATGGCAAAGGCCATATTAGTGCCGCCTCTGGCACATTCCCAACTGGTTAAAAACCACGGGAAAAGGCCATGGGGGTTAATGGCACCAGGCCTGGGCACCCGGGGAAAAGCTCTTCCCCTAGGACAACCCAGTAAAGCCAAAACAAAATGGGGGGGCAGAAAAGGGAGAGAAGAAGAAGAAAAGAAAAAAAAAAAAAAAAAAGGGAAAAAAGAGAATTATTTACGAATGCTGCAACAATAGGTATAGAACAAATATAAAATGAAGGCCTTGCAGGGCCTCCTTAAGTCATCTAATATGTCACACAAAAGCCATAAGACCATTAATATACATCCATAGATATGAGAAAAACAAAAACAGGTCTTCTGCAAATAAAAATATCCTCTGCGCAATACCAAAAACCAGAAAGATATGAAAAAGGCTGCGAAAGGCATCTAGTTTGTAAAAATATAGGAGAGAGAAAGAAAACCCCCAACAGAGTTCGCTATAAGTGAAACATACCCCATATAGTTAGAAAAGTCTCCGACTTTCATGAAGGCAATAGACGGCATCAAAAAGAAAAATAGCAAATATCAGCGAGAAGCAGAACGGTCCGTATCACAAAGAGGGGAGAAAGCGGAATGAGAGCAGAATCCTGTTAGTTTAAAGCACCAGGCTGTGCCATTCCACGTCCGATTCTATCCCGGATCTAGCATCGGAGGGGAGGAACCCCCAGGGACAAGGCTGGGGGACACCGGGGCAGGGGAGAGGTCCAGGGAGTGAAGCAGGGACCACGCGGCCTCAGGGGAGGACACCAGGTGAGACAGGTTGTCATAATTTATGTACATAGAACCTGCAACCCCCCATCTATATCTAACCCCACGGTTCCTCAGGAACGCCGAGACTTCTCGGAATTGCCGGCGAGCTATCAAGGTCACAAAAGGAAGATCGTTAAACAGTGACAAAACCATCTCTTCAAAAACAATTGGGGTTCGAGCTGCGGGAGCCGACATCAGGCGCCGTTTATCTGTCTCATTTCCCGCCACCGCTAGCACATCGCGGGGGGAGTCCACCGGAGCTGTAGTCGCCTTACGTAGTCAGAAAACGTTGTGAAAAACAGTCCCGGACGGCGCAGCGATCACGTGCAACGCCAACTTGTTAATAAGCGGTAGCAGGGCATCCCCCGGATACGAACGTTTCTCCGGCGATGGCGGTTTTCAGCCGCCTCCACGGCTCCCGTGAGCGCCGCCACCTGCGACTGCAGTGAATCCACCTGTGGCGCGAGGAGCGTCTGGGTCGCTACTATCTCTTCAACCCGGGCCTCTACTGTCTTCAGCCTCCCTTTGACATCCGTCAATTCTGTTGTTAAGGCCGCAAAGTCCGCGCGCCACACCGCTCTCATCTCCTCAAGTGCTTCTCCCAGTAGGCCACGTATATTGTCCCTAGTGAAGGACACGCGGTCCGCGTCTCTTCGCCTCCCAGGAGCAGTCGGAGTAACCTCCGCAGGGACAGGGGGACCAGAAGACTCGAGTCGGCGCGCCACGGGGTCCTCCGACCATTGGGTTCCGCAGCTGACCGTCTGCCTGCCTCCGGTGCCCGGGGCGAGTGCCGCGCCACCACCGAGGCCTCCGACCAGTATGGGTCCTCCTCCTCGGACGAGCTCATCGTGGGAGACCGGTATGTATGGGGTTCTCCCTGTCTCTTACGCCTGCCCTCTCCCAGCGCATCTCGGATGTCCAGCTGTCGTGGGCCTTCTAATGGGAAGGGCTTCTTACCCGACTTCTTACCCATGGAGATGCGGCAGTCTGGGTCACTAATCCACCGGGAGTATCTCTGCCGGGGGAGAATCCACCAGGATGGCCGCCAGGCGTGTGTTTCCGCAGTAAGCCTCTCCCTGCTGTATCACCTCCGTCCGGGCTAGATAAATATCGCACCACAATCCAAAGCGCCGCGACAGGTCTAGGGAGACATCACCCGCTGTATCAGAAGGGAGAATGTCACTCAGCACGGCCGGAGCAGGGATGAATAGGCCCAAGATGGCCGCCGCACGCAGATAGCCGAGGTAGGCCCAAAGTCACCGCACTCCAAGATCTCCACCTAGCACGACTCAGCAAGATCCCAGTCCGAGTCAGAGGGCTGTAGGGACCTCCTGTCACCGTCCAGTACGTTTAAATCCCATGAGGGAATCACCAAAATATGTCACATAAGCTTCTATGGTCGAGGAGCTCCTCAGAACGTGACCTTCCTCGTCGGCAGTTAGCTCCGCCCCCCGAGTTTTATAATTTTAACAGCCACACTAAGCTCTGACATTCTTTAACTCAAAATATTGTTTAGCTTTCTGGTACTAACTTTTAGTGTGTGATATTGAGAAGTTTGTAGCTGTTTTTCTGTGTTCTGGAACGCTGTTATTTTGCAAGCACTTTATTTTTCTCGGTTGTTGTAATGTTCAGATTTTTATTAAACATGTTCAGCTGACGCCGGATTTGTGTAGAAATTTTTATTTTTCAAAAATTTAAATGTACAGAATATCGGCACCTGATATCGGGTTAAATTCCTGAAAGGCAGCCGATTTATCAGGATTGACGCTTAAAAGAGTGATATTGTCAATCCCTAATCCCTTATGATATATGCGTTAAAGGCGCGTCCTCCAATGGTACATAAAGCCAGCAGCACAACGACCGCCCGATATTAACCCTTTATACCTCGCTGTCTGCATTTCTAAAAACCTTTAGTTATGAGATTAATGGAAAAAAACAACAGAGACAAAAGTAATTTAAAAAATTTATTTAAAAAATTTATTTAAAAAATGTAAATTTAAAATTTAAATAAAAATCCATGTCCAAAATATTCTTTCCTTATCCTTCACGACAGGGATCAGCGACCTCGGCCCTCCGGATGTTATGGGACTACATTATGGGACTACATCTCCCATGGTGCTCAGTCTAATGCGAGGCTGAACATCATGGGAGGCACAGTCCCAAAGCATCTGGAGGACTGAGGATGCCGACACCTGCCGACTCCAGAGGAAGGCGAAAAAACTTGGACATCCTTCTGCCCTGATGTCCCGTCCACTGATTACCTGCTGACATAACTGCCTCCCTGGTACTGCCACCCTGAAGAAAGTTGGAGTGTCCTACCCTATTCCCACTTTTAGGAGTGTTACCTTTACGAACCCTTGCTGTCTACCACTCTTATCTGTCATATGTTTCTGTTTTGCTTTGACCCCTTCCCCCCCTATTTTTCGAAATCTTGCTGATTTTTCCTGCGACCCCCCCCCCTTTTTTATGTTATAAGTGAGTCTTATGAAAGTACAATTTTTGGCCCTGCGAGGCCAACTATGTTGGTCGGTTTGTGACCTCTATTTGCTTTGCAAAATAAAAATCTTAAATACAAAAAAAAAAAAAAATAAAAAAAAAAATTCCTTCCTGACCCCATTTTAAGGCGATCGGCTGCACAGTAAACCTGTCTGGCCCTGGAGAGATAATTAAAATGGAAAGAACCTTTTAGACAAGAAAAAAAAAAATCTTCACTCCCACGAGGTGTGTTCATCGGCTCCCACCCACTTGATCCCAGCCGGTCCATCAAAGCATTTCGATGGATCGGCTGTGAAGATCACATGATGTAACGTGCGTGCGTTTGACGCCCGTTACATCAGAAGTAGAGTTTACTTCCCCATCAACGCTACGTTAGACGGGACTGTAACCATAGGAAGCTCACGCTTTGCACTCAAAAATACGCACAGTGGGGTAGCCACACGGGTACGAGTGCCGAAAAAACATCAGTTTTCACAGACATTCTTTCCTTACCCTTGCACTGTGTGACCACGCCTCAGGTGGGGAGACTTCTTATCCTGTGCGTCTCGTGGAATCTGAGCTTAGAGGGTGCAAGCCACGTCTGATACACTGACCGGCCCACTGTGACATCACACAACTCTGCTATGATTCCATAAACTGTAAAGTGGGCGTGACTTTTCATCAACATGGCAACGGTGCAACAACACGACAACATAACATTGAAAACAAAGACCTCACTGAGGGGTATCACTGATTAACCATCGGCTGGACGTTAAATTCCCTATAAAAGCTGTATTTTCATATATATTTCAAAAATTATTAAAGAATTCACTAGTAAATTGTAAAATGTGGATAAAGACATTATTTTGATTTACGTGATGGTTTAAAGCCAAACCAGGTGCAAATTTTATAGAAATAAATGTAGTTTTTTTTGTTTGTTTTCTTTTCTATTTCCTGATCTCTATCAGTGTCTTAACGTGGGGGCAGACAGTGTCACATAAAAGGTACGGATTGAGGGAAAAGCCGGCTGGGTGGATGGTTATTCTAAATGCTGATTGTTCCCTATCTGGTTATTAAAGCTTTGCTTGAAGCCTGTTTCACTGCTGTGAGCTGGGAGGTATTTGCACACAGATCATACTATTGTGACTGAATTTAAACCCCAGGATCCATTCCTACATTAACATCTATGGACATCTATATGCTCAAGTTGTATGGGTATCTTTGCAGGAACTCCTCCTTTTTGTATTTGGGGTGTGTGGGTATCTTTTTAGGGGCTCCTCCTTATTTTTGGTGTGTGTAGGTGTCTTTTTAGGGGCTCTTCTAAATTAAGCTGACCAGATTTTTAAATTAAATCAGGGGCCTTAGTTTTATACCATTTGAAAAAAAACAATTTGCGCATTTTTCTCAAATTTTATAAAGCTTTATAAAGCTTCTAAAGATGATGTACAATAAAGTCCGCAAACGGTTTGCTGAATACCAGCAGACTAAGGACATGGATTACTGGACCCATGTCCTGTGTCTGATGAGACCAAGATTCAGATGGTGTCACGTGTGTTTGGCGGCAACCAGGTGAGGAGTACAAAGACAAGTGTGTCTTGCCTACAGTCAAGCATGGTGGTGAGAGTGTCATGGTGTGGGGCTGCGTGAGTGCTGCCGGCACTGGGGAGGTACAGTTCAATGAGGGAACCATGAATGCCAACATGTAACGTGACATACTGAACCAGAGCATGATCCCCCTCTCTTCGGAGACTGGGCCGCAGGGAAGTATTCCAACATGATAAAGACCCCAAACACACCTCCAAGACGACCACTGCCTCACTAAAGAAGCTGAGGGTAAAGGTGATGGACTGGCCAAGCATGTTTCAGATCTAAACCCTATTGAGCATCTGTGGGGCATCCTCAAACGGAAGGAGCACAAGGTCTCTAACATCCACCAGCTCTGTGATGTCGTCATGGAGGAGTGGAAGAGGACTCCAGTGGCAACCTGTGAAGCTTTGTTGAACTCCATCCCCAAGAGGGTTAAAGCAGTGCTGGAAAATAATGATGGCCACACAAAATATTGACACTTTGGGCCCCATGTGAACATTTTCTCTTGTAGAGGTGCAGTCACTTTTTGACATTAATGGCTGTGTGTCATTTTTGACATTAATGGCTGTCCCTCAACTTATTTTGAGGGACAGACTGTTATACAAGCTGTACATTCACTGCTTTACATTGTAGAAAAGTGACATTTCTTCAGTGTTGTCACATGAAAAGATATAACAAAATATTTCCAAAAATGTGAGGGGTGCGCTCACTTCTGTGAGATACTGTGTATATATATATATATATATGTAGATATAAAGATTCACCCACTCTCCAGGATTTTCAAACTTCCACTTTATTGAATCATGTTTAAAACCACCAACGGTCCGGAACTTTCATCAGGACAAAAAACATCAGGACAATTGTTTTTTGTCCTGATGAAAGTTCCGGACCGGAACTGAAACGTTGGCGGTTTTAAACATGATTCAATAAAGTGGAAGTTTGAAAATCCTGGAGTGTGGGTGAATCTTTATATCTACATAGACCTAAGAGGCTGTCACCAATTCTTTGTCCTGAGTAAAGCTCCAAATTGGGAGCTGAAACGTTGACTCATGATTGAATAAATTGGAAGTTAACAGTCCTGGAGTGCCGTCACTATTTTTCTTCAAAGCTATATATATATATTCACAAGTACCTTTCATTGAAGAGAGAAGCAGTAGACTACTCGTCATCAGTACCTTATTACCCAAATGTATTAGCTCTCCTGTATTTATACAGATCCTTATTATATTTAATCTTCCAAAAACAAAAAGCCGTAAATGACTGATGGGTAAAATTAGCAACGACATCATGCAGCATCAAAGATCCCATAGAACCATCCAGTAAACTGCAACAAAATACATAAATGTATACATGATAAAAGTCTCTGGTCCGAAACGTTGACATTGTATCAGGTGTCTTTGATACATTAAGCCACTGGATGTTAGAGCCCGGAGTGATGCTTTTTTGATTTATCTGTACTATGACCAACGACGTAAGGAGTGCCTGTCGAATATGCTCGTATAATTTGATTTTATTTTATTTGTGGAGTTGATAGCACTGCAGTTCTGAAACCTGTAGTGAAAGGGTTGGTGGGTTTATATCTTTAGCAAGGCACTGAGCGTATGAATGACAGGTTGAGTGGATCCTGACACATCCAATCTGGCAGCAACAAATCTCAGATTTCTGGGTCAAAAAACTGAAATTCTGGAAGGACGGTAGCCCTCCTAATGTCAACGCACTTGTAGACTGATTACCCGTATGGTGTAACAGGGCAGTGTTTTCAAATCGCTATAATAAGTGGCTTTGTATAATCGTATACACAACCAACCTGTATTTGGAAGACAATTCTTACAACACAAAAGGAGTCTGGAAGAGTCAGAACAAAGCCAAGAAGCCACGTAATATATGAGAAATGCTATTCTCTGTGTACATAAAAAGGTAATTTTCTCTTTTACTCTTTTTTTTTTTTTGCGAGTATGTTAACGACTCAATTTGGAGAAAAAGGAATTTAAACAATAAAACTGGAAATATGTATGTACAATTACCAGTTAAAAATACAGTGAGAAGCAACCAAAACACGATTTGTTTTTAACAGATTGCGCGTTTTATGCCCCCCAAAAAAAAAAGATAAAACCTTCAGCATCCAATAATAAATTCATCAGAATATTTATTTTATGAACCGCATATGTGTTGTTGGATCGTGTGCAAGTCAAGTAGTAAACAACATCGAGCGTGAATTTATGCTCTGCTCGTATGGATACAGGGGTGTAGGCACAAAACGCCGTGCCACATGGGCGATATATGGCGCCTGACAGGTGTGATGCCATCTGAAGATTTACAGCAACCTGTAAATGGATGGCGTTTATGGCGGAATTGCCGAATCACTTCTGGTGATCTAGTTTAAGATAAATATATATATATATATATATGCATGATTAATGGTTTTCTATTTTCTCCACTTACTTAATAATGTATTGTACGGTTAAGGATATTTCTCTACTATTCCAGGAACAGAAAAATGAGTATTTTAGTGGAATGCTACAGGCTAGTGGTGATTGTAATTATACATATTACAAGAAGGTAAATGTTATTTTTATTAAATCAATGATGCCACTGCTAGACCTTAGGTCCACTATTGCTTTTAAATCATAGCCAACCAGTGTATTTTTATTTTTAGCAAAATTAAAAGACACTCTATTGTTTAATCTTGTTTAAAGCCCACCTTAAGTCTTCATAATTAGGCATGGCCGATACCACACCTGGACCAGGCATCAGGAAAAAGGGGCAAGTGCCTGGTGGGCTGCAATTTCCATTGACTTTGGGCCAGCCGAGGAGATCACAGGTAGCAGCGGAAGGTTGACAATATAGATATACAGGGTTATTCAGAGAAAGGTGAAAATCAGGAGAAGAGCACAGTCTAGACCAAATAGCCGATTTGAATAGTGAGATAAATGGGAGAATTTTTCTGGTTTGGCTATTCTGACCTAAATTTTCACTTCTCTAAAATTTCTCCAGAGTTTCACCTTTCTTTGAATAGACCTACTACAGCCTGAAGGAAGTTCGAAAGGTCTCTCAGCTTGATCATGTTACATCATGGGTGCACACCTTCCCATCATGCCACTGCCATTGCCACTGTCCTTACTGAAGTCGATTCAGGCCAGGGTTAGACGGGGCTGGCCACACGCTGTAGCACACGCACGAATTACGTGTGTTATAGCAGATGTCCTGAAAGCTTCCCCGTTGAAACGCTACGACACACGTTTGACGGGGCTGCAAAGCGCGATCCTCTATAGGAGGATCGAGCCCTGCAGCGCTGAACGCACGGTGTTCAGCAAGCTGGCCACACGGGCGTCAGAGTGGAAGAAATGTCCACTCTCACGGACGTTCCTTTCGCTCTGAAAAACGCTCGTCTGACCCTGGTCTTGGTCTCCTACTCCTGTACTGGTTGAAGTTCTGTCAGAGCTGAGACATTGTCTTTTAGCCCTTTCACAATGAGTAATGTCCCATGACAATCTCAACAAACCCTGTCCCTAGATCAGGGCTCAGCAACCTCTAGATATTTTAGAAGTACACCTCCTATGATCAGCCGTTCTCTAGGTTGACCGATCCTCATGGGAGATGACATGCCAGGATTGCTTACCCCTGGGCTAGAGAATGAGAGAATGTCACAGCACGTCACTGGCTGAAGAGAGAACTTGCCTTCCGACACTGCGACCGCACTGGTTTTGCCGACACGCACTGCCTCGATTTGAAGCTGGTCTACGCATTAGGTCCATGTCACCGCGGCAGTGTGGTTGATGTAACTGGCTCTCACATCGTCCTCACGTCATTATGATTGGTGTTCTAATCAACAGACACTTGTCAAGAAAGTGACACCCCAAACGTTTGAGTGTGGAACTTGTAAGTGTGTTGATGTTGAGCGGGAATATAAGAAGTAGCAGACTGGTTGAATGTTTACCAGTTCTCATACTAAAGCTCGGTAACCACCGATAGGGTGAGGTGGACTCCACGTTATTTTGATTACGTTTAGGCCTTGTGGACATCTCTTATTGGTGTAAAATAGGCGGGGGTTTAGGAAAACAGTGTAGGATTTTCAGAAAGCGCCGCTGTTTGCCAGTTATACAAACACCGGCAAAATCATCATTGTTGCAAATTCGACAAATGTCGCTGTCTACGAAAAAAAGAAAGATCCAAACAGTGAAGCTTCCCTTGTAGCTGTTTGGATTTGTCTTTCGTGAAGTGCCAGCATTTGACACCGCTGCAAAACCGGTTATTTCTGCCGGAGTTTTCAACGCTGGCAGTTGCTGAAAATATACTATATAGAATTAGAGGGTGCGTATATCGTCCCCACATGCCGCACTCCTCCCTATATATTCACACGGATGTATAGGAAATCTGTATCTCGGTTTAGTTTGTCGATGGAAGCTCAGAGGGAAAAAAAAAACCAAACGTTTAGACAAAAGATGAAAATGGAAGGCGAAACATTAATATCCTTTTGTTTTTCTTGGTGTTTCTTTGTGCCGCTTCCCCCGTGGTGGTGCAGTGTTGCAGATACAATTATTTTGAAGAGTATTTTGTTAGTATGTTAATCGTTTACATTTAATACAATGCCTTTTTGCACTTCACTTTGAATAAGAACCAAATCAATACAGCACAAATAGCAGAAGTAATTGCCGATCATGTATCTGGGTCCCAGACACTTTTATAAAAGAGTATGTATTATGTATGATATGACCTTCAAATGTCATGAAAGCACCGTGCAATAAACTGTCAATATTTGTGGTTATAAGGGTGTAGATGACTTTTACAGTAATTGGTACAGCTATATTAAAAGCTGGGATCATTCAGCTGGTTAAAGATAGACGTGCAGGCCGGTGCTCTTTAGGGAATCTCTCTACAGCAAAGGGTGCGTGATTCAGAACCCAATATCTCTGCCTGTTCTGTTATATGGTGTATGAATCAGAACCTGCTATCTCTGCCAGTTCTGTTATATGGTGTATGAATCAGAACCTGCTATCTGTACCAATTTGGTTATATGGTTTATGGATCAGAAACTGGTATCCCCATCCATTCACTGTTATAGGGTGTGTGCATCAGAACCTGCTATCTCTTCCGGTTCTGTTAAATGCTGTGTGCATCAGAACCTGCTATCTCTTCCGGTTCTGTTAAATGCTGTGTGGATCAGAACCTGCTATCTCTTCCGGTTCTGTTAAATGCTGTGTGGATCAGAACCTGCTATCTCTTCCGGTTCTGTTAAATGCTGTGTGGATCAGAACCTGCTATCTCTTCCGGTTCTGTTAAATGCTGTGTGGATCAGAACTTTCTATCTCTTCCGGTTCGGTTAAATGGTGTGTGGATCAGAACCTGCTATCTCTTCCGGTTCGGTTAAATGCTGTGTGGATCAGAACCTGGTATCTCTTCCGGTTCTGTTAAATGGTGTGTGGATCAGAACCTGCTATCTGTACCAATTTGGTTATATGGTTTATGGATCAGAAACTGGTATCCCCATCCATTCACTGTTATAGAGTGTATGCATCAGAACCTGGTATCTCTTCCGTTCTGTTAAATGCTGTGTGGATCAGAACCTGCTATCTCTTCCGGTTCTGTTAAATGCTGTGTGGATCAGAACCTGCTATCTCTTCCGGTTCGGTTAAATGGTGTGTGGATCAGAACCTGCTATCTCTTCCGGTTCTGTTAAATGCTGTGTGGATCAGAACCTGGTATCTCTTCCCGTTCTGTTATATGCTGTGTGGATCAGAACCTGGTATCTCTGCCCATTCTGTTACATGGTTTATAGTTCAGATCGCGGTATCTCTACCCATTCTGTTATATGGTGTATGGATCAGAACCCAGTATCTCTACTGATTCTTTGTTACATGGTGTGTGGATCAGAACCTGGTATATTTTCCCATTGTGTTACATGGTGTGGACCAGAACCTGGTATCTCTGCACATTCTGCTATATGCTGTTTGGATCAGAACCCATTATCTCTAACCATTCTTTAAATGTTGTATGGATCAGAACAGTACCTCTACCCATTCTTTAGATGTTGTATGGATCAGAACCCAATATCTCTATCTATTCTTTAGATGTTGTATGGATCAGAACACCGTATCTTTACTCATTCTTTAGATGTTGTATGGATCAGAACCCAATATCTCTACCCATTCTTTGTTACATGGTGTGTGGATCAGAACCCAATATCTCTACCCATTCTTTGTTACATGGTGTGTGGATCAGACCTCAGGTCAGATCCCTACCTACCATTCTTTTTTTTACCTGGAGTGTTGATCAGAACCTGGGATCTCTTCCCATTCTGTTACATAATGTGTGGAACAGGACATTTTATCGATATCTATTCACTGTTAAACGATGTGTGGACCAGAACCTGGTATCTTTACCCACTCTTTTAAAAGTTGTTAACTATGAGACAGCCCTTTTGGTGATATAAAACACATTTATTTATGCTGCTAGGTACTAGGACTCTTATGACATGGAACTAGCGCTCTGAACAGGAGTCCCCTCATATTATGGTAGCAGTAAGCTGGTATATATATATAATATATATAGACAAACCCATAGGACATGCGTGTCCCGGCATTTGAGTAGCTGTCCTCGGGGTAGGACTGGTTATTTCAGTGTTCATACGATACCGGACATAAATAACAATATTGGATATTGTGTGGTTGTTTTTGTGATTCCATTTTTTTTATTTTTTGATGTTTTTTTAGGCATATTCATGGATCTGTCGTTGGATCAAACCAACCGTATTACTGATCTATCTCTTTTACTCCTTTGCCCCAAATCTAGTGTTATTCTGCCTGATCCACGCTCACTTCTTCACGTGTTATTCTCTAAATGCAGGTTAAACACTCGGCCTCTACAGACTCTTTTCATTACTTATTCATTTACGGCCTATAGAGACCTCCACCTGCCCTGCACTTTCATATATAAAATGCTTGTTGTTTTCTTAACTATTTATTCTTGCTGCATCAGTTGAGCGCACTTAACTCTTTCACTCCCTCGGACCCTTGTAACGGGGATGCGAAATCACAGGGAACGTCTGCGTGCGTTGCTTTCGGCGGGTTCCGACACATTAATCATTTGGCGATGTACGCATCTTACATTGGGCAGGCACCTGCCCTTTAACTCAATCAGGAGCCTTCCTCTCCACCAGTAACCCTATTAGCAGGCATTAAGGAGCTGTTAGAGAGCAGCCGTGCCGCTCGCCTGCCTGCTCTGTGTCAGCGTCTTAGCAGACCACACTGGGTTAGAACAAGTGGGATCATCTTTTAGTCGCCACATAACCGCCGGCACAGTCATTTACAACCCCCGGCAAAAAACAGCCGCGCTTCTTTTCCTTCCCATTAGTTTCCTACCTCGTTCTCTGCTGTTTTTTTCCTTCTTAACGCTGGCTTTCCTCGTAAAATAAAATTATTGCCAGTCCATATGAATACAAAACAACTGGACTTTACCATTACAATTACTTATAAAGCGTCAACATATTCCAGAGCGCTGTACAATGGGTAGAACAAACCAAACATAAAATAAACAAACCAGTTTGACACATGGAGATCGACAAGTAAAGGGGGCAAGGCTCAAAAGCTTACAAGAAGCAACAGATATTATTCTAAATGGTCATTCTGCATCGAAATCCATCACTGTAAGAACAGATGATACAGCGGCATGACTGATGAAGACTAGGCATGTTATATTCTTTAACCCTCACTTCGTTATATCAATTTGTAAACCAATGAGCTTTGGTTTTGCTCGTCAACAGATGCTGGAGGTTGGTCAAATCCCAATTTGGTGATTTCTTAATAAAGTAATGAAGTGACCAGAATATTAATGATTCAATTCACAAATATCACGGATCCCCCTTTGGTACACAGAATGGGTTCCTTAAGAGTAGCCGAGGTCATACACAGAGCGGGTTCATTAAGAGTAGCCGAGGTCATACACAGAGCGGGTTCATTAAGAGTAGCCGAGGTAATAGACAGAGCGGGTTCATTAAGAGTAGCCGAGGTCATACACAGAGCGGGTTCATTAAGAGTAGCCGAGGTCATACACAGAGCGGGTTCATTAAGAGTAGCCGAGGTCATAGACAGAGCGGGTTCGTTAAGAGTAGCCAGGGTCATACACAAAAACCAAAATGTGATGAAAGCACTGAGAGATATTGAATCACGTCAGAGCAAGGAGTCTGTCTGAGCAGACTGACTTTAGACTTGACGGTGCCGCATCATCAAGCTGCGCCCCGCCCCTTGGCCACCAACTTGACCACCGCGGGCGTGAATATCACTCGGTGCCCGGCCAGCGTTCCGGATCAGATCCTGGACGCTGGACATGACAACAAATTAACCCCCTCTTGTCTTGAGTTAAATTTCTTCAAAGCGGAAGCAGTGCTACAATAGGAATCATTGTAAATTAATTAATTGATTGCAAAAATAAGCAAACCGTTGTGTTTTGCCCTAAACTGGATGTTTGATTCTTCCAGTTGACAGGGATATGGCAGGACAATGATTATTTTGTGACCTAATCTTCTAGTTCAGGAAGAAGAATGTCAAAGGGAAAACTCCCGAATAAACCCAGCCTAATAGCATCCTTAAGTGTATGAAACAAGCTCCTAAGATATTGGCGCATTCACTAGGCACAGATACAAATAGTGTATATGTCTTGGGGCACTGAAAATAAAGTAGCAAGAGGATAAAACATAACCTTTACTAGATATCTATGATAAAAATCATAAAAGACATGGTAACACTAACTTGACAAAATGGACACACATTTGTATGTAGATACCAAGACTAAAGATATATCTGTGAGATAGATGGTCTGTCCCTAGAATAGATAGTATGAAGGATCCAAGGTAGAATATGGGCCTTCAAGGGTCCATGGCAATAGGATAGCGGAGAAGAATATTGAGACAAATGGCTTACAACTATCTAATCAGACAAACACAGTGTTGCAAATCAGTTGCTATGGAGAATCGGTGGACACAATTCCTATAGGTAATCCTTGGAGCGCTCCCAAAAGGATATATACAAGGTAAACCACGTAAAGCAGGCTGGATAGGCTTGGATCAGAAAAGTCAGAAAATCATTTTAAAAGAAAGCACTCATAGCTCTACGCGTTTCGCCAGATGTCGTCCTCAGGAGCTTTGGCAGAGTCACCTGCAGCTTAGAGAGCCAAGTCTGTAATGACTGTATCGATCCAGTGGTGGTATTTATGTGATGAGAGTCATAGTAGCAGTGTCTCATTTCCCAGGCAGAGGAGGTCAAATAGCTGCCAAGATCCTCCCATATTGGGAGGAGCGGAGGTGGTCACATATGATGTATGGCATTTCTCAGAGTGCACTCACTGTGTATGAGAGGGCCGTGGGTGGAGAGAACGGCTCCTCCCATAGTGTAATAGTGAAGCAGGTATACTGATTAATTCTAAAAGGATCGTCCCCATACAGTTGTGATTACTTGAGATATGTAGCGGGGAAAAAACTTGTGTATGTGCCAACTTGAAAGTAGGACACGCAGGGTAGCTCCTCCCATTCAGGCTTCCGCTTTTGAGTGGCATCAATCCGAGTCTGCGCATGCGCACTGGAGATCTCCAGCGGCTCGGGAAATCCCCCGATATATTTACTCCAGATGAACGTTACCTGCACCCGTTTTACAATATGGTTTCCTTGCCATTATATCATCACCAACCTGGAAGGGACATGGCCCTTCCTGCCCCCTCCCTGTTCTACGTGCCACCTCACTTTATCATCAACAACCTCGATAGGAGATAACCTTTCCTGCCCCCTCCCTGTTCTACATGCCACCCCACTTTGTCATCACCACCCTCGATGGGACATGACCCTTCCCGCCCCCTCCCTCTTCTACCTGCCACCCCACTTTATCATCACCAACCTCGATGGGACATGACCCTTCCTGCCCCCTCCCTGTCCTACATGATGCAAACCTTTTAATGGTCACCAGTTAACTAAATTGAGCTTTACGACTGAAGAAGGATATCCTAATGCTAAAACACAATTTCTTCATTAAAAAAAATAATTGAAAATTAAGTTGCAAAGTGCAATGTGGCTCATGGATTTGTTTCCGCTACCACGGAAGTGGTTATAAAAAAAAAAAAAACCTCTTTACTTTGCATTCTTGCCACTCATTCATGTTCATTCTATCCAACTGCCAGCAATGGAACAACTAACGTACTGATTGGTTGATAGCTGGACAGAGCACACAGTTACGTGTGTGCTGTTTTTTGTTACACAAGATTCTATGGACCAATGGGGACATGTATATAAGATACATTTCGTTAACGTAGCCGTGTCAGTGACCACCTTTCTCACAATTCAAGGGGGTCTCTCTTGATATAAGCAAGTCAGTCAAGAGGATTAACAGGAGCAGAGGGCAGTTCAGGGACCTTTCCTCCCAGTCGGTACGGAGCTATTAAACCAAATAACTTTCATACAACTCTAATCAAAGAACTTAAAAACCCAAAGCAAGTGCTACTGGTACATGTAAAACGAGCTGCAAGATGCTTAGTGCAGTGTAGCTTCCAGCTACCCTCTAAGTGCCAGCCCGGCCATTCTGAACAGGAGTTGAATTTGATCTTTTCTTCACCCCCCCCCCAGGGGAAACACTTACTAATACAACTTTTTTTTTTCTCCGTAACACTTGCCA
Source organism: Leptobrachium leishanense (assembly GCA_009667805.1). NCBI lineage: Eukaryota > Metazoa > Chordata > Amphibia > Anura > Megophryidae > Leptobrachium > Leptobrachium leishanense. Next base: position 3,169,810 of record CM019072.1, read on the forward strand.
TTCCCATTCTACTTGTACACATTTTCCAAGCAAGAAAACATGAAAAAAATAAAGAAGAAAATCGTAACATAAACCGCTAGATATTTCTCAGGCCTTATTTTTGTACTAATTTCAGCAAATTAATGCATTTTTTCCTATCTGTCTTTGTACGTAAAATATACCATTTTAAAGAAAAAGACTTGGTGTTACGGTTACCCTGGTAGTAATCTTTAAAAGTGCACAAAACCTCTTTTCTTTGATTCGCAGTGGGAGCCGCGATCAGTAAAGGCAGAATGACACAGAAAGAATCTGGAGACTTTGTATACACTCTTTATTTTGAACATAGAAAAACTGCAGGTTAAAGACTAAAGAAAGGATTAGGATTTCCTATATCCCCTTAAGTGCCGATTTCCTCTCCCTGTATTACATACCCCTTATTAAGATCAGTGGGAACTGGGACGCATTTTTTATTTTTAACCTTGTGTGTGCCGTTGGAGGTGACCAGCAGCTTGAATAACGATGCCGTCATATCAAATAAATATTTCATTTAGGACAAAGATATTACTGAGACATAAAGAAGGCAGAAAAAAGAGAGCGAGAGAGAGAGCTGCACTTAAATGTTTCATTAATATTTGCTTTGTGGCACAGCAATTAAAAGTTGTCTGCATTTTTCCGTGGGAAGATAATGAACAATATTGAAATATATTCAATACTTGAAATTAATCATTGACTTTTCTAGCGTAATAACTTAAGCAATTTGTTATTATAGATCCGGCATATCTGAAATTATGACCGTGTCTCGCACAAGATCTGATCTTTTTTGTATGCAGCACAATACGGACATAATGCCAGAGCATCGCTGTGTGGTTTTTATGCACAAGTTGCAGTCTTAATTCCAATTTCCCTAGACTGATGTGTACGTTTAAATTGTCTATCATTTTATCTATCATTCTATCAATCATTCTATTGTTCTATCTATCATTCAATCTATTGTTCTATTTATCTATTGTTCTATTTATCTTTCGATCTTTCTATATCTATTATTCTATCATTCTATCAATCAATCATTCTATTGTTCTATCAATCATTCTATTGTTCTATTTTTCTATCATTCTTTCATTCAATCTTTCGTTCTATATAATGTTCTATCGTTCTATCAATCGTTCTTTCTATCATTCTATCTACCGTTCTATCATTCTATCATTCAATCTATCGTTCTATCATTCTATCAATCGTTCCATCTATCATTCTATCATAGGGTACCTAATTCCAAAGAGTGCATCAGTGTTTGAGGCAACTGTGTGGCTGGAGTAAAGGGGTGAAGGAAATGTTTTCAAAAAGTTTGTATACAAGATATGCATTTATTGCACCTTCTTTAACTCCATGAGAAGTTGAATAGAGTTTTTTTCTTCAAAATAAACTACAATCCCAACAATGTACCGGCTGGGTGGAGTAGAGGTAACATCACTGCTCTATAACCGTGGAGACTGTGGAGACACAGGTTCGAATCCAAGCAAGAGCACCTCTCCAGTAAGTGTTCTTGGGCAAGACTCTCTACCCAGGACATACTTGAAAACGAGGGAAATCTCAATGTATCCGTCCTGGTAATATACTTTCTCAAAAGTGCTCAGCCGACTATTTTGTTTTATATATATATATATATATATATATTTGTCCTAAAGACAGTTGGCACATGGAAAGCTTTAAGGCTCTGGTGTGTTTTTGAAGATCGCGGGAGGCACATACATGTTTTTCCCGCTCCACCTCCCTCTACAGTTGGCCTGGACGTGTGTTTCATTTGTGTAACCATGTGAAAGATCCAGTACTAGAGGAAAAAATAAAGCTCTTTGTTTCAAAGTAAGGATACTCGCTGTCACATTGAATCTGAAGCACAGAGGTCACAATCCATCCTCATTCAGCTGACAAGTTACTTTATGTTCCGTCACATCTATAGAGCTCACTTTAGAAGAATCTCCGTACACAAATCATGTCTTTACACCATAAACCTATAATTATTTAATCGGTTACTTACTAAGTTATATAAACAACCCATCACTGCTTTGTAGAACTTGCAAACTATACAGAAAGTTATGGATATATATATATCTTTTTCAATTTTCTTAGTCCTTGTGTGACGTAGTCACTTTGGACTTGGGGTGCATGGGCATGGAGGCATATTTGTAGGGTGCAGGCCCCATAATCAATATTAGTTCAGTGGCCTTTCCTGTGCAGAATATTTGTGTAAATCTGTGATTATGCAAGAATGCTATTGTCTAGCTTGTTATCTGTTGAGAAGATTAACATCCCAGCCTACCCTTGTCTCAGGAATGTGTTGATGTCTGTTTATATTTGAATAGTTTGTAAATCTGCCTTGTCAGGCAAACACTGTCACATTATCTGATTCCTGTTACAATGGTTTATATAATTACTGTGTGGTCACTAATTGTAAATTTATGTAACTTCTCTCTGTTATCTCATGTATTCAGGCATTCAGGTGATTACATGCCACATATTGTTTCAGCTCTGGACATGTCTGGTTCACTTGAGGTTGGGGGGGGGGCGTGCCAGGGTGTAATTCTCCATTGTCTCTAGCCCCTCCTGGAACTGTATATATAAATATATATGTATATGTGTTCAGTCTGGCTGTTCAATTTCAACCCTGAAAGACCTCAGATCTACAGCCTCGTCTTATTTCTGGGGGATGCTAGCAGGCTCGCTATTATTATTCTTTATTTATAAAGCACCAGCATATTCTGCAGCGCTGTACAATGGGCACAGTATAGACAGGGTTACAATACATTGAACAACATTTTGACACACCAGTACAGGAGGAAACGAGGGCCCTATTCCCGCGGGAACTCACAATCTAGAAGTGTCCCGTTCCTTAAGCTTCGTTGAGGACTGGAGGAAGGCACTGGAGTCTGGCTGGGTAGAACACATGGGGGTCCTGCAAGGAAGCGGCATTGGCAGATGTGACCTTGTTGGGGTACAGAGATCTGTTACACCTTGTTTTTGTCAAAATCAGGGAGGAGGCGAGGATTCCATGAATTGCATTGTTTTTTTTATATATATACATTTATTTTTTTGTCTGCGGTATTGAGATACACATAAAGAAGGACCGAAGCCGTCCAATCGGAGTGCAGGAATGACTGAACCAGAAGCACATTTTCATGTTTAAGCAGGAAGAAATACAATGTAACCTATTGATAAAACAGTCTGTCTGGTGTTGTAGAACCTGAAGCTTACTGGTAGGTTTGGAAGGCGGGCAGGCAGTGTATCTTGGCATACATTATTATGTGATTCTCTGGTGAAAGACATGAAAAAGCCAGCCTGCTGTGGCCTATTGTGTTGCAGATACCACGTTTCTTTATTCACAAGCATCAGAGGAAAACACTGCTTTTTAAGAGGCTTAGTTCAGAACATCTGAAAGGTTGCATCTTCCGGCCACCCACGTCTCCATGTGGGGCACGCTTCTTTGTTGATTTTTTAAATAAGCTTGATCGGCCGCCGGTCTGCATTTCTGACCAAATCCTGCAAATGGTTAACTTTGTGAGGGAAAAAACAAAACGCCTAACTGGCTCTAATAAGAGAAGCTAATGCAGCAACAGGTTTGATCATCTTTGCCCCAACATCTAGACCAGCATGCCCGGAATCCACGCTTTATCTTTATATTAAAACTCTTCATCCCGCGGGGTCGCGGATAATGTCATAGTCCTTCTTACCATCACTTTGAAGCAATTAACACGAGCATCAAAGGGAATTCATTAAACTTGAAGAAATGCATTTTGTTTCTGTTTTCTTTTAATAGTTTATCGCTTGTAAATAATGCAAAATTAGATTAATAAAATGTCTGTCCCAGCTTTGTTAATGAAGGCATTATTTTTAAAAAATACACTTTATTAAGCTGTTATTTTAAATTCAGTCCATTGAAATCACTCTGTCATTGTATCAGGTCATTGAAATCACTCTGTCGTTGTATCAGGTCATTGAAATCACTCTGTCGTTGTATCCGGTCATTGAAATCACTCTGTCGTTGTATCAGGTCATTGAAATCACTCTGTCGTTGTATCAGGTCATTGAAATCACTCTGTCGTTGTATCAGGTCATTGTATCAGGTTTTGGCTTAATTAGTAACAGCAAAGCAGAGCATATTGTCCCAACTCAACCGCCCCCACCATAGTGATTTGCAAACCAATGGCTTTAAATGATTTAGGTGTATTACGATATGCTGTATAGGCCTGTGTCACCTTTTATCCCATTGGTCATAGCTAGTTAGTGAGGGACAGTCCCTGTTTTTGCCCAAACCACTCTGTCTCTTTTTTCCCTCCTAATGCCCCTTTTTATAGGGGTTCCTCCATATATTCAGGGTGTGCTGGTGTCTTTTTATGGACTCCTCCATATATTCAGGGTGTGCAGGTGTCTTTTTAGGGGCTCCTCCATATATTCAGGGTGTGCAGGTGTCTTTTTAGGGGTTCCTCCATATATTCAGGGTGTGTGGGTGTCTTTTTAGGGCTCCATATTAAGGGTGTCTTTTTAGGGACTCCTCCATATATTCAGGGTGTGTGGGTGTCTTTTTAGGGTCTCCTCCATATATTCAGGGTGTGTGGGTGTCTTTTTAGGGTTTCCTCCATATATTCAGGGTGTGTGGGTGTCTTTTTAGGGGCTCCTCCATATATTTATGTGCACATGTTTCTTTTTAGGGGCTCCTCCATGTAATAGAGGTGTTTGGCCTTTTTAGGGGTTCCTCCATATGTTCGGGGTGCGCAGGTGTCTTTATAGCCGCTAATCCATATTTTCAAGATGCGTGAGTGTCTTTTTAAGGGCTCCTCCATTATTTGAGGGTGTGCCGTGGGTGTATAACAGAGCTGTACAGCAATGTAACACCCATCAATGAATTTCTAAACTATAAAAGATGTTGTTAGAAATCGTTCGGTGGAAATAAATAAAAATTCTCTTGCTCTGAGATTTTTTTCAATGTAAATGGTCCAGATAGGCCATGAAGTCATCTATCCAACGACATTCACCTAAGATGCAGGTGTCCTGCATTGGCCATTGGAAATATTATGATGCAATGGTGTTGCTTTTATCATTGAATCCCTGTAAGATTGATTCAGACGTATCTACATGGGGAAGAGCCCCGCGTATGATTTAGAGAACAGGAAATGCCGACGCTTTATTTTCATTTAGTGATCGTGTTTTGGATAGAGTATCAGGTGCCGGAGACTCTGTTGCCACATGCTTATTCCCATGTGACGTTTTCAGATTGATGATATATTTCTAAGAATGTGAATAGAATATGTGCCGGAGGCTCACAATATAGAAGCACACTAGAGAGGGCATCAAAGGCCCGGATTCTTCCTGGGTATTATACATGTTATAAAACTTGGGTTGACAAACATTCCTAGCTTTTCGACACTGACATGATATTGTGTATGAAAGAGGGTAGTCCCATATAATTCTGCATAAAATATTCCATTTTAAGGGGTGACTTATCCCCCATTCACTGGGGTTCCTCCTGCATTTAACGTTTCAGAAATCCTCTGCACTTGGTATGGATCACTGACCTGTTGGGGTTACCAAATTTGATATTAATTCTCCTTGATCAATCATCTAATAGTTTTCTTTATCTCTCTAAGGTCATTTAGTACACAACCTAAGACACAAAATGCACATTAGATATTGTGCCAAAGTGATTAAGGGCAGGATGATAGACCACTGTTTTGTCAGCAGTTGGATGGAGAAAACCCTTTTCTCCTAAAGGGTTCATTCTCAGCTTTCTGCTGATTAAGACTGTCCGCCTTTTATAGGTGTAGCTCTCACCCCTGGAGGAGCCGCTGAATAACTCCATGATAGTCTCACCGCACTATCAATTCACTGTACACAAGCACACCTTTATGTATTTTCGAAGTTATACTTTACTGAAGCAATAAATGGCAATAATGATACATGTACTTCACGTATGAAATATATCGACTAGAATGAATGACGTACTATGAAATGCAGACATAGACGGCGGATAAACCGTTAATAAGATCCTCAGTCCTTTAGCTTAAAGTCCCACTTAAATATACTCGTTAAATTGTGTCCTAGGGTACCCGGGTACTAGGTCCACTGGCCAGTGGATGGATGAAATATCTTCGACTAGTCAACGTTGGGGACCTGAAATTTGAAGCAATCAATAAGTGCGCACTGTTATCAAAGGCCTCTCACCAGACCGGCGAAACCGCTTGCTCCGGATCGATGAATCTCTACCAGAAGTCCTCCTTTACCGCCTGGAGCCCAATGCTGTCTAAATAACCGCTTCTGAACCGAATCTCCTCAGCTAGAAACCGAATGCCACCAGCACTCCACTCCGTCTGCGGCCTCCTTACACGAGGTCCTTCTCTAACACACTTGCCACTGGAACAGCTTAGCAGGATACACTGCAGGTCGATGCACACTCTCCCCGATCTCTCCAGCACTGGATGCTGCCGATTCTCCGTGCTTCAATCTGGCCTGGATCCCGGACAGTGTCTCTTTTGCGACTGACTCTATGCACTGCTCTCCTCGTTCTGCCCACGCTGCACATGAGGCTTTTCACTTCCTGGCACCAGCGTGCTTGCTTCCTTCCCCTCTCCCAAGGGTTTCTGGGGGATGTAGTCCATAAGTCCCTTATAGTCTTTCACATGCATTACGCTCTGGCTCCCTCTAGAGGCAATATGGTTTCAGTTCTCGGAGCCATTTAAACACAGCGCCACATAGGTACTGTCGTTTTTTTTGCTGGGAGCAGCAGAGGAGGAGACAAGCCCTGAAGTCGCAGAAGGGAAGCACAAACTCTTCATTTTTGTTTTACTTTAGTTGTAAGCGTCTTAGCTGCCCAGTATTATAAGCGAGGGGAGAAGAAACGTTCAGCTAGTGTCCGAATAAGGAGCAGGCTTTTGATTTATGTTTGTTTTATTTGCTTGTTTATTTGGATATACTACGCTATGGAACTTGATGGCACTTTATAAATGCTTGTAATTGTAACTACCTGTGCTGTGACTGCAAAATAAAGCAAAGCCTTGAACACTGAATGGTCTGTCCAGTGGCTATATCACAGTATACACATTGAAGCCACAATTACATACAAGCACCACCTATGTGGACACATTTTTGTATTACAGGATTTATTCCTTCACACTGTTTTCATAATGGAAAGGGAGACATCATGGGAGACATAGTTCCAAAACATCTGGGGGGGCCACGGTTGGCGACCCTTGATAACTCTCTTACATCCTTAGAATCCTAGAAAAGACGATTGAGGAACACAAACTAGACACTGCTCCTTCTACAGAAGGACTTGCGCAAGACGGAGGGAAGCAAACTCTCACGGAGTTATTTTCTGTGACTACTGTATCCTCCTGTGCAGCGCTGCCTGTTTTCAGCCCGATATACCTGCACGAATCGAGGGAAAGCGTGGCTCGCACAATCAGCCCCGGACTTATAACGCCGAGCAGCGGGTGTGACATCCATAAGGGCCATTTTGCTTTGACTGGTCCGGGTAGATTTCCAGCTGTGTCAATATTGATAAGATAACAATGAAATTCCCTTTCCGCCAAACGTGTCCGAAGCAATCCACTCCATAACTGTTATTGTGCTCGGCCTAATGAAAGGGCAAATGTTTGAGAGCCATTAAAGATCAATACAAGACATAGGATAGACGCATGTGTGCCAGAGCGTATGTATTTATAGACGTGGTAGGCTGTCTGCTCTGAAAGGTACGCTGAGCCTCTGTATAAGATTGCAATAGGGGATGTTCAGGCAATTCTAATATTCTATAGTTTAACTCTTTCGTTTCCAGAAACACATACAGAGCCCAGATTGCCATCAATGTCGTAATTGATTTTGCCTTGCGTACAATGATTTGTCTGTGTGTGTGTGTATGTGTGTATATATATATATAATAGTTATTTATATAAATATTTTATTTTGTATAAATTATATTTACGAATAATTATTTATATAAATATTTTATTTTGTATAAATTATATTTACGAATAATTATTTATACAAATATTTTATTTTGTATAAATTATATTTACGAATAATTATTTATACAAATATATTATTTTGATCTATTTTGTTATATATGTTTATGTTGTACCCAAAAGATTGGGGGAGGGGGAAAGTGTACTTAGTTTTTCTATATTATCACTCTGAGAGTAATAAGGCATATATTAAAATATATAATGTTCCTTAATGTCACACTCAAATATTTAAAACAAAACTGAACGAGGATTGGCCCTGTATGGTATTAACTTTGGTGTAATATATCTTTAAAATATGGTGGTCATCATGCACGTCCCGACTGTAATTAGCGTTAGGACTTTCTACTACCTTACTTATTGAAACGATAATTAATGATCGCATGCCCCATGTTAAGTATAGGATGCGCAAAAACCACGCCGCCGCGAGCATCACCTCCTGAAGTTCATAGGACTCCATGGAGGCTTGCGCTTCCAGGCCGCAAGTCCTGTGCGAATTTGCGAGAAATCGAGCAGTGCCGTGGAGTGATCGTGGAGGGAGACTTGAAACTATTTGTTCCTAGTCTCACTCCGAGAACAAAAATCAGCGGATCGGGCTACCGTTCTCACTGCGGGATGAGAGGGGAGTATCTGATTTATTTAGGGGGGAGGGTTTAGGTGGTACTAAATGATTTTGCAATTTACCATCCCTGCGGTAATTAGCGCTAGCACTTTGTGATACTTTACTCAACGAAGCGCTAATTAAGGACGGTGATCCCCATGTTAAGTATAGGATGCGCAAAGTACAGTAAGCTCGCGGAAGCTATCGCAAAAAAAGTGCCGACGCGAGCATCACCTCCTGGAATACATAGGACTCCATGGAGGCTTGTGCTTCCGGGTCTCGCAAGATCGCGCAGCGCCTAGGAGGGAGACTGGAAACTGTTTGTTCCCAGTCTCACTCGGCTCCCTGGAGACATGAAGCGGTGGATCAGGCCACCTTTCTCGCCGCGGGATGAGAGGTGAGTATGGGATTTATGGGGGGGGTGTTAGGGGGTGCTAAAAGATGTTGCATATGCAGAACCATGTAGCGCCAGCTTTTAGAAGGTGCTAACATTTGGCTGACCACATCCCGACGGTATTTAGCGTTAGCACCTTGTAATACCTTACTTATCGAAATGTTCCTTAATGATTGCGCTCCCCGTGTTAGGTATATGATGCGAAAAGCACAGTAAGCTTGCAGAGGCTAGTGCAAAAAATGATGCGCTAACAGGGGTATTGTGAGGAAGGTGGTATGTGTCACACTTATCCTAGCGATAACGCTTACACATCCAAACGCTGACTTTAGCATTAACCAGGGAATAGTGCCCACAGACGGATGGACTGACAGGTAGGTATGGATAGACAGCAGTCAGGTTGACACACAGACTGATAATTTGAAATAAAATATTTTTTTGTCATATTTTCAGTAATATTTAACTTTACGGAACGTTTTTTTTAAAAAAAAAATATTATTATTTTATCTTTTTTGGAAGCCATAATGCTACCACTGTGCCTCCTTTGTTTCTCTTGGTAACAATACCTGATTATCTGGAACATATAATGGGGGTGGGGGTTATCTGGGGGGCTGTAGATGTTATTTGATTCTGTTTCTGTTAAATGAAATAAATACAAAGCGATTCAAAGCAGAAGACGGTCTGATATTATACCTGCTACAATTCTTAACTTTTGGGCATGTTACATGTAGGAAAGAAGAATGACAGGCATCTGTTCCCGCAGCTGGCTCGTTCCTTGTGTAACTTTGTTCACTATTAAGATACCATATGCCGCTTAAAATAATGATTAAAAAGATGAAATTATCCCCAAGAATCACAGTCACAAGAATTGACAGCCTTGTGATAGAGTGAAGAAATGAAAGGAGGCAGGCGATGGGGTTTGTGCGAAGCGATTGTTAGAAGTGATCGTCTCTGTGTTGCAGATATGGGGGAAGACACTGGACGATGTGTGGGATCACAGCAGCAAGCTATGATGAGAGACAGAAACCTTGGCTCAGCCATGAAGGACTGTCCTTACTGTGGAAAAACCTTTAGGACGTCACATCATTTAAAGGTGCATTTGAGGATACACACAGGTAAGACGTCCTGTCGCCGGTCAGGGCACTTGCTGAAGGCCACACTTTAATATTTACTGTAAAACGTTGGAATTCATACAATCCACTCGCCCACCTTTGCTTCCATGTGCATCCTACATCTCTTCCTTCCATACAGTAAATGACCATATGTCTGTTTTTACATCTCGTAGAAGAGGGATTTGTAGAATGCTGATATTAACAAGTAGACAGGTTTGTCTTTAGCATAAAGGGACAACCCAATGCGTTCAGTTGACCTTTAAACCTGCACGTACAGTCCTTCGATCCTTTTCCTCCAAAAAAAAGAAGTGTGGGAATGATCGAAGATTTCCTCTATCCCCCAATTAGAGATTATCATCTTGCTCGTAACACAAAGATACAATCAATCTGATATATATATTTATTTATTCACCAGGAAAAGGCACTCCACTTACTCTACCATCCTTGAAAAGTTCTTCCGCGGTGCATAAAGTCCTCTGTGTGTGTATATATATAAATATATATATATATATATATATATATATATAATGTAGAAGATTTGGAGGCACTCGGGGTCTGCATAAAATGTATAACCCTTTTTTTAATCCATAAAAAACACATTTCGGCTCATGCAAGAGCCTTTTCCAAGGAACCAAATTGCATAAAACCTTTAAATATTATACACAAAAATAAAAAGACACTCACCACACCTTTTTGCACCATGATTCACCATACCTGGAAGTGCCGTCTCATTTGGGAGACGTGTTACTCTAGTGTGTATCTCAAACCTTTCCTCAGGTCCCCCTAACAGGCCAGGTTTGCAGGATATGTGAATCACAGCACAGGTGATATGATTTGCTGCTCAGTGATTGCAGGCTTCAGCCCGCATTTCCCCAAGGTGATCTGAAAATCTGGTGTGCTAGAGGGTCCCGAGGACAGGTTTGGGAGGCGTGTTACGCTAGTGTGTATCTCAAACCACCTAATGCTTTGATGTACGTGTTCCTGTTAGCTAAAAAGCCGAAACGTCTGAGTTTTTTATGGATTAAAGTAAAGTTTATACATTTTATGAAGACCCTGAGTGCCTCCAGATCTTCTACATATATATATATATATATATATATATATATATTATACTGAATATCGTAATAGGACCCCAGGGCTTTTAAAGCTCCTGGTGTCCGAGACTTTATGAAACCAACACAGACCAGAGAGCAGCTCCTGATGGGCAACACATGTTGATGGCTGTCCTGGACGGCTAGACATTTAAACGAGTCTCCATGGTTTGCAGTGGAGTGATAAACCCAAGCTAATGTTTTGAAATGAGGGATCCAGTGTGATTTTTCTCTACCCCTTTCGGCACTTGATTTATTTTCAGAATTCGGCTTACTAACAAAACGGAATCAAATGGCTAAATCCGGAATTTCCATTAGCGAGTATAGGAGGAAACAAGTGGATTTCGGCGATCGAGCTGGAGCAAATTGAGCCCTTAGTGTCCTAGAGATAAAATAAAAATGTAAAAGGGCCTCCCTGTCAGGAAGCAGACGCCAGATACATGTAAGGCTGAGCGCGAGACGCAGACCATATCAGCACAGATTTGTAATAATTATCCCGAGCATTTTGGAAATGTGTGGATGTAAGTGCTGGTTTAAGCCCTGTTCATTAATATAACATTTCAACAGCTGAGAGATCCTGCCTTGAATTCTCGTCCTCAAGAAATTCTCATTTTTGAAAGAAAAAAAACCTCAGAAACTATTTAATTCTATATATTTATTTTTTTAAAACACGTGCCACGTTGTAATTCCTGCGTTTTCTACCTTAATGACATCCCAAACTTTTTATTTTTTTATTTTCCGTCGGAAATAATTGATTGAATTTAAATTTCTTTAAAAGTTTAAGAGGTAATGCTACGGTATAAATTTCCTAGCAAACACTAAGTAGAGAAATATCCATTAGCGAAATTAACTCCAGTTTCTAGGTAGCTAACAATGTGAAGTATACAGTAGGGCATGGCTAATGAACACTGCAGTGGGTGATATTTCATTATACAAATTAATGCTCACATTTTAATGGGAAAGTCACATAATGAATCTCGGCTTCAGTGACAGCAATTAGAGACACAGATTGTCCCCTTCTGGACAAGGCACTGTTTAGCAATAAGCAGCTGTGGAAGAGATCTGCAGGTTTGCATCGAATATATGCTTTGGGGGAATTAGTGTACAATTTATAATAATGTCCTGAAACTTCACAGGCAGAAATCAGTCATTCATCTTCTTCTGTATTACTTAAGTTAAGAAATTGGGAAAGTCCAATAAATGCCAAAAATTTGTACACATGCACTTCTGTATTTCTGGTGTGTGTGAATATATATATATATAGCAGTACATAGTGATACCCTTTTTATCGGACTAACGTTACATTTAAAAGACAAGCTTTCGAGAGTGATCCTCTCTTCTTCAGATCTGGAAGCTATACTGAACAATATCCTAGAATTGAACATTAAGACATCAAGGGGCACATGGGTGGGGGTTGGATGTCATAAATAGTGAGTCAAATGGTATGGTCAAAACAGGAAAATACACACATGAGAGATCTTAGGCCAATAAAGCAACAGTGATAAGATCACGACAACTTGAAAGAAAAAAAACAACAAAACAGTGAAGGCAGAAAAAGACGCACACAAAAACACAAGAAAAAACAAAACACCAGCCAGAATTCGGAATGTTATGTGACGTTATGATAATGGGTCAAAAAGCCAGAGTCCACATTAAGTCCTTCTTTTATGGTGTTAAAATATGTGTATAGCGTCCAGACCTGAAGAAGAGCGGAACACTCTCGAAAGCTTGTCTTTTAAATGTAACGTTAGTCCAATAAAACAGGTATCACTACGTTATGCTATACTCGTGATTTTGGCATCTGGACTAACACGGCCCATCTAATCTACACACATATATATATATATATAACAAACCAATGGGAGAGCGCTGCATTGCACAAACTAAACCATCTCCATCTCAAATTTAAAGACTTGCAAGGCTTTTAAAGATTTTTTTTCTTCAAGATTTAAATTTTGTTTATAGATGTTCCCCAACCTTGCTCAGTAATAAATGACGGGAGCTTAGTTCACAAAATTATAGCCAATTCTTGCTTAAGCTTGTTACAAATGTCAACGTACCCAATCACTGACCGGTCCTACACTAAACACCGATAAACTCATTTACTGTGGGCACAATTCTTCCTTGGGCTCCCAGCGTCCCAAGGTTAAGTAGACCCTGCGATGGAACACCTGTGGCAGGGAGGGATGCTTGCCTGGAGGGTTGTCAGCCAACCTTCATGTACAATACAACAACCGGGGGGGCAAGCGCTCTTTACCTTCACTAAGCATAATGGGAAGGTGCTTCTCGTGTAAAAAAACACAACAAACCAAGGTGAGAGAACTCCATTACATAAACTACACCATCTCGAAGCTCGTATAATTGAAAGACTTTCAAGGATTTTCAAGGTTTTTCACGATTTTAAAAGGTAACGAGTGCTGTCCCACTGGTTGCAATATATCCTTTTACTGATACAAAATAAAAATTGAGGTTGTGTTTCTGTGTAATGTAGTGGCTGACCCCATATGTCAAGATAATAGATGCAATGATAAATTCTTAATGAAATGCCCAGCTTTCGTTTTTCTTTCCAGCAAACCTCCCACACACAATATCACTTTGTATGTTGCTCCTGTGGCCCTCAACCTGTACTTTGTAAGCAAATGCATTTAAAGCAACTGTGCTTAAATGGCGAGATTTAAATTAATTTAGGGATTCTAATTAGAATACAGTTTTACATCATTGTTACGAATTCTGTATTCAGAACTTTAATAACAGGTAAGACTATGGCTAGGCAAGAAAATCGGCTTTGGGGTAGGTCCGGGGGGGGTATTATGCGCGAGCTTAAGATTGTGGTTTTAGGTAGTGTTCATTTAGTCGACTAATAATTTTCATCAAACACTTACAGGGTTATTCAGAGAAAGGTGAAAACCAGGAGAAGTGGCAGGAGAAGAGAACAATCTAGACCAAATAGCCAATTTGGAAAGTGAGATGAATGGGAGGATTTTTCTGGTTTGGCTATTTTGACCTAGAATTTTCACTTCTCCAGTCATTCTCCTGAGTTTCACCTTTCTTTGAATAGACCTGATAGTTGACTACATTGTTTCAGTGACGAAAACTAGACTGTAAGCAAGTTATGATGGCAATGAGGAACATCGTTTTCATCATAAAGAACTAGACAAAAATGTTAGGTAGGGAATAATTGTAATTTAGTTTTAGTCATATTTTTGTTGACGAACTTAACACTGGTTTTAGGAATGTCTGGGGACGGCCGGGTTCTGATGTTAGAAGAGCATTATGTTGCTGATTTTAGGGAGGATGTGGGTTTTAATGGCTGTTAGGGTTAGAGGGATTTAGAAGGCGGGTATTCTTTTAGGGAATGTGGACTAACTCCCGTGATTCATAACCCTAATGTTTCCAACTCAAAATTCCCCTAAACCTACACTGTAGTTAGATTGTAACCTTCTTGAGATGTTCCGGTATAATCTGTAGCATTGATATAGTGTTGAGCAAAGTCCATGTTCCGAAGTAGACTTATTAAAATGACCAGTTGGGGTGTCATTCTATAAAGTGTAGGTCAACAATCTTGGTCCTCCAGACATTTTGGACCTACATCTCCCATGAGACTTAGCCAATCTAAGGAGTGGCTAAGCATCGTTGGAGATGTAGTTCCAAAACAACTGGAGGGCCAAGGTTCCTGGCCCATGCAATAACAGGTATTTAAAGACACACTGGAGCCACCATGACCACATTATCTTGGCTAACTGGTCTCATCGAGCCCTGAAGGCTGTCGCTCAGCTCCTACTGATGTAGTGAAGCTAGAAGAAGGAATCAGGCCCTCGGTCTAATAAAGCAATTAACCCAGTTCATCAGCAGCACCAGGGCAATAAAAGTGATAAAAACCCAAACAGTTTGCCTGTATGGTAACATCTCGATGTTGAAAAATGCAGTTTTGTTTTGGATCTGGTCATTGAAAAATATTGAACAAATCTTTGTTATTAATTTAATTATATTTAGATTTTTTAACTGTAGTTAAGTTTAAACTTTTCAAATAAAATACCTTTTTAAATACAGAAATATACAAGATGGGTATTGATGACTTATCAGGAAGGTCCATATATGTTTATTCAAAACGTCCGGTATTTTGAAACACATTATCCTAAAAAATTGTAAATCACCAGCATGATGAACCGTGACCATATGAATTAAGCTTTTTTTTTTTTTTCTCCATTTTTATTATTTTTTTCTCCCTTTTAACAATTTTCCCTGCCGTGCAATAAAATTAAAGCAATGGACCATTGTTTCGTGTGGTATATTTATTGATATGTACAGCGTCTCTCTCCGGATTTGAATGCATATGTGTTTTGTATAAATACATGCCAACATTATTTTTTATCATCGCAAAGCATACTTTAATAAAAATACGAGCTCCTCGTTCCGGCTTTTTATGCAGCTTATAAACCATTGTTTGTTTGTGGAAAAATAAACATTGTAGGCACATTTACAGATGGTATTTGCGGAACTAGGGGAAGCCACGAACGTAGACCAAAAAGAAAATCGCTGTAAAAACCTTTTTTTTTTTTTTTTTGCAGATAATTACCAAATAAAATCAAGGTTCTAAATCTGTTTTGTATTACTTCATTAGCGTGGCAGCCTTTAATTGTTATTGAATACATTTAATTTAGCCTATATGTTTTTTATGCACAGCAGTCGTAATGTAATGGCATTAATATTTCAGAGAATCTGCATTTATAGATCTTTATTTAGAAACAATGCAGCAGGTCTGCAGATTTCTGAATCCTTCTGGAATAGTGCCCTACAAATAATGATAAATTACTTGTGCAGTATGCCATTTGCTAATTATATCCATGATTTACTGCCGAGCATGACTTAAATCATTCATTTCACTCTTGCGTAACGCTGCCATAAAAATTTTAAGTTTAAAAGTGGTTTCCATGTTGTTTATCACTTGCGCAGATGTCCCCTGCTAATGTGTATCCAGTATATCCGAATCACACCATTTTGCACATAACGTGTTTTTGATTGATCTGGTTCAAGCTCTTAATAATTGCAGTGAGAAAACCATTATTTTAACATTTCTATAGCCAGGGATGTTGAAACAAAGTGAAACCAGGGCCATTCAGCTTGTCCTCAATGAACATCACGTTGAGTATAATTGATACATTAAGTAATATGCTGGATTTTGTGATTAATCTTGGAAAAAACAATTGTTTAAGCATTTGTATGTTTTTTTTTTTTATTTTCAGGTGAGAAACCATATAAATGCCCCCATTGTGACTATGCTGGTACCCAGTCGGCATCCCTGAAATACCACTTGGAGCGTCACCACAGGGAGAGACAAAATGGTTCTGGACCACTGTCTGGGCACCTTCCAAACCAGGACCACAAAGATGAACCTTCCAGTAAAAGCTCTCTGTTTATGCGGCCTGACATACTGAGAGGAGCTTTTAAAGGCCTGCCCGGGATCGATTTTAGAAGTGGAATGGTGTCTCCGCAGTGGCCCTCAGGAGTGATGTCTTCGGCAGACCGTCACGGCCAGTCGTGCGGCATCAGTTCCGAAGGTTCTTCAGAAGCTCTGAAGAAGTCAGAGATTTCTTCTAAAGGTCACAACTTTTCAGAATTCGGTAGGGCTTACCACAACATCATTGGGAACGGCGTAAATTACCAGGGCTCGTTGCAGGCTTTCATGGACAGCTTTGTCCTAAGTTCACTGAAGAAAGAGAAAGAACTGAAAGAGAAGGCCTTGCTGGACTCGCTTCCCATTAAAACCCTGAGGTCAGAAAACTGTGAAGAGAAATCAGAAAACAAACCCCATCAGAGAAAAATGGAGAAATCTCAGTATGAACCACTGGACTTGTCGGTGAGACCAGACGCAACATCCCTTCCCGGTTCATCTGTCACAGTCCAAGATAACATTGCGTGGCACAGTTGCTTGTTTTGTTCCTTCACCACCTCATCCATGGAACTCATGGCCCTGCACCTCCAAACCAACCACTTCGGTAAGGCAAAGCGTAAAGATGGCATCATTGGATCACAAGTCAACACAAAAGATCAACTGAAGGAGTCATTATCTGGAAATAAAGTTATTGCATCTTCGTCTTCACACCAAGGCGGGAAAGAAATGTTGTTGCCCAAAGGAAGTCCATTGCATTCTTCGGATAAAATGCCACTGCAAGCAAACAGTAAAGACACTGGTGAACAGAAAGGCAGCTCTTGGTCGAGCCACGTAGAACCGCCGTTTAATAATTATTCAGGGGAATTCTACAAGCAATTCGGGGTGTATCCTGGGACAAACGCTCAAAATTCTTGCTCTAGTATGGATATTGACTTAAAGTCTCAACCAGAAGATGACCAGCACATTCTACCTGGTGACTCGATCAACACAGACGTAACCGATGACCTGTCTGATGAGTCCTCCTCAGAGGACATGGAAACATACAAGGAAGAAGACAATGAAGATGAAGACCTAGAGACGGACCCTGAAAATATGAACATACCTGTAGACCTGAAAAAAGATGAGGACCGCGAGGACGAGTCCGTTCCAAACTCAGCTCCCCTTAAATCAACAGACGACCTGCTCTCCCCAGCATCACAAGTGATGGAAAAACCATGGCATTCAAACCTCCCAGTGTCCCGCGAAACACGGCTGAGCTCTCTCAAACTTGATCAGGCACAAGATCAAGAAATCTTGGATAAGCAGGTGAACATGCTCTCCGTTCTAAGAGCGTACAGTTCAGACGGCATGGCTGCTTTTAACGGACTTGGAAGCAACACACCGAACAGCGGATGTATGAAGAGACCAGACTTATGTGGTGAGTGGACCTTTTTTTTTACATATGATATTAGGTATCCGTTTATTATTATGTTCTTTTGTGTAAGGTACATCAAAATAATCATTTATACATGTTCAGGGGCTTGTCCTTGCATAGGCCAACTAGTCAGATTGGAAGGATCTAGCATGTTCTTTCAGAGTGGAAATAAGTCGGTGAGAAATTAAAAAATATCTAATTTACGCACTTATTTTCTTGATGTTCTTTCTTTTAGCAGTCTGATGCATTTGAGATCTGCGAGTGTATAGCAGAATTACAAAGCAATAAAACTCCCAGCAATGATTCTCTAAAACAGGGCTCGGCAACCTTGGCCCTCCAGACGTTTTGGAACTACATTTCCCACGATGCTCGGTCAACTTAATGAGTCCAAAACATCTGGAGGGGCAAGACAAATGCTCCCGACAGGGCTTGAATATGTGTCTTAATGTATTGACCAATTTCTTTGACAGTGGGAGGGTCATAGAATATAAAGTGCCTAAGGCAGCACCGAGTCTAAATACGCCCCTGTACTTGGTTAAGTCATACGTGATGACAGGAACTGGAGGCGGAGGTTTAGTGTCATTTAGATAACCCTCAAGACTAGCTGGCCACATACTGGCAAATAGAGATACAGGTTTAACTTGATAATCAGTGTTCACTAATTCCCTTCTAACTCCCCCAAATTGACCCCAAACCGTATCACGACACTCACACTGACACTAACAATCAGTGTGCTGATATTGTCAAAAGTCATCTGGAAAGAGCATTTACGGTGGCAACGTTCTAAACGTTGATTTGGAAGTGTTGGAATGTTTCTGTGGGCATTTTTATGACTTTGCCCCAGATATACTCATTCACCTTGACTCGAGGCACACTGACAGTTCAAATTCTACATCAGCGTATTTACCTTGCCTGTTAGTTTTTGTTTTTTTACTCCTTCACTTGGGGATTTTGCTGAAGTTTTAATAAAAACAAAAAAAGTACAAAGTAATAACATGATTAAATGATAAAACTAAAAGCACAGAATTCGGGAAGAATTTCAACTACAACAAAGTAGGACTCTGTGGTCTGAAACCCTAGATCGTGCACATTACTTGATAATAAATAGCCCTTCACTCTCGGTCAGCTCATTCTGCATCAAACGCAGGACATACGTGTTCGCATTCAACGTTACCTGTCATTTTGTCGCTTGCTGATGGGGCTACACTTCTGTTGTTTTTGATTTGAGCCCTGAGGCATTTTTAACCATTTCTCTACAAAGGGATTCTCAAATAAACCACTGTCAGGTACCAAGAAACATTTGGGGAAATTCCCAATGTATTCCTTACTGTAATAATCTATTTGTCAGGCAGATGTCACCATCTGCTGGCCAAAAGGAGTTACTGCAGTTCTGGAAGTCCGTGCAGGAACAGCTGGGGAGATGTCATCATACACGTTCCCAGCTGGTTTTAAAACGTGTTAGCCCCTCAGACATCATGCCCACAGTACCAAAAATATAGGGGCATGTTCTGGAGCCCAAACGTATATGAATTTTGTTAGCAATACATAAAATTCCTTTGCATTGCTCCTTTGGAACACTATTTTGACTATACTCGATATCAGGGTACTAGGCAGTAGAAAAAACGCAGGGAATTCGGCAGGAAGGGTATCCAGAGTAATATATGGACCGATCCAATGCTGGTCATCAGTACCGGAAACGCCAATAACCAGATCAATGCCAAATAAACCAGGAAGATGGGAATTTGAATGAATAAAATGATTTATTATAAATAAATAAAACAAATAGCGCCCAACGCGTTTCGTCTAAAAGACTTCCTCAAGGGCAGTAGTAATATGCAGTATATCAAAAAGTAAAATAATATAAATCACAAAACTTCCCATCATGCCTTATAACATCCTTAAACAATTTTCATTGGTTCCACAATTAACCATGGCGTTTTCCTTATATGGGCCTTTCTTAGCTCAGTTTTTATTCCCATGATCCTCCTGAATATGGGGGCCCAATCAGCTTCTTTGTATTTAACCAGTTATTTGGTAAAAGTTATTTTCTTCCGTTTCCCTTTTTTTCCAATGCTTGTCGTTTCACAAACACCTCCGACAACTCCGCAACGTCACTTCCGCCCGCGGCGTCATATCCGGTCCTTCCCGTAATCAATCTCCTCCGGCCGCAGGAAACCCCTCTCGCCTCCGGAATCTCTAGACGCAGAACTTGTTTCCCACTCGAGCCACTACTTTTTCATTACTGCCATCGTGTCCGGTCCTTTCCGCAATCCGTCTCCCCCCGATCATAAAGAAACTTTTTTCGCCGTCGGACTTTTAAGGCGGATCTTATTTTCAACTCGGGCCAGTGCTTGCTCCCTATTTCCTTCCCCTTTCAATATGTGTCTTCTTAGTTGTCCATATTATAGACCATATCGTAGCTTCTCCTCGGGAATATTCATAACCGTATAAAAAAAATAATAAATAAGGAGAAAAAAAGAAAAGAGAGGAACACGAGGAGAAAAAGAGGGAGAAGGGAGAAAAAAAAAATATATATATATATATATATAACAAATGAGTAAAATATAAAAAAAAATATAAAAATAAAAATATTAGAAGAAAAGGAAAAAACAAAAAACAAAAAACAAAAAATAAAAATAAAAAAAAGGCAGTGCCTTGCAGATTGAGTATAGTCGATCTTGCTAGTGAAGAGGTTAAAGGGTACTTTAAAGGGTATTTTGGGTGTAGAACTTTTCAGAACTTTACATATTTTATGTTTACTGCACATCTAGCAACCCGGCATCTATATTGTGTTTCTTTTTATAAGAAAAGACAAAGTAAATGAGCATTTAAAAAAAAAAAAAACTAGAAGACACACACTGACTGTTTTGATTAATTCAATCGCTCGGTTTATGGTTTATTGAAATAATTTCAGTATTACAGACTTGTAATTCAAATATTGTGGGAGGGAAGAGATTCTAAAATGATGGGTTAGCTTGTGCAAGGAGAATATAAAGCTATAAACAACAGATACAAATAAAATTCTAATCTCTGGCTGCGTGATCTGTCAGTCTGCTATCCATCCTTCTGTCTGTCTATTACCATCACCATCTATCTGTCGGTTTGTATTTTGTAGCCAGCTTCTCTATGTCTGTCCATTGTATGTCAGTCTGTCCACCCTGTGTCAGTCGTAGACATCCTGACAAAGATGTTTCTACATACACCTGCATGATGTCGGAAACTAAACTAGATATTCCAGTGTGGTGATTCTATTGGCCTTGAAATATCACCCAAGGTTCAGTTTATTGCTGGGTGTATTTTTTCATTAAGTATGTTTTACTTCTGCAAATAAATTGTCGCAACCCTAAAAGTAAGGCCAATCTAGGCACCACAATCAAAATGAAAAATATGAACATGCCAGCTGCCTCATATCGCAGACACTATCCAGGGTGACTTGAATTATGTGTTCACTACCCAGGCCCAGCAGCCGGAGTTAAGGCTTTATTTTTCACATTCTATATATATATTTATATAAGGGTTTATATTTAACCCTTTTCAAAATGTACTGTAAATTACCTTGATAAAGGACTTTAGAGGCCGAAACGTCGGTTGTTCTTTTTAATGTGATATTAATGAATTTCTTTTGATTTTAAAGTCCTCGAGTGCCTCCCTCCACCATATTTTTCTTTTATATATCTATTTAAGTTGTGTTTTAGGGCAAAAATTGAGATTAAAAGCCTCCACCACATAGCAAATAATAAAGTTTATAATTGTAGAAAACATTTACACATCCCAGCAATTCAGAGAACTGCTTTACAGAGCTCATGTGCTACATCCCCCATAAGCAGCAAAGAACTCTGGGTAGGGCATGCAAATGAAGTCCGCACTTTCTCACTTTTTTATGCATGGGGGGGGCGGACTAGACTTCCAAATATCGCCTAAAGTTTTGAAAGCTCTCTCCCTCTCTTTCCGTAGATACATGTGTATACATTTGGGGAAGCACCAGATTATTTACATATTTATTATTCGTTTTGTATTAGAAGTCTATTTGAAGAAAACAGTCTTATTATTTTTTACTTTTTTTTACTAAAAGCCCTAGAAAACTGGAATCCAGTTTAACAACCTATATAAAGTTAGTATGAGCCTGTATCTAATAGCCCATGTCCATGATTGTGCTCTACTGAACGGACAATGAAAACTGGACGATAAGGTAAAGGTAACTCTTTTCTTCTTTAAAAAAGTAATGCACCCCTGGGCTTATGCACCCATCACCCGGCAAATCATCTTTTAACATCGTCTGTCAATGTCCTGTATGTTTAAAGTCCATGATTTAATGTATTAATGCATTTTTTCATGTTGATCATTTTCTGCTGCATGTTAGCCTTTGCATATATATGTATATTAACTCATTAGTAACCATTAGTGATTCTGACTTTGCTTACCTTCACATTGATCTTGTTGTGTGTGTGTATGTTTGTGTGTGTGTGCCTGTGTGTGTGTAATAACTTAAAATTCTTATGGGGAATTACTTTATTATCTGTGAAGGCAGTCAGTGTCCTGATTCCAGGCAGTCCTTGAACAAGGGCAGAGCACAATGGGTCAGGGTTGGCATGAAGATGCTTTGTGCTTTTAAAAGAGGACAAACGCACATGAGAGATGGAAAGAGAAAAGCTTGAATATTTCACAAAGCTTCAGAATTGGTACAGGGCTAACCGCGTGGAAATGTCCATTTACATTATGAGCTTCACAGCAACATTATTATTTTTAACGAATTTTTTTTATTATTTTAAAAGTAGGATTTCAGTTTTTGCCTTGTTACAAGCTCATAGGTTGCTGCTTGTCTCATGTAGCAGTGTTTTTTCCTCCTCCTTCTACACCTTCATTTCTTATGCTCCTTTTAAAGGGACGCTACCATGTACATAAACTCCATCTAGATTACGTGTGCACTACAAATAAAACCACTTTATAAAACACATGCTGCTGCTTTCACTTTGAAGTAATAGCATTTAAAAAGGAAATCTAAAATTAGGTTTTTTTTTAATCTCCCTACCATTTTGTTGATTTTTCCCATGAGGCAACATTTACCAGAGGTTTTTCTTCTGTGGTTTATCTAATCTACAGTATTTAACAGTTAATGAGATGGAGGAGGGGATGTTTAGATACAGCGGCTGGAGGCTATTGCTCTTCAGGCTGTTCCAGATAAGAGATGGCAGCTGAAAGAGATCTGATAGGAAGGTTAAAAGACTTCTAATCTACCCCCTGGTGATGTCCATTGAATACCTCCCACACAATGCAATGGTGTGAGTCAGTGACTGACCCATAGACTCCATTCTATGGCCAAGGGCACACAGTGAGGAGCAAGTGATGGAAAGATACTGTGGGAGGCAGTTTACAACACAAAGTATCACACAATGGATACACCCAGTGACACATATAGAGGAAAATATCACACAATGGATGCACCCAGTGACACATATAGAGGAAAATATCATACAATGGATGCACCCAGTGACACATATAGAGGAAAATATCACACAATGGATGCACCCAGTGACACATATAGAGGAAAATATCACACAATGGATGCACCCAGTGACACATATAGAGGAAAATATCACACAATGGATGCACCCAGTGACACATATAGAGAAAAATGCTTTCTTAACTAAACAAACGAAGAGAAAAACAAACACATGTAAGATATCAGCAACATCAAATAAACACTGTAAGGACATTTCATTTTTTGGTGTTAGTGGCCCTTTAAATTATTTGAACATCTACGTAAAGTTAGACTCTCACTTGGAAAAAATCATTTTTGGCCAGTCTTCTATCTTATCTCTTCCAACTAACCCATTTCCGCAGAGCCATGAGTGATCGACAGGACATACACATGTGTTCCTTTTCTTTTTTAAACCCAGAACCTTACACAACACCAACAATTTCTTAAGCAACTAAGTGTCTGACGAAAAATATAGCCCCTACCCACCCTCAAAAGGATGCCTAGTGGTCTTAATACTAGGAGGTAACAGTTACTGTCTGTGTGTTTGACACTTTTATGTAAAATAACTAAAATAGAACAAATGAATAGGCCGCTTTACTGATATTTACCACTTTAGACAATCATACGCCAAGCTGTTAGATGTTTGGACTATAGACTGCGTGACAAAGTGGAAAATCCCAGTGTTTTTATAAAAGCCGTTATCCACACAAGCAGAACATCAGCATGCCGCGGCATTAAAAGTTCCTTTTGATAATGATACGACGCTGTAGAACAGGTTGCACGCTTTATCTCACCCTAGTGGCACTGTTTGTATAATTTGTGTTTCTGTTATACTTGCAAATGTAGAGGAAACCAAATGCGACACATCTAGAGCATCCCGAGCCAGCCTATAACAAATTAAAGTATGTAAACGGGACAAAAAAAACACAAAAAAAGAATTATCATTATTATTGTCTCCAAAGTTAGAATGGGAACTGTCTGAAATATTATCATTTTGTCAAATGTGTTTTCCTCTCTATCCATAATCCCTCGTTCAGGAGATGTTTTATGTAGATCAGTGTATAATTCATTGAGGAAGCTTGGTAAGGTTTGAAATGCAGGTAAAAGTTTGTTTATTTAAGTTTTTCTTTCCACCAATTGTTACTGACATGCCGCCTCCTACTAAGCAGAGTTACAGTGTATTACCGATACGGATACTGTCACAATGTAAATATAAATTATAGGTTGAGCGTTCCAGTAGCGTTTGTTTCCTGCATTGTGTTTTTTCTTCTCCTTTTTATAGTGCTATAAATAAATGAATTAAGTACATAGATAGCCATTATACCTAACAGACCCTGCCAGAAGGATGGCCAAGGCGGAAGGCAGAAATCCAGAATCCTGTGAAGAATGGACGGCTCTCACTTGCCACGTAATGACAGGGAAGCTTTGGCATCAAGGTTTAGCCACCTCTTACATTAACATTGCCCCTATTACAGCTTGTTGTAATGCACTGTAACATCACTGATAGGCACAGGCTCAGTCTCAGGTAGCGGTGATGCTCTAGCGTACAGGTGTTTTAACTCATCATATTGTGGCTTGTTTTGTATCTTATTTCTTTTGTTTCTTTTAATTTTCTTTTTTTGCCAGCATAATTATTTTTTTGGTGATTATATTTTCTTTTTGCAGACGACCTGGACGGCCATGGGGACCACGATGGCTCCTAGTTTGCTGTTCTGTGTGTTGGACTTTGGGAATTGGCTTGTTTCTTTGATGTACCTCCGTCTCCTGTTGGTCTGTGGCAGAGGTACATCGACAGTGTTCTTCTTCTCGAGTGAAGGATTTTTTTTTGTTCTTCTCCCCTCCGTCTCTTCTTCTCCTTCTTTTTTTTCACTCCACGATCCCTTCATGTTAGTTATATGGACTCGGACATGACTAAAACCATAAACGTAGAGGATAAGGGATTTTTTTTCTCCTTTTTTCCCCTTTTTTTTTTTATTTTGAACCTAGATCTAGCTTACATGCCTTTCCTTTTCGAAACAAAATGTCTTAATATTCTTCCTTATTTAATGCCTACTAACTTGAACATTAACTATTGGTTTACCAACATTCCTTATAGTCAGCTGCTGCCAGTGACATGCAACGTTAAAGGGGATCTGTTCGATGATAGATTTATTAATAAAATGTTTTATTCAATCCGCTGTTTCATTCTGTTGGTGCAGTGCAACCCCCATCGCCCCCCCCCATCCCATATCAGTATTACTGAGGCATAATAATTACCACGAGTTGGACGTATTGGCAAATTCCATAAATAGCGTAGGGTTTCTCATTTCACTATGCAATATAACACATCACTGGAATAAAAACAAGAGGTTCATTTTATAAATGGATCTAACTCTGAGGAATTTACTGGCTAGGTAGAACTGACAGTAAAAAACATTCGAGATCGTCTGTTTTGCTCATATCGGTCAATTATCTTGGCCCAAGATCCTTCGCTCCAATAAATGTCTAGTGCAGCCTTCTATCAGGCATAGGAATTAAAAATTACCCCCATGGATCCCTATCTATTCTCATACGGTGATACTTTGGTCATTAAAAAAGAATCCAATTTTGATCGAGTTTAGTTAAAATTTGCTAATAAAGCATCTAGTTATACGTATGTTCATAATGCTAGAGGATGTTCCTTTCCAGGAGAATAAAACACGAGGCCAACCTCAGAACAGTATCAGTCCTGCAAGTAAGAGCAATCAGTTCCAAAATTTTCCTTTTCACTTGCCCTGCTTGCAACGGCCGCATAATTAAGTCGGTGGTGCGGAGCAGTCGAGTCCCGCCTGACGCAGTGTATCCCGCAAAGAGACGTTACCCTCCGAACAAAAAGTAAGATAATCCTGATACACGATAGATCCTTACAGGACATTCCATGCTCACAGCAGACCATTCACTTGGTGGTTACATTACATTTCAGTGGGTGTTACATTGAATTCACGGGGATCATAGGTGATACATAAAGAGTCGGTATAGAAATGAAACTGAACAGTATTAGTTGTTTTCCCTAGCTACTGAGTTTCATAGAGGTCGAAAGGGGGGAGGGGGATTTTCTTTTCATATTCTACCTTTTTTTGAAATGAATGTGTCGCTATTTGTATATTTTGATGTATTTGTATTTTATTGTATATTATTATGCATATCAGAATTATTGTTGGCGCCACATGTAGCCAATCTAGGAGAGTATTTATAGTCCGGGGTTTGGGTGGGTGGGTGGGGTTGAAAGTGGGGGGGCGGGGGCATTTGTGGTTTTTTCCAAGGAAGTGCATTAAACACGATACACGTCAAGACTGAGTTTGTGCCTATCAGCGATCTCTCCCTACGTGTGATGATCTGCACGAGCAAGCCGCAGGGAGCACGAGGACCTGCGCCAAGCATACGGGAGAGGCCTTACCCATGAGGTCAAAGACTCACTTTTCTTGTCTCCATATCAGTGGCAAATAAGAGCCGTCCATTCTTCAAGAAGGATAGACATTTGGGACTTTCTGGCATCTGCATGCTAAAGAGCCATCCTGTGCTTCTTGTGTCCTGATGGGCTAGCATAAGTGTACATTTATAATGTGTAAGCTACTACTCGTGTGTGTGTTTTTATTGTTTAAAAGTGATTTGATATTCCCATGGAGAGTTCAATTCTTTTTTTTTTTTTTATTTATATCCTGATCTTTTGAGCAGAGTTGCTATCGCAGGTCAGAATTATAGTCCTCTTTTACAAACAAAGTTGCCTGGTGTTACAAAGAGGAGCCTGTCATAATAATATTTTTTTCACATGTGCCTTTATATTTTTTGTAGTCTGATAGCAAAATGTTGTGTAGGAAACAAATTTTTTTTTTGTTTTTTGTTTTGTCTTTTTTTTTTTTGCCTTCCCTTACATTTCACACTTTATTCTCTGGCTTATAGATCCAACATTTTATGTATTCCCAGGGGTGTGTGCTTCCAGTCGCTCAAAATACCATAAAATACCACATACCCTCTCTCATAGTCTGTCACGGATCACTAGCAGTTTACGACAGTGATGTTAGACAATCTGAAGAGATCGGAAAAAGGCAAACATGGCGTATTTAATGCCCACAAAAACACCCATCGAGAAGCACACCATCATTTTATCTGTGCAAAACATACAAATACTCACTGCAGCCGTTAGGGATTTTTTTTTAAAAAAAAAATAATTTTAGGATTGTATGATTTTTATTTGACGCTATGTTGCTTCCATCTTTCAGAGAACATGTGACAAAAAAAATTTAAGAACTGATTGTCTGAGTCCTTAACTTGTCTGTTACTTTCAAAACATTTCCCCTAAATGGATCAGTACGATTTGGTGTTTCCCATTTCCTGTTTTTGGAAATTGATAATTAAAGTTACTACCACTTAAATCTGTGTCTGTCTTCAGTCAAAAGAGGTGAACCGAATGAAGGAGGAATCACCGCATCACACCGAGGACGTTTCTGAACAATACATTGTTACAGGATAGAATGTTTCGACGAAATGCAGGGAAAAGCAGTTCATGAAGGTTATTACCTGTTAATATCACTTTGATTAAAGTGTTATTTATTTAAGTAGATCAGAAAGGTGTGACACTGACACCCAATCCAATGAATAGTATATTTCATCATACTCATTCGAGTTGAACGCGTTTTGGTCTTCAGAACTTGGTGCTTGATGACAATCAGGATGTGTCTCTATTCACGAAATATCGTGCCACTTCTCTGATTTTAGGGGTAAGTTGCACTTGGTTATTGTTCAGAAGTTTAAAAGACGGAACATGCAGCAGAACTGCAGAGTATTATGTCTCCATTGCAAATCAGGGGAAGCCAACATGCACCAATTTATTGTATCCTTCTTTCAAATCCGCACCCAATATACACCAGTTAATGAACTAGCTATATACCCCAATATACCAAAACTAGCACTATATAACATATATATACCTATTAGCGCTATAGCACTATAAACCTATGCATTTAGAAGGATACTATATACTGCATATATCTAATACTCAAAATATACTAAGCGCTAATACTTGAAGAATCAAATATACCAAAACGACTATATAACTAAATATACTTAGTCACTAATTATATAACTAATACTAGCGCTATATAAAGCATAGCCATTCAACCATATACCAAACCTAGCAACTAGCACTATATACACTAAATATACCTAACTAGCGCTATATACCCCAAATATACCAAAACTAGCATAACATATATACACTAAATATTACCTAATACTAGCGCTATATACCCTATAAATATAATACCCCAAATATACCAAAACTAGCTACTACCCTACTTTAATACCCTAAATAAAATATACTAGCACTATATACACTAAATATACTTATACTAGCACTATACACTAAATATACCTATACTAACACTATATACTCCAAATATACCATATACTACGCTATAATACACTAAATATACCAAAACTAGCACTATATACCCCAAATATACCTATACTAGTGCTATATACCCCAAATATACCAAAACTAGCACTATATACACTAAATATACCCAGACTAGCGCTATATACCCCAAATATACCAAAACTAGCACTATATACACTAAATATACCCATACTAGCGCTATATACAACAAATATACCTATACTAGCGCTATATACCCCAAATATACCAAAACTAGCACTATATACACTAAATATACAAATACTAGCGCTATATACCAAAAATCTACCAAAACTAGAACTATATACACTAAATATAACTATACCAGTGCTATATACCCCAAATATACCAAAGCTAGCGCTATATACACCAAATATACCTATACTAACACTATTTAGCCGCCAACCATAACAAAGCGACTGCAATTCCGCTGCCACCGTCGAGATGCACTGGCTCATCTTCTGCACAATGTTTAGTAGAGACCCCTAAGACTCAGATATAACCCCTATATTTAGGACAAGAAACCTAAGAGGTTATAGGTAACTTGACGCAAAATCTGCCTCGTGCCTTTTCATGCCCTTTCTTGTAAAATGTTCTTTAGTTATTTACTTGTCTGCCCCGGATCACAAGTCATATTCTTCTATCTCTTCTGTATGCAGTCCAGACATACCAAGATGAATCTATAGTTAAACAATGTGTATATATTCATAGTGAAGTGGGAGCTTCATAGTACTGACATGCTTACCAATTGAATAGTTGCTTTTGCAAAGGTATATATCGTAGTAGGAGACAGATACAAATTGAGATCTGTGGAAGGGTAAGTTGCTATGTTTACAGAATGCACATTTTTTGTTAGCCTTTTGTGTTTTGCTCTACTTAATGGAATCCTACTCCTTTTAATAACAAGAAAACAGAAAGAAAACCTGCAATTACCTTATGTTGTTATCATTGGTCGGTAGCATTTCAGAGTGAACGAATTTATAGGCTTGTCCACACTTTCATCTTCAATGTTGTTGGAGAACACTGGTAGAGTCATGTGTCGTTATGTATCTACGGCTGTGATTGAACCATGGATATTCAAAAAACACATATCCCAGGATGCTCAGCCTATCTTGAGACTCATGTGACATGTAGTTTGGACACACCTCCAATGCGGAGGTTAGTCATCACTGACCTAAAAGGAATCCCATCTCTATTAACCCCTTCACTGCAGATGACGTGTGGGACACTTCCTCATTGACTCCCGCTATATGCGGAGGACATGCCCCACACTTCATTCGCTCAGCGGGACCCCTGAGAGATACTCACCTCTCTCCTCCGGGGTCCCACGGCGGTCTGACTTCCCCGAAGTCAGACACGTCATTTAAGGGCCGCCCCACGTAAATGACATCATTGCGCCATGCGCGATGACGTCATTTTCAGGCAACCCCTGGACATCGCACAGAAGGGAGGGGGAGATCCTTTCGGATCACTCTCCCTCCCGATCGGGAGTTCGCAGCCGCTCAAACCAGGCACCGCTTAAAAGGGGAGAGTCTCCCCTTTTAAGCGGTGCCTGGTTTTAACCCCTCACATACTGGGCTATGATACAGCGCCATCCGGCGCTGCGTCGCAGCCTAGCTCCGGTGGGGGCCGCCATCTTGGATGGCGGCTCCACCTCCGGGTCCCCCCTGGCTACCTAACGTCATCGCACATGGTGCAATGATGTCAGTTAGCCAGGGAACCCCTAGCTGCCCGGGGATTTCCCAAGGAAATCCCCTGGTGGAGATAGGGGGTTCCTTTTGAACCCCCATATCTTGCGAACCGTGGCAGCTAGGGGGTCAGGTAGGATATCATTTGAAAGGCCTGAGCATGGCCTTTCTAAATATAGCAAACATGATCAGGTACAATGTAAAAAAAAAGAAATTGTTTTCTTTTTGTGTGCTGTATTTATTAATGCAGCAATATTGTTCACATTTCAATTATAATGTGAACAATGATGCTGCAGTAATGATTTTTTTCTATGGGGTGCGTTTGCTAAAAATCATGTAATCCCCCCCCAAAAAAATGTAACAAGTCCCCATTTCTAATTTTTGTACAAGCGCACCCCATAGAAAATATAACCGCAAACACTAGTGATAAAATGTGAAAAAAACACTTTACACGCTGTAGATGATTAAAAATTCTAATTTAATTGCATTTTTTTTATAATAAACAGGCAGGACATGAAGTATACATATAATAATGATATATTATGAATCTGCCGAGTCTTCTGGAAAGAACGATATATAATATGTCTGGGTCATGTAATAAAATGTGGCTTCAAATCGCGTTTAAACATGATGAGCGAAAGCGGTAAAAATTAGCTCAGCACACAGCGGTGAAATGCCTCAGCAGTGAAGGGGTTAAATACCATGTTCTCTGCCTTCCTCCACTTGGGTCACACCATTTATCTTTTCTTTCTTTCCTTTTATCATTCCTCACCAGTTTATCCCTGGTACATTTGGTTCTGAATTCTTCTTATGCATCACCAACATTCTTTTACCATCTATCATCGCCATATATTTCTGATACTCTTACACCTTTATTCTTCCATATCCTCTATATTATGAAACTCTACTCCCAACAATTTATACTGTATAGTCTCTAAACTCTCTTTTTTCTTTCTTTATTTAACCCCTTCACTACCAAGTTGTTATCCATAAAACCGCTTCCGGGACCTAGTAGATTTATGGAAAACTGCTCTCCTATGTAGACATTTAATGTGCCCTTCTCAAAATACATTTTAGAGACAGTAAGTAAGTCTTTGACAGGCAGAGGGCTGCTGGCCAAGAAGCGCTACTACATGTACAGTATGACAGCTGGGGATCCATGTTTTTTTGATGGAAAACAGAGGAACCTAAAGCGGGTCAAACAGCTTCAGCACTTTGGCTGACTTGTGCAAGGTGCTGAAAATACACTACTACATGTATAATACAGCCAGGGATTCATGTTTTCCTGATGGAAAACAATGGACCACCAAGCTGTTCAAACAGCTTCAGCACCTTGGCTGACACGTCCAAGGTGGTGAAAATACATTACTACAGTTACGATAAAAATGCTCGGAATCTGGTTTTCCCTGATAGAAAACAATGGAATCCCAAGCTGTGTACACAGCTTCAGTACCTTGGCTGACATGGCTGAGGTGCTGAAAATTCAGGGGCACATTCTGGAGCCTATTTACATATGAATTTTGTTTGCTGTAAACAAAATTCATAAGCATTGTTCCAGAATATGAGCAGATTGAGTCTACTCAATGTTGGGCTCCTGCAGGAGATTTTGGCTATCGAGTATACTCGATAATGGCAGTGAAGGGTTTAAATAAATGTATATATAGATTTTAGATCCACTTGAAGAAGCTCATGGGTCCCTATTCCAAGGCTGTCAAAAATATAACTTCTTCAGACGTTATATATAACGCCTCAAGAAGTTATCTCATCGCCTGGACTCTCTGTTCCACTCTTGGCGCAAGCTGTGTTTACGCTTCGAGTATAGCACTTCCTTGCACCTGATTACTGTAATTTAACATCTCTTAAACTTTGTATAGGAGGCATTAACTTGCATCTCGGCATGGAAGCGCAGGCTATACCAAGATAGCTTGCACTTCCACCCAGGAGACGGTATTTCACCGAGAAGCTGGTGTTACGTGATTTTGCTTTAGCAAAAGCATATAACAAACTGTCCTAACCCCCCCTAAAACCCTATACTCCTCATCCCACAATGACAAGGGCAGTGCGATCCACCGCTTCCTCTCGCTGGGAGTAGAGTTAGACTGGGAACAAATAGTTCTTAGTCTCCCTCCTTGATGCCTCTGCGACACTGCGAGATCTTGCAAGAGAAATCTCGCACAGAGCTTGCGACCGGGACGAGCAACGCTCCATGGTGTCCTATAGACTCCAGGAGTTGACACTCACAGAATCACGCTGTGCCGCTACAAGTATCAGTTTGCGCTGCGCTTAGTTCCGGAGCCAGGCGCTAATTAAGCGCCTACCTTGGAATACAAGCGCAAAAAGGGAGAGCGTAAGAAATGTCTGCAGGCGCAGATTTTTTACTTACCGTCTCCCTTTTTGCGCCAACCTTGGAACAGGGTTAATAGTGTTCCTTTAAGAGCCCCCAACAGTGTCCGTTGGAGTCATATCTCCCACTACACCCTCATATGAACCAATTCG
Source organism: Leptobrachium leishanense (assembly GCA_009667805.1). Taxonomy (NCBI): domain Eukaryota; kingdom Metazoa; phylum Chordata; class Amphibia; order Anura; family Megophryidae; genus Leptobrachium; species Leptobrachium leishanense. Next base: position 3,202,887 of record CM019072.1, read on the forward strand.
CAGGTGACCAAGGTATTGGCAAAACATTAATGTCCTCAGTGGGTGGGATTTTAGTTCCTTCTCTAAAAAGGTCAGTATCAATTCTATTCTTTCTTCAACGGGGAGAATTTCGTTCCCTTGTAGACAAAACTTTTCTGCTCAAACCGTTCAGATTACAAACCGGTAATAATAAAAGGATCATATGCGCTTCCTCATGAACATAAGGTTATTATTAAAATTAAAAGCATATGTTGCCTATCCTAGAAAGAGAAACCACAGATGAACAGATTACTTGTGGTAGAAGGTTTTGCCATTTTTTATTTTTTTTATTTTTTAAAAATAAGAGCTTTAAAGAATTGTTTCTCTTATTTTTTTGAGGACAGAGGGGTAGGAGAGGTCGTTTATAGAATCTTTATCAAAAGAATCAAAAGGGAACTTTTTTTTTTCTTCAAGCATCAAAGAAGTGACACATAGTTATGTAGTATTTATATTTTAATGTAGTATTCATAAAGGAAATATAGGAACTCTTTCCAGCCACGCTATTCATTCTACGAACACCTTTGAATTTTTCATGATGTTTTCTTGCATGGGATAAGAGGATTATATTTATTAAATAATGAAATATATTAAAATTTGATTGATGCTGTCGAGGAATGACATTTCACGGCAGAGGAAATATGAGTAATATTGATCACAGAGCAAACTGTCATTTGTTTTAAACATTAAAAATATATATTAATGCGAGGGGCTTTTATATACACATTTATGTTGTCTTACATTGACTACTGTCTAAACATTTGATAATAAAATTTAATTATACCAGAAAAAGAGCCCAATTTAATATTTAAATGCACCGAGCACCTCCTGGTACACATTTCCGCACATATAATATTATGTATAGAAATTCTAGCTCATAAAACCGATATACGAAACAAGAGAGAACAATGGTTGATAGTGCATTTTCACCTTCTGTCTCCGTAACTGGGCCACAACAGCGTTACCGTTAATGTGAACCTGTCATGGAAAAACGCATCTTTTCCATGTGATATATCACTATGTCATGGACACCCCATTAATCAGGAGATGTCACTTCAGTAGACCCCTCCAACTGGCAGGCACTCTCCACGTCTCTCCTGCATCCTACCCCCTCCAATCTCGACGGACCTGCTTGTGATCCCACCAACAATGTTTCAGTAATGTTTCAGCCCTACAGGGCTTTCTCTTAAGAGCTAGGAGAAAGCCCTATATGGCTGAAATGTTCCTGTAACATCTGACACCAGGTCAGATAACATCTGACGCTTTCCAGGTGTTACATTGTGCAGGTGTTTCCTGTGTTGTTCAAAGCTGCTGAGGGTGAGCCGCCGTGTTAGGCAGGGGTCAGACGAGCGTCTTTTGAGAGCGGAAGGAACGTCCGTGAGAGTGGACATCCCTTCCACTCTGACGCCCTTCTGGCCACCACGCTGAGCGCAGTTAGTGTGGCTGCTGTATCTCAGGCTGCTGTATCTGCTGCTTCTGATTGTGTATACATTATCACGGTAGTAGAGGTTTAAAGGTGTGATTGGCCAGCACTTGCGAGCCAACATAAATAAATTTGACCCTCATGACATCCTATCCCCCCAGATTGACGCAAAAGGGAGAGTGTCAGCTAAATTGCTACAACTATTCTAGGGATGTGCATAGCTGAAAAATTTGTTTAGTTTAGTTTTGTTTCATTACATTTTTAATTAATTTTGCTTTCGGAATTTCGGAACTAATTTCGATTCGTATATTGTTTCGATTTGAAATTTTCTAATCGATTCGAATTTCATATATCAATTTGATAGTTGATATCAATTCGAATTTTGGATCACTAAATAAAACCCCAATTAATAAAATTTTGCTGTTAAAAGAAAAGCTAGGGTTAAATTTTAAGCTGTGTCACAGATTTATTATTTGAGTCAATTTAAACAGTGAAGCAAATTTAATTTATTTCATAAAGTCCTTTGCTGACTATTACTTGTATTTTAAGTTAAGATCAATTCGATAGTCGATATCAATTATTCAAATTTTTATTTTATGATGATGACAGTGTAAAACTAAATAAATTCATTATATACCGTTTCGAATTCGTATCAATTCGTTATTCGGAAGTACTTCCGAAATACGAGTTATCAAATTTCGTTACAAATTCCAAATTTTTCCGAAACGAATGCACATCTCTAATTCTAGCATTGCTAGTGTTAAATATTAGCGGCTGAGCAGCTATGGGTACGGTCACGGCTGGCGCTGCCGCTAGGCCAACTAGGCAGGTGCTGGGCTCTAGGCAGCCGGCCCGACCAATTGTAAAAAAAAAAAAATGCCCGCGGGGCAGCCTGGGTCGGCCGCGTGCTGCAGCCAGCCCCAATACGAGCAGGCATCGCCGCCGTCGTCATGGAGACGGAGGCATTGACTTGGTGCTTCCAGCTTCCTGGATCAAGTCCACGCCTCCATCTCCTTGATGCCAGCGGCGACACCAGTACGCATTGAGACTGGCTACAGGAAGACGGAGACAGCGCTGGAGGCAAATACCCATGTCTGAGCTGCTGGGCAAGTATCCTTGTGTGAGCCTGGGGGCAAATACCCATGTGTGAGCCTGGGGGCAAATACCCATGTGTGAGCCTGGGGGTGAATGTCCATGTGTGAGCCTGGGGGTAAATATCCATGTGTGAGCCTGGGGCAAATACCCATGTGTGAGCCTGGGGGCAAATATCCATGTGTGAGCCTGGGGGTAAATACCCATGTGTGAGCCTGGGGGCAAATATCCATGTGTGAGCCTGGGGGCAAATATCCATGTGTGAGCCTGGGGGTAAATATCCATGTGTGAGCCTATGGGTAAATACCCATGTGTGAGCCTGGGGGTAAATACCCATGTGTGAGCCTGGGGGTAAATACCCATGTGTGAGCCTGGGGGCAAATACCCATGTGTGAGCCTGGGGTAAATACCCATGTGTGAGCCTGGGGGCAAATATCAATGTATGAGCCTGGGGTAAACACCCATGTGTGAGCCTGGGGGAAAATACCCATGTGTGAGCCTGGGGGTAAATATCCATGTGTGCGCCTGGGGGTAAATATCCATGTGTGAGCCTGGGGGCAAATACCCATGTGTGAGCCTTGGGTAAATACCCATGTGTGAGCCTGGGGGAAAATACCCATGTGTGAGCCTGGGGGACAGATATCAATGTGTGAGCCTGGGGCAGATATCCATGTGTGAGCCTGGGGCCATATATCCATGTGTGAGCCTGGGGAGCAGATATCCATGCGTGAGCCTGGGGGCAGATATCAATGTGTGAGCCTGGGGGCAGATATCAATGTGTGAGCCTGGGGGCAGATATCCATGTGTGAGCCTGGGGGCAAAAATCAATGTGTGAACCTGGGGGCAAATATCAATGTGTGAGCCTGGGGGCAAATATCAATGTGTGAGCCCGGGGGCAAATATCAATGTGTGAGCCCGGGGGCAAATATCAATGTGTGAGCCTGGGGGCAGATATCAATGTGTGAGCCCGGGGGCAGATATCCATGTGTGAGCCTGGGGGCAGATATCAATGTGTGAGCCTGGGGGCAGATATCAATGTGTGAGCCTGGGGGCAGATATCCATGTGTGAGCCTGGGGGCAGATATCAATGTGTGAGCCTGGGGGCAGATATCAATGTGTGAGCTGGGGCAATATCTCCATGTGTGAGCTGGGGCAATATCTTCATGCCATGTGTGAGCTGGGGCAATATCTCCATGCCATGTGTTAGCTGGGGCAATATATATCCATGTGTTAGCTGGGGCGATATATCCATGTGTGAGCTGGGGCAATATCTTCATGCCATGTGTGAGCTGGGGCAATATCTTCATGCCATGTGTTAGCTGGGGCAATATCTTCATGCCATGTGTTAGCTGGGGCAATATATCCATGTGTTAGCTGGGGCAATATCTCCATGTGTTAGCTGGGGCAATATCGCCATGTGTGAGCTGGGGCAATATATCTTCATGCCATGTGTGACCTGGGGCAATATCTCCATGTGTTAGCTGGAGCAATATCTCCGTGCCATGTGTGAGCTGGAGGCAAATGTACCCATGTGAGCTGGGGCAAATGTACCCATGTGAGCTGGCGGGCAATTGTACCCATGTGAGCGGGGGACAATATATCCACCATGTGAGAGCTGTGGGCAAATATACCCATGTGAGCTTTTTTTTGGGGGGTGCAAGTAGCTGGTCTTGCCTAGGGCGCAAAATAGGCTCTGGGTACCGGCCCTGGGTACGGTGTAGCAAGGGTCCTGTGCTAGGACAACCTAGGGGCACCCCACAGTAAATTTCCTCTCCAAGTAACAGACATTTGTAGAGGAGAATGATGTGTTCCTGTGGACCACATTTAATAAGTTTGTGAGAGAGAGCATGGAGACCTACTTTGCTTTGGTAGTTGGCTAATACCCTGTAAGCTACATAATTATATGTGCCACATGTGTGTGACGGAACCGTTCTCTTCCGCCTGTCCTGACTCTCCAGACACCCCTTCGTTGCGGTCAGCCTGGCTACTGGGAGCGCTGTCCTCAGTGCCTCGAGCAGCTTGACCTGCCTGCTTCTGTTTCTCTGCCCTGGAGCCGTTAGGAATTTCCAGAAGGCCGCGCTGTGCCTTCTGAGGTTGAGTGTAGTGTAGCGTAGTTGAAGGAGACACCAGACGCGGCTGTATGTTCCAACAGGATTCTCTCTCTGTCTGAGCTCTTTAATGAACAAAAACGACACAATTTATGCTGAGATCCAACGGCCATAATTTGCATAAATGACCCACATTGACCTACTAAAATGCTAATTACATTATGTCAGATATTTACAATAAACATTCCTCTTTCTTCATATCACACATCATTTACATAATCTATTGTAAAGGAAATCCGTTAGGTTTTGGCTGAGACAATGGCGACTCCCAACCTCTGAGACATGTAAACAGATAGCAGATGAACAAAGAGAAAACCCTTTTGCCTAATCACAAATTACTCAAATCTATTTTACAATCTATACGAAAGAAAGCATTTGAACTCGCTGCAGGTAGCATCTTTAAAAAAAACACATTTTTACCTAAAGAAATATAAGTATATTTAAAACTAAAGCTACGCCATTTTACACTAAACTAATTTAAACTAAAACCAAACAATTTAAAATATATTTAAAATCACACAATATAAATGAACATAAAGTCTCTTGGGGTTTGAAGCGTGGAGCGCTACGTCAGTTCCATGACAATGTGTCTCTAATCTTAAAATCTAATAACATGATGATTTTCTCATGTTCGGGCCATGGACACTAAAGCGTAGCTGTTAAAAATGCTTTGAAATGCAACACAGGGAAGATTATGATAAGTCATGATGCTTTTGGCCTTGGGCCCTTCTAAATAGATATAAATATATGTGTTTATGTCCCCTGCAGCTGCCCTGAAGTTATTCCTACAGTCAGGGGTTTTGAAATAATGAAGGATTTGTGGTAATAACACCATTTTTTCATGATTAATCTTCTTCTATAATGGACCTACTTAATCAGCTCCGTTTATTCGGAAGAGAATGTAAATGGCAGATGAGTGGGTCATAATTGCGTTTATACGTGTTGTGATACCTTGCTATCGGAGATATCCAGAGTATCCCTCGCTTCATTTAAATTGTTAATTATTATTTTTTTGGTAAGGCCATACTCCTTGCTGGTTAGCGTGAGGTTTTGCTCTTTAGACATACTGTGATTGATATATAGCCCTGAGATGGTGTCGTAACTCTCAAACATCGAGTTTAAATTCGTTGATGACTTGAGGAGATTTGTAATCATTGATGAAGTAACAATCAGCATGAAATTATAATAGGTGTCCTCTGTCCACCCCATCCCGTTCAGCATATTTACACAGGCACGAGGACATACTCAAACCGTAATATTGTATAATTATTGAGTCAGTCAGCTATGAGTCAGTCATCTCAATCATAAAAACCTTCAGGATAGTTATAGGAACCACTGTCAAGGACCACTGGAATAATTCCATGACATTCTTCTGAGTGACCTCAAAATACTCTCGGATGAAACTGAACAATAGTTCCTTAACCCCTTCACTACCGAGAACGAGATATCTCGGGCTTCAAAGGCACCATCCGATGCCCCAATATCGAGATATCTCAATCTGCAGATATGCAGCTCAAAAGCAAATGAAATTTGTTTGCTGCAAACAAATTTGTTCGCTTTTGGGCTGCAGAAGGTGCCCCCGAAGTTTTAGCCCTGTGGGCATAGTGCCCAAAGAGCTAAAACTGTGCAAAATCGGCTGATGATGCCCTGACGTCGGGCAGTCAGCAGCCGATGCAGGGGGATAAAAAAGATCGAACTGCAGCTGTACCTCCAGTTGAAAGTAGATGGTGCCATCTACTGGCCAATTAGGTTATTTGCAGTAAGACATACTGTCACAATCAGTCACAAGGAGGGCACCTTGCACTTGCCAAGATGAGGCACTGGTACATAGGAAAGCCCCAATATGCAGATAATACTGAGTAGACAGCCTAGGCCAGAGACCCTGCATGGTAAACATCAGCCCTACTCTGAAAGACCAGTCTATAGAATAGCCAGATCTGCTCTAAGGAAAAATAATACAGCAGCGCCGTGCAGAGTCTAAGGATCTACAGACGAGACAGGAATATGCATAAGTACATATATCAACTTTACAGACAAGGAGCATCCAAATAGAAATGTCAAGAAGAAGCCAGAAGTCAAAAACCAGAACGTATACCTATACAGATGCCAGGGATCCAGAACCGGGAGAGAGTCAGCCAGGCAAAACGGTCAGCACCAGGTAATCAGTCAGACATATAACATAACCAGATAAAGGAGAAACACTAGAAATATAAACACAGGAATGACTGGACATGAACTAGAACCTGGACTAACGAAAGAAACAGCAGACAGATAAGGAGACAAGCCTAAAGAAATGAAATAAGGTAAACAAGAAAACACAAACTTTAACAGAATAAACAGTAGGGAGCTCTCAGGAACAAACACTCTGCAGGAAATCAGGAGCTTAAAGTAAACCAGAATGCAAGAGCAATGGGATAAGGGCCCATTGCAATACATAGGGAGGTGATCAGCCCACATCACCAACAGGAGAGCTAACGAGGAAACCACTTAACCCCTGAGTTGCAATCCAGGGAAAGCAACATACTGAAACATTGGGGAACCACAGGCATAAAGAATACAGAGGACAGGGGGGCAGGGCTGGTACGGGGAAACGTGACACATACAATGGAATATACCCAAATATTTCTTACTGTAGAATTAATTAAAAATGATTTTACAAAAAACACTGTTTTCTGACCATGTTTTTTTGTAAAATCACTTGGTAGTGAAGGGGTTAAAGGGACACTCTATTAGAAAATTACACCCCCCATGTTTTTTCCACTGCTGACAGCATCTACCCAATTTGCCCACCACCGTAACTTAATATAGTATATATAGAGTATATATATATATTTGTTTAGTTGCAAATACTCCCCTTTTCTCCCTTGGCGCTGGATTGCTTCTCCTCTTCAGCAAAGCGTGCTGACCTCATTGGTCCCTGAGTTGGTCATTGGCAGTCAGGATATTCAAAATATTTAAAATCCCATCTGATGAGTCCTGCGCTATACACTGCAATATCGGGTGAAGGGACTGGAGTGGGGCACTCCACTCATCCTCTCATTCTGACCACTTTAATAAGCTACTGTGGTCAGAAACATGTAATGCAGTAATGGCGAACCTTGGCAGCCCAGGTGCTTTGAAACTACATGTCCCATGATGCTCCAAAAGTTTAAAGGCTGAGCAGGCGTCGTTGATCATGTAGTTTTAAAACACCTGAGGTTCCAATTTTCGCCATGACTCTTTATGAACAATAAATGCAATCCAAACGTGGGTATTAACACATCAAAACGTAATGAATAAATAACATATATGCATAAACAATAAGCATAAACTCTAGAAAGTATACAAAAAAAATATAGATATCAAACAATAAAGAAATACATATTTACCTCAGCACATGCAGCAGAATTATAAGCGGACATCCAGGGGACCCCAACGTTTCAGCTGTAAGCCTTTGTCACCGGTATCATGGGAAGGGGCAGAATCTGTTGCCTAAAAATGAAGCAAAGCTGGAGAAGAATCTGTTCGTTAGGGTTAATGTTAACCCTAACCCTAAAACTATTAGCAGCATCAGTAAAATAACACTAGTATGGTACTAATTTTTATCGAAAAAAAAAACGTACGAGTGCATTCTAATATTACGAAGCTTTTTTAAGTGACAACTGTATCGCTGCATTGTTTTCTACGGCAGCCACCAAGTGGCGTTGTTATGATCGTAAACCCAACATTTAGCACCTTAGTTCCAGAACACTATATACAGGTTGAGCACCCCTTACCCAGAATGCTTAGGACCTAGAGCATTCCAGATATCAGATTCTTAGAAATTTCAGAATCCGGGAGAATCCGATGTCGGAGAGGATGGACATCATGGCAAGGGAGCTGCAATCCCCTTCCTGCTGCAGGAACAGCATGTACACACACCGGGAGTGCTGTGCATCTTTTCTCCGCGGACATGCTGTACAGAGTCAACGTTACCCAAGCAACATGTCACGCGCTAGGGCTGCCCAGCCGCTCCAAGCATGTGCCGCGCTATGCTGCAGGGACCGGAGCAGTGATCCTGAGAAGGAGGACCTGTCTGGAGTGTCAAAAAGGTGTTTTATGGTTTTTAGAATTCTGGACATGGGGTGCTCAACCTGTACAAACTTAATAGTTCCAGGTCGCCCTGTAGACCTAGACTACCTATGAAGGCCTTTCAGAATATATCCATTTCACACTCAAGAGCGTTCAGGATAGTAAACTATGGGTCTCCTCAATCACAGGAAGCTTCCACAATGGTTAATCTCACAATGTGAAGGGGTTCTAGATCATGCTATGGAGGTCTTTGAAACACGATCTTCCTGGAGGTCTGTGTTAAACTTTGAAAATAACAGATGGACATTTAGCTTGACATCTTACATTATCAGAAATCAGGAACCTATGTAGGTCTGTATGTTTTAGGTTGTATTTAGTACTTGAAACCATCTCATTGTCTAGATCAATGTTTCCCAAACCTGTCCTCGAGACCCTCCGCCTCGCCAGGTTTGCAGGATATGTGACGCACAGCACAGGTAATATGATTTGCTGCTCAGTGATTGTAGGATTTAGTCTGCTTTTCCCCAAGGTGATCTGCAAAATCTGGCCTGGTTGGGGGTCCCGAGGACAGGTTTGGGAAACACTGGTATAGATCGTTGTTTCCCAAACCTGTCCTCAGGACCCTCTGACTTGACACTTTTTCCAGATATGTGAAGCACAGCACAGGTGATATGATTTGCTGCTCAGTGATTGCAGGATTCAGGCGCATTTCCCCAAGATGATCCTTAAAATCTAGCCTCGTTGAGGGTCTTGAGGACAGGTTTGCAAACACTAGTCTAGATCAGTGTTTCTCAAACCTGTCCTCAGAACCCCTGACACGCCAGGTTTGCCAGATATGTGAAGCACAGCACAGGGGATATGATTTGCTGCTCAGTGATTGCAGGATTCAGTCTGCATTTCCTCAAGGTGATCTGCAAAACCTGGCCTGGATGAGGGTCCAGAGGACAGGTTTGAGAAACCCTGATCTAGACTCTGATTTCGTTATAATGTACTTGGTGATGGAGAGCTTCTCTGGTTGTATCTGGAGAAGGTAATTGAGCAGCGTCTTTACAAACCATTATCTAGGAATGAAAGCTCCCGATTACCATCCCATTAGGACACCGACTTTTACTAATGCCCTCTTATTATTTACCACACGCGAGTGACACACGGCCCATCAATACAAGTATTTTAACGTAACAGAAACATTCATCCGACTGATTGCACTGCGGCACGTGCATAGATTTGACTATGATTTTAAAGAGCAAGGAAATATGAAGATTAGCATAGCACTTCCATTTGCAGGAGGCTAATAGCACGGCATAAAGCATATATAGACCCAGGAATGATCCTATACATTTAATGCAGTAATAGCACACAGTCTCTTTATCATAACCAATACACCAAGGCTTTCCAGTGACAATAAATCCATGAATTTTAAATGTCAATTACCTTTCATTAGAAATTCAACATAATGTATTTCAGCCGGTGCAGCATGACGTCCAGCTATAGCTTATCAATTTAGAGGAGGTAAACTCCGCGCCTGGTTGGAAATATATTGTGTGTGCGTATGGATTGCCAGTAATTAAAAGACTATCCAGAATTAATACGGGAGCAGGGGCTCAACGGGGGGATCTCCCCAGAATAGACGCCTGGCTGTAGAAGTAGTAAAGATATTGAGATCGCGAGAGGGAACGTCACAGCGGTGCCTGTCTCTGGGTAAACTTAACACACCTTGAACACGGATAGGTTTTTCCCACTTGCAGATCTTTAAAAATAATCCCAGAGGTGAGTGTTTCCAGGTTATTAGTCCACAGTCAAAGTTGCGTGTGTGATTAGCACTGCTGGCTCTTAAATTACCAGCACCACTGATCGTCGGCGTAGGAGCCCATAAAAATCTGCAGGGATCTTCCTTAAAGGCAGCACAAAGTCAAACTTTAATTAGACTTTAAATGCTAGATTGCTCAGTTTATTAATGTATCATCTCTAACCCAAACAACGTATAAACTGGAGTATTTCGGTAGTTAAGAGGTGGTAAACCAAAGTGTATACTCCCCCCCCCCCCTGTACCATCTCGGAAATGTTGTGCTTGTAGGAAATGGTGCTTATGATCTGGACAACACTTGGGTTACTAACTTGAACGACTTGAGTTGATACATGATACACACAGCCTCTTCGTCATTAGATTTGCCTTGTAGAGAAACCAGATCACTCAGGCACAATATATATATATATACACACACACAACCAAAGGGCAGCAGTCAGCTAGAACATGTATATCTTATAAAGGGTCTACTGAGACCAATAGACGTAACATACCGAATACAGAGCACTCAGCCATACATCAAAGAATTTAAAACCACCCAACCTAGGTTTGAAAACGACGAGGGTTCGGGTTGCAAGATGGGATCACATAATGTGTAAGCCTGGCTCAAGTGTCAATGTACCCCATTTGACAGGTCCCATAGTGTGTTTTTAACCTCTTTTAGGCTAGGGTCAGACTGAGGCAGTGCGAACGCGCGTTCTGGCGCACTTAATCACGGCCGCACTAGCAGCAGATGCCGGGCAATGACGGCCAATATACGAAGTACGGTCGCACAAAAGTCCGGCTGCGCAACGCAAGTGGAAAATGAACGCATTTTTTCGAGAACGTGAAACCGCAGGTACTGACGTACAGAGTGCGCTGCGTCCGCTAGAGGCGTGTGTGTGTGAATTGGAGACATCAGACGCTGCTAATGTCCGGCCAACATAACGTCCAGACACAAAAAGAGTTTTATTGATGATCCGTACAAAATCACGGACGAAAATGCGCATCGTATGACCACTATCACGTATTCTGTGAAAAAATGCGTCCATTCGTTCGAACGCACTTTTTCACAGACAACATAAAAATGCGTTCGTCTGACCCTAGCCTTAGAAGTGTGGTTGGGTTGAGTGCACTGTTTTTGGTATGCCGTGCATATATACAGGGTTGAATTAAAATAGGGGCTAATGGAGCTGGAGCTCCAGTGCCACAGCTTGAAATAAACTCTGTAGTCAACTTACTGCATCTTTTGCTTCCAGTGGATTCACACACATTTTTTGAGGATATCAGAGGCCCTTCTTGTTGAATTTATACAGCAGCATGACAGGTATATATAACCAGGCAGCTATCTAGCTATCTGCCCAGCTGCATACACCTATCTGCACGGTTACAGAAAGTGTGTTTTCATTTCACGCGATTCCAAAAACAGGCGCACCGAAACCTCCACCTGCAGGCCAATAGAGATCTTAATCCAGTCATGCATAAATACACCCAAAAACTAGAAGGTATTATAGTGCAGTGCTTCATTACAGGTTCTATTGAAACATTGATCTGCCAGGTGCCCATGGAGGATACATTTCCCAAGTAAGTGAGTATACCGAAAAAAGAGCAGTTGGCGTTAGGTTGCATAGCTGCCTGGGTGGAGTGCATTGACATTGTGGCAGGCTTATGCAATATATGATCATATCTTGCAAACAAATCTCTATCGTTTATTACCAAGTCAGATGTTTCTAAAATCTTTAACATTATGTTATAATGGAGTGCTCTGACTTTTGTATATTTTGTTGTGTTGAGTACACAGGCACAAAAACAGTATAGGTATAAACAGAGGGGATTTTCTTACAAGAACATCAATGTCAACGTACCACATCACGGCAGATGCTATCCTTCCTAACCTAACGATGGCTTTTATGAGAACACCCACTTGTTGTCACGTCTCACGCCATCTATGTAACCCGGCAGCTGGTAGCGCCTTCCACGCTGCTTGCTGGTCGGCCGCTGTGTAAAGAAGTGAAAGGGCGCGATAAGGAGGGATGGCCATGGGCAGGGGCGCGGCGTGATGACGTGGCGCCTGCCAGGTTCAAACCAGTAGCTTAAAACAGGTCCTGTGCCCTGACGTGGTTTTCACACCTCTCAGTGCTCGTTGCGAATTTTTATCTATTTATGTGTATCGACCCTGGTTTGTTTGACTCTTCTTTCCCGATTTTTAACCCCTGGCATTCCACTGACTACCCGATCTGGCAATACGACCCCTGGCACTTGGCAGACACTCTACTCTGGCGATAGTAGAGGGTAATGTGGTGGGATCAGCGCTTCCTTCAACTTGTGTCGCCTTTTTCAGTAAGCCTCCTTTGCTGTGTTCCCATGCGTACCACAAATACAACATAGGGGTACCATAGTGCAGCATATAAAGGTAAAAATATGACGATGAAAAGGAAGGGGTACACTCACATTTTTTGATGAATCAGACACCAAATGTTCTTATGGCCGACGATATTATCGGGAGCACCGGATCTCCCAGCAGCATTTGATCTCCACCTCTGCTCCACAGAATCAGAACCAGGGTTGTTTAAAATCAAAGCTTATTTATTAAGATAAAGTAGATAGAAGTAACAGAATAACACCTAAACGCGTTTCGCGAGAATATTGCTTCCTCAGTAGGTGTATACAGGTGAGATACAGACTTTCACTTTTACTCTGGCGATAGGACCCCTGGCATTCCTGATAACCCACTCTGGTATATGAACCTTGGCATTCCTCTGACATTCCGACCTTGTATTAACCCATGGTGTGTTGTTCTGGTCACGTACTCTGTTATAGGTAGACATACCGACCATTCTAAGGATCGGAAGTGTAGGATAGTTGTGCTGGGTACAGGGATCAGACATATATATATATATATATATTCTAGCTCCCACCCCCGGTAACAGAGAGGTGCAGGTAACCAGCGTTGAAAGCATTGCGCTGTGTATACACGCTGGCGTCGCCTGGGTAACTGGTGTGATGTCAGAAGGAGGCGCCAGGCGCTGGGAGTCGGCGAATGCGCAGTAACACGAAGGACACGCCGGGATTGCGATACACCGGGTGGTGAGTGATTAGGAACTTTGTTTGTACATTGATTACGGGATCTATTTAAATGATGTATGTCATTGTGTGTACATGTACGTCCTGAGGAAGGCTCATTATTGTGAGCCAAAACGTTGACTTTCTTATGGAATGAATAAAGGAAAATTTTGAGAATCCCTGGAGTGCTGGCTTTTCTGCAGCTTTTGTGTCATTTGAGGCCATAGCTGAGCACCGGGTACTGAGATCAAGTGGTTAACCGTGAGTGCATAACCTTTTTGATTATTTTTATATATATATGTATTGGGGAGGAATGTGACACTTGAGGCTCACATCCTCCTGTTCCCTCTGCAGATCTAGTGTTAAATATGTCCTGCAATGAGGCACCTGTGACAGGGAGAGGTGTTCAACCAGGGAGAGTGGTCTGTCCTCCAGAATAAAGGGGGCTACATTCAACCTGAACATATACACTACCTTAGGTGCTGCTGTCACACTTTAATACAAAATACCTACATATATATATATATATATATATGAATGTATATTCAGGGAGTCGTATTGACATATATCTAGCTAGTAGGCTTAATATCGAAAGAGTAAAACGAATAAAGCAAAATAAAATGAGCCTGGCTGAGAGACAGATAGGACATCAAACAATCCCCATCAAGGCCAGGGGATGTGGACAGCATGTTTCCCACTATAAACCACTGTGCATATTCAGGTTTTCTTATTTTTTTTACACTTGAAACCCGAGTTGCTACTAAGACACTGATCTAATCTTTGGAAAATCCCTTAATTGCCGTCATTGAAAGAGAGGAGCATTTCCCATGCACAGCCGGGATCCGCCGGAGGGACAGTTAGCGCGTACCTCTGCAGCATCTTGCGAAGCCCATAGCGAGAGAGTAAAAGTGAAAACTGCTTGCGTCCCTGCGGTATATTTCCTTGTAATTGGACACGTGCAAATGCTTTACTTGTTGAACATGACATAGTATAATTGCAAACAAAGAGAGAAGATGGCAAATTACAGGGTATCTGTGCATTTCAAGCCGCAATGTGTATCTCTGGTTTAATTTTAGACAGTAAATTCATATTAGCGCAGCGCGTTGCTTCCCCCCCTCAACCCCCCCCCCCTCTACTAAATCACAACACTTTTAGCTGGATATTTCTAGTGGCCAATTCTATCCCTGGTATTTTCCTATTTTCTCTGTGGCTCATTAGAAAAATGTTAAAAATCCATTTTCATCTGATTAATAATAAAGCTGATCACATGTAACCTAATTTTCATTCACTGCTGCCCCTGTCTTTGGAGTCATATACAAAGTGACCTTTGAATCACCAGTGGGGCCATAAAGCACAATAAGCACCATTGTCCTGTCAAAAATTGAAGATGTTTTACATCATTACAAAATTTAATGTTCCATCTTTCCAAATGCACTACTTTTCAAAGGCCACATTCCAATTGAAGCTCATTAAAATGAGACTCAAGTTTCCTGTGGTGGGGATGAGACAGAGTTTCTCATGCATTGGAAGTAATATGAATCACTCTTTTAAAACAGATATGGTTACATATTAGTTTTGAAAGGTACAGTAACTGCTGAGCATTTGCTGTCTATAACAGTGAGGCCTTTGTACTTAACAAATCTAATAACTGCCTCCCGATCTTTCCACTTTATCCACACTGTATCCTATTTACTTATTAATAAATCAACTTTTCTAAATAAAATTGTTGTTCGGAAGTTCAGGGGGTTGAGTCGTGGGTTACAAATGGTGAGATCGGAGTTTGAGAAAAGAAAGGAACTGGTAAACTCTGGGTAATGTTTTTTTCACGTTTCCTTTTAAAAGCCTCAAACTAAAAATTTCAATGATTCCAACAAGGCAGCTTTTGTTGTTGATCTGTGGTTGCATTATTGTGTGTCTTAAAATATCTCTTTACCTTTTAATATGTATTTTCATGCTGCCTGGGAGTTATAACGTTCATTACCAATGGTAGTCCTGCATTAGTGAATGCATATATTATTCTGTATATGTTTATGTATCTGTTGATACATGTATATAAGCATACCTTTTCTTCAGTATCTAAACTCGGGGAAAAAAATAAACTTCGCTTTTTTAATGTACTGTGTTTTAAAGATAATTTTCTAAAATCCTAATAGGCTCTGCAGATTTTTATCGGAAACGGCTTATACAATGTTTCCATGCTTGTTCACCGAACCATAAGCCATGCACCTGTGGAATGGCCATTAAGACATTAAGGCATTATGACATTTTCTACATTAACATCACTTTCTATCATACTAATGTCTGAGAGACCTGTTTCACTATTTTGGTCAGCTCTCTTCATAGCACCGTAGTCAACGGTCTTCATGCCGTCAGAACTGACATCTTCTTTTCCATTGAGTTTTTCCTGCTATTTGGACCATCTGCCTTTCTGCCACTTTGGTCAGTTTCCTCTTTGCCCCTAGAGTTATCCCCACTCCTGTCTTATGCACTACCCACCTTCAGTCACCCCTTTCATCCTCCCTCTTGCCCCATGGTCCTATGGACAACCTACCTTCAGCCACTCATTTCAACCTCCCTTTTGCCCCATGAAGCAACCCAGCTTCCTGTCCAATGGGCGAGCTGCCTTCCCACCACATTTACCAACCTCATCTTTGCCCCTTGACAATATGCCCTCTCTACCTCGTGTATTGGTCATGTTTCTTCTCTATGAGGTGATCATCTACCTGCCTCTCTGCTTAACGTCCTTATTGAGAACAGTTTTTTATAATTATTTGGCTGCCTTCCCCCTTGCAGTCAGCGCACGTTTCTTAGTCATCTTCTTTTTGCCATATTCCTATCCAGTGCTTTTTTTTCTGGAAAAATAGGTGGGGGTACTCTCGCGCCCAGGGAAAAACTGATTATTATGATGATTTTTCGTGTCCTAATAAATACTCCTTTATTCACACTGGATATAGTGCCCCCAGTTCACACTGGATATAGTGCCCCCAGTTCACACTGGATATATTGCCCCAGCTCACACATGGATATATTGCCCCAGACCAGCTCACATGGGTATATTGCCCCAAACCAGCTCACATGGGTATATTGCCCCAGACCAGCTCACATGGATATATTGCCCCAGCTCACACATGGATATATTTCCCCAGCTCACACATGGATATATTTCCCCAGCTCACACATGGATATATTGCCCCAGCTCACACATGGATATATTGCCCTAGCTCACATGGATATATTTCCCTAGCTCACATGGATATATTGCCCCAGCTCACACATGGATATATTGCCCCCAGCTCACACATGGATATAATGCCCCAGACCAGCTCACATGGATATATTGCCCCAGACCAGCTCACATGGGTATATTTCCCCAGGCCAGCTCACATGGATATATTGCCCCAGCTCACACATGGATATATTGCCCCAGCTCACATGAATATATTGCCCCAGCTCACATGTATATATTTGCCCCCAGCTCACATGTATATTTTTGCCCCCAGCTCACATGGATATATTGCCCCAGACCAGCTCACATGGGTATATTGCCCCAGGCCAGCTCACATGGATATATTGCCCCAGGCCAGCTCACATGGATATATTACCCTAGGCCAGCTCACATGGATATATATCGCCCCAGGCCAGCTCACATGGATATATTGCCCCCAGCTCACCTCTGCCAGGCTGCCAGGCCCCTCCAAGTCATTGCGGAGGGGCAGATCCAGCGGCCGCCGTGTTCTTTCCTTCTACGAATGGCCGCCTGCATGGATATCTGCTGCTCACCTGGGATCCCTCCTCCAGCCAGCCGTGATCTTGCAAGTTCGCGGAAGTGAACTCCACAATCTCGGTCGCGGCTGGCTGGAGGAGGGATCCCAGGCGAGCGGCAGATATCCATGCAGGTGGCCGCTTGTTGAAGGAAAGAACGATGCGGCCGCTGGATATGCACCGACCAGACAGCTCTGGATTCGGACTCCGAGAGTCCGATACCGGAGCTGTCAAAAATTAAAGGGTGGCTGGCGATGAGGTGCCAGTACCGCGTACCGGCGTGTACCGCCTCAAAAAAAACACTGTTCCTATCGAACTGGTAGCCATATCTCTAGCTCCCAAACCTCCTAACGTTAGGCAACTTTATTTAGCGCTCTTTGGTGCCTTTCTTTGACTTGATGTCCATCCACTTGGGTCTTCTGACTACTTTAGCATAGCCTGATTCCTGACTCTGTGCTGAAATGCTATCCTCACTTTACTTTATGTTGTTGTTGTTTTGGTGCTGTACTCATCTACTTTTTTTAAAGCTTGAATTCTTCCACCTTGGGTCCGCCATCCTCCAATCCCCTAACTATGTACTCAGAGCAGCGAACCGCACACAACAAATGGGAACTATGCCTTCTTCAAAGAATTTGACTACAGGGGGCTCGCTTTTGTTTGTACCTTTGTGAATGGCTATCCATAGAGTTATTGAAATCAGCCTTATCGTTTATTCTGTCTAGGTCAGTGTTTCCCAACCCCTGCCCTCAGGTCTCCCTAACAGGCCAAATTCTAAGAATTCCCTTGGAGAAAAACAGACTGAATCCTGCAATCACTGAGCAGCAAACCATACCACCAGTGCTATTCTTCACCTATCCTGCAAACCCGGCCTGTTAGGGGGACCTGAGGAACAAGGTTTGGGCACCACCGGTCTAGGCCCTAAGAATAACTCTGGACAGAAAGCACCGAAAACATGTTAACCATATGTGATGTACATCATTTTTGACTTGGGGTACATGGGCTTAGAAATGTATTTGAAAGGTGCGAGCCTGAAGTTTCAAATTGTTTCCCTGCCCATTCCTTTGTCAAAGTCACCCTGTATCTACAGTTTTAGATGCAGGGTGTTTGTGTTTTCTGTACCCTATTCCCTGATGTCTGTGTTATATTAATATTCCCTTATGTATGTATTTATTGTGGAGTCTCCTGTGGTATAACTGTAACTGTATATGCTGTGCTGTTCATTTCCTTTGTGTATTTGTGAGTAATGGATTCCTTTGTTTTCACATGCTTCCATCAACCCCCGCCCACTTCCCCAGCACCTAGCTTGAACTGGATCACTGTGCTACTCCTGAACCTTTGTTCCAATGCTGGGCGTGTTTCCATTGTCTTGTTACACCTTCCCCCTGTGTGTTTTTCCCAATTGTAAAATGTAAATAAAGGCAGTCCAAGTTTGTTTTTCACCTTGCGAGGATCTCCAGTTAATGCTCTGGGTTCTGGGCCAGAATCCATACTTCTGTGGGATACTGACAGCGAGGGGAGCACTTTGCACGTGAGCACGGGACCCCCCTACGTTACACCATATATAGGTAAAATAACCCCCCATCGAATCATAACCTACCATTTCTTAAGCACACCAGAAGTTGAAATAAATTAGCTAATATGGATAGGGTTACCAGACACAATAATGGTGTTGTTTGTAGATGCTATTACAAACTGTATATGAATAAATTAATAAATACACACAAAAAACAATTCTGTTTCTTAAAAAAATACAAAGAAAAAGAAAAGAAATGCACCATGCTAAGATTTAGTTTACTTTCATGAAGAGATTCTCAGAAAACAGTATTTTATCAGTCTATTTACTTTTTTTGCCCAGTGAAGATTGTGGGAAACATTCAGCGTGTTGACTGTATCCTACGGAGTAGAAAAAAAACCTCCTTTCTAATATATCAGACTCTAATTATGTAAAAAGAAATCTGTACTTTTCACTCAAAAGGAAAACAAATACTTCTGTCAGACATATGCTCATTTTGACACATTTCTAGCTGATAATTCTCTTGGATCACCCTTGATTTTCATCTCTTTGGGTGTTTACTGCAGGACTACGAAATCACGATTGTACGCGGCTCCATCTCACACATTTTACAGGGGATATGTCAAGTTCCTCCGAACTTGGAAGCCCTCCCTGTCTATCCAAGATTTGTGTATGCGGGTCCTGGCACATTTTCTGTTGTTTTTTTTTTTGGAAGTGTGTTCAATATGAAATTACAATTATCTTAAGTTTCCCTCATCGGTTTTGAAACCTTGGGTATCCAAGCTGGTCCATATTTTTACGTAGAGCAGTTTTAGTTAGTCTTGCTTAATTACACCCTGACAATCCTCAGCACACCCCTTAATATATAAACACAAAAAATCCCTCACCATTCATGCTAGCTTTGAAACATGTCCAGATAATAAGCAGCAGAGGTGCGCTCAGAATGATGACCCTGCTCAGTGAAATGTTTGTCGATCATTTAGGACCCGTCCATAGGCGTGCGCAGCCTATTGTATTAGGGTGTGCACCCAAAAGTTCAAACACACATATATTCACGCACCCTTATGCAAACATACACAGACACACACTCACATATTCAGCCAAAATATATCATTACTATAGGGGTCATTCACAGAGCACTGAAATGTCGCTGACAGTTGTTCCCCGCACTTCAGGGAATCCAATTGCCCCACCCTGTGGTGAATTCACCATTCACCGCAGGGCACCCAAAGTGCAGGGATTCAGCCACTCGCAACAGGAACCAGAACGCCGCGATCGGCCGGAGGTGACTGCGAGAGGATAGCGAGGGAGTGCAGGGACAGGTATGTAACAGCCCAGGTGTGGCTCGGGGTTACTGCTTTCAGCATTGAAATTTAACCCCGAGCCACACTCGGGAAAACCGCCAGGGGGCTGAATAAATGCACCGATTTTGACATAAAAATGACAAAATCAGACCGCCAGGGAGGTTAACCTTCTGCTGCCAAGCACCAATATTTAGTCTCCTACCTGTATCTCACGATGCTTTATTCACTATTCTTACTTTGTGGAGTGCAGGCAGAAGATATAGCAGCGATTCTAGGAGCAATACCAGCCTTTTGGATGCAGGGCAAGGGTCAATGCCGGGTTGAGACAAGGACACAGGTGCCGAATTTTACGCAGAGCACAGTGAAAAAAGACTGTTTAAAGACAAATACATGCATTTACACACACAGCCATACAGTGCAGTCAACACAGAATCCACAGCAATAAAACCCCCAGCCATGTGCGGTGTGTATGAACGTATCACAGAATCCACAGCAATAAAACTCACAGTAAGGTGCAGTGTATATGAGCATACCATAGAATCCACAGCAATAAATCTCCCAGCAATGTGTGGTATGTATGAGCGTATCACAGAAACCACAGCAATAAAACCCCCAGCAAAGTGCGGTGTGTATGAGCTTATTACAGAATCCACAGCAATAAAACTCACAGTAATGTGTGGTGTGTATGAGCATATCACAGAGCTGCACAGCAGTAAAACTCACAGTAATGTGCGGTGCATATGAGCGTATCAAAGTCCACAGCAATAAAACCCACAGTAATGTGCAGTGTATGAGCATATCACAAAGTCCACAGCAATAAAACCTCAGTAATGTGCAGTGTATGAGTATATCACAAAGTCCACAGCAATAAAACCCCAGTAATGTGCAGTGTATGAGCGTATCACAAAGTCCACAGCAATAAAATCCCAGTAATGTGCAGTGTATGAGCGTATCAAAGTCCGCAGCAATAAAACCCCCAGTTTAAATACAAAAGTTGCCCCCTCTCCTGCTTTCCTTTCTTTTTGCAGGGAGGGGGTATTGCTGGTCCAGAAGCAGGCCCGGACTGGGGATAAAAAACAGCCCTGGAAAAAATTTCATACCAGCCCCAGTAATATGCGGTGTGTTTGAGGGTATCACAGAGCTGTACAGTAATAAGCAGCTCACATTTGATATATTGCCCCCAGCTCACATGGATATATTGCCCCCAGCTCATATGGACATATTGCCCCCAGCTCACATGAATATATTGCCCCCAGCTCACATGAATATATAGGTGCTCACACGGATATATTTGCCCCCGCAGCTCATACATGGATATATTTGCCCCAAGCAGCTCATACATGGATATATTTGCCCCCAGCAGCTCATACATGGCAAGATTTGCCCCAAGCAGTTCATACAGGGCTATATTTGCCCCCAGCAGCTCATACATGGCTATATTTGCCCCCAGCAGCTCATACACGGCTATATTTGCCCCCAGCAGCTCATACACGGCTATATTTGCCCCCTGCAGCTCATACACGGATATATTTGCCCCCAGCAGCTCATACACGGATATATTTGCCCCAAGCAGCTCACACATGGATATATTTGCCCCAAGCAGCTCATACAGGGCTATATTTGCCCCCAGCAGCTCATACAGGGCTATATTTGCCCCCAGCAGCTCATACACGGATACATTTGCCCCAGCAGCTCATACACGGATGCATTTGCCCCATCAGCTCATACATGGATATATTTGTCCCCAGCAGCTCATACATGGATATATTTGCCCCAATGCTCATACATGGCTATATTTGTCCCAATGCTCATACATGGCTATATTTGCCCCCAGCAGCTCATACATGGCTATATTTGCCCCCAGCAGCTCATACATGGATATATTTGCCCCCAGCAGCTCATACATGGATATATTTGCCCCAAGCAGCTCATACATGGCTATATTTGCCCCAAGCAGCTCATACATGGATATATTTGCCCCCAGCAGCTTATACATGGATATATTTGCCCCAACAGCTCATACATGGATATATTTGCCCCAGCAGCTCATACATGGCTATATTTGCCCCAATGCTCATACATGGATATATTTGCCCCCAGCAGCTCATACATGGCTAGATTTGCCCCAAGCAGTTCATACAGGGCTATATTTGCCCCCAGCAGCTCATACATGGCTATATTTGCCCCCAGCAGCTCATACATGGCTATATTTGCCCCCTGCAGCTCATACACGGATATATTTGCCCCCAGCAGCTCATACACGGCTATATTTGCCCCCTGCAGCTCATACACGGATATATTTGCCCCCAGCAGCTCATACACGGATATATTTGCCCCAAGCAGCTCACACACGGATATATTTGCCCCAAGCAGCTCATACAGGGCTATATTTGCCCAAAGCAGCTCATACAGGGCTATAATTGCCCCCAGCAGCTCATACAGGGCTATATTTGCCCCCAGCAGCTCATACACGGATACATTTGCCCCAGCAGCTCATACACGGATACATTTGCCCCCATCAGCTCATACATGGATATATTTGCCCCCAGCAGCTCATACACGGATATATTTTCCCCCAGCAGCTCATACATGGATATATTTGCCCCCAGCAGCTCATACACGGATATATTTGCCGCAATGCTCATACATGGCTATATTTGTCCCAATGCTCATACATGGCTATATTTGCCCCCAGCAGCTCATACATGGATATATTTGCCCCCAGCAGCTCATACATGGATATATTTGCCCCAACAGCTCATACATGGATATATTTGCCCCAGCAGCTCATACGTGGCTATATTTGCCCCAATGCTCATACATGGATATATTTGCCCCAAGCACCTCATACATGGCTATATTTGCCCCAGCAGCTCATACAGGGCTATATTTGCCCCCTGCAGCTCATACACAGATATATTTGCCCCCAGCAGCTCATACATGGCTATATTTGCCCCAAGCAGCTCATACATGGCTATATTTGCCCCAAGCAGCTCATACACGGATATATTTGCCCCCTGCAGCTCCTACACGGATATATTTGCCCCCAGCAACTCATACACAGATATATTTGCCCCCAGCAGCTCATACACGGATATATTTGCCCCAAGCAGCTCAAACATGGATATATTTGCCCATATCAGCTCTTACATGGCTAGATTTGCCCCAAGCAGCTCATACAGGGCTATATTTGCCCCCAGCAGCTCATACAGGGCTATATTTGCCCCCAGCAGCTCATACATGGATATATTTGCCCCAGCAGCTCATACACGGATACATTTGCCCCAGCAGCTCATACACGGATACATTTGCCCCCATCAGCTCATACATGGATATATTTGCCCCCAGCAGCTCATACACGGATATATTTTCCCCCAGCAGCTCATACACGGATATATTTTCCCCCAGCAGCTCATACATGGATATATTTGCCCCCAGCAGCTCATACACGGATATATTTGCCCCAATGCTCATACATGGCTATATTTGTCCCAATGCTCATACATGGCTATATTTGCCCCCAGCAGCTCATACATGGCTATATTTTCCCCCAGCAGCTCATACATGGATATATTTGCCCCCAGCAGCTCATACATGGATATATTTGCCCCAAGCAGCTCATACATGGCTATATTTGCCCCCAGCAGCTCATACATGGATATATTGGCCCCCAGCAGCTTATACATGGATATATTTGCCCCAGCAGCTCATACATGGATATATTTTGCCCCCAGCAGCTCATACATGGCTATATTTGCCCTAATGCTCATACATGGATATATTTGCCCCAAGCAGCTCATACATGGCTATATTTGCCCCAAGCAGCTCATACACGGATATATTTGCCCCCTGCAGCTCATACACGGATATATTTGCCCCCAGCAACTCATACACGGATATATTTGCCCCCAGCAGCTCATACACGGATATATTTGCCCCAAGCAGCTCAAACATGGATATATTTGCCCATAGCAGCTCTTACATGGCTAGATTTGCCCCAAGCAGCTCATAC
This sequence comes from Leptobrachium leishanense, assembly GCA_009667805.1. NCBI lineage: Eukaryota > Metazoa > Chordata > Amphibia > Anura > Megophryidae > Leptobrachium > Leptobrachium leishanense. Next base: position 3,227,012 of record CM019072.1, read on the forward strand.
AGGGCTATATTTGCCCCCAGCAGCTCATACAGGGCTATATTTGCCCCCAGCAGCTCATACATGGATATATTTGCCCCCAGCAGCTCATACACGGAAACATTTGCCCCCCCAGCAGCTCATACATGGATATATTTGCCCCCAGCAGCTCATACACGGATACATTTGCCCCCAGCAGCTCATACACGGATATATTTGCCCCCAACAGCTCATACATGTATATTTGCCCCAACAGCTCATACACGGATATATTTGCCCCCAACAGCTCATACATGTATATTTGCCCCCAGCAGCTCATACACGGATATATTTGCCCCTGGCTGCATCGCATGGATATCTGCCAGAACGGGACCCTTCACCCCCACTGGCCTGGCGGCAGCCTCTGCTTCCCTGGTGGTCCGGTGGCTGTGGGGTGCTGCATTGTGATCTGTGCTTCGCGCACAGACCGCAGAGCACGTCCCACAGTGAGCGAGTGACTGGACACGAACGCCGGAGGTGACATGTCACCTGACCGCCGGCGCTCTGACACAGTCATTGAGCGCCGGCGGTCAGGTGACAGGTCATCAGCGATCGCCGGTGCTCGTGGCCAGTCAATCACTGTGGGACGTGCTCTGCGGTCTGTGCGCAAAGCACGGATCACAATGCAGCACCCCACAGCCACCGGACCACCAGGGAAGCAGAGGCTGCCGCCAGGCCTGCGGGAATGAAGAGTCCCGGCGGCTATCCATGGGATGCAGCCAGCCGGGACCCAAAGTGTTCTGCGGGCGGCCGGCAGTAGGGTGTGCCCAGGCACACCTGGCACACCCCGTGCGCACGCCTATGGACCCGTCTATGCTTTTTCCTGTATTTGTTTCATGAGGAATGCGAAAATGACCAGTCTGGGATTTTTTTATTTTTTTTTGAGAAAGGACTTTACCAGGAAGAGTACATTGAGAGATGTCTCTCGTTTTCAAGTAGGTCCTGGGTGGCGAGTATGTACCGTTAGGTGTCTTGCCCAAGGACGCTTACTGGAGAGGTGCTCTTGCCAGGATTTGAACCTGGGTCTCCACGGTCATAGAGCAGTGATGCTACCTCTACTCCACCCAGCCGGTTGTTATTTCCTGCTTGCAAGTAATCCATATCCTGAATGCACACCCTAATATCTGGGCTATGCATGTCTATGATATGAAGCTTGAATGGATTATATGTGTATTATGGTGTTCATGCTTGTTTTAATAAATTTGTGCGAGGAATTATGTTCATGAACGTGTGCATGTGTCTGCGTATAGATATCTCTCGCTCTAATATATATATATTTATTAGTGTGTGTGTAACCCAGGGCAGCCATTCTGCCTGAAAATGGTGCAGCTGGTTGGTCATGGATACTGACCTCTCCCCCAGCACCAGTCACCTGTCTCCTGTGAGCCAATCAGGCTCTCTCTTGAACACATATCCGTGATCCCTGAACTGCGGAACTTGTCAGTCTATGAGGAGTGAGCATGTGGGAGAAGTTTCTGGAACAGGATGGTGAGGGAGCTGGGACCCTCTGTCTGTGACCAGACTTGGGAGTAAGCTGACTGCCTTGCCTGAGCAGAGCTGCAGGTAGCCAGAGAATCCAGCATTGTGGCTGAAGGATTCTGAGTGAGCAGAGGCGACTGCAAGTATCCAGAGTGTTCAAGTCTTGCATTCTGTTACAGTATCAAGTGAGGTGAAGCAGGGCTGTAGATAGCCAGAGAATCCAACATTGTGACTGAAGGATTCTGAGTGAGTAGAGGAGACTGCCAGTACCCAGAGTGTCCCAGTCTTGCACCCTGTCACAGTAACAGGGTAGCTGCAGACAGACCTCTGTGAGGGAAGATAGTCTCTCACTTAGCCGTCAGATTAAAGGGGCAGCTTTCCAGAGCTGTCTGAAGACACAAGAATAGGTACATTTCGAATATATGTGTATACATCCACTTCCACATCCACATCTTTGTTCCCCCTAGTAGTGCTACCTGCATCAAGGGCCCCAACAGTGCACCGGCACAGGGACACCTGGGTGGGAAGAGCATCTACTTTGGGAGCTGGTGTTATATGTTACTTGGTTTCTGTGTTTACAATTCTCAGGAATGTGCACCCGCTGCTAAAATGGAACTGCATAGGTACAGCAGCTGGGTCCTTGCCTTACAATACTTGTTATTCCAATATACTCATATACAGTATATCGTGCGTGTGTGTATCATTTCCTGTGTGGAAGGGACCATCTCTCAGTAGGTGGGTTCCTCTGTTCACCTAGTACAAATCACTGGTGGAGGCACTGTAAACGAGAAAGAAGATTTCCCGATAACCTCAGCAACTGCAGAGGCTCAGGTTTCCTGTTACCAGCGTCACTGAAAGAGATAATCAGCGCCCATGCCAGCCTGATGGCGGAGCAAGTGTCAAAAAGGGTTATATATGTATAAACAAACCACAATCTCCGCACTCCAAATCTTATTACTCTCATCTCCTGGTGCTGGAGCCTGGCCAATACGTAACAGAACATACAATGCCTCGCAATTCAGGAATTATGAAAATAGAATAATCAAACTTTATTCCATCATCGACGTTTCAGCCCTGAAGGACTTTTATGAAGGTCTTGATAAAAGTCCATCGGGAGTGAAACGTTGATAATGAGATAAAGATTTATTATGTTATTTATATTATTCTACAAAAATACAGTGATGGCGCACAACCGCTATATTATTCCTGAGTTGCGAGGCATTGTATGTTCTCGTCATGTATATACATATACATATATGTATATATATATATTCATTGTATGGGGTGGAATTTCTGTGTCAGCGTGTGGAGGAAGTGTTAGGGTGTAGCTCTGTTTGTCTGTGCCTCTGGTAGGCACTGGGGTCACACTGTGTGTGGCTGTGTTTATGTGCCTCAGACAGTGTTCAATATCTCTGGCAAAGTCTTTGCCAATGTCTCTGCCAGTGTTTGTGTATTTCTTTTAGTATCTCTGTGTGTCTTTGTGTGTATCTTTAGTGTCTGTGTCTCCGTTACAGGGGCGGATCCAGGGGGGCAACGGGACAATTGCCGACCGCTGGCATAAAGCTCTGCCGCTCGCTGCCTGGGTGGGATCTATCCACCAGCCAGCCGCGATCTCACGAGATCGCGGCTGGCTGGTGGATAGATCCCAACCAGGCAGCGAGCAGAAGAGCTTTATGCCAGCGGCCGCTCGAAGGAGCAAAAGCATGCGGCTGCCGGCAAGGACTTGGAGACGGCAGAGGAGGTGAGGAGGTGAGTTGGGGGCAATATTTCCATATGAGCTGGGGGCAAGATTTCCAGATGAGCTGGGGCAATATATCCATGTGAGCTGGGGCAATATATCCATATGAGCTGGGGCAATATTTCCATGTGAGCTGGGGGCAATATATCCATGTGAGCTGGGGGCAATATATCCATGTGAGCTGGGAGGCAATATATCCATATGAGCTGGGGCAATATATCCATATGAGCTGGGCCAATATTTCCATATGTGAACTGGGGCAATATATCCATGTGAGCTGGGGGGCAATATATCCATATGAGCTGGGGCAATATATACTCATCTGAGCTGGGGGCAATATATACCCATGTGAGCTGGGGGCAATATATCCATATGAGCTGGGGCAATATATATATCCATATGAGCTGGGGCAATACATACCCATGTGACCTGGGGGCAATATATACCCATGTGAGCTGGGGGCAATATATACCCATGTGACCTGGAGGCAATATATCCATATGAGCTGGGGCAAATATATCCATATGAGCTGGGGCAATCTATCCATATGAGCTGGGGCAATATTTCCATATGAGCTGGGGCAATATTTCCATATGAGCTGGGGCAATATATCCAAATGAGCTGGGGCAATATATCCAAATGAGCTGGGGCAATATTTCCATATAAGCTGGGGCAATATATCCATATGAGCTGGGGCAATATATCCATGTGAGCTGGGGCAATATATCCATGTGAGCTGGGGCAATATATCTATGTTTGAGCTGGGCCAATATATCCTTGTGTGAGCTGGGGGGTACCCTGGGCCCCTGGTATGTAAAGGGTTTGCAGAGCTGCGCAGATGGCGTGACATGTGTGTTCTGGCAACATGTAAAGGGTGCACTGGGTAGCCCACACCTGGGTTACCCTACACTGCATAGCTGCAAGGGGTATGTGCTGGGAGGGGGTACCCTGGGCCCCTCGCATGGAAAGGGTTCGCAGGGCTCATGAGTCACATGAGGACAGACCCTGTGCAATGTTCTGGGGAGAGTGAGTGTAACGAGCACAGCTTGTGATTAGGCTCGTCTCTGCCTGTCACTGCAAACCCAACACCAGCTCTTAACCAAAACTGGTAGAATGCCCCCCCCCCAGAAACCTGTGTCTTGATCCGCCCCTGCTCCGTTAGTGTCTCTGTCTTTGTGTTATCATATACCTTTGATCATAATTGGTATTGTTTTAGTTTGTTTGCTGGTGTTTTACATAATACTTACACAGATTTGCATGGGGAAGTTGTAATATCTGTTGGTAAATACATGTATTTTCATCAAGCCTTCTAATCTTTATTTGGAATTTAATAAGAATGTGACGTTTATATGGTGGGAGGTATTGGATGTGGGGTGTTGCCAAGGAGTGATGTGCCCAGTGAAGGCGCTGGGAAGAAGTTTGGCACAGAGCAACCAAAAACTGAGCCATGACTGCACATATCAAATGTGTATGTGTCTGCACACATAAACACTCCTTGATTTACATGTGTAAAAACACAGGCGTTTATTCATTACACAAAGAAAGAATGATGGGAAATTCATCAGGGAATTGTAGATTTGAGGACAAAATAAATTGAAGACGATTTGAAAATTTTTACAGTTCAGCCACTCTTTTCTTCAAAGACATATTATTATTCCTCTTCAATCCCCGGTTTAGAGAGTCAGCTCTTGTGGCTCAGTCTGCCAAAGGGTGACTGTGTATTAACATGTAGTGTGAAGGGTTAACCTCCTCATATCCTATGAAGTTTGTAGAATGTGCTGTCATTCTCGAGATATAAGGCAGAATTATCACAGAGCCGCTGTAGTTTTGCAAAAGCATCTGAATATTTATACATATTTAAATTTAAGCACTATTGTCTTGGAGGAAAAAAAAAAAAAAAAGAGGCTACGTGTTCTGACACTTTAAAAAGAAAACAAAGATGTCCTTGAATCTGATAACCTTTATTTAAACATGACAGAAGGAGATGTTATTGTTCCAAGCAGGTTTTGTGCTTCATTTTCACACAAAGAGAATGTTAAAAAAAGAGCTTTTGTATGTGTTTTCTGGGTATACATTGCATGCTGCATTTTTTATTATTTTATTTTGTGTTTTTTTCTTTCGTTTTTTTTTTTTTTTCTTTCGTTTTTGTTTGAGAGAGGGTAATTGGAATATAAAATTATTTTTCACCAGTGGTTTCTCTCTTCCCCCCCCCACATCGAACATACGACTGATTCCCTCAAATAACCTACATGATTGCGACAAGTCCTGTCATTCTACAGCAGCGATCTCAAACTCTGCCCCCCCCCCCGCAGATGTTTCTCAACTACAACTCCCTGGATTCTCTGGCCATCTATTGCACTCAGTGAATTCTGGGAATTGTAGGCCACAAACAACTGGGGGGCCAGGGTGTGAAATCCCTGTTCTATAGCGTGGAAGGTGGGATTTAGAAGCATACACAGATCTTTGATGTTTTTTTTTTTTTTTTAAGGCTGGGGTCAGACGAGCGTAGTGTTCATGTCCGTGATTGCGCCTAAAAGTACGTCCGTGATAGCATGAAAGTAAGTCCATTGGAGCCTGACACATGAAGTACGTCCGCACTGAACTGCGGACGCATAACGGCCGCGGCAAACGGACGCAGGTTAGGCAAGAACGTAATACTGCTAGAACGGACGTGTGGAGTGCGCCACGTCCACAACGTCTGCATAGCTTTGTGTGTGAGTGATGGAGCGTGGTCAGACGGACTGCATTTATACGTCCAGCATTTTTGACGGACAGAATGTTTTTTCATTGTAATTTATTTTTCCCTCCTACATCCGTCAAAAAATAACTTCAGTGAAAAAACGGACTGTGTGACCACTACTGCGTCATCCGTACTGACGATGTCCGTACTGCACGGACGTACAGTCCGTAGAAATCACGCTCGTCTGACCCTAGCCTTAATGTTATTTTTTCATTGAAATGCAAATGCATTTTTAAAATTTAGGCACGCGTGTCATGTTTGCATGTTCTCCGTGAAAGCACTTTGTGTTGCTGTAGAATAACATTGAAATTTCAACACATTATAAAAAATATATGAACAGGAAAATCTGCTCCTGTGGTTTTAAAAAAAAAGTGGCACATTAATAAATGTTTCTGAAGACTCGCCTTGACATTACCAGTCAAGACTTACTGCAGAGCTCATCAACCTTCCCCCCCCCCCAGATGTATTGGAACTGCCTGTACCACAATGCCTACTCGTCTCAAAGCGAGTCTGAGCATTATGGGAAATGTAGTTTCAAAACATCTGGGGCTCTATCGCCTCCTTCAAGCTAACACTAGCGTCAGCGTTAGCGTTCGCTTAAAGGAGGTCATAGCGCTGCGGCCAGATTGCCTTCGAATCACTAACGGGTCAAAAAACCCATTAGCGCTCGTTAATTTGCCATTCGTAGCGCGAGTTTACTGTACTTTGCGCTCCCTATACCTAACATGGGGAGCGCCACGTGAAAGCACAGATTACCTAGCGTTGGGGTCACTTGGTTCTAACGCTAGTTACTAAGAGGTGGCGCTACCTAAAAATGTTACCACCAACTCAGGTGCAGGTAATGGATTGCGCTGCTGCAGAATCCGTTACCTGCAGCTCAAAACCCCCCAAAAATCACATACTCACCTCTCATCCCGCGGCGAGAACGGCGGCCTGATCCGCAGCTTCTGGCCACCGGGAGCTGAGGGAGACTGGGGGAAGAAAGTCACCGGTCTCCCTCTGCGATCACTCCACCGACCAGCAGGATCTCACAAGAGGTGAGGTCTGTCGGTCATGTGACCCAGCAGCACAATCCTCCATGGAGTCCTATGGACGCCATGGAGGGGATGCTGAGGATGGTGCTGTATAGGGATGTGCGTTTCGGGTTTCGGAATTTTCACGAAATTTCCCGATTCGTGCATTCGAATTCGGCCGATTTACTGAAAATTTTCAGATCCGAAAACGGCAGATCCGAATTTTTTTTCGAGCCGAAACGAAAACTTTTCAGAATTTTCGAACGGATTAGAAATGTGTAAAATCGAAATTCATTTTCGTTCAATTGGTGATTTCGGCTCCATTCCTGATTTCGGTTCCATTTCAGTAATTTCGGACATCGTATTTATATCACTGATTCTGTAATTAAATTTTGTATCATTCCCATCTCAATGTATCCTTCCTGGAAAAACAAAGAAATCTCAATGTATCCTTCTTGTAAAACATGAGAAGTCTCAATGTATCCTTCTTGTAAAACCAGAGAAATCTCAATGTATCCTTCTTGTAAAACCAGAGAAATCTCAATGTATCCTTCTTGTAAAACATGAGAAATCTCAATGTATCCTTCTTGTAAAACATGAGAAATCTCAATGTATCCTTCCTGGAAAACAAGAGAAATCTCAATGTATCCTTCCTGGAAAACAAGAGAAATCTCAATGTATCCTTCTTGTAAAACATGAGAAATCTCAATGTATCCTTCTTGTAAAACATGAGAAATCTCAATGTATCCTTCTTGTAAAACATGAGAAATCTCAATGTATCCTTCTTGTAAAACATGAGAAATCTCAATGGCAGAATTATCGTATCGGCAGAATTATTGTATCGTATAATTATCGTATCCGAAAAACCATTAGTTTATGTCAAAACGAATAGACACTTTGAAACGAGGAGAACAGACGTTCCGAAAAACACGAAAATGTCCGAAATCATGAAAAAAAAGTTGATATGAAAAACGAACCGAACCGAACCGAAACGGAAATCAGCCGAAACGAAAATTTACAAAATCCGAACCGAATCGAACCGAAAAAAAAATCGGTGCACAAGCCTAGTGCTGTAGCGCTGCCCCCAGCATCTGCGAGCTTAGCGATCATTAAGGGGCAGGCTGCTGGACTCGATGCCCGCCCCGCGATCTGCTGGAGAAACCGGGATGCAGAGGGTAAGCTAATTTTTCCCCTTTGCGTCCCGGTTTTAGCGAGGGGCAGCTGATAATGCTCCTGGTGGGCAAAGGCTGCTGACCCCTGGCTTATAAGAAGGTGCCTACTTGCATTATGCACCAAAGTTCATGTTGGTATCTTTTTTTGCTCCGGATGTTCTCCGGGTGTTTACACAGTGTTGCGGGATGTTCCACAGACCTTGTCTTGTACAGTGGTAATTTGGTTCAGATGAAGATGATTCTAGGGAAGGAATCTTTCCCCTTGACGAGTATTTCTCTCCTTTTTCTTCTAACGATAAATGGCCACACAGCTGAATTAACATCGAGGCTACTAAAGCTGCAGCTCCATGCTCTACAATGTCACAATAGGCATGGGATGGGGCAGACACCAACAGGGTAACAGAGCTGAGAGCAAAGCCACAATCGGATGAGACGGCTTCTTTAAAGACACATTGGGTTTAGCATTATCGGGCAAGGGCACCAGGGGGTGAAGTGAAAGGGGCAGAGGCACAGTTGAGGTGAGAGGGCTGGGGCAAAGATTGTAAGCTCTTGAGCAGGGTCCTCTCTCCTACTGTTCTGTGTGTTTAACTTGTATGTATATTTGTTATTCTGTCTCACCCATTGTACAGCGCTACAGAATTTGTTAGCACTTTATAAATACTTGTAACTGTATATGGTGAGAGGGATTACACCATAGGGGGTGAGAGGACTGGGACAAGGAACATTAGGAATGAGAGGGATCTATTAAAGACACAATGGGTTGAGCAAGACTGGACTGCGACTCAATGGATCCGTTGAGTAGATCCACCAAAACCCTTGGCTGCAAGCCCATTTGTCACCATTGAGGAATGGGGAAAATTGAGGGCCTAGCAAGGTAACTCTTCTCTTTTTAAGAGGAGAGGACTGAACCTGAGGCTCCCACTGGGTTATTATTGTTGCTGTTGGTACCATGCCGATTCTTTTTAATTCTGAGGCGGCCATCTTTGCTCAGCACATATTGACTGGGAAGGGGTATTTAACCCCTTAACACCAGGTGGGTGGCACCCAGTGGGAGGGGGATAACATTAGCGAGCCCACGCAGGCCGCACCGCAGCAGCCAACGGTGCACGCTGAGTTCTGCACGGGGCCAAGGCAACCCATAGAGGTCAACAAGGTGTATTAGTATGCCCCGTGTCTTCAATGCCCACACCTGCCGCAGGGGCGGCATAGTACGCCCTGCGACGGGAAAAGGTTAGTGGTAACAGGGCAGTTGACGAGTATCTATTATATAAACCCAAGGATTAAAGTTACTTAGCCAGTACCACAAGGTCCAAACACATGTTTCTACAGACATTTTTTGTCCTACCTAGCATCTTCTAATCAATTATTAATTCCTGGGTAAATTCTACATTATTTATGCCTCTTTTGGCTTTTCTTTCTTACTTTAAATTAGTTTATATTTCACTGGTCCCGATTTCGATAAATTTGCATTTATCTACAATTCATATTTGTAAGCTCTGCCGGCACACAGACTTTAAGTTGAAGGACTGTCACTGCTTAACATTTGTTTGCTGAACTCTGCTGCTACATGTGCAGACCTTATTGAACACCTGAAAAGCTCGATGAAGGAAAACCGAATCGTATGATTTGAAATCCGTTTATTTTAGATTCTGTATGGATTTGGAAGCCAATCAAAATACTGACAGTAATAATCCAATGGCCGTTCCCCTGACTACTGTGAAATGCATCGTTCGAATTAATCAAATTAATAAAAGTCAAGAAAAACATTCCTTTAAAATGCTTTAACGCTTAACTCCTTCACTACCGAGATCAAGATATCTTGGGCTTCAAAGGCACCATCTGGTGCCCCGATATCGAGATATCTCGATCTGCTGATCTGCAGCCCAAAAAGCATATGCAATATTGTTTGCTTTTAGGCTGCAGAAGGTGCCCCCAAAGTTTTAGCCCTGTAGGCAAAATGCCCAAAGAGCTAAAACTGTAAAATCAGCTGCTGAATGCTGTGAAATATCGGGCTATCAGCAGCCGATGCAGGGAAAAAAAACAACAAAGACCTGTAGCTCAAACCTATGTAACTCAATTTGGCAGTAGATGGCGCCATCTACTGGCCAAATAGGTTATTTACAGTAATAACTATTTATTACTGGAAAATTAATAAAAAATGATTTTACAAAAAAAACACCACTGGTTTCTGACAGTGTTTTTTTGTATTTTTTTAAATCACTTGGTAGCGAAAGGGTTAATTTTTCCCTTTTTCTTTTTTACAGCAGGCATTTTCAGTCCTCTGTTAACTAGTCACGATGTGTGGCGTATTGAATAGCCCCAGGGGCGTCGTAACGTGGGGGTGGGGGTGCCCGCACCAGGTGACCGCACCAGGTGACACCCGCCCTTAGGGTGACACCGTCACCCTAAGGGCGGGTGTCTCACCCTGCCCGCGGCCCGCGTGTTCACTCCCTGCGAGCATCCGAAGCTATGCAGCTTCGGCGCTCGCCTGGGGGAAACACGTCACCAGCCAAGTTCTCGCGAGATCGCGGCTGGTCACGTGGCTCCTCCAGGCGAGCTCCATGCCGCCGGACGCTCCGAGGGAGCAGAACACGCAGCGCAGGAGGTGAGCTGGGGGCATTATCCATGAGCAGGGGGCATTATCCATGAGCTGGGGGCATTATCCATGAGCTGGGGGCATTATCCATGAACTGGGGGGCAATATCCATGAGCTGGGGCATTATCCATGAGCTGGGGCATTATCCATGAGCTGGGACAGTATATCCATGAGCTGGGGCATATCCCATGAGCTGGGGCATATCCCATGAGCTGGGGCAGTATATCCATGAGCTGGGGCAGTATATCCATGAGCTGGGGGCATTATCCATGAGCTGGGGCATTATCCATGAGCTGGGGCATATCCCATGAGCTGGGGCATATCCCATGAGCTAGGGCAGTATCCATGAGCTGGGACAGTATATCCATGAGCTGGGGCAGTATATCCATGAGCTGGGGCGGTATTTCCATGAGCTGGGGCATATCCATGAGCTGGGGCAGTATATCCATGTGCTGGGGCAGTATATCCATGTGCTGGGGCAGTATATCCATGAGCTGGGGCATATCCATGAGCTGGGGCAGTATCCATGAGCTGGGGCAGTATCCATGTGCTGGGGCAGTATCCATGTGCTGGGGCATATCCATGTGCTGGGGCATATCCATGAGCTGGGGCATATCCATGTGCTGGGGCATATCCATGAGCTGGGGCATATCCATGAGCTGGGGCAATATCAATGAGAGGAGCTGGGGGCATAGCCATGAGAGCAGCTGGGGCAGTATATCCATGAGAGGAGCTGGGGCAAAATCCATGAGAGGAGCTGGGGCAGTAAATCCATGACCGGAGCTGGGGCAGTATATCCATGAGAGGAGCTGGGGGCATATCCATGAGAGGAGCTGGGGGCATATCCATGAGAGGAGCTTGGGCAGTATATCCATGAGCGGAGCTGGGGCAGTATATTCATGAGAGGAGCTGGGGCAGTATATCCATGAGAGGAGCTGGAGCAATATCCATGAGAGGAGCTGGGGCAAAATCCATGAGAGGAGATGGGGCAATATCCATGAGAGGAGCTGGGGCAGTATATCCATGAGAGGAGCTGGGGCAATATCCATGAGAGGAGCTGGGGCAATATCCATGAGAGCTGCTGGGGCATATCTATGAGAGCTGCTGGGGCATATCCATGAGAGCTGCTGGGGCATATCCATGAGAGCTGCTGGGGCATATCCATGAGAGCTGCTGGGGCATATCCATGAGAGCTGCTGGGGCATATCCATGAGCTGGGGCATATCCATGAGCTGGGGCAATATCCATGAGAGCTGCTGGGGCATATCCATGAGAGCTGCTGGGGCATATCCATGAGAGCTCCTGGGGCATAATCATGAGAGCTGGGGCATATCCATGAGAGCTGGGGCATTTCCATGTGTGCTGGGGGCAGTATCCATGTGTGCTGGGGGCAGTATCCATGTGTGCTGGGGGCAGTATCCATGTGTGCTTGGGGCAGTATCCATGTGTGCTGGTGGCATATCCATGAGAGCTGGGGCAATATCCATGTGTGAGCTGGTCTGGGGGCAATATATCCATGTGTGAGCTGGTCTGGGGCAATATATCCATGTGTGAGCTGGTCTGGGGCAATATATCTATATGTGAGCTGAGGCGCAATATATCCATATGTGAGCTGGGGCAATATATATCCAGGGTGAGCTGCTGGGGCAATATAATTGTGAACTGGGGGCAATATATATCCATGGGTGAGCTGCTGGGGCAATATATAATTGTGAACTGGGGGCAATATATATCCATGGGTGAGCTGCTGGGGGCAATATATATCCGTGTGTGCTTTCACTGCCTTCGAACAGCACTGTACTTACTGGCAGTTGGCAAAAATTTGTGTGAGCATATGAGAGAGCTCCACAGCAATAAACCTCACAGTAATGTGCGCTGTGTGTATGAGCATTCAGTGTTATATGGGAGTACTGAATTAGGAGTGAGACTAGTTAAAAAAAAATCTGTAAAACTCGGGGGGGGGGGGTGACACCATAAGTTACCGCACCGGGTGACATCAACCCTAGTGACGCCACTGAATAGCCCCCTCTTTATCACATAATCTGATGTGTTCTTACTATTTTGTGAACAACCATGTGGACACCTTTGTTACGGCATAAATGATGATGATTATAATAATGATGCTATACCTCTTAAGTGATCCTCAGGCATGACCATACCCCTATTCTGGTTGAGAGCAGGCCTGTCACTCGCTCACACAAAACACTTTCTGCAGATGGTGAATGGGCTATTTAAATGCTTATTACTATTTTACTATTCTCAATCTTAATGATCCTTTTAATCATGCTTAAAACCACTCCTGCTCCTATAATACACGGCGAGGGAAAAATCTGCCTTCCCAGATACTCATACCCAGGCAGACTGGCATAGGGGTCGTACATCTCCAGGTGAATGGGGACCATATCCAAAAAAAAAAAAATGCAACTCTTCACATCCTTAACTTTCCCATCCACATCATTTAGATTCTGCCCTCAAAGTGTCACAGTTTTAGGCACGTTCCTTTAAAAACGCTTACAATCTATTGCCAAAAGTATTCGCTCACCTGCCTTGACTCGCAGGTGAATTTAAGTGACATCCCATTCCTAATCCATAGGGTTCAATATGACGTCGCTCCACCCTTTGCAGCTCTAACAGCTTCAACTCTTCTGGGAAGGCTGTCCACAAGGTTTAGGAGTGTGTTTATGGGAATTTTTGACCATTCTTCCGGAAGCGCATTTGTGAGGTCACACACTTATGTTGGACAAGAAGGCCTGGCTCTCAGTCTCCGCTCTAATTCATCCCAAAGGTGTTCTATCGGGTTGAGGTCAGGACTCTGTGCAGGCCAGTCAAGCTCATCCACACCAGACTCTGTTATCCATGTCTTTATGGACCTTGCTTTGTGCACTGGTGCACAGTCATGCTGGAAGAGGAAGGGGCCAGCTCCAAACTGTTCCCACAAAGTTGGGAGCATGGAATTGTCCAAAATGTCTTGGTATGCTGAAGCATTCAGAGTTCCTTTCACTGGAACTAAGGGGCCAAGCCCAGCTCCTGAAAAACAACCCCACACCATAATCCCACCTCCACCAAACTTTACACTTGGCACAATGCAGTCAGACAAGTAACGTTCTCCTGGCAACCGCCAAACCCAGACTCATCCATCAGATTGCCAGATGTAGAAGCGCGATTTGTCACTCCAGAGAACGCGTCCCCACTGCTCTAGAGTCCAGTGGCGGCGTGCTTTACACCACTGCATCTGACGCTTTGCATTGCACTTGGTGATGTATGGCTTGGATGCAGCTGCTCGGCCATGGAAACTCATTCCATTAAGCTCTCTGCGCACTGTTCTTGAGATAATCTGAAGGCCACATGAAGTTTGGAGGTCTGTAGCGATTGACTCTGCAGAAAGTTGGCAAACTCTTCGCACTATGCGCCTGAGCATCCGCTGACCCCGCTCCGTCAGTTTACGTGGCCTACCACTTCGTGGCTGAGTTGCTGTCATTCCCAAACACTTCCACGTTCTTATAATACAGCTGACAGTTGACTGTGGAATATTTAGGAGCGAGGAAATTTCACGACTGGATTTGTTGCACAGGTGGCATCCTATCACAGTTCCAAGCTGGAATTCACTGAGCTCCTGAGAGTGACCCATTCCTTCACAAATGTTTGTAAAAACAGTCTGCATGCCTAGGTGCTTGATTTTATACACCTGTGGACATGGAAGGGATTGGAACACCTGATTCTGATTATTTGGATGGGTGAGCGAATACTTTTGGCAATATAGTGTATTTCAGACTACTCTTTAATTTCTTTATCAGTGCTTTCATGTTAATTATAATGCTATTTAAATAAATGTATGACGGCATCAGAAGGAAATGTCCCTAGGTTAGCAGGGAACAAGATCCCATTGCATTTCAATAATACGCCATTAGCGCGCCTTTGATTGGGTCTTTTTGCTGGTAATGGGGGTGAAGAGGACTTGGCATCAGTTTTGATCAGACTTTGTCTCGCATTATGAGCAATACATTTTTGTAACTTAACAGAAAGGCACATTTTGTATTATGTTTAATCTGCATTTACTTTTCCTTAACTTCTCGATGCAAGACGGTGGCAGAGAGTTTGAGGTCTGCATCTATTTATACAAAGGAAAATAAGCTGATGGTGGGAGCAACAAGGAGAGGATGGTGGGGTAAATGAGATGCTGAGGATGGCTTAAATGAAATGTGTGCGCAAAATGCTGCACGCGGGGCAAATGGACTAATGGAGAGATGCGCAAAATGCATGCGCAAAATGACGGACATTAACTTTGGAACGCAAGCGTTGAAAATACGCATGCGCAAAATGGCGGACCGGCGGACCCGCGGAAGGTATTGGGGGAATGGAACTCGAGGCGTGAATCGCACGCCGGAAACAACAACGCACACCTGGGAACAATGAAATTCACATGATTGTAAGGATATATATATGAACCTTTGAACCATTATCTGTAAACCATTGAGGAAGCCGTGGTACGCGGCGAAACGCGTCTGGTTACCTGGTTTATTTCCTTTTTAAATTATTTTTAGGTTTTAATAAATCTTACCATTTGCAACAGTTCCCGTTGTGCTGCTGAATTCAGAGGGTTTTTATGGGCTTGACCTTTAACAAGTCCACAGGCTATTCACTCCAGAGCTTGGCTATAAGCTCCAACACATGTGAGTTTGATTGTCAAACCGATTTTTCTAATATACTGTCAGTAGATCTGCACAAGGAGGTTTCCTTTTTGCTTTGTGTTTCCTCATGTATCAAGATTGCAAAAGATTCCCGCTTTCGAAGGTCGTGGGTCACCTCTCCTGATACAGGAATAAAGGACCTATATGTGATGACCCGCTCAGAGCCAGCGTCAGGGCTCTTTCTTTGTGAGTGGGACCATAACATTGTATAATCACCTCACACTGTATATTCGTACTGTACTATTTGTATTCTTTACTGTTTTTCATGATACATGAGGATGATATATCCAAAGAAAACCATTTAAAGAGAACCACCACACGACCCAAAAGCGACTGTCGTCGCGCCGCCAGATACGTATTTTGTCTAATGGAGAGATGCGCCACTGAGAGTAGAATGAGAAATACGTTATGCTGCGGAAGGTACACAGTAGATGAAATGCTGCAGACAAGATGCTGGGTTGGTTGGGACAGGCGAGATGCTGAAGGTGAGACAGATGTGATGCTGAGGGTGAGACGGATGTGATGCTGAGGGTGGGACAGGCGAGATGCTGATGTTGGGATTGGTGAGATGCTGATGTTGGGACAGGCGAGATGCTGATGTTGGGACAGATGAGATGCTGATGTTGGGACAGGCGATGCTGATGTTGGACAGGCGATGCTGATGTTGGACAGGCGAGATGCTGATGTTGGGACAGGTGAGATGCTGATGTTGGGACAGTTGAGATGCTGATGTTGGGACAGTTGAGATGCTGATGTTGGGACAGTTGAGATGCTGATGTTGGGACAGGCGAGATGCTGATGTTGGGACAGTTGAGATGCTGATGTTGGGACAGGCGAGATGCTGATGTTGGGACAGGCGAGATGCTGATGTTGGGACAGGCGAGATGCTGATGTTGGGACAGGTGAGATGCTGATGTTGGGACAGGCGAGATGCTGATGTTGGGACAGGTGAGAAGCTGATGTTGGGACAGGCGAGATGCTGATGTTGAGACAGATGAGATGCTGATGTTGGAATTGGTGAGATACTGAGGATAGGACAGATGAGATGCTGATGTTGGGACAGGCGAGATGCTGATGTTGGGACAGGCGAGATGCTGATGTTGGGACAGGCGAGATGCTGATGTTGGGACAGTTGAGATGCTGATGTTGGGACAGGTGAGATGCTGATGTTGGGACAGGTGAGATGCTGATGTTGGGACAGGCGAGATGCTGCTGTTGGGACAGATGAGATGCTGATGTTGGGACAGGCGAGATGCTGATGTTGGGACAGGCGAGATGCTGATGTTGGGACAGGCGAGATGCTGATGTTGGGACAGTTGAGATGCTGATGTTGGGACAGGTGAGATGCTGATGTTGGGACAGGTGAGATGCTGATGTTGGGACAGGCGAGATGCTGATGTTGGGACAGGCGAGATGCTGATGTTGGGACAGGTGAGATGCTGATGTTGGGACAGGCGAGATGCTGATGTTGGGACAGGCAAGATACTGATGTTGGGACAGGTGAGATTCTGATGTTGGGACAGGTGAGATGCTGATGTTGGAATTGGTGAGATACTGAGGAAAGGACAGATGAGATGCTGATGTTGGGACAGGCGAGATGCTGATGTTGGGACAGGCGAGATGCTGATGTTGGGACAGGCGAGATGCTGATGTTGGGATAGGCGAGATGCTGATGTTGGGACAGTTGAGATGCTGATGTTGGGACAGGTGAGATGCTGATGTTGGAATTGGTGAGATACTGAGGATAAGACAGATGAGATGCTGATGTTGGGACAGGCGAGATGCTGATGTTGGGACAGGCGAGATGCTGATGTTGGGACAGGCGAGATGCTGATGTTGGGACAGGCGAGATGCTGATGTTGGGACAGGTGAGATGCTGATGTTGGGACAGGTGAGAAGCTGATGTTGGGACAGGCGAGATGCTGATGTTGAGACAGGTGAGAAGCTGATGTTGGGACAGGCGAGATGCTGATGTTGGGACAGGTGAGATGCTGATGTTGGGATAGGCGAGATGCTGATGTTGGGACAGTTGAGATGCTGATGTTGGGACAGGTGAGATGCTGATGTTGGAATTGGTGAGATACTGAGGATAGGACAGATGAGATGCTGATGTTGGAACAGGCGAGATGCTGATGTTGGGATAGGCAAGATGCTGATGTTGGGACAGTTGAGATGCTGATGTTGGGACAGGCGAGATGCTGATGTTGGGACAGGCGAGATGCTGATGATGGGATAGGCGAGATGCTGATGTTGGGACAGTTGAGATGCTGATGTTGGGACAGGTGAGATGCTGATGTTGGAATTGGTGAGATACTGAGGATAGGACAGATGAGATGCTGATGTTGGGACAGGCGAGATGCTGATGTTGGGACAGGCGAGATGCTGATGTTGGGACAGGCGAGATGCTGATGTTGGGACAGGTGAGATGCTGATGTTGGGACAGGTGAGATGCTGATGTTGGGACAGGTGAGATGCTGATGTTGGGACAGGTGAGATGCTGATGTTGGAATTGGTGAGATACTGAGGATAGGACAGATGAGATGCTGATGTTGGGACAGGCGAGATGCTGATGTTGGGACAGGCGAGATGCTGATGTTGGGACAGTTGAGATGCTGATGTTGGGACAGGCGAGATGCTGATGTTGGGACAGGTGAGATGCTGATGTTGGGACAGGCGAGATGCTGATGTTGGGACAGTTGAGATGCTGATGTTGGGACAGTTGAGATGCTGATGTTGGGACAGTTGAGATGCTGATGTTGGGATAGGCGAGATGCTGATGTTGGGACAGGCGAGATGCTGATGTTGGGACAGGTGAGATGCTGATGTTGGAATTGGTGAGATACTGAGGATAGGACAGATGAGATGCTGATGTTGGGACAGGCGAGATGCTGATGTTGGGACAGGCGAGATGCTGATGTTGGGACAGTTGAGATGCTGATGTTGGGACAGGCGAGATGCTGATGTTGGGACAGGTGAGATGCTGATGTTGGGACAGGCGAGATGCTGATGTTGGGACAGATGAGATGCTGATGTTGGGACAGTTGAGATGCTGATGTTGGGACAGGCGAGATGCTGATGTTGGGACAGGCGAGATGCTGATGTTGGGACAGGTGAGATGCTGATGTTGGAATTGGTGAGATACTGAGGATAGGACAGATGAGATGCTGATGTTGGGACAGGCGAGATGCTGATGTTGGAATTGGTGAGATACTGAGGATAGGACAGATGAGATGCTGATGTTGGGACAGGCGAGATGCTGATGTTGGGACAGGCGAGATGCTGATGTTGGGACAGTTGAGATGCTGATGTTGGGACAGGCGAGATGCTGATGTTGGGACAGGCGAGATACTGATGTTGGGACAGATGAGATGCTGATGTTGGGACAGATGAGATGCTGATGTTGGGACAGGCGATGCTGATGTTGGACAGGCGATGCTGATGTTGGACAGGCGAGATGCTGATGTTGGGACAGTTGAGATGCTGATGTTGGAACAGGCGAGAAACTGATGTTGGGACAGGCGAGATGCTGATGTTGGGACAGGCGAGATGCTGATGTTGGAATTGGTGAGATACTGAGGATAGGACAGATGAGATGCTGATGTTGGGACAGTTGAGATGCTGATGTTGGGACAGGTGAGATGCTGATTTTGGAACAGGTGAGATGCTGCTGTTGGGACAGGTGAGATGCTGATGTTGGGACAGTTGAGATGCTGATGTTGGGACAGGTGAGAAGCTGATGTTGGGACAGGCGAGATGCTGATGTTGGGACAGGCGAGATGCTGATGTTGGGACAGGCGAGATGCTGATGTTGGGACAGGTGAGATGCTGATGTTGGGATAGGCGAGATGCTGATGTTGGGACAGTTGAGATGCTGATGTTGGGACAGGCGAGATGCTGATGTTGGGACAGGCGAGATGCTGATGTTGGGACAGGTGAGATGCTGATGTTGGAATTGGTGAGATACTGAGGATAGGACAGATGAGATGCTGATGTTGGGACAGGTGAGATGCTGATGTTGGGACAGGCGAGATGCTGATGTTGGGACAGGTGAGATGCTGATGTTGGGACAGGCGAGATGCTGCTGTTGGGACAGATGAGATGCTGATGTTGGGACAGGCGAGATGCTGATGTTGGGACAGGCGAGATGCTGATGTTGGGACAGGTGAGATGCTGATGTTGGGACAGGCGAGATGCTGATGTTGGGACAGGCAAGATACTGATGTTGGGACAGGTGAGATTCTGATGTTGGGACAGGTGAGATGCTGATGTTGGAATTGGTGAGATACTGAGGAAAGGACAGATGAGATGCTGATGTTAGGACAGGCGAGATGCTGATGTTGGGACAGTTGAGATGCTGATGTTGGGACAGGTGAGATGCTGATGTTGGAATTGGTGAGATACTGAGGATAGGACAGATGAGATGCTGATGTTGGGACAGGCGAGATGCTGATGTTGGGACAGGCGAGATGCTGATGTTGGGACAGTTGAGATGCTGAAGTTGGGACAGGCGAGATGCTGATTTTGGGACAGGTGAGATGCTGATGTTGGGACAGGCGAGATGCTGATGTTGGGACAGAGGAGATGCTGATGTTGGGACAGTTGAGATGCTGATGTTGGGACAGGCGAGATGCTGATGTTGGGACAGGCGAGATGCTGATGTTGGGACAGTTGAGATGCTGATGTTGGGACAGGCGAGATGCTGATGTTGGGACAGGTGAGATGCTGATGTTGGGACAGGCGAGATGCTGATGTTGGGACAGATGAGATGCTGATGTTGGGACAGTTGAGATGCTGATGTTGGGACAGGTGAGATGCTGATGTTGGGACAGGCGAGATGCTGATGTTGGGACAGATGAGATGCTGATGTTGGGACAGGTGAGATGCTGATGTTGGGACAGATGAGATGCTGATGTTGGGACAGTTGAGATGCTGATGTTGGGACAGGCGAGATGCTGATGTTGGGACAGTTGAGATGCTGATGTTGGGACAGGCGAGATGCTGATGTTGGGACAGGCGAGATACTGATGTTGGGACAGATGAGATGCTGATGTTGGGACAGATGAGATGCTGATGTTGGGACAGGCGATGCTGATGTTGGACAGTTGAGATGCTGATGTTGGGACAGGCGATGCTGATGTTGGACAGGCGAGATGCTGATGTTGGGACAGTTGAGATGCTGATGTTGGAACAGGCGAGAAACTGATGTTGGGACAGGCGAGATGCTGATGTTGGGACAGGCGAGATGCTGATGTTGGAATTGGTGAGATACTGAGGATAGGACAGATGAGATGCTGATGTTGGGACAGTTGAGATGCTGATGTTGGGACAGGTGAGATGCTGATTTTGGAACAGGTGAGATGCTGCTGTTGGGACAGGTGAGATGCTGATGTTGGGACAGTTGAGATGCTGATGTTGGGACAGGTGAGAAGCTGATGTTGGGACAGGCGAGATGCTGATGTTGGGACAGGCGAGATGCTGATGTTGGGACAGGTGAGATGCTGATGTTGGAATTGGTGAGATACTGAGGATAGGACAGATGAGATGCTGATGTTGGGACAGGCGAGATGCTGATGTTGGGACAGGTGAGATGCTGATGTTGGGACAGGCGAGATGCTGCTGTTGGGACAGATGAGATGCTGATGTTGGGACAGGCGAGATGCTGATGTTGGGACAGGCGAGATGCTGATGTTGGGAAAGTGAGATGCTGATGTTGGGACAGGCGAGATGCTGATGTTGGGACAGGCAAGATACTGATGTTGGGACAGGTGAGATTCTGATGTTGGGACAGGTGAGATGCTGATGTTGGAATTGGTGAGATACTGAGGAAAGGACAGATGAGATGCTGATGTTGGGACAGGCGAGCTGCTGATGTTGGGACAGGCGAGATGCTGATGTTGGGACAGGCGAGATGCTGATGTTGGGACAGTTGAGATGCTGATGTTGGGACAGGCGAGATGCTGATGTTGGGACAGGCGAGATGCTGATGTTGGGACAGTTGAGATGCTGATGTTGGGACAGGTGAGATGCTGATGTTGGAATTGGTGAGATACTGAGGATAGGACAGATGAGATGCTGATGTTGGGACAGGCGAGATGCTGATGTTGGGACAGTTGAGATGCTGATGTTGGGACAGGCGAGATGCTGATTTTGGGACAGGTGAGATGCTGATGTTGGGACAGGCGAGATGCTGATGTTGGGACAGGCGAGATGCTGATGTTGGGACAGTTGAGATGCTGATGTTGGGACAGGCGAGATGCTGATGTTGGGACAGGCGAGATGCTGATGTTGGGACAGTTGAGATGCTGATGTTGGGACAGGCGAGATGCTGATTTTGGGACAGGCGAGATGCTGATGTTGGGACAGGTGAGATGCTGATGTTGGGACAGGCGAGATGCTGATGTTGGGACAGATGAGATGCTGATGTTGGGACAGTTGAGATGCTGATGTTGGGACAGGCGAGATGCTGATGTTGGGACAGGCGAGATGCTGATGTTGGGACAGTTGAGATGCTGATGTTGGGACAGGCGAGATGCTGATGTTGGGACAGGTGAGATGCTGATGTTGGGACAGGCGAGATGCTGATGTTGGGACAGATGAGATGCTGATGTTGGGACAGTTGAGATGCTGATGTTGGGACAGGTGAGATGCTGATGTTGGGACAGGCGAGATGCTGATGTTGGGACAGGTGAGATGCTGATGTTGGGACAGTTGAGATGCTGATGTTGGGATAGGCGAGATGCTGATGTTGGAATTGGTGAGATACTGAGGATAGGACAGATGAGATGCTGATGTTGGGACAGGTGAGATGCTGATGTTGGGACAGTCGAGAAGCTGATGTTGGAGCAGGCGAGATGCTGATGTTGGGACAGGTGAGATGCTGATGTTGGGACAGGTGAGATGCTGATGTTGGGACAGGCGAGATGCTGATGTTGGGACAGGTGAGATGCTGATGTTGGGACAGGTGAGATGCTGATGTTGGGACAGATGAGATGTTGAAGTTGTTGCAGGTGAGATGCTGATGTTGGGGCAGGCGAGATGCTGATGTTGGGACAGGTGAGATGCTAATGTTGGGGCAGGCGAGATGCTGATGTTGGGACAGGTGAGATGCTGATGTTGGGACAGGCGAGATGCTGATGTTGGGACAGGTGAGATACTGATGTTGGGACAGGTGAGATGCTTATGTTGGGACAGGCGAGATGCCGATGTTGGGACAGGCGAGAAGCTGATGTTGGGACAGGTGAGATGCTTATGTTGGGACAGGCGAGATGCCGATGTTGGGACAGGTGAGATGCCGATGTTGGGACAGGTGAGATGCTGATGTTGGGACAGGAGAGATGCTGATGTTGGGACAGTTGAGATGCTGATGTTGGAATTGGTGAGATTCTGAGGATAGGACAGATGAGATGCTGACTTTGGGACAGATGAGATGCTGATGTTGGGACAGTTGAGATGCTGATGTTGGGACAGGCGAGAAGCTGATGTTGGTCAGACAACTCAGGCGCTCTGCAGTGACATTCACTTGCTGACTCGTCATACAGTGCATTGTCAGTCCACCAGCTCCAGGCTCTACAGCTTCGGCTTATTCCTGGGGGTGCTAGCCAGGCTCTCTCTATACACCAGGCTTTAAGCTGCGGCTTAGGTACTAGAGAAAGGTGTGCGAGTCACGAGGAGAAACTGGGTGTCCAGCGAGGAAGCAGCATTTGGCAGATGTGACCCTGTCCGGGCACAGAGATCTGTTATAATAATGTATAGTGTATTATCAAAAATGTCACTGTCTCATTTTTGGCAAATGCCAAAATGTTTTATACATGTACAATAAGTTAATTTCAAGTGAGTCCAAATTGTGTTGGGCATGACAGGGGCAGTCGATCACTTAATTCGGATGCCTGGACTACTCTTTCTTAAGAACCTTTACCCCATGTTGTCTCAAGGGTTAATACCTGACTCTCACGGACTGTATTTTATTCTGTTTTTTTTTCCCCTGAAAGTTTGGGAGACACAAACATCTCACACATCATAGATTATTTTCTGGAAACACCAAAGCCTAGATTCCAAATCCGGTGTAAACGTACTCTAAGCTTTCATATCCGTACCAACTAAAAATACTCCAATGGTTTTGGTTACGTTTACACCTGACTTAAAATCCATCGCCATGTAAGCAATGTGACTGTCTGCACGTGTCCACACGTCATGCATCAAGCTTCGTTTTTATCGTTCGTCTTACTCGTTAGCGCATAGGGTATAGAAAGTTGAAAAAAGCAACCTGTAGCACTATTTTATTGATACATTTACTTGCTTTTGTTAGCTGAGAGTAGAAATGAAACGGTATCCTCTATAAAGTGACAGATGCTCCTTAAACTCCATCTAGTTAATGAAAGATGTCCAACATCCGTATCAAACCGGATGCTTAGTGACTGAAAAATTAACTTTTCACCATTTCTAATTACATACTAAGTAGCGGCATTACAGCATAAATTGTCTTATATAACCATCACCCTTTTACCTGCCTGTAATGATCCAGGATGCTATTTGCTCGGCGGTGAGCCTGTGCACCCTACATACATGGATAAATAGACAGGAGAGACCGATGCATCATCAAGCCTGCGTCTATAAAGATTTCAGTGATTACAAATCTGTCTCAACATTGTGTATTGAAGTATGTGATGTGCTAATTAATTATGTCTAATACATTACCTGCAGATCCTGGGAGAGGTAGTCTCTGCCTTTTTAATGTGTTTTGCTGTGGGCATTGCGGCACAGAGGGGCAGCAAGACTGGATGGCTTTTTTTCCGTAGATTAAAAAAGACTCAATAATTGTTTAATTTACAAAAAAAAAAATAAAAAAAAACCTTCTTGATGTTTCCAGTCGCTGCGAGTCTGGGGTCATTCCACCAGGAACGTTAAAGGTATACAGAATGGGTCGTTATCGAAAAAATGAGGAGACGGACACATAGACCTCACGACTGTCTGGTTGCAGAGCATCCCGATTGCTTTATTTTCCTTTTTGCAGCACAGTTTATACAAAGCGCCTTGTGCTTTGATATGGCTGTGGCCAGATGGTTTATTTTTATCACACTATAAAACTACACTATAAAATTATGAATTAGTTATCTGTCCAGCTATGCTATTATCAGCAAACCCCCACAGAAAATGCAGTATACGACTGCCAAGTATTTAGCGACAAACAGCCCTTTCAGTAGCATCCATGTGCACAGATTATATGTGATGTGAGCCTCCGTGGGTGAGAGAGGACGAAGGTAAAATGTTGCATCACGTAATAATAGATTATCCAGTAGAACGGGCCAAAAAAAGCTGCTTGAGTTCTCTAACAAACATGTCTTCCTTTCCACATGAACAAGAGGAAGGTCACCCAGGTCAGACCTTCCTCTCAAGTTTGGTACTTACTAAACTGTCAGGTTCAGTAGAGGTGGAAAGACAAAAGACTTTCTGGTGCTCTATACATGCATTGCTTTAAGGTTCATCAAGAAGGCTTTCAACTCTACTACATTTCTCAGCTTTTGGAGGATCTGCTTGACGACCCTAGAACCACCTCCAGATCTTGTGGAATGGATGAGCCACCGCCATGGTGGAGTTTAGGTGGTGAGTGATGTCTCATAAAGGAATGATATATCGCACTCAGGGCCGATGCTAGACTATATTGCGCCCTAGGCAAGACCAGCTTGCCTCCCACCCCCAGAAAAAATGGTCAACTGTTGAAATGTGGGGGGAACACACACACTGTGCATGGAGACACACACTGCGGGGGGGATGACACACACTGTGCACGGGGGCCGCAAACGGTCGTTCGGGTGCCCATCTTTCCCCTCCACTGGTCGGGCCCAGGATCAGTCTGTGCCTCTTTCTTCTGCCTCTTTCATCTGCCTCTTTCTTTTCTTGCATCTGCATCTTCTTTTTTCTTTCTTTACTCTGTGCCTCTTTTTCCTTTCTTCTTCTGTGCCTTTCTTTCATCTGTCTCTTGTGGTGCTGCACATCATCTGGTGGCGCCTGCACATCACCATAAGACGCCCACCTTCTGCGTCGCTAGCGAGGTGCCACTTTGCAAGCTGCCACTGCCGGCTACGCAAGCAAACAGTAAGGGGGTACAATCATGGAACCTGAGTTGGGGCCGTCTGCGCCCCTAGGTGGCAGTGTGCTCTAGGCGGTTGCCTAGTTTGCCTAGTGGAAGCACCGGCCCTGATCGCACTGATCTAGACTTGATGGTCCATGTGATATCTATCGCTTGATGGGACATTGCTGAGAACGTGAGCAGCAGACGAAAAGGAGGATCCAGACACACCAGTTGAGGTTCAGGGCTTTAATGGAGCATCTCAGATAGCAAAGTTTCAGCTGTAACCCAGCTTTCTTCAAACTTGACAAAGGATGGGTTATAGCCAAAACGTTCCTGTTCAAGATGCTCCATTAAAGCCTCCAACTTCAACTGGTGTGACTGGATCCTCCTTTTCTTCTGCAGCTTGCATCTTGGGGTTGGTCCACCGTGGCTCCTGCTGCACCCAAATCACAGATGTTCATATAGATTGTGTGGTGGCATATACCACATATGAGAACCTACTGTTTTCTCCGCATCGATATGGTATTACTTTGAGTTGGTCCTGAAACGTTCTTTAGGGACTATCACACACTCTTTGACCTTCCTCAACCAATCTTTAGATAGAATTACAATCTAAACCCAGGATGGCAGCCATACATTTGATTGATGGACATATTAGTGTCTGTAGTGACATTGTGGATTTGTAGCTATCATCAAGACTAGTTGCCAACTCCATGTATAAGTGGCAAACTTACCTCCTGCCCTGAATTAGTTGGGTCAGCTTGAATCTGTTGCCCCACAAGTCTTTCCTGGTATTTCTCACTTATGGCTCCACTTCTGAGGACAAAGGGCACTATCCCCTACTTAACGGTAATGTTAGTGTTCGGGTGAGTAAGTGTTGACGCCAGGATTAGTGACATTAACACATGCTTCGGATATTATCTTCATAACACTAAACCCGGATAAAAATCACTTAGCGCATCGGCGATTGCGCTAGCTTGCGCAAGCTTACTGTGTTCTACTCATCCTATATTTAACTGTCACGGTGGGTCAGGGGATGGGGCGCCTGGCAGCAGCTTCCTCGCTGCTCGCTGGCCAGGCGCCGAATGTAAACGCTTCCGGGTGCGCTCACGTGGGACGCCGAGGGGGGGGCCTGGCGTTATGACGCGGACCCGCCGGGTTTAAAACCCAGTCTCACCATTATACCGGTGCCCTGACGTGGTATTCACCTCCCGCAGAGCTCTTGTGATTATTTGGCATTACCTGTGTATAACCCTTGGCATTGGCAAACGAACCTCCTGTGTATGACCCTTGGCATTGGCAAACGAACCCTCCTGTGTATGACCCTTGGCATTGGCAAACGAACCCTCCTGTGTATGACCCTTGGCATTGGCAAACGAATCCTCCTGTGTATAACCCTGGCATTGGCAAACGAACCCTCCTGTGTATGACCCTTGGCATTGGCAAACGAACCCTCCTGTGTATGACCCTTGGCATTGGCAAACGAACCCTCCTGTGTATGACCCTTGGCATTGGCAAACGAACCCTCCTGTGTATGACTCTTGGCATTGGCAAACGAACCCTTCTGTGTATAACCCCTGGTATTGGCATTTACTCTGCTCTAGGTTCTGCTCTTAACGTTGGTACCGAGGTCAGTCTATGTGGCACCCTAAGCACACATCAGATTACCTCTGCTATTACTAAAGTCCTAGGGAGGACTTGTGATCTGTTCTGTACCCCTGTCTGGTGTTTCCCTTTCTTTATCTGTTACCTGCTTAATTGTCTATATAGCTTTGCCGACCATTCAAGGATCGGAAGAGTAGAAAGTGAGCTACATAAAGAGATCAATATCTTGGTAGTCAGAAGGATTCGTGACAATACTCTATTCCATACCTCTGTCTGGTGTTACCCCTTGTTTATCTATTGTCTGGTTAATTGTCTTTCTAGTTTTGCCGACCATTCAAGGATCGGAAGGGTAGAGAGCGGTCTGCCGTAAAGGGACCACACTTTTGGTAATCAGAGGGATCCGTGACATTACGTCAGGGCCAATGGATCCCGCAGACCTCTCTAACCAGCTGGCACGTATCGCAGCCAGACAAGAGGAACAGGACCATAGGATGGACCAGATTTCTCTCGCTCTGCAAACCCTGTTAAATCGGTCCAATACAGGTACCACAAACCCTCCAGATCCAGTATTACCTAGGGTCAGTTCCGTCCCCCCTGAAGGACATAGGCTTAGTATGAAGGCACCCCTACGCTATGATGGTACACCAAGCCTATGTCGGGGTTTTTTGACTCAACTCGAGATCTTGTTTGAGAACAATCCAGGTTCTTGTATGTCTGATAAAGCCAAAGTAGGATATCTGATTAATCATTTAACAGAAAAAGCTTTATTGTGGGCTACGCCGTTGTGGGAAAATAAGAAACCCATCATTTATGACTATGAGGGTTTTACCTCTGAGGTAAAACGTACCTTTGATCCCTCTAGAAGGGCTACCAATGCGGGTAGATCCTTGTTTCACATCAAACAAGGTAATAAGAGGGTCGCCGACTATGCCATAGAGTTTAAAACTTTGACTTCTGAGGTACTTTGGCCGAACGACGTTTTAACCTTAGCCTTTACCGAAGGCTTGAACGAGGCTTTTATGTTTGAGCTGGCTCCTTTAAAATTACCAGAAAGTCTGGACCACCTGATAGATTTCTGTATAGCCATGGACGATCAAATCAGGGAAAGGAGACACCCCAGAGATAGACCCAGAAGGGTCTTGCCTCCTTTACCCTCGTTACCCAGACACACCAGTACGTCAGGTGGTTCGGAGAATGTGAAAACAGATTTGCCAGTCGTTGAACCCATGCAAATAGGGAAGACAGGTATTTCAGAAGCAGAAAGAGCGCACAGAAGAGAAAAGGGGCTCTGCTTCTATTGTGCAGGGGCAGATCACTTCCGCCTTCAATGTCCTCAGAGACCCAGGGTTAGCAGGGCTGAACATAGCAAATTAGGATTCAGAACAGGAAACACCCAGGTTATCGGTTCTCTGTATGCCTCCTTTGTGGATAATGAAAAAAAAAAATCCAGGATTCTGTTACCGATCTCCCTAACCTGGGAGGGGGTTCACCTCAAGACTGAGGCGTTCTTAGACTCTGGGGCCTCAGGCAATTTTATGGATAAGAATTTTGCTGCCAAAAACCTCCTACCTCTGGTTCTCAAGGAAAGACCTCTAATGGTGGAGGCCATAGATGGTAAACCCCTGTCATGTCCACATATCACTCACGACACAGTCGATGTATGTATGAAAACAGGAGTTTTGCACCAGGAAACAATAAGATTTCAAATTATTGAATCACCCTCATGTCCTGTCGTTCTTGGGTTTCCATGGCTAACAGAGCACAACCCAGTTGTCGATTGGGCCCAGAGAGACATAAAATGTTGGGGTCAGAATTGTCAGTCTAGGTGCCTAGGCAGAGTCAATGTGATTGGTAGCCTCAATATTGCCACAGCCCCTCCTTTGTCCACAGAGGTCCTGAATGTTACCTGGCATTAAAGGAGGTGTTCTCTAAAGCCAGGACTGAGGTCCTACCACCACATCGTCCATATGACTGTGCCATTGATTTACTCCCCGGTACGATGCCTCCTAGGGGTCACGTATACCCTTTATCACAAAGAGAGAACGACATTATGGAGGAATACATAAGGGAGAATCTGGAACGAGGATTCATTAGACGGTCCTCCTCTCCAGCAGGAGCAGGTTTCTTTTTTGTTTCCAGAAAGAGGGAGATCTGCGACCTTGCATCGATTATAGAGGTTTGAATAGGATCACTATAAGAAATGCATATCCCATACCTCTCATAACAGAATTGTTCGACCGATTAAAAGGGGGCTCGTGTCTATACGAAGCTTGATTTACGCGGAGCGTACAACCTGGTCAGGGTTAAAAAGGGAGACGAATGGAAAACGGCTTTTAATACACGTAGCGGGCATTATGAATACCTGGTGATGCCTTTTGGGTTGTGTAATGCGCCAGCCGTCTTTCAGGACCTTATAAACGACACTCTAAGGGAATTTCTGCAAGAATTCGTCATAGTATATCTGGATGATATCCTGATATACTCTCCCGATGTGGACACTCATCATGTCCACGTGAAACAAGTATTGAAAAAACTATTGAAGGCTGGATTGTACTGTAAGCTAGAAAAATGTCTATTCGACATAGTAACTGTGCAATTCCTTGGTTATATAATAACCCCTGGGGGTTTTCAAATGGATCCTAAGAAGCTCTCAGCTATTCATGACTGGCCTCTACCCCAAGGACTTAAAGCCATTCAGAGGTTTCTGGGGTTTACGAACTATTACCGAAGGTTCATTAAAGATTTTTCGGCCTTGGTGGCCCCCCTCACGGCTATGACAAAGAAAGGGGTGGGAAATCAGAAATGGACACCTCAAGCCACTCAAGCCTTTGAGGCACTAAAGCAAGCATTCACTACTGCCCCTGTTCTCCGACATCCAGATCCGGCTCTGCCTTTCCAAGTAGAAGTTGACGCCTCCGAACTAGGTCTTGGTGTAGTCTTGTCCCAAAGGGAGGCTCCTGACAAACCCTTGCATCCATGCGGCTTCTATTCTCGGAAGTTGTCCCCGGCAGAGAAGAACTATGACATTGGAAATAGAGAATTGTTAGCAGTCATCGCGGCCTTGGCCGAATGGAGATACTTATTAGAGGGGTCTAAGGACCCCATCGTTATCATAACCGACCATAAGAATCTCACGTACATTGGAGATGCCAAACGTTTAAATTCCAGACAAGCGAGATGGTCATTGTTTCTTTCAAGTTTTAATTTCGTGCTTACCTATAGACCTGGGTCCAGAAACATTAAAGCAGACGCATTGTCGAGACAGTATGAGTCTTATGAACATAATATCCAAGATCAGCATCCCATTGTACCCCAGGAAAGGATTATAGCCGCTACCACGATTAGTGTCTCGTCTCCTCTAATGAAAAGGTTGCAGACCGTCCAGGGTGCAGCTCTCCGGGGGAAAACCTCCTGCGAGACTCTTTGTACCTGAGAACGAAAGAGAGGAAGTACTTAACATCTATCATGATAATAAAACTTCCGGGCATATGGGTATCACCAAGACTGTGTCTAGTATCAGTAAACTCCTCTGGTGGCCCACGTTGCGCCGAGATGTCAAAGATTACATTGCCGTGTGCGAAGTGTGCACAAGCAGAAAAGTCCCAAAACTGCACCCATTGGCTTACTCCAGCCTTTGCCGATCCCCGAACGACCCTGGTCACATGTAGCCATGGATTTTATAGTAGAGTTACCTGAGTCAAGAGGGAATACAGTGATACTTACGATCATAGATCGATTTTCCAAGATGGGCCACTATGTTCCTCTTCGGAAACTACCTTCGGCAGCTGAAGTGGTGCCCATTTTTCATTGCCAACGTGGTCCGCATACACGGTGTCCCTCTGGAGATTGTCTCTGATAGGGGGACCCAATTCATCTCCGGATTCTGGAGAGGGTTTTGTAAGAACGTGGGGATAGACCTCTCTTTCTCTTCGGCTTATCACCCCCAGACCAACGGAGCAGCAGAACGAGCAAACCAAAATATAGAGAAATATCTCAGGTGCTTTATCTCGGAACAACAAGATAACTGGTCAGACCTGCTACCATGGGCAGAATATGCTTTGAACAGCGCAGTGAGTGAATCCACAGGACATTCTCCTTTCTTCGCTGTTTATGGTTTTGATCCTCCTGTGCTCCCCGCCACGTTTCCTGATACCACGATTCCTGCTTTAGATGAGCAACTGGCATCATTGAAAGAGACTTGGGGGAGAGTGAGACGGGCACTGGAGGAGAGTAGTGTCATCCAGAAAACTAAGGCCGACAGACACAGGAGGCAGGCACCCGTGTATCAAGTTGGGGACAGGGTTTGGCTGTCTTCACGTAACATCAAGCTCTTAGTGCCTTCCATGAAGTTGGCTCCTAGGTATATCGGCCCTATAAGATTCTACGGCGACTCAACCCTGTCTCCTATGCTTTGGCGTTACCCCCCCATTTTAAGATACACAATGTATTCCATGTAAACCTTTTGAAGCCGTTGTTATGTAACCGGTACACCAAGGTCCATGCTCCACCGCCTCCTGTCTCTGTGGAGGGCGAGGAGGAGTTCGAAGTTAAGGCCATTCTGGGTGCCAGGATGTCTAGGGGGTCTTTGCAGTACTTGGTCGATTGGGTGGGTTACGGTCCGGAGGATCGTTCTTGGGTACCGGCTGCGGAAGTCCATGCTCCTAGGCTAGTGAAGGCCTTCTATTTGGCGCACCCCCGTGCCCCTGGGGGTCGTCCAGTGGCCGCCCCTGGAGGGGGGGGTTCTGTCACGGTGGGTCAGGGGATGGGGCGCCTGGCAGCAGCTTCCTCGCTGCTCGCTGGCCAGGCGCCGAATGTAAACGCTTCCGGGTGCGCTCACGTGGGACGCCGAGGGGCGGGGCCTGGCGTTATGACGCGGACCCGCCGGGTTTAAAACCCAGTCTCACCATTATACCGGTGCCCTGACGTGGTATTCACCTCCCGCAGAGCTCTTGTGATTATTTGGCATTACCTGTGTATAACCCTTGGCATTGGCAAACGAACCCTCCTGTGTATGACCCTTGGCATTGGCAAACGAACCCTCCTGTGTATGACCCTTGGCATTGGCAAACGAACCCTCCTGTGTATGACCCTTGGCATTGGCAAACGAATCCTCCTGTGTATAACCCTTGGCATTGGCAAACGAACCCTCCTGTGTATGACCCTTGGCATTGGCAAACGAACCCTCCTGTGTATGACCCTTGGCATTGGCAAACGAACCCTCCTGTGTATGACCCTTGGCATTGGCAAACGAACCCTCCTGTGTATGACTCTTGGCATTGGCAAACGAACCCTTCTGTGTATAACCCCTGGTATTGGCATTTACTCTGCTCTAGGTTCTGCTCTTAACGTTGGTACCGAGGTCAGTCTATGTGGCACCCTAAGCACACATCAGATTACCTCTGCTATTACTAAAGTCCTAGGGAGGACTTGTGATCTGTTCTGTACCCCTGTCTGGTGTTTCCCTTTCTTTATCTGTTACCTGCTTAATTGTCTATATAGCTTTGCCGACCATTCAAGGATCGGAAGAGTAGAAAGTGAGCTACATAAAGAGATCAATATCTTGGTAGTCAGAAGGATTCGTGACAATACTCTATTCCATACCTCTGTCTGGTGTTACCCCTTGTTTATCTATTGTCTGGTTAATTGTCTTTCTAGTTTTGCCGACCATTCAAGGATCGGAAGGGTAGAGAGCGGTCTGCGTAAAGGGACCACACTTTTGGTAATCAGAGGGATCCGTGACATTAACATGGGAAGCACAATCAGTAATTAGCGTTTCGATAAGGTATTAGAAAGTCTTAGCGCAAAAGCAAAATTTTAGCTACTCCTAAAAGCTGGTGCTAAATGATTCAAATCCTTTAGCACCCCCTAAACTCCCCAAAAATTCCGATACTCACCTCTCATCCCGCTGCAGGAATAGGGGCCCAATCCGCTGCTTCTTGTCTTACAGGAGCAGAGTGAGACTGGGAACAAATGGTTCTCAGTCTACCTCGGCGATCACTCCGCGGCGCCGCGCGATCTTGCAAGAGCAGCCCGCAAGCACAACCCTCCATGGTGTCCTATGGACTCCAGGAGGTGATACATGCGGCATCGTGGAGGCACCTGCAGGCGCAGGTTTCCCTGTTAACGCCCCCATTTTATTGCGTAGCACGGAATAGGGCCAAAAGTGGTGAGCACTGTAGTTGTTGTACCAGTTACCAAGAAGGCATCTGTGTTTCAATGGCACCTGTGCCCATGGGCAGCCCTGCTCAGCTGACTGGCCAGGTAACCTTTCATCCTGGCAAGAATGGCCACATGAGAAACCGGCTTTCTCCTACACAAACTGGCGTCTTAGGCTGGGGTCAGACGAACGCAATGTGAATGTGCGTTTAGCCGCACTTTATTACGGCCATGGTAGCAGCAAATGACGTCCAATGATGGCCAATATACAAAGTTCGGTCGCACAATGCAAGCGGCATATGAACGCATTTTTGCAAGAACGTCGAACCACTAGTACTGACGCACAAAGTGCGCTGCGTCTGCATACCGGCATGTGTGCGTGATTAGGAGACGTCAGACGCTGCTCCTGTCCGGCCAACATAACGGCCAGACACCCAATGTGTCCTGGTTTGGATCCGTATAAAATTACGTCCGTAATTGTGCACTCTATGACTGCTATCGCATCTTCCGTCATAAAGTGCGTCCATGCGTCCGGACGCACTTATTGAGGGAAGACGCGAAAAACGCTTTAGTCAGAAGCCTAGCCTTATTTGGAAGGAACCTGGAATTTTTTGTTTTTTGTTTGTTTTCTCCCGAATTTCAGCAACTGTAAGAAGGAAATATTGTGCATTCGTAGCTTGTACGCTCTAAAAATCATTTTGTATTGTTAAACTGTATTTTTTTTTTGTATTATCATCACTCGGCATCCTGTAGCATGGCAGCTGGCGCGCTTTACTTTCAAAGCAGAGAATTTTTGCGATTGCAGAATTAACAGACTTTTTGAGAATGCGAGAAACGCCTCTAGTTTGTTATACTGAGATACAATCTACTTCATGGATGCTGACAGATAATAAATTATATTGCGTCCAGTACATCAACTGTCCCGCGATTGTCTGGGAATAAATGTAATATTCAGGTGGCAGTTTTAGGCAGGTTACTTTGTTTTATCGAAGTAAGGGGGAAAAAACAATTATGATTGCAAATGCATGTTGACAAGTCACATTTGCGATTTATATCCACATG
The DNA here is from genome assembly GCA_009667805.1 of Leptobrachium leishanense. NCBI lineage: Eukaryota > Metazoa > Chordata > Amphibia > Anura > Megophryidae > Leptobrachium > Leptobrachium leishanense. The sequence continues at coordinate 3,261,345 of CM019072.1, forward strand.
TAAATGTATAATTTTAATGTATCAGGCAAGCTTGACTTCTCCTAGTTAAACCCGAGATGGATAGAAGGCCGATGATCGTGTTTATTCCTTCAATCAATGCTTAAAAGAAGAAGAAGAAGAAGAAACATAAATCGGGTCAGACTTTTCGTATCTTTTTCCTCCTTTTCCTTAAATGCCTCTCAAACATCAGATGTCAAAAGGATTTTATTCTTAGCAATGTTTCAATCAGCTAAATTCCCCCCAGGATCCGGCGAAAAATTGTCTGTGGGACACACTGTTCTTTTGTCTTATACACCTAACGTTGCCGGGCTATTTTAGGCAAGCGTTTAAATAAAGGCAATTTAACTAAAGAGCAAAATATATTCCGCCGAACGCCAAGGAAAGGGCAGTGCTTAGGGAGGGAAAAGCAAAAATGCTAAGCACTCATTTTCCTTTGTGTCTTTTTAATAAAAGAAATATTCTGGCGCCTTACGGTGACATGTTAAAGGGCGAACGAACCCTTTAAAAATAGAATCCGATAACATATTGTCAAGCGCTCACCCTCGTTTGTTGACAGCGCGCGCAAAAGCCTCACAATGCGACTGTAGCACCATGATGGGGGATTGCATCCTCTTTTTGTCTAGTCAGCCATTTTTCCTAACACCGTTACTATTTACCAGTTTAATCGTCAGTCTTCTCCGAGTCAAAACAGTACGTCAGAGAGAGAGACACAAATTATACATTATGCCAATGAGACACAAAAAAACCTGAATTTTTTCCTCTAAATTAAATAATAGAATTATCTTCTTTTATCATAAACACCGCTCCGCGCTCCCCCGCGCCCGAGTCAAAACTTCGCTTTATAGATTAATGAAGAAATATTAACATACAAACTATTGGAGTGTAAAAAAAATTATAAAAAAAGTTGAAGGTGAGACTAATTATCTGGGCAAATTTTTGGCAGGAGAAACTTGTTCTGCTTTAAAAGTAACACATAAAAGATGAGATATTTGTTAGTTAAATTTAAAAGGTAAATAAACACAGGGGTCAACCATTAACCCCTGCTGCACCCCTTTATTTTTAAGAAAACAATTATCTTTTATTTGCTGGTTTTGGGCCCTATTACATTCTTCGCGCAATTTTGTGCGCGCGTGCGCGCAAAAGCACATTAATGCCAGGGAGAAAACTATTTTGCGCTGACCGTCGTATTACGACATTCACGCATACAATGCGCGTTAACGTCTAGCGCGAGTGACCCTGCGCGAACCCTGCGCAAATGCAAGTTCGTGAGCGCATCCCATACTTAACATTGTGAGCGCAAATGCGTTCGTGCGCTGGTACACGGATGGTATTACAATCGATGCGCATCTTTTTACGAACGACGTTTGCGCGCATAATTTTAACGTCTTTAAAAAGCTGGTGGTAACGGCAAATCTGAACATTCTGGCCGAAACGAAAAACACCAGCACGAAAAAAAAAAAATACAGCACAGTATAGTTATACATCCTACACATACCCAAACAATAACATTGTGAATTCGTGCGTGTTTTTATTATTGCTGCAGCATATATACACAGATTTACTTTGACAGGCGCAAAAACTTATGTGAGTCAATTAAGGTAAATTGATATCAATTAAGGTTCTTAATTCTGATTGTCTGAATCCCGCGAAAAAAACAGTCCGCACACTGATTTACGTGCGCTACATCACTGCGCGGGTATTTCTCTTCATTTTGCGTGTCGGTTTTATGAACGTTATTTCTTGGCGGATGAGAAAATGTGTTCGGATCGTAATACCACTGTTAATTTTCATGCGATAATGCTGGACGATGCGCGCAAAAAAATTTGTGCTGCGCGGACGAATTTGCGCGAAGAATGTAATAGGGCCCTTTGTCTTTTGTGCTCCCTTCCATCACAAGCATCAGACTACAGGAAGTAGCTGGATGATTGTTGTCCATTAATATTTTTCTCATTGAGAAAACATTTAGGACAGCCAGACAATCAATATGCTCTTCAAAGAGAAGCATTAACAGCAGAGGCGGCTTTATAATTAGGTCATATAGGCAGTCACCTAAGGCTTCGCTCAAACAGGGGCCTCACATGATGGTATTTGTATGAAATTTCCATATGAACATGTTTACGGGACGTAGGATATACCACAGAAATACACTCCTACAGTATCATACACCAATCTGCCAAGAGAGCTGTCTGAGCCTTCATTAACCCCTTCACTACAAAGTGTTTTTCCAAAAAACCCATTGTCAGAAACCAGTGTTTTTTTTGCAAAATCATTTTTAATTAATTAATTATAGAGTGATAACAAGTTATTACTGTAAATAACCTATTCGGCTAGCGGATGGCACCATCTACTGCCAAATGAAGCTACAGAGGTTTGAGCTGCAGGTCTATTTTTCCCCTGCATCGGCTGCTGAAAGCCTGATATTTCAGAGCATTTTTCAGCTGATTTTACAGTTTTAGCTCTTTGGGCATTATGCTAATTGGAGGACAAAAATCATTGTGAGTTCCTGTACTTAGGGCACTATTCCGTGGCCGGCGCTAAGATGGGGATGCTAACGGGGAAAACATCCTCCTGCAGGTTTCCCAGTAGCATCCCCATGTTAGCACTAGAGTCCGGGGCAGGCTGCTGAATTACCACCTGCCCTGGAATAAACGCTACCCTCAATGATACTCATGGTCGCCGCCGCCACTGCGAGTATCACCTGCTGGAGCCCATAGGATTTCATGGAGGGTTGCACTGCCGGACCACAAGACCTCGCGCTCATGAGATCGCGCAGAGCTGCAGAAGAAGACTGGGGACTATTTGTTCCCAGTCTCGCTCTACTCCTGGTGGCCAGAAGTAGTGGATCGGTCCACCGTTCGCGCCGTGGGATGAGAGGCGAGTATCGGATTTATTGGGGGGGGGTTTACGATTTGCTAAATTTTAGGTTTGCGCATCGCTGCATTAGTTAGCGTTAGGATAAGTAAGGTATTACAAAGTCCTAACGCTAATTACTGATTGCGCCATGTTAAGCGTAAGATGCGGAAAGTACAGGAAGCTCACGCAAGCTCATGCAATCACTGATGCGCTAACAGATTTCTCACGGGTTTAGCGTTAGTGATGTGACATGGAGGGCATGCATTAAAGTCACTTATCCTGGCGCTAACACTTACTCATCCGAGCGCTACAGTTACGTTCACTAGTGAATAGTGGCCTTATTTTTTAGGACTTGACCCCTGGTTTACAGGTTTATTGGAAGTTTAATTTCATACAAACAGACATGTTTGTCATGACAGGTGATGTTTATAACACCAGTAGGATGGAGGGAGCTGGACTTTTTTACTCGCGACATACGATATGTATGTTATTACATGTAACTCACACTGAGGAGATATAATGTAGGTTCATGTAACCAGGAATAATAAGGCTTAAACATATTTAGAATGTGTCAGGTTAAGATGATGAATATTTCTCTTATTACCCTGATTTACAGTTACCGACCCAACAGGTTTACGGTTATTAATTCTATGTAATAATTTACAGCTAGATAGATTAAAACACAAACCTAATACAATGCACGTGTCTATGTGGTCCTGGCAAGGTCATGCAAGGGTTGTGCTATTTCTGTTTTTACTCCTGTTTATAAAAGTTAGGTATAATTGACTTATTAATCACTGACATGTGGCATTTGGATAGAAGGAGAACATCATCCTTTAACGCAATTTTCTGCCCAGCAATCTGGCATTTTCCTACTGATTATCAGGGACGAGAAAACAAGAATGGCTCCTGTGCAGGCGATCACGCACGATTAGTATCATGAGGACATTTTTAACTTACATTATAAAGTAGAAAAAAAGCATATTTTCCAGGTAAAGCAGGTATATCGGGCTCAGCTGCTCTGACACAGAGTGACATTCATATTTTGATTACAAATTTAGGATTCTGTAGCCCTTTTCTCCTGTAGAAACACAGAAATAATGGGGTGCTGAGTAGACAGTAGCGAGATGATTGAGTGATGACCACCAGAGACTGGTCCATTAATTATCCGCAAGTACAGTCCTCAAAATTTCAAGTCCCAAACTACTAGCCAGGCCTTAAGAGTTACTTGCCACTAGTTGCCCCACCTAACCCCTATCCAGCCCTGCCTCTGCATTCCCACTCGCCCTTATGTAATTTCCACTCGCCAAATGCGAGCAGGCGAGTGGAAATTTTGAGGCTTGCGCAAGTATATCAAGGAGTTTGTCTTTTGTCGTACTAGTAAATCATGTTGTGTTGGTTCCTGAGTAGGTACCTTTAAGGGAATGGGAATTTGGAATTGGAGGATGTGACATGAAATTGGCAGGGCCAGGACAACAATGTCAATCACAAAATTCAGGAGGTAAGTGGAGCTTGAAGTTGGGATCCATCATTGGCCGAACAAGGATCAAGTAAACCCAGGAGCCAGGATCGAACATTGACAAGAATGTGTCAAGCGACACACTGGAACTGAGAAGTGAGGGCAGTAGATGGCCAGGAAGGAAGTTCAAACCAGTTGAGGTGGATTCTGTATGGATGTGGTGGATTCTTGTGATGTAGAGGAGACTCCGCGACAGAGACGGTCTGGGAGTATGGCAATTAAATTGGCTTGAGATGTTGGAGTGTGGACTTGGCGATGTATGGAAAGATAGGGGACAGCTGAGATGCAACACTGGCTACAAAGAAGCCAAGAGTTTGGAAATAGCATTAGATAAGGAGCTATAATGTACATGTTAAGTGCTGACAACCCTGGTTTGGTTTGGACCCCTCTCTGTCACAGGTGTTATAACAAAGGTTCTATTTAACCTTGAACCTGTGGGAGCTCCAGGAAGAATTCTGCCCCCAAGTATGGCCGGGGTCAGATGAGCATTTTTAAGAGCAGAAGCAACGTCTGTGAGAGTGGTTGTTCCTCCCACTCTGACACCCGTCTGGCCGCCTCGCTGAGCGCAGTTAGTGCACTCAGCACTGCAAGGCTTGATCCTCCTATGGAGAATCGCGCTTTGCAGCCCCGTCGAACGTGCGACGTACCGCTTCGACGTGGAGGCTTTCAGAATCTCCGCTGTAGTGTGTGCAATTCATGCGCGCGCTACAACATGTGGCTGGCTCCGTCACCACGTCGCAAAACTGCGACGGATGCCGGGAGGCACGTTAGTACGGGCGACTAGTGCCTGATCCCGGCCTAAGGCCCCGTTCACAATGTGCGATTTATCGCACGGATTTTGCCGCGACGTCGCACTGTGTAGCTTCTCCAATGCATTTCAATGGAGCTGGGTACATGACCCTTTTTTTGCGGTTTGCTATCTGCGATTTTGCGATTTGCATTGGTGGTGCTTTGCAAAAATCTCACAAAATTGCGATGTCGCACAACATTATCGCACTATGTCGCGAATATGAAAATCGCGCGAACTTTCAAATCGCACAGTGTGAACGGGGCCTAAGGCGTTTAATCCAATAATGGCAGTCACTGGGGTAAAGAGATTAGGACCTGTAATAGATGAGGTACATTGACATCGTGACAGGTTTAAGCATCATATGATCATATGACCAAATACTCATCATATAGTTCCTAATCCTGGTGATTTTAACCTCTTTAAAAATCCTCAATTAATCTTAAAAATGTATTGGAGTGTTCTCCCTTTGGTGTGTTGCATATTTGTTTTAAGAAGCGCCCACCTCTTATGCTTGGTATAGAGTGCAGCCTTCCCCACTTTATATATATATATATACTTTGTATAAAAATGATATATAACTATGCATAACAAAGGAGATACAGAGAATGCTGCTTATCTACGCTGTAAGAGATTTTATAAACAGCTGAGGATACATTAATAAAGGTGTGAGATTTAGTCACACGTCCCAGATAGAAAAATTGGGTCCCCTGTCTCCCTGCACAAATCACTCCATGAGATCGCGCAGGTCACGCGGCCCGGCAGCACAAGCCTCCATGGAGCCGCCACGAGTATCCAGGAGGCTAGTGTTGCGTTACGGGGCAAGGACTGAATCCGCGCCGGCCCCGTGATACTGTGTTAAAACAGGGATGCTGAGGGGAAAGCAGCAGACGCAGGTTTTCCCCGTTATAGCGAGAGGCACATGATAGTGCCCAGAGACGGGCAGAGCTTTTCCTGACCATCAAGCCTGCTTTGCTGTTTCACCGCTGCTCATTTGCATCGTTAACGATAACCCGATAATTCCATAAAACCAATATATTTAATGCTTTTAATTTCCGTTGGCGACATGAGAAGCTGTGAGTGGATTCAGTGTAACTATATGTGATAAACATAATAACAGACACCTCATCGCGACCCCTGACATCCAATGTTACAGGTTTTCTTATTACACACAGATACAGTCTGGGGATTAAAGGAAGTAATAGGGTGGTCAGCCCTCAACATGTATTACACAGATCAGAAGGGGCTGCATGTCACTAATCATCACTAAAGATAAATCTCCTTTATAAAAGTAGCCTTTAGAAGCTGTGCCACATTCACTCTCTTAATGACCTTTACAAAAATCGTTTCGCCAGCATCCCTCCCCTCTCGGATTAAAGTGTGGTGTTTCTATAAGGGTTATATTTTGATGTTTTTTGTGAGTTTGCATGATGTCATACTGTGGCGCTGCCAGTTTAGAAGCTCCAGCTGCTGCCAGTGAGTCACAGCTCTGTCAATAAAAACAAAAAAGCCGGGCGCTGCAAACAGTAGACAGGACATATTTGGAAATTAAGTTTAATTTTCTTTTCCTTGTGCTGCCGCTTCTTTTTTTATATATTTTCGAAGGTGTGTGTGTATGTGTATGTGTGTGTGTGTGTGTGTGTGTGTGTGTGCATTTAATGTTAACAAGACAATTACGTCTCTGAAATGCTTTGCGTCGCTGGAACATAATGTTTTTATTGCAGATTGTGTGGACAGAATCACTTGCCCATGCTTGAACTGTCAAACTCTGGATTGAGGATAACGGATGGAAAGTTGCAGGGCCCAAGAGGGTTCAGTCCCTTTTGCATATTGCACTATCCTCTCTCTGTAAACACAGTGCCTCTACTGTAGATTTCCCACGGATGTCACAGCCCTTTTCTTCTGATCCTCCTCTTCCAGTGTCCGTCGTCTGGTTATGTCTTTTTTTTATCTCTCTCTCATATACTGTATATAATGATTATTATTGCAGAAGTCATTTACGCATCCCAGTAATTCAGAGAACTGCTTCTTAAATGGGTGTATATATATATATATACTGTATATATACACGAATACAGATAGATATTTTTTCTACATTGGAATTTTTAAATCCAAGAATTCTTTTTTTTATAGAGTTAAGGCTAGGGTCAGACGAAGGCATTTTTCACCGACTGTGCATCCAGACGCACTTTTTGACGGAAGAAGCGGTAGCGGTCACCCGGTGCGCAATTACAGCCGTGATTTTTGACGGAGCTATAAAAAAAATAATCGACGTGATGTTGGCCGGACATATGCAGCATCTGACGTCTCCTAATCACACACACATGCCGCTATGCCGACGCAGCGCACTCTTTACGTCAGTACTAGCGGTTCGACGTTCTTGCTAACCTGCGTCCTTTTGCCGCTTACGTTGTGCGACCGCACTTCCCGTGCGGCCGTACTTCGTGTGTGGGTCTTCGTTGGACCTTATTTGCTGCTACCACGGACGTACTAAAGTGTGGCTAAACGCACGTGAACACTGCGCTCGTCTGACCCCAGCCTAAGGAAAAATAAAGAGACGGGTCAGTTTAAGGAGATGGGTGGTATTCATTGGGCCCTAACATGCTCCTCACGCTAAAATGGGGACACTAACGGGGAAAACATGCGCTTAGCAGGTTTCCCCGTAGTGTCCCCATTTTAGCGTGAGATTCCGGGGCAGGCGCTACTTCAGCACCTGGCCCCAGAACCATGAACTACCCTCCGGGATACTCGCCGCAGCGAGTTTCACCTCCTGGAGTCAATAGGACTCCTTGGAGGGTTGTGCTAATGGGCCGCCAGCCCTGCGTGATCTCGCAAGATCGCGCACCACCACGGTTGTGATCTTGGAGTGAGACTGGGGACTATTTCTCCCCAGTCTCACTTGGCTCCCAGTGGCAAGAAGCAGCAGATCGGGCCACAGGATGAGAGGTGAGTATCTGATTTATTGGGGGGGGGGGTAGAGCTGTTGCTAGACGATTCTGCAAAAGCTTCTAGGCGTGTGTTATCGTCTCCTCGTACCCACACCCCCAACTCTCACCTTCAGGATTTCTCCTGAGGTGCTCCCTTTCTATGGAACTACCCCGCAACATCAGACTCTCCCCATCTCTCCATTCCTTCAAGAAGTCTCTGAAAACACATTGGCTCACTACATACTCCCCCCGCACTGTACATTTGTTGTGCCATCTTCCCACCCGCTACTTCATTTACTTCTCGATTTACCCTCACCCAGTGTGCCACCCCTATCCTTTTAGATTGTAAGCTCTTGAGCACGGTCCTCTCGCCTACTGTACTGTGTGTTGAACTTGTATGTATATTTGTTACTCTGCCTCCCATTGTACAGTGCTACGGAACTTGTTAGCGCTTTATAAAAGCTTGTAACTGTAGGTGATGGTAAATTTTTCGTTAACGTATCGCTGCGGTAATTAGCGTTAGCACTTTGTAATACTTTACTTATCCTAACCCATGTTAAGCATAAGGTGCGCAAAGTACAGTAAGCTAGTGTAAAAAACGGAGCGCTAACGGATTTTTACATGGTTTAGTGTTAGGGATGTAATATGAGGGCATGTGTTCATGTCACTTATCCTGACGCTAACACTTACTATAGATGTGCATTCGTTTCGGAAAAAATCTGAATTTGGAACGAAATTTGATAATTCGTAGTTCAGAAGTACTTCCGAATAACGAATCGATACGATACGAATTCGAAACAAAATTTTATATAACGAATTTATTTCGTTTTACACTGTGTCATCATCATAAAAGAAAAACTTGAATAATTGATATCAACTATCGAATTTGATATGAACTATCGAATTGATCTTCACTTCCAATACAAGTAATAGTCAGCAAACGACTTTATGAAACAAATTCATTTTGTTTCACTGTTTAATTTGACTCAAATACTAAATCTGTGACACAGCTTAAAATTTAACACTAGCTTTTCTTTTAACAGCAAAATTTGATTAATTGAGGTTTTATTTAGTGATCCAAAATTCGAATTGATATTAACTATCGAATTGATATATGAAATTCGAATCGATTCGAAATTTCAAATCGATTCGAAATATCAAATCGATCCGAAATTTCAAATCCATCCGAAACTAAATGAAATACGAAACGAAATTAGTTATTAAATTCCGAAAACTAAATTATTTAAAAACGTAACGAAACGAAACTAAACAAAACTAATTTTTCAGCCATGCACATCCCATCCAAACGCTACAGTTTGCGTTCACTTCGGAATAGCGCCCATTGTGTTTATAGACAGGCACAGACTATACACAGCCAAATAAAACAGAGGAATGGAAGAAACCGACAAAAAATGAGAACTCATAATGTAAACCAGACATGGAAACAGTACATTAAGGGGACACTGTATTGAAAAAAAAAATGTCCTTTTCCCCCACTTAAATATTTGGGCAGATGCTTCTTACAGCACTTTCATACATGCTAAATGAGCACTTTCGCAGAACAATTGATGGGTCCTCGGTCGCTGTCTCCCGGATCGCATCTGGAGACCTGATGATGTCAGCATCAGTCCCCGAGTTGGTCCCCGGCAGGCAGGATATTCAAAATCCCATCTGCTGAGTGACAGCTGTGTGGGTGGAGGAAACTCCTCCGCTTCACGCAGTGCTTCCACCCAAATGGGAAGGAGGGCGGTTCACTCCAAGCAGTCGGACGACTTTAATACTCTAAAGCGGTCAGGGTGCGTAGAGCGTCCCTTTAAGGTTTTGCACTCACAAAATATACCTTCCACTCATGCGAATGTGTATATATTTATCCCAGCATGTGAGTCGCTTGAGCACGTGTTCCAAATGGTATTCATCTTGTGCCCATATCTTCTATTATCGTGCCACCGTTTGATTGCTTGTTTTGACAATCGTACGAGATGCAGACAGAATCAGGGGAAAATATCCAAAGCCGCGCCGCACTTGGCGCTCACGCTACCCTCCGATTTAACCATCTGCATGGCTGGGTAACCCCCTTATTCTGCCCCATTAGTTACACACGGCCCTGGCGCAGGGGAAAATCTGCATAGAATAATCCTGGCACGCTCCAAATTTCTACTTAGGATCCAGTGACCTTGAAAAACAAAATGAAAAAAAAAAAACCTTCGCTGGTCACTAGTTTTCCCGGTGGATTTTTTTTAAAAAAAAATTTAAGTAGACATGTGACTTTTGCATAAGAAATAAAAAGCCCAAGTTTTGTTTTGCGTGTTTGCCCGATGGAGAGTTTTCCTTTAAGTGGCGTTTTTACATAATTTAATACAATTTGTTCCGTCCATTGGTTTTCATAGAGTTACAAGCTGTTCACTTGCAAGTTGGCAAATCATGGGATTGCTGGCGAGGGGATTCAATCCAGGGGTTTCAGAGCTTCGATGGGATTCTACCGTTTAACCCTCCGAGAACCGGGAATAGTTATTTTTCACAATTGTTTTTTTTTTTTTTTTTTTATTAAAAAGTATTACTATATACATCATATAAGTACATTGAGCTTTCGGCTTCAGTCTACATGTATAATATATATATATATATATATATATACACACACACACACACACACACACGCACCCTAGGTGAGAGCTTTTTAGAAAGTCAAATTAGACAAATACAATGGGACAAAACACTAGACATGTGCATTCGTTTTAGTACTAAAACGATTTAGTCCGAATTTTGAGATAATTTAGTTTTAGTATGACTCAAGAGAAACGAAACTGCTCAGTACAAAAAACGAAAGAAACTAAAATAAAATGCATTACATTTTAGTTTCAGTCCTTTTTGTGATATTATATTGATGAGTGAAGGAGACCAGCAATGAAGAGCGCAACATCGCAACATCTGAAGTTCTGCACCCTACACATGCCAATGCAGGAGGATGTTCTATACAGAGAGGGGCATTAATTCAGGAGGATGTTCTGTATATTATACAGAGAGGGGTATTATTTAATGCAGGTGGATGTTGTATACATTATACAGAGAGGGGTATTAATTAATGCAGGTGGATGTTGTATACATTATACAGAGAGGGGTATTAATTAATGCAGGAGGATGTTCTAAACATTATACAGAGAGGAGCCTTTTTTTTAGCCCTTTAAATCCAGTGGCTGTGAGCGCTGAGATCGGCTGCTTGTTACATTATCTCTCAGTACATTGTATCAGGCTCAGCTATTACAGTAACTGACTGCTGCTCATCACAGCTCTCAGAGTTTCAGTAAAACAAGGAAATAATATTGTTCTAACGTCTTATATATAAAAATATTATTTACTAGTTTTACTGAAACTCTGAGCGCTGTGATGAGCAGCAGTCAGTTACTGTAACAGCTTTGCCTGACACGGGGCAGTATTACAATGTTGGTGCTAACTTAACCAGAGTTGTTGTAAACTGAAAACCTTCATAGGCTATAATAGCTCTGGGAAGTTTACAACAGCTCTGGTTAAGTTAGCATCAGCTATATAATATGGCCCACATTGTGCTGAGAGTGAGAGATACTGTAACAAGCAGCGATCTCAGCCCTCTGAGGAGCCACTACAATAGTAATTGTATCCACTGGTTTTCGGATGAATGAAATTAGTTTTCATACTAAAGAACTGAAAACGAATTTCTTTAGCAACTAAATAAATTGCATTTTAGTACTAATCCATTAGTTCAAAACGAAATTTTGTGCTGTGCACATGTCTACAAAACACAATTTAGGAGAAATTCTGATTTTCTAAACTTGAAGTGATCTCCGTTTGTACCTTCTGATTCACGCTATCAGGTCTATTCAAAGAAAGGTGAAAACCAGGAGAACTGGCAGGAGAAGAGAACAATCTAGACCAGTGGCGTAGCGTGGGTTGTCAGCACCCGGGGCCAGCCAAGAATTGTGCGCCCCCCCCCAACCTGTGGACACGTTATCGATATTGCCCCAGCTCTCACATGGATATTGCCCCAGCTCATGGATTTGCCCCCAGCTCATGGATTTGCCCCCAGCTCATGGATTTGCCCCAGCTCATTGCAACATGATTTGCCCCCCAGCTCACTCATGGATTTGCCCCAGCTCACTCATGGATTTGCCCCCAGCTCATGGATTTGCCCCCCAGCTCACTCATGGATTTGCCCCAGCTCATGGATTTGCCCCAGCTCACTCATGGATTTGCCCCAGCTCATGGATTTGCCCCAGCTCATGGATTTGCCCCAGCTCATGGATTTGCCCCCAGCTCATGGATTTGCCCCCAGCTCATGGATTTGCAACTTTTCTCACTCATGGATTTGCCCCCAGCTCATGGATTTGCCCCAGCTCACTCATGGATTTGCCCCAGCTCACTCATGGATTTGCCCCAGCTCACTCATGGATTTGCCCCAGCTCACTCATGGATTTGCCCCCAGCTCATGGATTTGCCCCAGCTCACTCATGGATTTGCCCCAGCTCATGGATTTGCCCCAGCTCACACATGGATTTGCCCCCCAGCTCACTCATGGATTTGCCCCAGCTCATGGATTTGCCCCAGCTCACTCATGGATTTGCCCCCAGCTCATGGATTTGCCCCCAGCTCACTCATGGATTTGCCCCAGCTCATGGATTTGCCCCAGCTCACTCATGGATTTGCCCCCAGCTCATGGATTTGCCCCAGCTCATGGATTTGCCCCAGCTCATGGATTTGCCCCCAGCTCATGGATTTGCAGCTTTTCTCACTCATGGATTTGCCCCCAGCTCATGGATTTGCCCCAGCTCACTCATGGATTTGCCCCCAGCTCACTCATGGATTTGCCCCAGCTCATGGATTTGCCCCCAGCTCATGGATTTGCCCCCCAGCTCATGGATACTGCCCCCAGCTCATGGATTTGCCCCCAGCTCATGGATTTGCCCCAGCTCTCACCTGGATTGTTGCCCCAGCTCCGGCAGGGGGTGAGGGACCCAGATGCCGGCAGCGCGGGAGCGCCTGCCCGGTCTTGAACAGTCTGTCCTGTGAAGTGGATGCGGCTGTGTGCGTGCGCAGCCGGTCACGCGGTCCGGCCAGTCAGGTGGTACAGAGACTCAGTACCACCTGATTAGCCGGACCACGTGACCGGCTGCGCACGCACAAAGCCGCATCCACTTCACAGGACGGACTGTTCAAGACCGGGCAGGCGCTCTCGCGCTGCCCGGCATCTGGGTCCCTCAACCCCCGGGCCAGTTTTAGGGGTGCGAACGCGCCCCTAACAAAACTGCGCCCGGGGCCACGGCCCCCCCAGCCCCCCCCACGCTACGCCACTGATCTAGACCAAATAGCCGATTTGGAAAATGAGATAAATTGGAGAATTTTTTTCTGGTTTGGCTATTTTGACCTAGAATTCTCACTTCTCCAGTCATTCTCCTGAGTTCCACCTTTCTTTGAATAGACCTGTATGTAGACACAATCAGGATTTTTCAGAGAGAGCCGAACTGGCCCCAAAATTGCACCGAACGGTGAATCTCCCCATATGGTGCAATTTCGTGACCATTAGGCTATTTAGAGAGCAGGAAGTTCGCCATATTTTGGTGAATTGAAGCAAAATATGGTGCTGTTCAACAGCGTTGAAATCCCCCATAGAGAAGCAATGGTTAATCTATTCAGAGACACCGAACAGCAGAGAAAAGTTGCTGAAGTGCCCTGCTGTTCGGTAGTTTCATTCGGCAGGTTTAATCAGACGAATCCCATAGGCTTCAATGTTAAAAATATTCCTGTTTTTATTAAATATTTATTAAACCGTTGACTTTTTGCTGCAAATTAAAAGAATAATTTTTTTTAGGGTTTTCTGGGCTTTTTTCACGTTTTTTTTTGACAAAATAAATTTTTCAGATTTGTTTTAAATCGTTTTTTTTTCTGTAACAGACCTTTTTGATATTATTCATAGGACCTTATATGTAATTTTGAGGCATTTTTCGTGCAGACGCTTTTTGTAAATAGCTTTTAAAAGTTGCGGTGTTTGTTTTTTGTTTTTTTCACCCGTTCGTCCGCTTGTCGGCTTTTTTCAGCGGTTGGTCGGCACTCTGTTCGGCTGCTCGGCATTTTTTCCGGATGTGTTCGGGGTTTTGCGGCGGATCGTCAGGTGCATTCAGCATTTTTTCGGCGGTTTCGCAACGGTTTTTCCGTTCCAATCAGCTTTTTTTGCGGCGGTTTTTCGGATGCGGTCAGCGGCTTTTCCCTGCACTTCAGGGATCATGCAGAGAATGCTGAATTCACAGCAGGGTTCCGGGAATTAGATTCCCCAAAGTGTGGGGAATAGGGATCGGCGTTCGAATCGAACATCGGCCCGTGGGGTGTTCGGCGAACGCCGAACATTATGGGATGTTCGCGGTTTGTTCGACCGCGGACATTCCATAATAAAAAATGCATCCACAGGTCTCCTAAATGTACGGGCGGCTGCCGGTACATTTAGGAGACCTGTGGCTGCGGCCCCCGTAACTCACCTGTCCTGCAGCTGTCCCGGCCTCCAGTTCCCCGAATAGGTCAGCTCCTTCAGTCCGTCTGGTCTCGGCTCCTCTGCCCCACGTCTTCATGCTGAATAATCTGATTGGGCAGAGTCCTGCGCCTGACCTGGACTTTGCCCAATCAAGGCTCTAATTCAATATTGAGCCCTGATTGGGCAAAGTCCAGGTCAGGTGCAGGACTTTGCCCAATCAGAGCTCAGCATGAAGATGAGCTTTAACCAAGCTCTGATTGGTAAAAGTCGGTGCAAGACTTTAACCAATCAGAGCTTGGTTAAAGCTCTGCCCCACGCCTCATCTTCATGCTGAACTCTGATTGGGCAAAGTCATGCACCTGACCTGGACTTTGCCCAATCAGGGCTCAATATTGAATTAGAGCCCTGATTGGGCAAAGTCCAGGTCAGGCGCAGGACTTTGCCCAATCAGAGCATTCAGCATGAAGACGTGGGGCAGAGGAGCCGAGGCCAGATGGACCGGAGGAGCTGACGGACCGGGGAACAGGAGGCCGGGACAGCTGCAGGACAGGTGAGTTACAGGGGCTGGGGGCTGCATCCACAGGTCTCCTAAATGTACCGGCAGCCGCCGGTACATTTAGGAGAACTGTGAACACATTTTGCGTGTTCGGCCCCCATTGATTAACATCGTGTTCGAGTTCGTATTCGAACATTTCGGCCGTTCGGCTGTTCGAATACGAACCAAACACAGGGGTGTTCGGCTCATCACTGGTGGGGAACGAAAGAACACCGAAATTCCGGTGGAACTTTGAATAACCTTGTAGGTCTGCCATAAAGCTTTACCAGGCTTGCGGATGGGAACTGGATGGGCTCTACTTTTTTCGTCGGCACAAATGATCAATACGTTACAGATGTATACAGAGATACATATTATTTCCCTCAATATTTTCGTAATAAGGCTCCTGCACGTAATTTCTTCAGACATACCGCTGCTTTAAATCATTGCGGTCTATATTCCATTATATAAAATTCATTATAACCCTGAGCAGATTTTACCCTGATGCAAATTAACCACAAGTAACAGTATTTCTTTCTGTTGTTCAGATCTGTTTCCTTGCCATTAAGGGGACACATACTGTTTCCTTGCATGTCATTAATATAATATCATATTTTTTTTTTCTGTCCCCGGCTATGGTATCAGAAGATAATGTGCAGAGATAAACCAAAATACCTTGTTCTACGTGCATTTTCATCGTATCCGATTACAGAGTCCTGGAATGAAATGCATGTCTTTGCCGGTCTTTTTATGTAACTACATTAGTGCTGTAGTCACTGATACTTATTGTGCTACAGATATTTTATGCATTAAGATAAGAAATCCCATTAATGTCGGAGCGGTTTGGGGACAGCAGACCACGGATATATTAACTATTTAGACACAAGAAAAAACACTCTTTGCTTCAATGGGGGGGGGGGAGTTGCGATAAATCCACCCTTCATCAACGCACAGGAAATTTACATTTTCCATGACATTTTATACAAAGCAGTTCTTTTTTTTCTCCCTTTTTTCTCCGGTTGGCTGTAAAAGAATGGGATATATTTACAGCAATTTAATTACTGGGGAATGTTGCGATTTTGCTGAAAAGGAGGAAAAAAAAAAAAAAAAAAAAAGCATCACTATTCATGTTGGAAATTGATGGACAAATGCTTCTTGGACGGAATTTATAAAAAAACTAAAAAAAAAAAAAACTAAAGACAAAACAATAAAAAAATGCTAAAAAAAAAACAACACTTACCATCCACTCTCCACTTTTGCTTTCAAAACTTAATTGTAAGCACTTGGCACAGTGAGAACCCTGTCAGCAAAACTAATGAGCTCGAACAAAGAGGGAGAACTTTCACTAATGGTAACGTGTATGTTGTGCAGACAGAGGGAAGACTCTTGTCTCTGTTAATATGTAACCCATATGAGGATTATTACTGATACGTCAAAGAAATGACACTCATTAACACTTCAAGGGCCAGATGGGTCATTTGTATTGCTTCTCCTCCCATTACAGAGACCTGTAAAACCAACCTTGCTAAATATCCATACATACCAAGAGGCTGGAGACGAGGATGACGGAGCGCATGAAGGGAATATTCACATTAGGCACAGACAGTAAGCTATGGGTAGCCAGAAAGAGCGATATGATTGCCTTCCTGACTAAGGCTAGGGACAGATGAGCGCATTTTCTGCGGCCACCGTCAAAATGTACGTCGATGCGTGCGCACGCATTTTTTCACGGAATACGCTTAAGTGGTCAGACGATGCGCAATTCTGGACGTATTTTCATGACGATGGGGTTGAAAAGAAGTCTAGGGAAATCCGGCTGTTTGAACGTTATGTTGGCGCACACTAGCAGCGTCTGACGTCTCCTAATCACGCACACACGCTGCTATGCGGCCGCAGCGCACTCTGTACGTCAGTACCAGCGGTTAACGTTCTCGAAAAATGCGTTCATTTTCCACTTGCGTTGTGCAGCCGGACTTTTGTGCGACCGTACTTCGTATATTGGCCGTCATTGCCCGTCATCTGCTGCTAGCACGGCCGTGATTATGTGCGCCAGAACGCGCGTTCGCACTGCCTCAGTCTGACCCTAGCCTTAGGCGTGAGCACAGGGTGTGCTCAGGCACACTCTAATGTTGGTTGAGGTGTCCATCTTTGACCCCTACATAGATATGTTGGATGTTCATTAGCTGGTTCGTGATAAATTGCATAAACATTGAGTTTTCCTAACTTAAAATAATTGTTCTGTACACAATTATCCAAGTATAGATATGTAATTAAGAAATATAGCATGGGCGCACACCCTACTGAAATGGGCTGCATACGCCATTGCCTCCTGAGTATAGCAGCTCAAAACCACGTACATAAAAAAATGATAAAGCGGGGTATTATTATTATCCTTTATTTATATGGCGCCACAAATTCCGCAGCGCTTTCCAAGATCAATGTACAAGGAGATGATACATTGGAATACCACACATGGATGATACGGCCTGATTCAGGGGGACCCTGTTCCCAAGGGAACTTACAATCTATGAGATATACAAGTATTTTGTGAGGTAGGCGCATCCATATCGTTAGGTGTCTTGCCCAAGGACACTCACTGGTGGCGTCTTTTGAGTGGGATCGAGTCGGTTTTCCAGGATTGTAGATCAGTGACCTGGAGGTTAGGTTGAACCCGCTTCTCGTAAAGTCGAGACTTGAGTTGCTTCTTTATGGTTGAAGGGCAGCCAATATTGTGTGGTGGCGAGTATGTACCATTAGGTGTCTTGCCAAAGGACTCTTACTGGAGAGGTGCTCTGGCCGGGATCAAACCTGGGTCTCCATGGTTATAGAGCAGTTATGTTACCTCTACTCCATCCAGACAGTATTATAGTGGTAACTACTCCAATTATGTGCAAAAAAAGCAATAAAACAATATTTAGTAGTAGTGAAGCATCTGCCTGTGCCCAAAAGTAACCAGACATAATAGAAAAAGTACGATCACATCAGGCAGGCGATGCAGGTAACGGAGCAGATTCTTTTTGAAAATACAATGTTTCAGATGTGCCTCAGGACCATTCCCAGGTCCTTGAGAAAAGTCCAGAGAAGCGACCTAAACTTTGTATTTTCCAAAAGAACTTGCTCCGTTTCCTACATCGCCTGCCTGATGTGACCATACGTTTTCTATTATGTCTGGTTACTTCTGGGCACAAGCAGATGCTTCACTACTACTAAATATTGTTTTGTTGTTTTTGCACCTTATTGGAGTCGTTTCCATTGTAACACCACATACTACTTTATTTTGCGTGCAGTTTTTAAACGCTGTATTCAGGAGAGCAATCATATCGCTCTTTATGGCTACCCATTGCTTACTTTCTGTGCCTAATATGAATCTCCCCGTACTGCCTCACCCTATTCTCACTCTAGTACAATGTTTCAATCCTTTCTCAAGATCAGATCTGAAACCTTGTATTTTCCAATAAAACCTGCTCTGTTTTCTAGATACCCTGCATGATGTGACCGGTCTCTTTCTGTTATGTATGTATACAGTTGGCTTGCTGCTTGTAGACCCTGATACCCTCGGTCGAGGTGAAGTATTGACATGTGACCTTCTATGTCACATTCTTTGCCCAATAGTAAGACTCAGGGCCGGTGCTTCCACTAGGCAAGTTAGGCAAACACCTGGGGCACACTGGCACCTAGGGGCGCAGCCAGCCCCAACTTGGGTCCATTATTGTGCCCCTTCCTCATTGTATGTTTGTGTAGCCGGCGGCCGTGGTGGCTCGCAAAGTGGACGACCCACTAGTGGCGCAGAAGGTGGGCGTCTTATGGTGATGCATATGCGCCACCAGATGAAGTGCGGGCACCACAAGAGGCAGATGAAAGAAAAAAAGAGGCACAGAATAAAGACGAAAGAAAGAAAGAAACGAAAGAAAAAAAGAGGCAGTAGAAAGAAAGAGGGACAGAAGAAAGGCAAAAGAAAGGCACGAAAGAAAGAAACAAAAGAAATAAAGAAAAAAAGAGGCAGATGAAAGAAAGAAAAAGGGACAGAAGACAGAAAGAGGCAGAGGTAAGAAAGACAAAAGAAAGGCATGAAAGAAACAAAAGAAAGAAAAAAAGAGGCAGATGAAAGAAAGAAAGAAAGAGGCACAGAAGAAAGAAAGAGGCACAGAAGAAAGAAAGAGGCACAGAAGAAAGAAAGGGGCTGAGGAAAGAAAGAGGCAGATGAAAGAAAGAGGCACAGATGAAAGAAAGAGGCACAGAGGAAAGAAAGAGGCAGAGGAAAGAAAGACAAAAAGGCACGAAAGAAAGAAGCGAAAGATAGAAAAAAGAGGCAGATGAAAGAAAGAGGCACTGAAGAAAGAAAGATGCAGATGAAAGAAACGGTGAAAGAAAGAGGCACATAAGAAAGAAAGAGGCAGAGGAAAGAAAGAGGCACAGAAGAAAGACAAAAGAAAGGCACGAAAGAAACAAAAGAAAAAAAGAGGCAGAGGAAAGAAAGAAAGAGGCACAGAAGAAAGGGGCTGAGGAAAGAAAGATGCAGATGTAAGAAACGGTGAAAGAAAGAGACAGAGGAAAGAAAGAGGCACAGACCTATCCCGGACCCGACCAGCGGAGGAGTAAGATGTGCACCGAACAACCGTCTGCCCTGTAAGACCCCACAACAAGAATACAGGCAGTACAAATATTTCAGTACATACGTAGTCCCTGTATCAGCCCATGTTGATACATCATCGAATTTGGAATTTTGTGTGTCTGTGACAACACAACAACAAGTATTTCTCCATCTCATAATCAGAACATATTTTGGAGCAGGCGAGTCAAACTACAGAAATCCAAATGGATTCATTAGCGGCGCTTTTTTTGATGATGATGAACAGACGTTTGGCATGAGACATTTTTTAACCCTTATGTACACGAGCGATTGCAAAGAATTCCATGTTACTTTCTAGTAATGTTATATCTGAGCGCGGGGGGGGGGGGTTGAATAATCCATCCGATTGTAACACTGATATACAAAGGATAAGAAATAAACGTATTTTGGTGGTTCGTCTCCCCGATGAGAGAAAATATATCGGGTGCAGGCACATTTTAAGACTAATAGACGGCTGAGGTCTCACAATACATATTCAGCTGATGCATATCAGCAGTACATATGCCACGGTGGCTGTAAGCCATTCATTTTTCTGATCAAGCGTAGTTTAAGGAAGCCTTAAGGCTAAACAGATGAGAGTAGGTGCATAATGGCATAGTTATGTGTTCGGGGAATACAACTGCTTAAGTTTCTACTGGTGAGGAAAAGCAACGAGAGGGGGAAAAAAAAGAACAAAAAAAAAAGGACTATAAATACGCAGTCACGGGAGTGAAAATTATATTTATTACCCTGTGTAGGTGCTTTCTCGAAAATAAGCAACATAATTAAATCCAAATTTATTTTAGTAATAGTGAGATGACAAAGAGCACAAGTAACCTTGAAATTAATTCGCGTTGAACCAGCCGCCATAAACAAAAGAGTCCTCTATGTGTTTCGGCAGCACAAATTACACGCACGGCGACAATAAGCAAAAGAAATAACCGGATTGACAAAACTAATTATTGTTTTTAGTGCTGGTTTCCCGTATCAGGAGTGATTAGTTAAATCACTGTATTTTTACGTGGCTAGCAGTGGTGGGGTGCACGGCAAACTCCTTCTTTCTTTCTCTGGATCTGGTTTCAGACCCAATTTCTTTTTCACATCAGGATTAACACCTTTAGGTTCCAAAGTACCCAAAGAGGACGATGTAAAGATACATTAAATTCGGTCCGGTCGCCAAAACCGACAGCTTTTCAGCTGTGATCCTGCCATGCTTTCAATTCGGAAGATTTAAATAAGGGCACACCAGCATTTCGGTTGCCGAAAAAAGTTTGGTCAAATAGGTGCTTTCACGACTATGGGCTCTATCACCTCCTTCAAGCTAACATTAACGCCAGCGTTAGCGCTAGTTTAAAGGAGGTCATAGCGCTGCGCCCACATCTCCTTCGAATCGCTAACGGGTTAAGAAACCCGTTAGCGCTCATTAATTTGCGATTCGTAGCGCAAGTTTACTGTACTTTGCGCCCCCTATACCCAACGTCCTGACGCTAGTTACTAAGAGCTGGCACTAACAAAAACCTTACCACCAGCTCAGAGATGTAGATAAAGGACCCCCCCCCCCAAAATCTCATACTCATCTCTCATCCCGCAGCGAGAACGGCGACCTGTTCCGCTGCTTCTGGCCACCAGGAGCAGAGGAAGACTGGATGAAGAAAGTCCCTTGTCTCACTCCGCGATCACTCCTCCAACCAGCAGGATCTCACAAGAGGCGAGATCCTGCCGGTCATGTAACCAGGCAGCACGATCCTCCATGGCGTCCTATGGACGCCATGGAGGGGATGCTGTGGATGGCGCTGTAGCGCTGCCCCCAGCACCCGCAAGCCTAGCGATCGCTACGGGCAGGCTGCTGGACGATCTGCTGGGGAAACTGGGCCGCTAAGTAGAAATTGGGGAACGTGAATTTTTCCCCTTAGCGTTCCCGGTTTTAGCGAGGGGCACGCGATAGTGCCCTATGAGTTTTGAGGGAAATTTCGGTTTTGGCGATTCGATTCGAAAGTATCAGTAAGCCAACTTCAGAATAAAATAATTAAAAGAAAACCGAAAGCGTTGCCCGTACCCTACATCTTGGAGGCAAATCCAGGTCCCATTTGAGTGTGTGTCTCACAGGAGAGCTTATTTTCTTTCCCCGGTGGTCATGCATTTAAACTCTATCAGGTCTATTCAAAGAAAGGTAAAACTCAGGAGAATGACTGGAGAAGTGAAAATTCTAGGTCAAAATAGCCAAACCAGGAAAATGCTCCCATTTATCTCACTTTCCAAACCGGCTGTTTGCTTTGGATTGTTCTCTTCACCAGCCAATTCTCCTGATTTTCACCTTTCTTCGAATAGACCTGTAAGGCAGGGGTCGGCAACCTTGGCCCTCCAGATGTTTGGGAACTACACCTGCCATGATGCCAGGCCCCTCATTAGGTTGGTTTAGCCTCATGGAAAATGTCGATCTAAAACATCTGGAGGGCCAAGGTCGCCGAACTCTGCTCTAAGGACTCAATTATTTTGGTCGGCTGTTGTTTCAAAAGAAAATATCGTCAAGTTTCGACAGACCATTTTTTTTTTTTTAATTAATTTGAACAGGTTTGGCCACATCCGAAAACCACAAAATGATTCTGTTTCGAAAAAGTTGGCTGGTAAAAGACCTAAAAGCCAATACATGAATGAGGGTATCAGTGTGAGTTTCTCTGTTTGCCCGTCTGAACAGCTACTGATCAACCTCTCTCAGCACTGGGTGTATATTCAAAATATATATATATATATATATAATATATATATATATATATATATAAAATTGAATTGCTAAAGCCAATATTACCACTATCACTTAAAAGCGTGAGTGCCAACACTTGAGTCTATATGTTAATGGGAATCATAATCCCAGTATACCCTTAATTAAACCCGACCAACCAAAAAATGGCCGAATTGGGGTTGATAAATCAGTAACTTTCAGGTATTGACCCAAATTAAATTGAGCCCGGACATACATGGGGAATGTATTCCCTTGTGCACACTGTTCTAGTGAGAGACGTTCCACACCTGCTGTGGTTGATCCACCAGGTTAAGGCTAGGGTCAAACGAAAGCATTTTTACACGCGAACGTAAAAAAGTGCTTCCGAACGAATTGACGTATTTTTTTACGGAATTCGCAAAAACGGTCATACGATGCGCATTTTTCGTGCGTGATTTCTTTCGGATCGTCAATAAAACTCTTTTTGCGTCTGGACGTTATGTAGGCTGGACATTAGCAGCGTCTGACATCTCCTAATCACGCAAACACGCCGCTATGCCGCAGCTGCGCACTCTGTACGTCTGTACTAGCGGTTCGGCGTTCTCGAAAAAATGCGTTCGTTTTCCACTTGCGTTGCGCGGCCGGACTTTCGTGCGACCGTACTTCGTATATTGGCCGTCATTGGCCGTCATTTGCTGCTAGTGCGGCCGTGATTAAGTGCGCCAGAACGCACGTTAAAAGTGCGCTGGTCTGACCCCAGCCTAAAGGTTGCATATGAAGGCCGTGAAGCCCCTACTTGCTCAGCACAGAGGAGGGGTTAGGAGGAGGTAGGGGTTGCCATATTGGCCATGTTTTCTAGGATACATATTACTATTTCTGTCACGTCCCACACTGATAGTGCCCGGGGAGCGTCCTGCTCGCTGCTCACTAGCAGGGCGCAGAGTGAAGAACAGAGTTCTTGCGGTCACATGAGACACCAGGGGACGGGACGCGGCTTGATGATGTGGCGCCCGCCGGGTTTAAAACCCAGCGTCTCACTCCTGTGCCCTGACGAGGTTATCCCTTCCCTCAGCGCTCTCTGTGTATTTGGGTATTGTGTATCAACCTGCCATTCCCTGACAACCCGACTCTGTGTACCAAACTGGCATTGACTGACGAACCCACTCTTTGTACCGACCTGGCATTTACTGACAATCATGTTCTGTGTACCGACCTGGCATTGACTGACAAACCCGCTCTGTGTACCGACCTGGCATTATCTGACAACCCTGCTATGTGTACCAACCTGGCATTGACTGTCGAACCTGCTCTGTGTACCGACCTGGCATTTACTGACAATCATGTTCTGTGTACCAACCTGGCATTTACTGACAATCATGTTCTGTGTACCAACCTGGCATTTACTGACAATCATGTTCTGTGTACCGACCTGGCATTTATTGCCAATCATGTTCTGTGTACCGACCTGGCATTGACTGACAAACCCGCTCTCTGTACTGACCTGGTATTTTCTGACAACCCTGCTCTGTGTACCGACTTGGCAAGTAGCAATGACCCTGCTCTGGGTATCAGTATTGACACATGTCTAACTGGTACTAAGACCCCTGTTCCTTCAACCAAGTCTGTTCTTATATTCTGGTATCTGTTAACCCTTGCTGGTTACGTGTCACTTGGTTCCCTGAAGATAGTTAGCTGTACCAACCCCTAAGGATCGGAGGGGTAGATGGGATACTGTATACAGGGAACAGAATCATAGACCAAGGGGGGATTCGTGACAATTTTTTGCAGAGGGATGCACAGGGAAAAGCGCTCTCCTACAACATGTATAATTCAGATCCTGCAGGAAGGAAGTCAAGGCAGATCACCTATTTGATTTCTTACCTGCATCATAAGGATTCTACATGCTGCGGGTGGCATTATTCATGCACTGCCCATCAGCATGAATAAATTATCTGTCCTGGAAAACATGGCCAAGGTGGCAACCCTAAAGTGAGGCACCATAGCCAGTACATCTTATATAGCACAGAGACTTATGACTCCATCCCTGGTTGTCCAGTGGGTGATTTGAAAGTACTGCACCATTTGGCAATGCGGTAAATTGCACCTCCGTGTATCCAACACCGCCGATAACGGCCTGAATATCATCTGATGTGAACCACAGGGGACAGCTGGACCTCTGCCTGGTTTTCCCGATGGTTAGCCTGAGCCTGGCACGGAGTGTCCCCAAAAGCGATGTAAAAAAAAGAAACAAAACCGGGGAAAAAAAATCTTATTATTCAATTTTTTTTTTAAAAAAAATAGCGTCTTATAGCAACCAAAATACACCAATATACTAAAAGACTAGCAGGCGCAGCAGGTAGAGGTGAATAAACAGAGCAGGCACAGGTGCCCAATTTGCTGGCACAACATTCAACCAACTCGCAGTGGTTGCTATGGTGGCAGGAGTACAGAACAGCTGGCACAGTAGGATGAGATGACAGCGCCGTGGATTGAAAGAGAAATTTATCATAATGGAGGGCAAGATCTGAAAATTACATTTTGCCTAGATAATTCCCTAGTAAAAAAAAAAAAAAAGAATGTTGATACATATGTATAATATATATAAATATATACATATGTATCACAGATTTTAAAAGGGCAGGTGATAAAAGCAGCAAATGTATCCCTAATCCGCTGAGAAACCCCATAACAAGATTGAGACGATGCATTAATTATGATATGTTTAAAATATTTATCATGGAGAGCACATTGTGTTTTCAGGTAACCTCACTTAAATGCACCAACAGAAGAAACTCATTTGAATTTTAATATTGCCAATTAATGTTCAATTAAGGTTTTGGATTTTTGATTAAAAAAAAAAAAGAAAGAAAGAAAAAAACCCAGAGAAAAATTAAGGAAAACCAGCGCAGTTGTATTAATTGAATGAAAGCAAGTGAAGAAGTGGAAACTGTGTGTTTTCTTTTCAGGGGGTCTCGAAGTGTCCCACGTGGAATAGAAAGAGAGGTTACTGTGTATAGGGTCCCTCTTTAATGAAAGCATGGGGTGATCTAGTTTTTTTTTAACCCAGTACTGCATAGGCCTTAGGCGGTATAATTCAATCCCCTGTTATTGAATGAGGAGGTGAATAAAAAGCATCATTCCAATTGTTATGTTTTTGCTTTTTTGTTGCAATATGGAGTCAGTTGTCTGAGCGGACCAATACACAACCTCCATCTGCTGAGAATCTGCCGTACAGACTCATTGTAACTTGATTTTAAATATGATATGACTTTTTCCTGATAATTATATACCTACCATGTTGCTGCTGTTGTTATTATTTCATTAACGCTCTTCTGCTCTAAAATTATAAATCTCCCCGTACAATCGGCGTTCTAATGAATAATACGCCGTTGCAGGGTCGCGGATTGATGTAAACTCTGCAAATTATTTCATTTTGATGTATTATTACTATTTATTTTATTTCAGGTAGAATATATTTTATAGATTTGCTCATTATTATTATTATTGTAGCTGTATTTATCTCCCGTGTGTCACTTTCCAGTGTACACAGCAAACGACGCGCCACAGACATGTAGTACGTGTTTCAAGAAGTTTGCTTACAAAATGTCAGGTTGTCCTGAAATACTCGAGGAGAAGATACTGTACATAGATTTTAATAATGCATGATTTCCGAATAGAGAATTCAATCTTGTGGGTAATTTGTGGGGGGTTTTTTGTCACCCCGACAAACTACTAACTACTAACATTCCTGGTCCTCAGTCAGGGTGCACCCCTTGCACATTTGTAAATTCACTGGTGGGACCATCCTTCTCATCTTGCCCTGGTCTTGCCGTGATGCTCTGAGCCATCCTGCATAATGCTTAGCATTGCACTTTTTTATTTTTCTTCATCACAGAGAAACATCGTTTCACCCTTCTTTTCACCCAGTTGTGTATGTGCTCATAAATGAACCAGTCTGATCATGGTGGCTACACAACCGCCCACCCTTGAACTGTCCCCTCTGACCTTCTATTCTAAAGGCATAATTGAGGGGTAAACAGTGGAGGGGGTGTGACGGAAAGGCCACTTCAATGTTTATTTGCATTTATTTTTCTTACATTTCATTGCTCTGTATATAGGGTGGAGTGTTGTGTGATATGCTATATTGTTGTGAAAGTGTGTATCTGTATGTTACAGTTACCAGTTGTTATAAAGCACTAACAAGTTCCATAGCGCTGTGTAATGGATAAGACAGGATAACATGTGCATGCAAGTTGCACTCACAGTACAGTAGGAGAGGACCCTGCTCAAGAGCTTGCAATCTAACCTTTTGTCTGCTTCCACCCCCTGTAAGTAATGGAATCCTTTGTCTTCACATTCTTCCATCAACCCACATGTCCCCCCAGCAACAAGTCACTCAGATGATTGTTATCTGACTCCTAAGCCATTGTTTCTGTACCTTCCTGCTGTGTGTGTGTTTTTCCTACTCTAAAGTGAAGATAAACTCAGTCTCCATTTTGGGTTGAACCTGCAAGGATCTCTTGTGTGTTATTGCCTGCGTCTGGGCCAGAAGCAGTACTTCTGCGGAATACTGACTTGAAGGGGAGCATTCTGCATGTGGACAGAAACCCCTATGTTACAGGGGGGTTGAAAGACTTGGACATTAACTCTTCCTGGCCCACCTCTGCAACCCTTTCCAGTTTTAACCCTTTAGTCTCTTAAAAACTTTTTGTAAAGCCAATGCAGGGCTCCCACCCCGCTCCTCTGGATCTGGATGTGGCATGCTGTTGGCAGACACGTGGCCCAAGCCAGCAAGCAAACTGAAAGCCACTGGAGGGAGCTGGGTCCCGCTTCCAGGTCTCGATCTATGAAGTTGAGATCAAGTGTTGGCTCAGTAGAGTGGTGACACCACTCATAGCCCAGTGACCACTCAAATAACATTGGGTGGTCACAGTGCCTAGTGTCCCTTTCATTTTATAGCATACTGTCTGCTTGATCTTCCACCCATAAATAAATTATTCGGAAGGTTTCAGAGCTACACAAACTCAATAAAATATCCACCATGGTCAATTTCTAATCCATGTCTACGGTGCCAAGATGTATAGTTTATCTGCCCTTACTTTCCTCTACTTGTTTTGGCTCTTATCTTAGCTATCTTACTCCACACCACTACCGTGCTGCTTATTAGGCATTTTCATTGTATCCAAATTTAACCAAGAATAATATGGCAACGTTTGGTCTAATTACCTAAATTATAGCCCCGACGGCATCACAACGGTAAATGCGTAACCTTGCTTTAACGAAGGTGTGTATTAGATTGCAGCAGGGGATAGATTCAGGCACAATGATCACATTTGTAAAATCCTTGTTAGTCAATTTAATGTAATTTCTCTTGGTTCAAACACTGAGCGAGATATCTATATGTTTGGAATGAATAGATCTCATTGTGACAGCATTTTATGGGGAGCTGCAGCTGGACGTCTCACGCAAGTCGCTTTGCCACATGAATATACTGTATATATATAGTGAATACTATAAATTCTCTGGGTTTCTAAGTGACTTGTGTGCGCATTTCTTTGTTTATTTCTCTTTTGATGTTTTTAAGGGGTAAACATGCTCTTTATATCGTCACCAGCAATACAGAATATTTCAGGCAGCTTTTCTGTGATGTGCAAGCATTGTCCTCACGCTATCTCTAACGAAAGTGTGACTTTCATATGCAATACTTACCTCTATAGTTAGTGACCTCTATAAATGTCTACCCTCTGGACTGGAAGGTGTCACTGATTTAGCCGGGGCAAGGGTCCTGGCACCTAGTGGGATGTAGATAGGTTGTGGAAGGGGCCGTCAGGTTGCCCCACTTCCCAATGGACAGTCTAGGTCTGCCTTTCGTTCCGCAGACCTTCTGCCTCTCACCGACTGGGGTCTACTACAGGATTTCCATAATGCTGAACCGTTCTTCTGTAATAACCTTCCTTGTCCTATTCGAGAGACCACCTAGAAATCATAAATTCGAGTGCAACCAAAACAACATCAGCTGAGATTAATTTTATGGTTAGGGCAGGATGTAATAAGGTGCGGTCTTCACTCATGTTTTTTTTTTTTTAAGAAAGGATTTTACCAGGAAGGATACATTGAGATTTCTCTCGTTTTCAAGTATGTCCTGGGTGGCGCTTATGTACCGTTAGGTGTCTTGCCCAAGGACACTTACTGGAGAGGTGCTCTTGCTGGGATTGAACCCATGTCTCTCCACAGGCTCTCTCCACGCAGAGCAGTGATGTTACCTCTACTCCACCCAGCCAGATGTTCTTTCCAAAGGACAGCCATCCATGTACACCTCCTGCGTGTAGGGCTTGAAACATGTTAGCAACATGTTATTTCCATAAAATCATCCCGACCTGGCTGTGAGACGCAGAACACTTTGCTGTAAGCGTCCAAGTGCTACTTGTCAGCGTCGGCTGTTCAACAGGGTTATTCAGAGAGCACCGAAATGTCACGTCATTTCGGTGCTCTCCTTGCACTGACTAGTTCGATTCGCCAACCCTGCAGTGAATTCAGCATTCACCGCAAGGTCCCTGAAGTACAGGAAACTACCCACCGAAGTCATACGAAAAACCGCCACAAAACCTCGGAATCGATCGGAAAGAACGCAGAAAAAATACTAAATCGATCTGAAAACCCTCCGAACGCATCCGGCGATCCACCACAAAACCGCCGAATTGATTCGAAAAACGTCGACGATTCGATAAACAGAGCCAAACCAGCCACCGGAAAAACCCGACAAGCTGACGAACGGGTAAAAAAAAAAAACCTGAAACTTCTAAAAGGTGTTTGCAAACTACTACACGAAAATGCCTGGAAATAACATATAAGGTCCTATGAATAATAATAATTAAAAGGGCTGTTACAGAAAAAAAATGCTATTGGGAAAAAAAAATCCTAAAAAATAAAGAGGCTATTTGCTGCAACTGAATTAGAATAAACGGTTGAATAAATATTTAATTAAAACGGGGAATATTTTTTGCATTTACATTGAATCCTATGGGATTCGCCTGTTTAAACCTGACGAATGAAACCACTGAAAACCG
This sequence comes from Leptobrachium leishanense, assembly GCA_009667805.1. Taxonomy (NCBI): domain Eukaryota; kingdom Metazoa; phylum Chordata; class Amphibia; order Anura; family Megophryidae; genus Leptobrachium; species Leptobrachium leishanense. The sequence continues at coordinate 3,290,854 of CM019072.1, forward strand.
GGGCATTTCACTGACATTTCGGTGCCGTTCGGTGTTCTCTGAATAGATTAACCATTACTTTTCTATGGGGAGATCACTGACGTCCAAGATCACCGTATTTCGCTGGCATTTCGCCAATATTTGGCAAACTTCCAGCTATTTGAGTAGCCGAATGGCCATGAAATTGAACCGTACGGGGTAGTTCACCGTTCGGCGCAATTTCGGAGCCAATTTGGCTCTTTGAATACGCCTGCTAGTCTTGTTGGGAAATGTTGACTAAACCAGGAGTAGTAACTGACATATCTTTCACAGTCGGCCAAACCCACATTGATAAGTACAACATGGTGATTACAAGATGGCTGAGCTCGTCAACGCCTAGCAAATGCTTTGTGAATGGAGCATATTATTTTCAATGTAATCCGAAATCCTCAGGCATTTTGGTGTCTTACAGACAGTGGTTCATTCCTTCACTATCTGTCTGTTCTTAAATCTCAGGCTGGTGTTCAAACTAAAATTGCTAAGGCTAGGGTCAGACGAACGCAGTGCGCACGTGCGTTGAGCCGCATTTTATTACGGCCATAGTAGCAGCAAACGATGTCCAGTGACGGCCAATATACGAAGTACGGACGCACGAAAGTCCGGCCGCGCAATGCAAGCGGCAAACAAATGCATTTTTTCAAGAACGTGGAACCGCTAGTACTGGCGAACAGAGTGCGCTGCATCGGCATAGCGGCGTGTGTGCGTGATTAGGAGACGTCAGACGCTGCTCATGTCTGGCCATCATCACATCCATTTGTTTTTTATAGCTCCATCAAAAAATACGGCCGACATTGCCCATCGTATGACCGCTATCGCATCAGAAAAAATGCGTTCGGACGCATTGACGGTAGACGTGAAAAACGCGTTCGTCTGACCTAGCATTAGAGTGAATTGTAGAACAAACGGTTCTCTCTTGATCTACACACATACGTGCATGGAGTGTACACGTGAACGTGCATGGGACATTTGGATAGACATCAAGGATAGCAAGTCAGTGAAGCAGACTGTGGGTTCAATTTAAATATGTTAGCACTATTTTTGAAAACAATATATCGGTGAGATTCAACCAATATTTTTCTCAAAATTTTGGGTGACTCATTGAAACAGATTTGGCCATAGCCAAAAAGTGAAAATGATCCTGTTTTTAAAAATAATAGTCGGCTAAAAGTCCCGAAAAGGCAAATTTTTGGTCAGTATCATATTGATTATAACTAGACATGTGCATGGCAAAAAAATTAATTTCGATTTTCGTTTTGGATCATTTTGTTATTTTTTTTTGTTTTGGATCATTTCTTATCACCTAGTTCCTTTTTTTTTTTTTTAGTTTCGGGTCGTTTTATTTGTTACCGTAATTCTTATTTCGGACTGAATTTTGCCGGTGTTTTGTTTTTCGGGTCCATTCCTGTTTAGTTTTTATTGTTCATTCGTATTTCGGACTGATTCGTTAATTCGGAAATCCGGTATTTTGTTTTTCGGGTCCATTCCATTTTAATTTTTATTGTTAATTTGTATTTCGGACTGATTCGTTAATTCGGAAAGCCGGCATTTTGTTTTTCGGGTCCATTCCTTTTTAGTTTTTATTGTTAATTCGTATTTGGGACTGATTCGTTAATTCGGAAATCCGGTATTTTGTTTTTCGGGTCCATTCCATTTTAATTTTTATTGTTAATTTGTATTTCGGACTGATTCGTTAATTCAGAAATCCAGCATTTTGTTTTTCAGGTCCATTTTGCTTTTTAGTTTTTACTGATAATTTGTATTTCGGACTGATTCGTTAATTCGGTTGGGCGGTATTTATTATTATTCTTATTCTTTATTTATAAAGCGCCTGCATATTCCGCAGCGCTGTACAATGGGCACACCATAGACAGGGTTACAATACATCGAACAACATTTTGACAAACCAGTACAGGAGGGAACGAAGGCCTTATTCCCATGGGAACTCACAATCTAGAAGGGTTGGGGGTGGAAACAGGAGGAAAGGACAGCAAGGTGAGAGTGGTGGAGTGATGGACTGGTTGCGTCAGCGAGTCGGGTGGTACCCTTCTCTAAATAGGAATGTCTTAACGGAGCGTTTGAAGGAAGGGAAACTAGGGGAAAGTCTAACAGTACGAGGGAGAGCGTTCCAGAGGATGGGGGCTGCACGTGAGAAATCCTGCAGTCTATCATTGGAAGAGGTATTTCGTTTTTTGGGTCCATTTTGTTTTTTGTTTCTATTGTTAATTCGTATTTTGGGTTGATTCGTATTTCTTTTTTATTAGATATGTAATTTTTATTAATTATCGGAATATGAAACGGATTAATTACTTAGATTCGGGTAAAAAAAAAAAAAGCTACGTTATCCCCCTGTCCTTGCTGATGAAATATAATTCAGTACCAAGGACAGCAGCCAGCCAGTACTACAATAAAATGAAAATACCCACCGGTACTAAAATAAAATACCAGCTGCAGCCAGTATTATAATAAAATGAAAATACCCACCGGTACTAAAATAAAATACCAGCTGCAGCCAGTATTATAATAAAATGAAAATACCCACCGGTACTAAAATAAAATACCAGCTGCAGCCAGTATTATAATAAAATGAAAATACCCACCGGTACTAAAATAAAATACCAGCTGCAGCTAGTACTATAATAAAATGAAAAATACCTGCTGGTACTAAAATAAAATACAGCCAGGACCAAAATAAATTACAGCCGGTACTACAATAAAAATAAAATATAAGACAAATAGACATGTGCGTTTCGTTCTGAATCATTCGGTGCAGTTCGGCGGCAGTGAATTTCCCCATAGAGCAGTAATGGTTAATCTATTAAGAAAAAAAAAAATCATTTAATTTCCTATAATTTCGTTTTGTTTTTGTTTAGTTTCGGTTCATTCATTATGTTGCCGTGATTCGTATTTATGGACGGAGCCGATTCATATTTTGTATATGCTTCCGAAATACGAATCTGATAAATTTCATCCGAATTTTGATTCAGAACAAAACGAAATGCACATGTCTAATTATAATGAGTAAGCATGTCTTTTCAAAAATCCAATGTTTAAACGAGGGTTTTGGTGTGATTTTCTGTTTCGCTGGCCAAAGAGCCATTTTAACTAACCCCTATCAGCACTTGATTTATTTTCGAAATTCGGCATAACAATAAATCTGAATTGAATCGCTTAAACCAAACTTTCCATGAGCGATTACAGGAGCAAGTGCCGATAATCGAGCTTTATTATTAACTTTATTGGAAATTGAAATTCCAGTATACTCTTGACTAAATCTGGCGAAATAAAAAATGCCCAAATTGCAGTCAAAAATCGGTACATTTCTGGGGCCGAGAAGAGTTACGCTATATCAAGCCCTCTGTCAGAGCAAGAAAATTTATAATAAGACTGAAAAATAACTTCATGTAGAACTCAACTCATCTTACCACGAACACGAGCACTTTATTCCCATTAGTGTTTAGAGAAAGTAGAAAGTTCTCTCATTTTTTTTACCTCTGTTTTCACCTCTAATTTCAGCAGGAATTAAGTCGAAGAGGCTCCAAATCATAGTTCGTTCAATTTACTCTGACTTTAAGAATTATGGAATCCTAATGGAAACATGGTGCGCCATTTTTTAAAGCGTATTAATATTTTTGGCAGTAAGGAATTGAAGTATAATTCTTCCATGGAGGAGGGAGATGACTGGGCCACGGTTATTCCTCATGCGCAAAACCAATCAATCAATGATTTTCATTAACCTCTTATGTCTCTTAAAATAACTTGAACTCAGGGGGTTAAAGAAAGCTTTTTGTTGGGCAAAGATCACTGCAACAATCTGCAAATTTTTGGATATATTACAGAGTAATCTAATTAAAAAAACCTGATAATTACAAAATTCTCTGTGAAGGCGACCTGGATGAAAAGAGTTCTATTTTGGTTATTATGATTGACTCTATCGTTCTTATGACAGGTTTAGTTTGATTAATATCACTTGCAATTCCGTGTTTGAGTTCTTTTACATCATTGACGACATGTATAGCTGTAGAATATAGCATGAAAAGTACACTTTTTGTCTAGTTCCTTACAAAATCATTTAACATATTACTCATTAGATATGTGCGTTTCATTTTGTTCCGAATCGCAGTTCGTACGAAATTATACCGATTCATATTTCGGAAGCACTTCCGAAATAACCAATCTGTTCCGTTCGAAACGTAACAAAAACGTAACAAAACGAAACGGAATATAAAGAATTGATATCACTTTCACAAATTGATTCGTTATACCATTTCATTTGTTTCACAGATTCAGCAATGCATCCCTGTCCATTGGCCGTGGTTCTGAATATGTATTCAGAACCTCAGGCTATAGACAGCGCCATGATGTCACTCGGTGCAATTCAGCACCAAGGACAGGGGGATTACGTATCTCTTTTTTTTAACCCTAATCTAAGTAATCAATACATCCGTTTCACATTCCGAAATAATGAGTCAAAACTAAATAGTGAATCAATACGTATTACTAATCTCCCGAAATAACGAATCAATACGAATCTCCCGAAATAACGAATCAATACGAAATACAAATTACTAATCTCCCGAAATAACGAATCAATACGAATGACTAATTTCCCGAAATAACGAATCAATATGAATCGAAATATGAATTACTAATCTCCCGAAATAAATCAATACAAAATATGAATCACTTTAACATAACAGACACACCAAAATGAACTTAACCACTTGGATGCTGAGGACGCGCTCAGCGCGTCCTCAGCATTCCTGCTGGTATGCGGAGGACGCGCTGAGCGCGTCCTCCCATTGGGGTCAGCGTTCGGCCGGGTTCCGGCAGATCGCTGGCCCCCCGGTGCGGGCTGACATCCTCGATGTCAGCCGCGCATCCGGGACCACAGCCGCCGGAATTAGGTGTCATCGCGGCAGCGCGATGACACCTAATTCAGGCGCCCCCCCGCATGTGCGGAGGAGGCGCCTGAAAGGGAGGGGGGAGGTCCTTCGGACCTCTCTCCCTCCCGATCGGCGGCTCTGCGGGGGTTAACCCAGGCATCATTTGGAAGGGCACAGCCTGCCCTTCCAAATGATGCCTGGCATTAACCCCTGGGGAGCTGGATCGCGAATCGGCGCTGAAAAGCGCCGGTTCGCGATCCTTTCCCGGAGCTGGCCGACATCTTGGATGTCGGCCAAGCCTCCGGGAACTCCCCCTGAGGACTGGCGTCATCGTGCTACGCACGATGACGCCAGTCCTGGACTTAACCCCTAACTGCCACCAACTGTGGAGATAGGGAGTTCCAATGAACTCCCTATCTCCCGATCCGTGGCAGCTAGGGGTTAAATTTTGGTATGGTTGGATCGGCCAGAGCATGGCCGTTCCAACGATACCAAATATGAAAGTGAAAAATGTTGTAAAAAAAAATAAAAAATGAAAAATCAAAATAAAAACAAATTAAAAAAAAAAATTATAAAAAAAAAAATAAACACTTTTTTTTATTTTTTTTGGTTTGTTAATGCAGCAATATTGTTCCCATTTCAATTATAATGTGAAAAATTATGCTGCACTAACGATTTTTGTATGCGGTGCGTTTGTTAAAAATAGTGTAATTTTCCCCAAAAAAAAATGTAACGAGACCCCATCTCTAATTTTTTTAACAAACGCACCCCATACAAAATATAACCGCAATTGCTCGCATGTTAAAATGTGAAAAAAAACACTTTACACATTGTAAATTATTGAAAATACATATTTTATTGCATTTTTTGTTATAATATACAGACATGACATAACGTATACATATAATAATGACATATTATGAATCTACCGAGTCTGACGGAAAGAACGATATATAATATGTCTGGGTCATATACTAAAATAAGCCTTCAAAACACGTGTAAACATGATGAGCGAAACCGGTAAAAATGACCTCAGCACAGGGGCGGGAAAAGCCTCAGCAGCGAAAGGGTTAAAAACTGAATGAATCGATCCAAAATTAAACAAAAAATTTTTTTTGTTGTGCACATGTCTATTACTCATGTACATACAATAAATATTGGTGCTTAAGTTTCGTGTGTTGTCTCTATCCACAACCAAAGAAAAACCAAACAAAACAAACGTGCGGCGCCCACCATTAAGCGAAATATTATTCCCAATGACCGCGTTATACCTGAGGCATAATACTCAAATCCAATGCTCTTGAGACGTGATACCAGAAAGAACCTAACATCTCAAAAAGCTAAACAAAGTGGACAATATATACCGTAGTAACATTTGCCACAATCTTGTTACGATGGCGAGGTTGCAGTCCACCTCACATTAATCTGAGCTGCATATTGGGGCTCTCACTCATATCACCTGTGTGTCATTAGGTAACCCATCAACCTTCTTTTCAGATCTTGATTTTCCTTATATTCTTTGAGAAAAATCACAACTTCACAATCTCTGTTGAAAAGAATGTTGATGGTATAACGCTGTCATTGGGTATTACTCATTCCAGTGGGTCATGTTAAGTTTGAAAAGTGTATAAAAAGCATATTCCACGCACTCAAGTCTGAGACATTTTAATGGAGTATTGGTAACGTTTCGGTCATTGGATGGTGTTTTTCAAGCCTCAGAAAGGACTTGAGAAAGGCTATCCAACAGATGAAACGTTGCCAGTACCCCATTAAAATGTCATGCTTTTGGATCGGAAGTGGTCAAAATGTCAAGTTCTAAGCTGCTAACCAGGTCAAAAAGCTCCTCGTCACTTCTGATCTCACCCACTTCCACACACACCGCACCCTTAGCTCTGACCCATATTTTTACTTTATTTGTTTATTGTGTATGACTAAATTTAAAAAGGCAGGTGCCAAATTCAAGCGGCTTCGTATTTAAGGGGCCAATGTAACCCTGCTTAGATTTTTATTTGTCTTGGGGAAGTGGGCGAGTGGAACCTTTTGAGCTAGAGATGTGCATTCATTTTGGAAACATTCGGAATTTGTAATGAAATTTGATAATTCGTAGTTCGGAAGTACTTCCGAATAACGAATCGATACGAATTCGAAACAAAACTAAACGGTATATATTTCATTTTTACATTGTCATCATCATAAAAGAAACATTTGAATAATTGATATGAACTATCAAATACATATCAACTATCTAATTTGAAATGAACTATCGAATTGATATCAACTATCGAATTTGAAATGAACTATCAAATTGATATCAACTATCGAATTTGAAATGAACTATCAAATTGATATCAACTATCAAATTGATCTTAACTTACAATACATGTAATAGTCAGTAAAGGACTTTATGAAACAAATTTATTTTGTTTCACTGTTTAATTTGACTCAAATACTAAATCTGTGACACAGCTTAAAATTTAACCCTAGCTTTTCTTTTAACAGCAAAACTTGATTAATTGGGGTTTATTTATTGATCCAAAATTCGAATGGATATCAACTATCGAATTGATATATGAAATTCAAATCGATTTTAAAATTTCAAATCGATTCGAAATTTTCAAATCGATCCGAAACGAAATCCGAAACAAAATTAGTTACGAAATTATCTAAAAACGAAACCAAACAAAATGAATTTGTCAGCCATGCACATCCCTACTTTGAGCCCTGATGGAATGTCTTTTTTTTTTGTATTCCGATTGCATCGAACTATTTCTATTTAAGGTTACTTTAATACAATCATATGAGGCTGCTTTGTGCATGGTGTCTAATTATTTTTTTATAGTTTGTAAAGTGTGACCAATATAGTTGAAAAGAAAAAGAAAAGAAAATCTCTGAGGCAGAAGCTGTTTGGCAGCTGATAATACTAAAATAATAATAAAGGTAAACAACGCAAAGGAAATAAACATCATTTGATTTCACAAAATAAATGCATTTTTCCTTAGAGAAATCCTGTTCTGGAAATGTTTGTGCTTTTGATATATAAAACGCCTTGAAGTATGGAGCTAATGTTCCCAATCAGTAATCTGCACTTACTAGTGCATTGTTGTCTATCTAAACCCTTCCTCTTTCGTCTTAAAACCTTGGTCTTGTATATTGGTAATAAACGAAGACATGTCTGAGTAATTTACCATAAATTAGTTAAACTTGGAGACTGTATAAGATCTCACATGATGGCATTCATATGAATAAGACATGCCAGGAACATACACTCGTACACCCATCTATCACAGGTTAGTATCTGGTTTTTTTCGCATAACAGAAGGGGGTCTTAGAATTGTCCTTTTTTTGACGCAGGAGTAGGCAACCCTGTCCCCCAGATGATTTGGAACTACATCTCCCATGACACTCAGCCACTCATTAGGTTGATGGAGACTCATGTAAAATGCAGTTCCAAAACATCCGGTGGACCAAAGTTACTGATCCCTGCTTTAATGCATCATTAACTGTAGAGGCACTTCTGTTTTCATTTATTGTGATTTACTTAGACCTCCTTCCAGTGCTCCTTCTCTAATATCATGAAAACGAGAGAAATCTCAATGTATCCTTCCTGGTAAAATACTTTATAAATAAATAAATAATAAATAAATGGGAGTGTCACGTTTCCAGCCCTGCCCCCTGGTGGTGAGAGCGATCCGGGCCAGCTCTTACTTTGTATGGGCTGTCCATTTCACCCTCCCTGCTCCTGGATTTCCCTGCAGCTGGTCTGGCCTGAGGTCACATGCTCTGTCATGTCCTCCATAAATATCCAGCATTGCAGTTGCTCAGGGCTCTTGCATGGGTCATTGCTCCCTGAGGGTCTGCTGGTTTATGCTCTGCTCCGTGATTTCTCGAGTATGACTTTGGCCTGGTTTTGATTTCTCTATTGTATTATCCCTGTGCTCTCTTTATCTGTATACTGACCTATAGCCTGTCTGACTTCCCTCTTTGGTTGCTGATTCCTGGCTTGTATGACTACCTGCTTTGGTTTATGACTACCCGCTCTGGTTTATGACTTTGTCTTTGTTATGTACTATGTCTCTGGATTTATCCCTCGTGTTCTGTGTATCACTCAGCAGCATTGTATTCCTTAGAACAGAAGGCCATTCTAAGGACCGTATCCTAGTATAAGGTTTCCCTGTGTGTGCTGCTGGGTTCCAGTATATTGTTGTTTTTTCCCTTAACCCTTTCGCTGCGGAGGACGCGTTCAGCGCGTCCACCCGCAGGTACGTTCCTTGCAGTGGACGCGTTGAGCGCGTCCTCTCTTTTGGGGCCAGCGTTCGACCGGGTTCCGGTCGATCGCTGGCCCCCCCGGTGCGGGCTGACATCCTCGATGTCAGCCCAGCACCCGGAACCGCCGCCGGAGTAGTTAGGTGCCCCCCCCGCATGTGCGGAGGAGGCGCCTGAAAGGGAGGGGGGGAGGTCCTTCGGACCTCTCTCCCTCCCGATCGGCGGCGTGCAGGGGGTTAACCCAGGCACCGTTTGGAAGGGCACAGCCTGCCCTTCCAAATGGTACCTGGCATTAACCCCATGGGGGCCGGATCACGAATCGGCGCTGAAAAGCGCCGGTTCGTGATCCTTTCCCGGAGCTGGCCGACATCTTGGATGTCGGCCAAGCTTCCGGGAATGCCCCCTGAGGACTGGCGTCATTGTGCATAGCACGATGACGCCAGTCCTGGAGTTAACCCCTAACTCCCACCAATGGTGGAGATAGGGGGTTCCAATGAACCCCCTATCTCCCGATCCGTGGCAGTTAGGGGTTAATGTTTGCTATTGTTGGATCGGCCAGAGCATGGCCGTTCCAACAATACCAAACTTGACTATGAAAAAAGTTTTAAAAAAAAAATAAAAAAATAAAAAATAAATATTAAAAAATAATTGTAAAAAAAAAAATAAACAATTTTTTTTTTCTTTTTTTTGGTTCGTTAATGCAGCAATATTGTTCCGATTTCAATTATAATGTGAACAATAATGCTGCACTAACGATTTTTGTATGCGGTGCGTTTGTTAAAAATCGCGTAATTTTCCCCAAACAAAATTTTTCCCATACAAAATATAACCGCAATTGCTCGCATGTTAAAATGTGAAAAAAAACACTTTACACGTTGTAAATTATTGAAAATTCATATTTTATTGCATTTTATGTTATAATATACAGACAGGTCATGACATATACATATAATAATGACATCTTATGAATCTGCCGAGTCTGACGGAAAGAACGATATATAATATGTCTGGGTCATATACTAAAATAAGCCTTGAAAACACGTTTAAACATGATGAGCAAAATCGGTAAAAATGACCTCAGCACAGGGGCGGGAAATACCTCAGCAGCGAAAGGGTTAACCCTCGCCCTTCCTGTTGTCTTGTTCTGTGTATCTTGTGAGGTTCCCTTCCCTAGATAGACAGCCATCCCAAGGACCGTATCCAGTTTCAGGGTTCCCTTTAGTGTTGTTATTTTCTCCTTTTACTCCTGCCCATCCTGTTGTCCTGTTGTCTGTTACCTGTGCATTAGCTGCCAGCAACAAACTTGCCTAAAGGGCTAAACAATCCGCATAAAGGGCCCACCTTGGCTCACGCCGGGTGCCCCCGTGACAGGGAGTACCCATAGCGCGATCATCTAGAGTGGGTATCATGGACAATTTCCTCTTTCACAATGGAAGAGCAGGGTTATCCCCAAACTTTTCATTCCTGAGCCTTCATGGTTGTTTTCCTGAGCCTTCATGATTACAGAGCAGCAATGGCCAACTTTGCAACCCTGAATATACGTACATGATGTTCCATCAGGCTAAGGGTAAGCTGAGCATCAATGATCCTTGTGTTGCATGGATAAGGAGTCTGTATCCTGGTTTGGTTTATGAGATCATTTATCTTTTATTATGTTAAAAAATATTTACGTTGCGGTATTTTGAAATGAATCCTTGCTGACACAACGAGAATTGTTTTGCTAAATTGGAAATTGTGTAGAAACGTCAATGAAAATACAAAGTATTGGTAAAATTGGCTAAATTGGGAAATTCTCAGAGAATGGTTATTTCTCCAGATCAGTTATTCTTGTCTAAAAAAACTGCTACTCTAAGGCTAGGGTCAGACTAACGCATTTTTCGCGTCGACCGTGGAAAAGTGCGGTCGAACGAACGGACATATTTTTTCACGGAATACGCGGTAGCGGTCATACGATGCGCCTTTTCGTCCGTGATTTTGTACGGATCATCAATAAAACCCTTTTTGCGTCTGGACGTTATGTTAGCCGGACATTAGCAGTGTCTGACGTCTCCCAATCACACACACACGCCGCTATGCGGACGCAGCGCACTCTGTACGTCAGTAGTAGCGGTTTGACGTTCTCGAAAAAATGCGTTCGTTGGCCACTTGCGTTGCGCGGACGAACTTTCGTGCGGCCGTACTTCGTGTGTTCCCCGGCATTGGACGTCATTTGCTGCTAGCACGGCCGTGATTTTGTGCGGCTAAACGCACGTTAAAGCTGCGTTCGTCTGACCCTAGCCTAATTCTATATTTCTTAATTTACTGAATGAGCCTCAATAAATGCTGTTTTTTTTTTTTAAAGCAAAGTGAGTTTTTTACATCCACCATTTGGAGGATTTTATCTATAAATACACAGTGACCGACACAGAATCAGATGTAAACTATCCTCCTAACAGAAAATAACATTACCCAGGGCTGCTCTTAACAGTTAATCAGATTTCAGAAAATTTTGATGATTGATCCCCTGTAATCGGAATTCTGCCTTCATTAGGATTCTGTATCATGAGCTCCAGGAATTGCCGATTTTTACCAAATGACAGTCATTCTACGGAGTGATGGGCAGCATGCATGTGGACACAAGGATTTTATATGGTGTAGTTGTCTGGAAAAGGCTTGTAACGTCTTCATACCTACTTTATTTCTACTTTTAGATGTGATGTTAGTTTGGAAACTGAACTAAGGGACTTTCAGTGATGACATACAATGAACAATGCTTCAAATGTATGTGATGGAAAGGATTGAGAAGGCCCCCCATTGAATGGTGTTCTTTGATGCAATTAAATAAGGGAATCACAATGATACTGTTATATCCTATATGTTTTATTCCCCTTCTAGACGACCTCTAGACCTGCAGTCCATTGGGCAAACCATGGAAAAGCCAACTGGACAAACTAGGCAAATGTCCAGTGGGCCATAATGTCCATGGGATGGTAGCACTGTCTGGCCTAACTAAGGCTTACATTATACCTATACCTATGATGAGGAAATCAAAATCCCTGACTACACCACTGTTGATATTTTGCCAATCTGTAGTATATGTGGTCCTATCAATGATCTCTTCGTTCTCGGCCTAATGATGGAACCTATGTATTCCATCCTGACGCCCATAACTCTTGCCTTCTTTCCATTCAAATCCAATTTGGTTCAGTATTAATAGACCTCACCATAACAGCTCACTAAACCCTGCCTTTGATAGTCTAGCCTCGTTTTATATAGTACATTCTGAGCATCATTTCCTTCTCGTATGCCATGTTACTCTGTGTATCCTGTTCAGGCTCTCGATAACCCAAAAGTTAATACGTTCTGTTTTGCCATTGCCTGGTTTTGAACATGGCCTCTCATTGCTGCTCTTGTGTGTCACTATCCCAGTCTTGCTTTCTGTCCTGTCCATCTTATCCTGCATGCACCAATATGTATTTTCTTCTCTTGGCGGTGCTTTCATATATCACGATCTTCATCTGCATGTAGAGGAGATAGGCTCCTCGCAGATTAAAACCCTTCATTCTTCATCCATGTTTTCTTTTACCTATAAACAGCACCAAATTCCCCACGTTTTATGTTCTCCTCAAACCAAGGACAGTCGATACAAGGACCTGTATCCTTTAAGTAAGCAGAACCATAAGCCCCTAGTTCATGTATCATGCATACCTACAAGGTGCCGCCATATTGGTGATAGCATTGACACAGCAAATCGAGGACCAGTCTCACCGGCCGATGTTTACCTGTCAGGTGAGATCCGTAGAGCCGGCCCATAGGTGACAGGTGATGGTCGTTCACAGCAGGTCCGTATGACGGGTTCCTTTTAGCAAATATGAACCATAAACTTTATCATCAGCCCCTGTTTCTATCCCTTCCACTTCAGTAAGAAGTCTCTAGATATTTTTTATTTTTTAGTGGGCTGCCAGTTTAACGAACACATCAAAGTGGTTTGAGTCACTCTGGCACTCGTTGGGTTAAGCTCTGACCTAATTATTAAGTTTAATTATGCCCACTAGCTTCTCATTGTTTTATCCCAGGAATCCAGCATCACTTCTGTCACAGAGCACTGAAAAGACGCATTCCAACAATCAGTATTTTGGGGCCTTTTGTAGAATATCTGCTATATGTCCCTGTGCATATACTCAGAGCTCACGTTGCTGGCAAAATGCACAGCTTGTATATTATTGATTATATATATTTATATGTTATGGGCCCTATTACAATCTTCACGCAACCGTTTGAACGAGCGTGCAAAAACCCATTAACGCGAGGGGCAAAATGCCCAGAATGTTGTATTACAATGTCAGCGCAACAAACGCGCGTATATGTCTACCGTGGGTGAACCTGCGTGAACTTACTGTATGTCGCGTGTCCTGTACTTAACATTGTGAGCGCAAATGCGTTTGTGCGCTGGTACGCAGATGGTATTACAATCTATGCGCAAAATTTAACGCACAGCGTTTGTGTGCATAATTTTGACGTCTTTGAAAAGCTGGTGGTAACGGCAAATCTGAACATCCTGGGCGAACCCAAATACACCAGCCCAACAAAAAAAAAATACAGCACAGTATAGTTACACATTCTACACATACCCAAACAATAAATTTGCAAAGTTGTGCGTGTTTTTTTTTATTGATGCAGCATATATGCGCAGATTGACTTTGACAGGTGCAAAAACGTAATGTGAGACAATTAAGGTTCTTAATTCTGATTGGCTGAATAAAACAGTCCGCACGCTGATTTCTGCGTGCAACGTTACTGCGCGCGCGTTTTTGCGCATCCTTTTTACGCGCGTTATTTTTTGACGGTTGAAAAAATGGACGAGAATTGTAATACCAGCGTTGATTTACACGCGTTAACGTTTGACGCTTCGTGCAAAAGTTCACGTGTTTACCGTGCATTTTTGCGTGAAGAATGTAATAGGGCCCTATATTTTTACATATACATGGTTTTTATACATCTTTTTTTTTTTTACCAGTGCTAAGTGGATATTTATTTTTTCCAGATAGAAGCGAGGAATGGATGTGACTCTATTGCGCTGTTATTTGAGCAGAATATATGCTCGATTTCTTCCAGGCGTACATGTAAAAGGTTATTTGGTTTGATTTCGTATGCTCCTTTTAATGAACCTGGGTGATCAATTGTTTATTTTTTCAGCTTTTTTTCTTGCAATTACATTTTTTAGTTTTAGTGATAAGTCTGCAACACCTGGAGGAGAGGGTTTTTTCCCGATGTGGGTTTGGTAAGAAACAGAAAAAAGTAAACAAAGATGATTTTGTTCGTACAAATTTAATAAAAATAAAATTGTCAAGTCTGAATGTGTTTGTAAGTGTGAAAGACTCCTGACTATTCCTGTTGTTCCCTTAGACCAGTGTTTCCCAAACCTGGTCCGCAGGTCACCATTAGGGATGGGCCGAACACCCCCGTGTTCGGTTCGCATTCGAACTCGAACATTTGAAAAAGTTCGAATTCGAACACGATTCGAACGCAGTGCATGTCAATGTTGGGAAGTCACTTTATCTTTAGATTTTTAATGATTTTTTAAGCATTTTTTTAAAAAAAAATCTAAAAGTTTTTTCGAACTTTTTGCGAACTGCCTCAAAAGTTCGAAGTTCGCGAACTTTCGAACAACCAATGTTCGATGCGAACATCGAACCAATTCGAACCGACAGCCCATCCCTAGTCACCATAGCAGACCAGGTTTGCAGGATATGTGAAGCACAGCACAGGTGATATGATTTGCTGCTCAGTGATTGCAGGATTCAGTCCCCAAGGTAACCCACAACCTCTTCACACCCAAAATCGAGTTATCTCGACTCTGCATTTTAATGCATTGAAAAAGCAACCATTAGCATATAAAAAGACAATTTTTACACCTTTTTAAAGTAAGATTAATGTCTCCCCTGTGGAGAAACAAAATCCTTTGTTTCATGTCTCTCCAGACATAAAACCAGCTGAAAATTGCAGCCCTAAACCTCACTGTAACAAAAAGTTCAAATAGATTACTAGTGTATTACAGCAGCCAGGGAGAGCTATGGGGTCACTCACTGCTGAACAGGGATAAGATTCAGGGGATTATAATGACTGTACAGATACAAGGTGTTACTGTAATTTACATATACAGGCATTCTGTCACATACTGATATTTTGTTCATATTCTCTTGGTATTTTTTGGAAGCTGCAGTGCTAATAATCTCATTATGAGATCTACAAACCCCCATAAACAGGAGATCTGAACATTTTTATTATTTATCTTTATCACGGTTACTGTATCTAACACAAAGGTCTTTTCTGCCTGTACGATAATAATGCAGACCCCCGTTTGAAATTGTGTAAGATGAAGGACATCATCTAGAACTCAGAATCTTACATTCCATCGACATTTCTGTAAAGGATAAACGAATACATGAAAAATAAAAATATGAGCAAATTAACATTATTAAAATTTTTAGCTATGTCAGAATAACAATTTCTGTGCGAAACTTCTATTTCACCCTATATTTCATTGCAAAGTAAACATCTCGGGACCTATTACAATCTTCGCTCAAACGTTTGCGCCGGCGCAAAAACACATTAACACGAAGGGCAAAACCCTTTGCGCTGAACGTCGTATTACAATGTCAGTACAACAAACGCGCGTATCCGTCCACCGCGGGTGAACCTGTGCGAACGCTGCGTGAGCTTACTGTACGTCGCGCGTCCTATACTTAACATTGTGAGCGCAAATGCGTTTGTGCGCTGGTATGCGGATAGTATTACAATCTATGTGGAGGAATTAACGCATAGAAATTACGCGCATAATTTTAGCAACTCCTAAAAGCTGGTGTTAACGGCAAATTCTATCAACCTGGCCGAAACCAAATACACCAGCCCAAAAAAACATACGCAGCAAAGTATAGTTACACATTCTACACATACCCAAACCAATAAAATGGAGAAGTTGTGTGTGCATTTATTATTGATGCAGCATATATACTCAGATTGACTTTGACAGGCGCAAAAACGTAACGTGAGATAATTGTGGTTCTTAATTCTGATTGGCTGAATTGCGTGAAAAAAAAGTTCGCACACTGGTTTCTGCACCCAACGTTACTGCGCACGCATTTGTGCGCGTCTGACTAAACGCGTGTTATTGTTCGACGGATGAAAAAATGCGCGAGGATTGTGATTCGAGCGTTGATTTACGCGCGTTAACGTTTAACGCTGGCTGCACAAATTCACGCGTTGTGCGAGCGTTTTAACGCGAAGATTGTAATAGGGCCCCTCATGTTTCAAATAAATGTTAGGATAAAAAAATTCAACAAAAATCGCTTGGTAGTGGTAGTGGAAGGGTTTAAAATCTGTCCGGTTAGGGGGGGACCTGAGGACCAGGGTTGGGAACCACTGCGTTTAGAACCTAAACAGTCTCCAAATAGCTTTTTCAGATGTCTGTTTTGGGAGCTGTGTCTTGGGACGCAGTGCAAGCTCTCTCTTTAGTAGCATCCTGCATCCCAAGTGCACTATTTACCCCTTTGGAGTACCAAGAATATATATATTTTTTTTATTTTGACATATTATAAATTAGAGCTGACCTCCTTTTTCTAAAACCAGGAAAAACACAAGTCCAGGAAATATTTGACGCCAACAAAACTGTATTCCAAAGAATTCCCGGTTAGAGACTGACGAGTGAAGGTACCAAGCCGCTGCATCCCTCTCCATCCAGCCTGTGCCGCACTCTGCAGGCGCCGTGTTACCTCCGCACACTCGGCGCACGTTAAGCAATCCTCCTACCCTGATCATAATTAAGTCCTTGTTACGCTGTCTCTTGTATGCACTCGTGATTTACTCCCTTTTTCACTTACTAAGTCAGAAAGTCTTTATGCCGTCTTCAAATTTAGTGCCTGAGACTCAAAAGCATAAATGTATATCAGGGGAAAATGAATGCGAGCCATTTTATCCATTTGTGCAACCAGTATTTATGGAATTGAAAATATTAAATGGTAGGTGATTCAATCGTAATGCAAGTATGTATATCTCCACATATATTTATGTACCTGCGAATATATTTATAGGGTTTTGGGGAGCAGAGTAAAAGAGCACCTAACTTTATATATTTTATTTCAGATTTTTTTTTTATAAATAGCAAAATCAACCATTTCTTAGTTTTTTACTTAATGAAAATATTATAGAAATAAAATATGAGAATACATCATAGAGTCATGTCAAGCACAGAAGGCCTCCATTCCGACTACATAACCTCAGACCTGGCCCTTGCAATGAATTGTCCGAGTGAATCCCTTGTCAGCCTAGCCGGTCTACTCCCAGTATGGACAAAGAAAACAGACAGACCATTGTCTTCATTCTTGGGCAGATCTATTGCAGCGACGTTCCTGTTCGTCACAAACCTTGGTCTTGACTTGAAAAAGGCTCGCGATGAGCCGAAACGTTGCTGCTGTAAGATTTTCCAATAGATCTGCACAAGGAGGAAAACATGGCATTCCCATTCCCTTTCTCTGTATACTGTTGGAGGTTGCCTTGCCAGGGTCATCTTGGCACCATCTCTCTTTTCCCATTGCTGAGCGCGAGTTGCCATGGGAAGTGCCGGGTAGGGATGAGCCGAACACCCCCGAATTCGGTTTGCATTCGAACTCGAACTTTTCAAAAGTTCGAATTCGAACACGAACTCAATGCAAATCAATGGGACTCAAAGTTCGATTTTTAGAGTGCCCTCCAACAGGGCATATATGCTACATATTTGCCATAAAAGGTGTATGGGGGTCCGGGTAGTGCCCTGGGGGACAGGAAACAAGGACAAAAAGTAAAAAAAAAAAGTTTTTAAAGGGACAGTGAGTTTTCCCATGAAATAAGGGTTAAAAATAAAAATGAAAAATTTCTTCGTGCCTAGGAGGTCCCCATAACCTGCCCGTCAAGTGGCGAATTTGTAGGATGTATGGAAACCTCGCCATCACAGACCCACACATGACACCTAGCACACCCAGTCTGCATACAATGTATCAAATTCATGAGACTGGACTAATTAGAAGCACATGTTATTTCCAAACACTAATTAAACACCTGTTGTTTACGCCGTTTGAGAGCACAGGTCATTTAGAGGTGAGAATCTTTGCACCTAGACATTAGTTTTTAATTCAATATCTAATAAACCTTTGCTTATAATATTTTGCAGTAAAGAGTCTCTTTATTTCTAGATTTTTTAAGCATTTTTTATACTTTTTTTCAAAAGCTTTTTTTTTTTCGAACTCAAACCGAACACGGCAAAAAGTTTGAAGTTCGCGAACTTTCGAACTGCCGATGTTCGAATCGAACTCCGAACTGATCGAACCGAACAGCTCATCCCTAGTGCCGGGGAGTGCCACTCTGTTTTTGGATCTACAGTAGTGTACGCTACCAGTAGAGGTCACCTGCTACAGTTGGGTTTGAAGGCATCGTTCGGCATCGTCATGCTATGACACCTACTCTGGTATAGGAAAAGGAGATGGTTCTTTATATTATCTTTCTTTCTTCCCAGGGTCCATATTTTAGGTTTTTTAGATCCTGTTGAACACATGTGTACATTGTGAATTCCATTTTATGGAGGATCATGTCTGAGCAACACAAGTCACGCTGATTCCACTCTGTGCTCAATATTAAGATGGAAACATTGTTGCGCGTGGCACATACACCTCCAGTGTCCACCTAGACCGCATGGGAAGCTCTGACGTGCTATCATGGACCTTCAGGGTCAATTCACAATGTCATTGCATGGCACAAGAGTCAAAGCCTCTCTGGACCATTTTCTTTCCACTTTCATTATATATATATATATATATATATATGGAAAACATGGGGGGGGGGTAGCACTCAGCCTTAACTAAGCGTTTCAGTGTGGGTGCGTCTCAAGGTAAAATACAAAACAAAAACATGGAGAGAGCACTCCAGACAAACACATTCAAAATTGGAAACCCCATTTTTCCATATGTATCTCCTGGGTATGCACCCCTCCCTGCCACAGGTACTCCTCCTCCAGGTTCTATTGAACCTTGATCTGCGGGAGCTCCATGAAGGGACCTGTTCCTCAGTAAGTGAGTTTATCCCATTAAATCACGGCCTTAACAAGTGGGAGGCACATCTGCAAACTGCTGCAAGTCCTACACCGTTCACCTGAGTTGGATGTACATACCCTCAAATTAAAGCTGACAGTCTGCAGTTAAAGCACATTGTGTTTGTTTCATTCCAACTCCATTGTGGTGGTGTATAGAGCCAAAGATGTTAGAATTGTGTCGATGTCCCAATATTTCTGGACCTGACTATATACACCATAACAAGAGGAAAAAGGTGTCATCTGCGTTCATTTCTATGTATTTCCATGTACAACAAAAAACTATGAGGTTTTAGTTTGTTTCAATAGCCATTGCAACGTAAGCTCACTGCAAAACGATGAACTGGTGTTACAAGCATAATGTACATACATACAGGAAAAATGGCGTCACGCCCATACTCACGTTTTGCAGCTGTTCCTTTTTCCATGTTTTTGTTTTTAACCCCAAATGGGAAGTGTTTGGTGTGTGTATAAATAAAACCCACCATCTTTCTGCCTCTCCTTAGCTGAAAAGCAGCAGGAGGGGCATGGAGCTGCTCAGTAGAGTGGCTTTTGGTACATTGGTTAGGTACTCACTCTACAAAGAGGTGCCTTGAAGGGGCGAGTGAGCTTACATTGCAATGGCCATTGAAACCAACTAAAACCTCATAGTGTTTTGTTGTACATGGAAATACATAGAAATAAGCGCAGATGACACCTTTTTCCTCTTGTTACGTTTTATACATTAACTGGGCTGTTACTCCTGGCTGTTGCAGCCGCTCCCATGAGCAAGGACCACAAGGCCGTCGTAGTGCAGGGAAAAGCCACCAAAAACCTGCCGAACACTCGCCGCAAAACCCAGGCGAATGCACACAAAACCCGCAAAAACATCTGGATTAACCCTGCCGAACACGCCGGGGAAACCCGAGTAGGAGCCGATCAGAGCGCAGAGCAGCCACCGGAAAAACCCGACACCTCAGACGAATGGAGTGAAAAAAACAAAAACCGTATGTGCAGGCAATTCGCCAACATTTGGCGAACTGCCTGCTCTCTGGATAGCCAAATGGCCAGGAAAGGTAACCTTTCGCCAGCAATTCGGAGCTATTTGAATAACCCTGATAGTGTTAAAACAGGCCCAGGATGAAAAAAAGTGGGAAATTGCAGACTTCATTTGCATGCCCTTCCCAGAGTTCCTTGCTGCACATGAGGAATGTAGCACACAAGCTCTGTAAAGCTGTTCTCTGAATTTCTGGGATGTGTAAATGTCTTCAGCCACTATAAACTTGATTATTTGCTATGTGGAGGCTTTTAATCTCAGTTTTTGCCCTCCATCATAACTTAAATGAGTATATATATATATATGTGTGTGCGCGTATAGCTTCGTGCAATATTTATACATATGATTGTATTATTTACATTATGCATTATATAAGATTAAATATATTGACATAAACATTTAGCTGGATAAACATAAATGCATATGTACACAACCCCACGTATATGTACGGATTTCTACAATTAAATAAACGTTTTCACATAACGAGGGGCCCGTTTGTAACGCGGCATTGTTGTTTTTTATTTTATTATACTTTTAATAGGCTTGGACCACAGGTGTTTGATAATAATTAGTGACAGATTCATAAAGTATGTCATTACATAAACTTAAAACTTAAAAGCCTCTGTGTCTGCATGAAAACCAATAGAACGGGCGCTCGGATTATCTGATATCCCTTAACTTAATCACATGGCTCTTAAGAGCAGCACACAAACAGCTGTGTCTCCCTAATATGCATGCAATGTGTGTAAAATGATATTCTTTCATCGGAAAGTTGTTTTCAGCAGGAAGGGGAAAAAAAAAAGAAAAAAAGAGAAGCCTTTTATAGAACATTATCGTAACAATTATTATTTCTTTTTGCCTTAGCGGTAAATAAATTATCGTATGACATTTTAAGAGTAAACGCAGTGTGGTCGCGGGGGCTGCTGTGCGTCTACGCCTATTACAATTCATTTTTCCAACAACAACCATGTACAGCAGGAGCCGACATTTCGGATTTAGAGTTTATTGATCGACGATAAAAGAGGACTTTATTCGATACCATATACAAAATCAGTAAACGGGGTCGCCGTGACTATAGATTAGGCGTCCGCCCCCCGTCAAAGCAGGACTACGTATAGATTGCAGGGACCGTTACTTAAAAAGGCATTTGTATCCGTAGACTATTTGCTTTGATTATATTAATGATGGAGACAAAAGAAATGGTGGATTACAGACTTTTATTTTGAGAGTAAAATGATATGGATAAGTGAGCATCAACTGACCAGAAATTATTTGCTTCTGTCTGTTAGACACGTAATGGAGTCATTTAACTAGTCAAATTAGGAGCTGTGGAAATGCACCATGCTTCATTACGGAGTTCGAATGGGCACCATTTTACATTTACGTCAAAAATTATCTCATAGCAAATTAATGTTTTCATTGTACGTGAAAAAAAAAGATAAAGCTGTGCAACCTTGGCGCCACCTAGAGGCTAGGAACATTATTTCTCCAGTGTCGGACACACGTACTTCTTTTTAAGAGAAAAGAGTGCTTTTTAAATATTTCGGTGTATTCGATTATTAAAAAGCAGATTGGGCAGATACATTGTACAAAGAGAAGGGTCCAAACTACTCATGGAAGTAAAGCAGCTGGATTCCCAAAATTAGGTTAAAAAAAAGGTTTTCATTATGACAATAGTGTCAACACATGCAGTAGCGGCGTACACAAAATGTTTTTATGTCAATAGATTAACATCCATTGTGTCTCCTTCCAGAAATGGCTTAATAGCTCTGTGTCCTCTTGTCTCACCTAGGCGGTGGTTCTAAATGTTCCCAACAGCCTGATTTGTCAGCGGTTTTGTTTTCCCCCAAAGTTTATTGCTTTTTAGTTCTGTATACTCTGATCTACTTGCCAAGACTGTGTGTTTGCCTTTTTACTTATCTATATTTCTGCATGAAATCCCCCAATTTGTACAAGACAGCGGGTTGGTGTTTGCTCTCTCTTTCTGCCTTGCAATTCAGCGTGTTTTCACATTATTTCAATACTCTTGATAGTTCAGTTTTTCTTCCCTCTGTCTCTTCCCCCAACTCTCCCACTTGCAGCTCTGCATGGTTTCCCCATTCCCTTCCATCGACTCAATGACTCCCCACCACGTCTAAATCCTGACAGTTCCATGTGTCCCGTATCTCTACATCCTGACCGTTCCATCTGTTTCCCCATCTCTACATCCTGACAGTTCCATGCGTCCCATATCTCTACATCCTGACAGTTCTATATGTTCCCCATCTCTACATCCTGACAATTCCATGTGTTTCTGCATCTCTACATCCTGACAGTCCCATGTGTTCCCCATCTCTACATCCTGACAGTTCCATGTGTTCCCCATCTCTACATCCTGACAGTTCCATGTGTTTCCCCATTTCTACATCCCGACAGTTCAATGTGTTTCCTCATCTCTACATCCTGACAGTTCCTTGTGTTTCCGCATCTCTACATCCTGACCGTTCCGTGTGTTCCCCAGGGCCGGTGCTAGACTATTTTGTGCCCTAGGCAAGACCAGCTACTCGCACCCCCCAAAAAGAAAGCTCACATGGGTATATTTGCCCCCTGCTCTCACATGGATATATTTGCCCCCAGCTCACACATGGATATATTTGCCCCCAGCTCACACATGGATATATTTGCCCCCTGCTCTCACATGGATATATTGCCCCCAGCTCACACATGTATATATTTGCCCCCAGCTCACACATGGATATATTTGCCCCTAGCTCACACATGGGTATATTTGCCCCCTGCTCTCACATGGATATATTGCCCCAGCTCTCACATGGGTATATTTTCCCCAAGCTCACACATGGAGATATTGCCCCAGCTCACACATGGAGATATTGCCCCAGCTCACACATGGAGATATTGCCCCAGTTCACACATGGATATCTGCCCCTAGCTCACACATGGATATCTGCCCCAGCTCTTACATGGATATCTGCCCCAGCTCACACATGGATATCTGCCCCAGCTCACACATGGATATCTGCCCCAGCTCACACACGGATATCTGCCCCAGCACACACACGAATATCTGCCCCAGCACACACACGGATATCTGTCCCAGCACACACAGAGATCTGTCCCAGCACACACACGGAGATCTGTCCCAGCACACACAGAGATCTGTCCCAGCACACACACGGAGATCTGTCCCAGCACACACATGGATATCTGCCCCAGCACACACATGGATATCTGCCCCAGCACACACATGGAGATCTGTCCCAGTACACACCTGGAGATCTGTCCCAGTACACACCTGGAGATCTGCCCCAGCACACACATGGAGATCTGCCCCAGCACACACATGGATATTCTGCCCCAGCACACATGGAGATCTGCCCCAGCTCACACATGGAGCTCTGCCCCAGCTCACAAATGGAGCTCTGCCCCAGCTCACAAATGGAGCTCTGCCCCAGCTCACAAATGGAGCTCTGCCCCAGCTCACAAATGGAGCTCTGCCCCAGCTCACAAATGGAGCTCTGCCCCAGCACACACATGGATATCTGCCCCAGCACACACATGGATATCTGATCTGCCCCAGCTCACACATGGAGCTCTGCCCCAGCTCACAAATGGAGCTCTGCCCCAGCTCACAAATGGAGCTCTGCCCCAGCTCACAAATGGAGCTCTGCCCCAGCACACACATGGATATCTGCCCCAGCGCACATGGATATCTGCCCCAGTTCTTACATGGGTATATTTGCCGCTCTGTCTCTGTCTTTCTCGTCTCTCCACCTCCTCGTAGCCAGTCCCAACGTGCTGGCGTCACCGCTGGCGTCAGGAAGCTGGAAGCACCAAGCCCACGCCTCCGTTTCCTTGATGCCGGCGGCGATGCTGGCACGTATTGGGGCTGGCTGCAGCACGCGGCTGCCCCAGGCTGCCCCGCGGCCAATTTTATTTTATTTTTTTTAAAAAGTGGTCGGACCAGCTGCGCCGTAGGCAGGCACTGCACTCTAGGCACCTGCCTAGCTTGCCTAGCAGCCCGTGCTGGCCCTGGTGTTACCCTAACTCTACATCCTGACAGTTCTATATGTTCCCCATCTCTACATCCTGACAGTTCTATATGTTCCTAATCTCTACATCCTGACAGTTCCATGTGTATTCGCATCTCTACATCCTGACAGTTCCATGTGTTTCCGCATCTCTACATCCTGACAGTTCCATGTGTTCCCTAGCTCTACATCCTGACAGTTCCAGGTGTTTCCTCATCTCTACATCCTGACCGTTCCATGTGTTTCCCCATTTCTACATCCCGACAGTTCAATGTATTTCCTCATCTCTACATCCTGACAGTTCCTTGTGTTTCCGCATCTCTACATCCTGACCGTTCCGTGTGTTCCCCAGGGCCGGTGCTAGACTATTTTGTGCCCTAGGCAAGACCAGCTACTCGCACCCCCCAAAAAGAAAGCTCACATGGGTATATTTGCCCCCTGCTCTCACATGGATATATTTGCCCCCAGCTCACACATGGATATATTTGCCCCCAGCTCACACATGGATATATTTGCCCCTAGCTCACACATGGGTATATTTGCCCCCTGCTCTCACATGGATATATTGCCCCAGCTCTCACATGGGTATATTTTCCCCAAGCTCACACATGGAGATATTGCCCCAGCTCACACATGGAGATATTGCCCCAGTTCACACATGGATATCTGCCCCTAGCTCACACATGGATATCTGCCCCAGCTCTTACATGGATATCTGCCCCAGCTCACACATGGATATCTGCCCCAGCTCACACATGGATATCTGCCCCAGCTCACACATGGATATCTGCCCCAGCTCACACACGGATATCTGCCCCAGCACACACACGAATATCTGCCCCAGCACACACACGGATATCTGTCCCAGCACACACAGAGATCTGTCCCAGCACACACACGGAGATCTGTCCCAGCACACACATGGAGATCTGTCCCAGTACACACCTGGAGATCTGTCCCAGTACACACCTGGAGATCTGCCCCAGCACACACATGGAGATCTGCCCCAGCACACACATGGATATTCTGCCCCAGCACACATGGAGATCTGCCCCAGCTCACACATGGAGCTCTGCCCCAGCTCACAAATGGAGCTCTGCCCCAGCTCACAAATGGAGCTCTGCCCCAGCTCACAAATGGAGCTCTGCCCCAGCTCACAAATGGAGCTCTGCCCCAGCACACACATGGATATCTGCCCCAGCACACACATGGATATCTGATCTGCCCCAGCTCACACATGGAGCTCTGCCCCAGCTCACAAATGGAGCTCTGCCCCAGCTCACAAATGGAGCTCTGCCCCAGCACACACATGGATATCTGCCCCAGCGCACATGGATATCTGCCCCAGTTCTTACATGGGTATATTTGCCGCTCTGTCTCTGTCTTTCTCGTCTCTCCACCTCCTCGTAGCCAGTCCCAACGTGCTGGCGTCACCGCTGGCGTCAGGAAGCTGGAAGCACCAAGCCCACGCCTCCGTTTCCTTGATGCCGGCGGCGATGCTGGCACGTATTGGGGCTGGCTGCAGCACGCGGCTGCCCCAGGCTGCCCCGCGGCCAATTTTATTTTATTTTTTTTAAAAAGTGGTCGGACCAGCTGCGCCGTAGGCAGGCACTGCACTCTAGGCACCCGCCTAGCTTGCCTAGCAGCCCGTGCTGGCCCTGGTGTTACCCTAACTCTACATCCTGACAGTTCTATATGTTCCCCATCTCTACATCCTGACAGTTCTATATGTTCCTAATCTCTACATCCTGACAGTTCCATGTGTATTCGCATCTCTACATCCTGACAGTTCCAGGTGTTTCCTCATCTCTACATCCTGACCGTTCCATGTGTTTCAGTATCTCTACATGCTGACAGTTACATGTGTTCTACATCCAGTAAGTTACGTGTTTCCCCATCTCTACATCATGACAGTTCCATGTGTTCCCCATCTCTACATCCTGACAGTTCCATATGTTCCCCATCTTTGCATCGTGACAGATCCATGTGTTCCCAATCCCCATCTCTACATCCTGTCAGTTCCATGCATTCCCTAAGTCTACATCCTGATAGTTCCATATGTTGGCCCATCTCTACATCCTCACAGTTCCAGTTATTCAGTATGTTGTTATTCAGAAAGAGACATTGTTTGCTGATGTTGCGAACAAAAGCAAAAATCTCCTTCTTTGCAATAGGGATAAACGCCAGTTGTTCACATAAGAAGAATCCAAGCTACTTCAAACACTGCCACTTTCTGAACAACAACAAAGTGACCAAAGAGATTTCATTTTTGGCTTCCCATTCCCATGTGTACTTGGTTTCACAGTATCTGCTTTACATCTTCTTCCTTGACTTTACATCCTGACAGTTTTATATGATGTCCAACTCTAGATCCTGACAGTTCAATGTGTTTCTGCATCTCTAGATCCTGACAGTTCCATGTGTTTCCCAAACTCTACATCCTGACAGTTCCATGTGTTCCCCCAACTCTACATCCTGACAGTTCCATTTGTTTCCTCATCTCTACAGCCTGGCCCTTCCATGTGTTTCAGCATCTCTACATCCTGACCGTTCCAGGTGTTTCCTCATCTTTACATCCTGACTGTTGCATGTGTTTCCGCATTTCTACATCCTGACTGTTCCATGTGTTTCCCCATCTCTACATCCTGGCAGTTCCATGTGTTTCTGCATCTCTACATCTTGGCAGTTCCATGTGTTTCCGCATTTCTACATCCTGACAGTTCCATATGTTGGCCCATCTCTACCTCCTCACAGTTCCAGTTATTCAGTATGTTGTTATTCAGAAAGAGACGGTGTTTGCTGAAGTTGCGAACAAAAGCAAAAATCTCCTTCTTTGCAATAGCAATAATTGCCAGTTGTTCACATATGAAGAATCCAAGCTACCTCAAACACTGCCACTTTCTGAACAACCCCAAAGTGACCAAAGAGATTTTATTTCTGGCTTCCCATTCCCATGTGTACTTGGTTTCACAGTATCTGCTTTACATCTTCATCCTTTACTCTACATCCTGATACTTCCATGTGTTCCCCATCTCTACGTGCTGACAGTTCCATGTGTTTCTGCATCTCTACGTGCTGACATTTCCGAGCGATCCCCATCTCTACATCCTGACCGTTCCATGTGTCCCGTATCTCTACATCCTGACAGTTCCATGTGGTTCCCCATCTCTACATCCCGACAGTTTCATGTGTTTCCTCATCTCTACATCTTGACAGTTCCATGCGTTCCACAAATCTCCATCCTGACAGTTCCATGTGTTTCCCAACTCTACATCCTGACAGTTCCATGTGTTTCCCCATCTCTACATCCCAACAGTTCCATGTGTTTCCTCATCTCTACATCTTGACAGACCCATGCGTTCCACAACTCTACATCCTGACAGTTCCATGTGTTTCCCAACTCTACATCCTGACCGTTCCATGTGTTTCCGCAACTCTATAGCCTGACCATTCCATGTGTTCCCCATCTATGCATCCTAACAGTTCCATATGTTGGCCTATCTCTACATCTCGACAGTTCCATATGTTGGCCCATCTCTACATCCTGACAGTTCCATATGTTGGCCCATCTCTACATCCTGACAGTTTCATGTGTTTCTGCAACTCTATAGCCTGACCATTCCATGTGTTTCCTCATCTATGCATCCTAACCGTTCCATATGTTGGCCCATCTCTACATCCTGACAGTTCCAAATGTTTTCCCATCTCTACATCCTGACAGTTCCCGTTATTGGGTACGTTATTCAGAAAGTGACGTGTTCGCTGATGTTGGAAACAATAGCAAAAATCTACTTGTTTGCAATAGGGATAAACACCAGTTGTTTACATAAGAAGAATCCAAACTACCTCAAGCACTGCCACTTTCTGAACAACCCCAAATTGACCAAAGAGATTTTATTTCTGGTTTCCCATTCCTTTGTGTACTCAGTTTCACAGTATCTGCTTTACATCTTCATCATTGACATTATGACAAATTCATTTAATTAGTTGTACCAGAGGACAAGTGATGTCATATATTAACTACCTTTTATCAATGTTTATAGTGACCTGGTCCACTGTATGAGGGGTGTCTTTTCAATGTGGATAACCACCCATCACTTTACTAGAAAGTGTTATATTGTCAGCACTGATTTCCCTACTTTTTGTATAGGTTGGGGGTTGCACATCAATTACGTTTCTATTCCTGAGCTTCTTGTGAAGTCTATTCAGTCACCTAGCGATATACAGCAACCTTTCAAAACCTGGCAGGATGTTTATATGAGGACACCACAGGCAAAATGTCATAGCTAGATAAATACACAAGAGTGTGTCCAGATCTGGCTTGATATCGATTAGGGATGTGCGTTTCGGGTTTCGGAATTTCGGCATTTTCACGAAATTTCCCGATTCGTGTTTTCGGATTCGGCCGAATTTCCAAATCGGGTCGGATCCGAAAACCGATAGATCCGAAAAGTTTTCCGAGCCGAAACGAAAATTTTTCGGATTTTTCGAATGGACTTGAAATGTGTCAAATCGAAATTTATTTTTGCTCTATTCATGATTTCGGTTCCATTCGTGATTTCGGTTCCATTTCGGTAATTCTGGACATCGTATATTTAACTATTATCGGTTATATCGCTGATTCTGTAAATTTTGGATTTGTAAATGCGTATCACTTGTTTCTTGTGGCATTCGGGTCAGTTTAGCGTTTTTTAAATCGTTTTGTTCATTTTTTTTGTTCCTTGGCTTTCATACCATTTTAATATGATTAAATAAAGTTGTGAAATGTATATTCAATTATTCATAAGAAAAAAAGGATCTTTATTTAATAAAAAAAAACACGATAGAATCGCCAGAATTATCGTAGACACTTTGAAACGAGGAGAACAGACGTTCCGAAAAAAATGAAAATTTCCGAAATTTCCGAAAAGTCGATACAAAAAACGAGCAAAGTGACCCGAAAACACGAAAAATGGTCGATATTCCGAAAAAAAAAGTACACGAAAAACGAGCCGAACCGAATCGAAACAGAAATCGGTTGAAACGAGCCGAATCGAAAATTTTAAACATCCGAACAAATCGAACCGAATCGAACCGAAAAAAAATCGGTGCACAAGCCTAATATCGATAAACAATAGTGCCAAAAAGTTGCCATGTCTTGATAGAGACTCCAGTACATGTTGAAATGCTCCCATGGTCAGGTAGAGGGTAGAGACCCAGTAGCAAGTCAAAACGCCACCATAACTCCGTTATTTGTCTGGATAATCTTTACTGAGATTTTCCAACCCAGTGTCAAAGAATAATTACCATGTGTGACTTTGTCAGTTACCAATGTCAACCAACCACACACATGTCATTTTGGGTTTTTTCCCCCATGAAGCATGTTTTTGCTAAATAGCTGAAGTCGTATTATATGTTCTATTTGGAAAGAAGAGAATTTCCTGAGAATGGCTAATAGCCCATTACTCAACAAAATTATATTTTCAGGTGAACACTTAGCAGTATCACCTTCCCCGTTTGATTGTTCGGCGTACATTTTTTTCGTACTTAGATTGCTTTCCGCATTTCAATATGAAAAGGACAAGCAGTGGGCTGTAAAGGGGGAAAAAAACAGTTGTGTTTAAAACTAGGACTGAATCAGAGTGCTTTGTATTCTCAGCAGAGTCAACTCACTCCTTTGTTTTCTAGTATATTACTAGAAACGGTTACAATTGCTATATTTTGCGGTAGAGTATACCCTTTCTGTCCCAGCAGCCGGCTCGTAACAGCTTCAATCTCGTTCAGGTTTCTAAAGAATCAAGCGAACGTAAAATAAAAATCATTTATGGCATTCATTTATGTTGCGGCTTTTTCTAATTTGCCCTTTTTTAAAAACGGAATTTTAAAACGCATTACCTATCGCGGCGTGCGCGCCCGCTGAGCGACGCATCCCCTCGTTCTGTTTACCGAGGCTAAGCTTTGGAGATCCAATAATTTATAACCCTTCCTGTTGGGTTTTTATGTAATAACTTTGGAACTCATATAAAGTAATGATCCACAAACTCTTTTAATGTTCATTATAAAATATGAAATATTTCTCGGATCCGTGGCAATTATGTGACCAGACATAACTGTTTCACACATGAGTAAATATAGGGAGGTTTAACATAACTTTATTATCACCTAATCTTTCCTTTTCATTGATATGATAATACTGCTTTAATATTTTTTTCCTATAGGAAAGTTAAGTAATGGCCAAATTTCCATCAAGCTCTCATTTATTGGTTTTCACAATAGAGTGCTTGAATATATAATTATACTTCTGGTTAGAATCCCGCTTAACTGCCATCAAGCGCTTTATAAAGATCTGTCCAGAATAAAAGCCTCTCTCCGTGGCTATGATATTTATTTGTACGAAACCGAAAAAATATTCAGAGTTGCATTAACAGGCTATCTCTGTTTATCTTCAATAAAGTCACAGAATGAGAAATTCTGCACAGAACATTAAATATATATATATGAAATTATTATAGCTCCCATGCTGTCTTCAAACACATGGCCCTAGTCCTGTCCAATACCTAATGTGTTTTTCTGTCTAGGTGTTATTTATCTATATATACCAATGGCTCTGGTCAGATGTCTCTCTTGATACATTTTGCTCACTGGTCAGCAGGCTTACGGTATTTAATAGAATCAGGAGACTGGTTACCTTAGATACTCGAGTATAGCGCGACCCAAATATAACGCGATGGATAGAGATTTATTATGGAAATGAGGGAATACTCAAGACTCGAATGTAACGCGAGGAACAAAATTTTACTGTACCGGTAAACCATAAAAATCCTTCCAGGTTCTCTTAACACAGTCAGGCTCCCCCTCAGGCCAGGGTGCTCTGCTCTAGAATGATTGCAGTTGTTACTAAGTATGAAGCCGCCGGCCATCCGTCTTCTTTACTAGCCGTTAGATGGCCGGCGGAGGCGAGCGAGGTGAATGATTTGCTTAAATCGAGGGTGCCCTCTGGCTGTGATGGATCCCACCTCTCCCGAATCCGGGAGTTCCTGAAGTGTTTGCAAGCATCAGGGAGCTCACATTCACTTCAGCGAGACTACCGGAACGTCCGGTATACTTGGGAGCAAGTCAAGTTTTTTTGTTTTTTTTTTTCACGCGATGCAGATGTCTTGAATATAACGCTCCCCCTCTTATTAAAATAAGGTACATTTTTGTCACCAAAATCTAGCGGTATACTCTAGTATCTACAGTAAGCGTCTCCTAATTTTCACACGAACTGATCAGAAGGCTCATGGTTTTCAATATGATCGGGATACTATTTGAGGGGGTCTTGGAACCAAATTACTGATTTTCAGTGGGATCAAGTTACTGGTTAAGGGTCTCTTGATTTTCAATCACAATAGTCCGAAGGCTCACGGTTTTCAATGGGATTTGAACACTTTTTGAGGGGTTTCTTGGATCCAAATTATGGGTTTTCATTTAGATTGGGACAGTGGTTAATTTTCCCACACATTAGCCAGAAGACGCATGGTTTTTGTCACAGTCCACCCGGGGTACCTATATTGCACAGCCTGGTCCTAACAGCCTTTGTCCTGCAATGTTTTTGTATTTGGTTCCAATCCGGGGTTTACCTCAGCCCAGTGCCACGTCCAGGCTCCTGGAGATCCAGCCTGGGTTTTCCCGTCCAGCCTAGGAGTTCCAGCTGAGGCCCATCTATGATTCAACCTCCTTAAAAGGCAGAGAGACTGAACCAGCAGTGGTTCTGCATTGTGCTCCCTGACTGAGGTCATCTGGACGTGTGTAAACCTGCTCCTGCTAAATCCATCTGTCTACCTTGTTGTTTCTGGATACATCTGCCTGTGCAAGGGACTTTCAGCGATCGCTACCTGTGGATTACAATTGATTACCACCGTCTCTGACCTTTTGATCCCAACGTACCACTGTCAGCTATCTGGATTTATTGCTAGTGGACCCTGTCTGCAGTCTGGGACTGCATAGTCCACTATCCTGACTCTCCATCCAAGAACTCTCCCGGGACTTTCTATATTTCTTTATTCATTCAGTGCCTGCTGCCAAGGCCTATTTAAGTTTCATTAAACTTATTCATTGTGTGATTCCTGTCTGGCCTCCCCTCTGTGTCGCCGCCTGCTGGGCTCTCACCTGACCCGCACACGCCACGTGACAGTTTTTCAATATGAGTTGAACACTCTTTGATGGGTTCTGGGATTTCAATAGGTTTTTGTGCTGGTTTAGGTGGGAGTGGGGCAGTGGCCACCAAACGACTCGTTTTCAAAGGGATTGTGATACTGGTCAATGATCTCCCACATTTCAATTGAATTGTGGCCCTGGTCAGGAGTCTCCTGGCTCTCAATATGACTGAGACGTTGGTTCTGGGGCTTGTAGTTATAGTAACTGATGAGGAAGCTCCTTTTTTCGTTGTGATGGTATGTTGATCAGGAGGATCACGGTTAGGATCAGGTCAATGGTCAAGTGTGTCACGGATCCCTCTGATTACCAGAAGTGTGGTCCCTTTACGCAGACCGCTCTCTACCCTTCCGATCCTTGAATGGTCGGCGAAACTAGAAAGACAATTAACCAGACAATAGATAGACAAGGGGTAACACCAGACAGAGGTATGGAATAGAGTATCGTCACGAATCCTTCTGACTACCAAGATATATATCTCTTTCTGTAGCTCCCTTTCTACTCTTCCGATCCTTGAATGGTCGGCAAAGCTATGTAGACAATGAAGCAGGTAACAGACAAAGAAAGGGAAATACCAGACAGGGGTACAGAACAGATCACCAGTCCTCCCTAGGACTTTAGTAATAGCAGAGGTAATCTGATGCGTGCTTAGGGTGCCACATAGACTGACCTCAGTACCAACGTTAAGGGCAGAACCTAGAGCAGAGTAAATGCCAATACCAGGGGTCATACACAGGAGGGTTCGTTTGCCAATGCCAAGGGTCATACACAGGAGGGTTCGTTTGCCAATGCCAAGGGTCATACACAGGAGGGTTCGTTTGCCAATGCCAAGGGTCATACACAGGAGGGTTCGTTTGCCAATGCCAAGGGTCATACACAGGAGGATTCGTTTGCCAATGCCAAGGATCATACACAGGAGATAGCCAAAAATCACAAGAGCTCTGCGGGAGGTGAATACCACGTCAGGGCACCGGTGTATGGGAGAGACTGGGTTTTAAACCCGGCGGGTCCGCGTCACAGCGCCAGGCCCCGCCCCTCGGCGTCCCACGTGAGCGGGCACGGAAGCGCTTACATTCGGCGCCTGGCCAGCGAGCAGCGAGGAAGCTGCTGCCAGGCGCCCCATCCCCTGAGCCACCGTGACAGAACCCCCCCCTCCAGGGGCGGCCACTGGACGACCCCCAGGGGCACGGGGATGCGCTAAATAGAAGGCCTTCACTAGCCTAGGAGCATGGACTTCCGCAGCCGGTACCCAAGAACGATCCTCCGGACCGTACCCCACCCAATCGACCAAATACTGCAAGGACCCCCTAGACAGCCTGGCACCCAGAATGGCCTGAACTTCGAATTCCTCCTCGCCCTCCACAGAGACAGGAGGCGGTGGAGCATGGACTTTGGTGTACCGGTTACATAACAGCGGCTTCAAAAGGTTCACATGGAATACATTGTGTATTTTAAAATGGGGGGGTAACGCCAAAGCATAGGAGACAGGGTTGAGTCGCCGTAGTATCTTATAGGGGCCGATATACCTAGGAGCCAACTTCATGGAAGGCACTAAGAGCTTGATGTTACGTGAAGACAGCCAAACCCTGTCCCCAACTTGATACACGGGTGCCTGCCTCCTGTGTCTGTCGGCCTTAGTTTTCTGGATGGCACTACTTTCCTCCAGTGCCCGTCTCACTCTCCCCCAAGTCTCTTTCAATGATGCCAGTTGTTTATCTAAAGCAGGAATCGTGGAATCAGGAAACGTATCGGGGAGCACGGGAGGATCAAAGCCATAAACAGTGAAGAAAGGAGAATGACCTGTGGATTCACTTACTGCGCTGTTAATAGCATATTCTGCCCACGGTAGCAGATCTGACCAGTTATCTTGTTGTTCTGAGATGAAGCACCTGAGATATTTCTCTACGTTTTGGTTTGCTCGTTCTGCTGCTCCGTTGGTCTGGGGGTGATAGGCCGAAGAGAAAGAGAGGTCTATCCCCACGTTCTTACAAAACCCTCTCCAGAATCCTGAGATGAATTGGGTCCCCCTATCAGAGACTATCTCCCGAGGGACACCGTGAATGCGGACCACATTGGCAATGAATATGGGCACCAGTTCAGCTGCCGAAGGTAGTTTCTGAAGAGGAACATAGTGACCCATCTTGGAAAATCGATCTATGATCGTAAGTATCACTGTATTCCCTCTTGACTCAGGTAACTCTACGATAAAATCCATGGCTACATGTGACCAGGGTCGTTCGGGGATCGGCAAAGGCTGGAGTAAGCCAATGGGTGCGGTTTTGGGACTTTTCTGCCTTGTGCACACTTCGCACACGGCAATGTAATCTTTGACATCTCGGCGCAATGTGGGCCACCAGAGGAGTTTACTGATACTAGACACAGTCTTGGTGATACCCATATGCCCGGAAGTTTTATTATCATGATAGATGTTAAGTACTTCCTCTCTTTCGTTCTCAGGTACAAAGAGTCTCGCAGGAGGTTTTCCCCCAGGAGCTGCGCCCTGGACGGTCTGCAACCTTTTCATTAGAGGAGACGAAACACTAATCGTGGTAGCGGCTATAATCCTCTCCTGGGGTACAATGGGATGCTGATCTTGGATATTATGTTCATAAGACTCATACTGTCTCGACAATGCGTCTGCTTTGATGTTTCTGGACCCAGGTCTATAGGTGAGTACGAAATTAAAACTTGAAAGAAACAATGACCATCTCTCGCTGTCTGGAGTTTAAACGTTTGGCATCTCCAATGTACGTGAGATTCTTATGGTCGGTTATGATAACAATGGGGTCCTTAGACCCTTCTAATAAGTATCTCCATTCAGCCAAGGCCGCGATGACTGCTAACAATTCTCTATTTCCAATGTCATAGTTCTTCTCTGCGGGGACAACTTCCGAGAATAGAAGCCGCATGGATGCAAGGGTTTGTCAGGAGCCTCCCTTTGGGACAAGACTGCACCAAGACCTAGTTCGGAGGCGTCAACTTCTACTTGGAAAGGCAGAGCCGGATCTGGATGCCGGAGAACACAGGGCAGTAGTAAAGGCTTGTTTTAGTGCCTCAAAGGCTTGAGTGGCTTGAGGTGTCCATTTCTGGTTTCCCACCCCTTTCTTTGTCATAGCCGTGAGGGGGGCCACCAAGGCCGAAAAATCTTTAATGAACCTTCGGTAATAGTTCGTAAACCCCAGAAACCTCTGAATGGCTTTAAGTCCTTGGGGTAGAGGCCAGTCAAGAATAGCTGAGAGCTTCTTGGATCCATTTGAAAACCCCCAGGAGTTATAATATAACCAAGGAATTGCACAGTTACTATGTCGAATAGACATTTTTCTAGCTTACAGTACAATCCAGCCTTCAATAGTTTTTTCAACACTTGTTTCACGTGGACATGATGAGTGTCCACATCAGGAGAGTATATCAGGATATCACCCAGATATACTATGACGAATTCTTGCAGAAAATCCCTTAGAGTGTCGTTTATAAGGTCCTGAAAGACGGCTGGCGCATTACACAACCCAAAAGGCATCACCAGGTATTCATAATGCCCGCTACGTGTATTAAAAGCCGTTTTCCATTCGTCTCCCTTTTTAACCCTGACCAGGTTGTACGCTCCGCGTAAATCAAGCTTAGTATAGACACGAGCCCCTTTTAATCGGTCAAACAATTCTGTTATGAGAGGTATGGGATATGCATTTCTTATAGTGATCCTATTTAAACCCCTATAGTCGATGCAAGGTCGCAGATCTCCCTCTTTCTTGGAAACAAAAAAGAAACCTGCTCCTGCTGGAGAGGAGGACCGTCTAATGAATCCTCGTCCAGATTCTCCCTTATATATTCCTCCATAATGTCGTTCTCCCTTTGTGACAAAGGGTATACGTGACCCTAGGAGGCATCGTACCGGGGAGCAAGTCAATGGCACAGTCATATGGACGATGTGGTGGTAGGACCTCAGTCCTGGCTTTAGAGAACACCTCCTTTAATGCCAGGTAACATTCCGGAACCTCCGTGGACAAAGGAGGCTGTGGGCAATATTGAGGCTACCAATCACATTAACTGTGCCTAGGCACTTAGACTGACAACTCTGACCCCAACATTTTATGTCTCTCTGGACCTAATCGACTACTGGGTTGTGCTCTGTTAGCCATGGAAACCCAAGGACGACAGGACATGAGGGTGATTCAATGATTTGAAATCTTATTGTCTCCTGGTGTAAAACTCCTACTTTCATACATACATCGACTGTATCGTGAGTGATATATGGACATGCCAGGGGTTACCATCTATGGCCTCCACCCTTAGAGGTCTTTCCCTGAGAACCAGTGGTATGAGGTTTTTGGCAGCAAAATCTTATCCATAAAATTGCCTGAGGCCCCAGAGTCCAAAAACGCCTCAGTCTTGAGGTGAACCCCCTCCCAGGTTAGGGAGACCGGTAACAGAATCCTGGATTTTTTTCTCATTATCCACAAAGGAGGCACACAGAGAACCGACAACCTGGGTGTCTCCTGTTCTGAATCCCACTCTGCTATGTTCAGCCCTGCCAACCCTGGGTCTCTGAGGACATTGAAGGCGGAAGTGATCTGCCCCTGCACAATAAAAGCAGAGCCCCTTTTTCTCTTCTGTGCGCTTTTTCTGCTTCTGAAATACCTGTCCTCCCTATTTGCATGGGTTCAACGACGGTAAATTCTGTTTTTACATTCTCCGAACCACCTGATGTACTGGGGTGTCTGGGTAACGAGGGTAAAGGAGGCAAGACCCTTCTGGGTCTATCTCTGGGGTGTCTCCTTTCCCTGATTTGATCGTCCATGGCTATACAGAAATCTATCAGGTGGTCCAGACTTTCTGGTAATTTTAAGGGAGCCAGTTCAAACATAAAAGCCTCGTTCAAGCCTTCGGTAAAGGCTAAGGTTAAAAACGTCGTTCGGCCAAAGTACTTCAGAAACCAAAGTCTTAAACTCTATGGCATAATCGGCGACCCTCTTATTACCTTGTTTGATGTGAAACAAGGACCTACCCGCATTGGTAGCCCTTCTAGAGGGATCAAAGGTACGTTTTAACTCAGAGGTAAAACCCTCATAGTCATAAATGAT
Source organism: Leptobrachium leishanense (assembly GCA_009667805.1). NCBI lineage: Eukaryota > Metazoa > Chordata > Amphibia > Anura > Megophryidae > Leptobrachium > Leptobrachium leishanense. The sequence goes on from CM019072.1 coordinate 3,328,428, forward strand.
GGGTTTCTTATTTTCCCACAACGGCGTAGCCCACAATAAAGCTTTTTCTGTTAAATGATTAATCAGATATCCTACTTTGGCTTTATCAGACATACAAGAACCTGGATTGTTCTCAAACAAAATCTCGAGTTGAGTCAAAAACCCCCGACATAGGCTTGGTGTACCATCATAGCGTAGGGGTGCCTTCATACTAAGCCTATGTCCTTCAGGGGGGACGGGACTGACCCTAGGTAACACTGGATCTGGAGGGTTTTGTGATACCTGTATTGGACCGATTTAACAGGGTTTGCAGAGCGAGAGAAATCTGGTCCATCCTATGGTCTTGTTCCTCTTGTCTGGCTGCGATACGTGCCAGCTGGTTAGAGAGGTCTGCGGGATCCATAGGCCCTGACGTAATGTCACGGATCCCTCTGATTACCAGAAGTGTGGTCCCTTTACGCAGACCGCTCTCTACCCTTCCGATCCTTGAATGGTCGGCGAAACTAGAAGACAATTAACCAGACAATAGATAGACAAGGGGTAACACCAGACAGAGGTATGGAATAGAGTATCGTCACGAATCCTTCTGACTACCAAGATATATATCTCTTTCTGTAGCTCCCTTTCTACTCTTCCGATCCTTGAATGGTCGGCAAAGCTATATAGACAATGAAGCAGGTAACAGACAAAGAAAGGGAAATACCAGACAGGGGTACAGAACAGATCACCAGTCCTCCCTAGGACTTTAGTAATAGCAGAGGTAATCTGATGCGTGCTTAGGATGCCACATAGACTGACCTCAGTACCAACGTTAAGGGCAGAACCTAGAGCAGAGTAAATGCCAATACCAGGGGTCATACACAGGAGGGTTCGTTTGCCAATGCCAAGGGTCATACACAGGAGGGTTCGTTTGCCAATGCCAAGGGTCATACACAGGAGGGTTCGTTTGCCAATGCCAAGGTCATACACAGGAGGGTTCGTTTGCCAATGCCAAGGGTCATACACAGGAGGATTCGTTTGCCAATGCCAAGGATCATACACAGGAGATAGCCAAAAATCACAAGAGCTCTGCGGGAGGTGAATACCACGTCAGGGCACCGGTGTATGGGAGAGACTGGGTTTTAAACCCGGCGGGTCCGCGTCACAGCGCCAGGCCCCGCCCCTCGGCGTCCCACGTGAGCGGGCCCGGAAGCGCTTACATTCGGCGCCTGGCCAGCGAGCAGCGAGGAAGCTGCTGCCAGGCGCCCCATCCCCTGAGCCACCGTGACAAAGTGGCACCTAATTACCAGTAGGAATGATTCCCTGGTCAGTAGACGCTGGTTTTCAATATGATTGGGAAGCTCGGTAAAGGGGCTCTTGGTCCTGGTTTTCTGTAGGGTTCGGACTCTGAATGATTTTCATTTTGATTGGTACACTGGTTAATTGGCTCCTAATTATCAAGAGGATTGAGACATTGATCAAGAAGCTCCTGGTTCCCATTCTGTTTTGGCGATTCAACTTGCTTTTCATTGTTCTTTTTTAAAAATAATTTTTGGATTACAGATTATGGTTTGGTGTCTTCCATATGTTTGTCATGAGCTCATTGTCAAGGGGTAAAAAGACTCTGTTATGTAAATGAGTTTCGACTTGCTACACACACAAACCTACATAAAACGTTCATTGCAAGCATTCCAAGGGACCATTAGACACAGCCATTGCAAGATCACACAAGCACCTACTGTGACAATATCATAATTCCTATATCGAAGTAGCATGTGGTTTTGTGGCACCATTTCCAGCGACATCACAAAATATTCAAAGGAGGACAGTATTAGAATAGTTTCACTCTTGGTAGGTCTATTATTGTCAAGTTAATAAGCTCAATATTCTGGAGGAATTGCTCAACTATCTGTGTAAAACACGTCCCTTTACTTGCCTGAGAGGAGCGAAACGCGTCAAATAACTCAATGACTGTCAATACAGGAAAAAAATCTTTAAAAGGTTTGAAGCTTCCAAGTTCGGAGAAGTGGTTGTATCCACCAGTGAGCATTGGACATGTCCACGTGTTAATGTTGGTGTCTTTCATTGTCCACCTTGATTGTTCAAACTGTGAAACAAAATTCCATGTAGCCACATCTGTGGACATCCATCCAGGGCCTCTAGGAACAGACCTCACTTTGTGGTAAACATAAATAAGATATTCTGTCAGATTGCTCCCATTCCACATGTCCCGTCGCTCTCCTAAATTCCTCAGCTAGACTTTCCAGCACTTTTAAACTTTTGTCCCTGCGAGTGACACAACAGTTTCTTTGTGAAGGCACTTTTTTGATGATTACACACCCCTTCGAAGACTTTGCATGAATCGCTGTTTGTTCTAATGTTTCATGCATTTAAAAAGGGGCTGACAATGAAACGCATAAACACGTTTTTTTTTGCACATCGCTCTATCCTTTGAACCAGCGGCCTTTGAAAGTCCGTGTCACGGAGTAACCGGGCGGTTTATGTTTTAACAAGAGACGTCGCATTCAACAGTTCGGAAACCCGGCCGTTCAGTCTATGTTATACCTTGCAATCCACTCTGTGTGTTTTTGAACATTGTACATTTCCATTCAAATAGTGGTTTGTCTGATCAAATGTCACTCAAGACTGTCACAAAAAGAATGTATGACTTTCCATGGAATGAATTGTGAAGACCTGCTCCGAAAGGATTAGCCCTGGCTACTTCTTAATTCTCATCTGTACACCAAGTGAAAGGACAAAAGCAAGTCTTTGTTGGAAACAATTGTGTTTTTTTTTTTTTCCTTTTTTTCTCTTGGAATTTCTGTATACTATTACATGTCTCTTAACTCCTTCTTTGTGCTCGTTATTAAAATTGTGAATGCTAAATTTCCATACGAGAGAGAAGATTTGCCCACTCAAGGACAGAGGAGACAAATAAAAGACATTCTTGGTCAAATGTTACAGACACAATAGATTCGGAAAGTTTAATAAGAAATTGAGCGTTTTTTTTTTTCTTTTAATGCCAGGCCTGTAGATATTTATTAGCTAAATAGTTGTCAGCCGAGGGTCCCTGAATTTATTAAATGGGTCGGGAAATAACACGGGGGCCTCCAAACAACTCTACTAATTAATAATAAAAATATTTTTAAAAATGGTGAGGTCCACTTATTTTAAAATGACCCCAGGTAAGTCGATCTGGACAATTTTACAGTATATTCATAAAACGTCTGTAAATGATGTGCTGCTTTGTGATGGGTAAGCTATATACACTACTCAGTTGTACAGAAAACAAGCTGATTCGGACTCCGATGAATGGGTTCAATGACCCAATGTGTTGAGTGCAATGTAGGCGGAAGGACAGAGAGATGGCGAAGGTAACAAATCATATCTGTACATCAGGGATCTGAAACTCTGGCCCCCCAGATGTTTTCTTGCCTACAATTCCCAGAATTTTTTCGGATGTGATAAATGCCCAGTAAGTCATTGGAGGTGTAGTTCTGAAACAACTGGAAGGACTGGAGTTTGAGATTCCTGCTGTGCACATTCGATGCGTGGTGTTGTGCGTTATCGCTTAAAAAAGGTCCTCTGTGCAGGGCCGAAAACTTGTGGCTCCATAGCAAAGCTCCACTCCTTAACAAGTCTTGAGTGACTGGTTCTTCTGTTCCTTGGAAGGAATTTCTTGCGGTTGATGACCCTGGGAATGCTGGAACCTTGGCTGGTAGAGTAAAACATATCTCGTGTGCCCTTCTTCTGTAGATTGATGTTGTAAGTGTGGCAGTGAGTGAGATGGGTGTGTATTTATGTGATTATGAGGGGTGGGTGTATGTTTGTGAGTGTGTGGTTGGCTTGGGGAGATGGAGGTGCCAACTGTTTCCCCCAGGGGGCACAAAGAATTATGTGGTGGCCTACTTGACTTAGGAGTTTTGAGGTATGCTCAGGTGCCATCCCTGACACTAATATTTTACCCTAGTGACGCTGGTTAGGTATCAATGAGCAACCGTTGGTTGCTCACCACTTACGTGATATGCCACTACATCGGCACCAAGTTGGGTGATTGCCTTGGGTGGTATGGGGGTCATTATGAGCTCCATTTGTATTTACTTACTTTTATACTATTTTACTTATTAATTGCTTATAAATATTTAATTAATATTAATTTTATATTATTAATGTATTACAATTAATAATGTAATAATGTTTAATATTAAATATTAAATTGAATAATATAAAAGTATTATATATTTATATATATATATATATAATATTATTAATATTAATAATTTAATATAGTAATATTAATATAAAAGTATTATATATATATAATATTAATATTCATAATTTAATATAGTAATATTAATAATATAAAAATATTAATATTAATGTTAAATTTATATTAATTTTATATAATAGATACAATATATATACTTAGTAAAATAAGTTATAAATAAGTAATTAATATTATTATTATTTTTTGTTATTGCTACCCAGTCGGCACTAATTTAACCCTGATTATTTGTCTGCTAGGGGCTTCCATTTTTGGAGGCAAATACAGTTCATTCCGCAATTTGTTTCCTCTGACCTGAATTTTATGGACAAATGAAATCGCGGCATGAACAAAATTTGATTTGTTAGAATAAAAAAAAAAAACGGACAAATATTTGGAGGAACTGATTTTTTTTTTTTCACCGCGGACAAATTTAATCCTCACTTTTGATGTCCTGGATAAATGATACACGTCTCTTTCCTGCATACTCATTCGCTACCAGGCTTCCTCTCGGGCGAGAGCTCGTCATGCTGTAAAGCTCCGTATTATGGCGCGGACGGCAAGAGCTTATTCTGTATGTCGACTAAATCTCAATATCTGCAAGCATTATTTTTTTTTTTAGTACACGTTACTTCCGACAGCTTATACATTTTGTATCCAGCGGGAAAAAAAAATATTTTTTTTTTTGTATAAAATTCCGGTAAATCTGGTGAACAGCCTGGGAACATTTGTAATGTTTTTTTTTTTCCTACTCGCGATGTAGTAATGGCGTGAAGCTACTTACTATGATGAACAAGTTAAACGCCTTTCCTCCTTGCAGGGGGTAAAGGAGCAGTTTCTATCTTAGGGAACACAGTGCTAAAATCTGCATCATAAAATGAGATAATTGCCATGGGAGACGGGTATTAGCTATAATTGATTTCGGGAATATATCGAGCTAGATTAGTACATTTCAATTTATGATTCTAAATGGCAAAAACATTTTTCCTTATAAAAGTATAGATTTTTCTTCTCTAGGTTATATGTATTGCGTTTTATTTATATAGTTTTCAGTATAGTTTTATAAATATTAACGGCGTGCCTCCCACGTTTCCCTATTTTTAGTTCCAAATCGCTCTGTCCCTCTTTTTTAGGGGCTGTTTGATATATTCAGGGTGTGCAGGTGCCTATTTTTTAGGGTCTCGTACATGTACTGGAGGTTTGTGGGTGTCATTTTAGGGGCTCCTCCATATATTTGGGGAGTACCCCCTTTTTAGGAGCCCCATCATTTATTCAGGGTAGGCAGGTGTTATTTTAGAAGCCCCTCCATATATTTGGGTGGGTGAGTGTCTTTTTAGGGGCTCAATATATATTCAGGGTATGCAGGTGTTTTTTTTAGGGGCCTCTCCCTATATTTGGGGTGGGCGAGTGTCTTTTCAGGGGCTCCTCAATATATATTTTGGGTGTGTGGGTGGATTTTTAGAGGCTAATCCATATATTCTGGGTGTGTTTATTTTTAAGGGCCCCTCCATATATTTGGGGTGTGCAAGTGGCTTTTTAGGGGTTCATCCATATATTCAGGGTGTGTGAGTGTCTTTAGGGGCTTCTCTATATATTCAGGGTGTGCGGGTGTCTTTTTAGGGGCTTCTCCTTATATTCAGGATGTGTGGGTGTCTTTTTAAGGGCTCCTCTATATATTCAGGGTGTGTGGGTGTCTTTTTAGGGGCTCCTCTATATATTCAAGGTGTGCGGGTGTCTTTTTAGGGGCTCCTCCATTTATTCAGGGTGTGTGGGTGTCTTTTTAGGGACTCCTCCATTTATTCAGGGTGTGTGGGTGTCTTTTTAGGGACTCCTCCATATATTCAGGGTTTGTGGGTGTCTTTTTAGGGGCTCCTCCTTATATTCAGGGTATGTGGGTGTTTGTTTAACAAATCCTCCATATATTTAGGGTGTGCTGGTGTCTTTTTAGGGACTCCTCCATATATTCAGGGTGTGTGGGTGTCTTCTTAGGAGCTCCTCCATATATTCAGGGTGTGTGGGTGTCTTTTTAGGGGCTCCTCCATGTACCGGCTGGGTGGAGTAGAGGTAACGTCATTGCTCTATAACTGTGGAGAGAGACTGTGGAGACACAGGTTCGATCCCAGCAAGAGCACCTCTCCAGTAAGTGTCCTTGGGCAAGACACCTAACGGTACATACTCGCCACCCAGGACATACTTGAAAACGAGAGAAATCTCAATGTATCCTTCCTGCTAAAATCGTTTCTCCAAAAAAATAATTTGGGATGTGCGGGTGTATAAAAGAACCGCACAGCAATAAAACTCCCAGCAACGAGTCTGTAATCTATTCAGTGTAATGAAGACACTTTACTCTTGATCTAAATTCTATTTTTATTGACATAAATGTCTCAGATTGAATTGCCATTTGAAAAGTGTGACAATAGTCTGGTTTCTGGCCCCGCCTCCAGCGACATCCTCCCTAAAACACAAGGGTCCCTTTTTGGCCATTTGGAATGTTGGCAGGTGAGGTTGAAGGATAAAAATCTGATATACTGTATCCTGACTGATGCAGGAATCCTCTCTCTGTGTCAGGTTATGAACGCGATTGGTAACTGAATCAGTGATATCACCTATCGAGGCTTTTTGATTTTTCTTTTTTAGTGGAAATATGCAAAAAAAAAAGGTCTTTGATAAAGCTGGAGTACATAAAGCCACTATTGCATGAATATAAATAAAATGAACTGGTTACAATCACCGTACCTCTGTTCCATCCAAAGTAACAATAGGAGAGGATAGCGCTGCGTGTGATTTGATGGCCCTTTTTATATTTGTAATCGTATAATTGCAGATCTAAAGTAGCCGTTCTGTATTTGCAGAAATTAACTTTCCTGGCGGCCGGCCATGCCTCATTCTGCATCGGAAGAAGATCTCATTGTTAATTTCCTTGGTAATAAAATGCAAGGTACAGGCATAGAACCGTTTTGTGTCGTAAGAGAATGAGACGCCAGGCTTTTATTCCAAGGTACGAGCCTGGCACAAACAATTATCCTTTGACGTAGGGCGGGCGCCAAGGCTGGTGGACGACTATTACACATGTAGGAGAAAATGGGTCATTATACTCTTATCTTGTAGGTCAGTGGTTCCCAACCGCGGTCCTCAAAAACCCCTAGCAGGCCAGATTTTAAGGATCTCCTTGGGGAAATGCAGACTGAATCCTGCAATCACTGAGCAGCAAATCATATCCCCTGTGCTGTGCTTGAGCTATCCTGCAAACCTGACCTGTTGAGGATACTTGAGGACCACGGTTGGAAACCACTGTTATAAGTGATTTGACAGAGATAGTTTGGCCTCTGCATTCTGACCTGTTTGAATATATTGCATCATCAAAAGGCTTTTCATTATTTATTAATTAATTTATTTATAAAGTATTTTACCAGGAAGGATACATTGAGATTTCTCTCGTTTTCAAGTATGTCCTGGGTTCAAGAACATTGAATTGTTACAGTCGTAACGACGAGAAATACAAAGTAATAAAATGCAAGATATTAAAAACAGAACACAAATATACAGATTGACAGAAATAAACATGTAGGAAATATAGTCACTATGTTACATGTTTACAGGTGCATTCTGTATATAGTCACTATGTTACATATTTACAGGTGCATTCTGTATATAGTCACTATGTTACATGTTTACAGGCGCATTCTGTATATAGTCACTGTGTTACATGTTTACAGGTGCATTCTGTATATAGTCACTGTGTTACATGTTTACAGGTGCATTCTGTATATAGTCACTGTGTTACATGTTTACAGGTGCATTCTGTATACAGTCACTAAGTTACATGTTTACAGGTGCATTCTGTATATAGTCACTATGTTACATGTTTACAGGCGCATTCTGTATATAGTCACTGTGTTACATGTTTACAGGCGCATTCTGTATATAGTCACTGTGTTACATGTTTACAGGCGCATTCTGTATATAGTCACTGTGTTACATGTTTACAGGCGCATTCTGTATATAGTCACTGTGTTACATGTTTACAGGTGCATTCTGTATATAGTCACTGTGTTACATGTTTACAGGTGCATTCTGTATATAGTCACTATGTTACATGTTTACAGGTGCATTCTGTATATAGTCACTATGTTACATGTTTACAGGCGCATTCTGTATATAGTCACTGTGTTACATGTTTACAGGTGCATTCTGTATATAGTCACTGTGTTACATGTTTACAGGTGCATTCTGTATATAGTCACTGTGTTACATGTTTACAGGTGCATTCTGTATATAGTCACTAAGTTACATGTTTACAGGTGCATTCTGTATATAGTCACTGTTACATGTTTACAGGTGCAGTCTGCATATAGTCACTGTGTTACATGTTTACAGGCTCATTCTGTATATAGTCACTGTGTTACATGTTTACAGGTGCATTCTGTATATAGTCACTGTGTTACATGTTTACAGGTGCATTCTGTATATAGTCACTGTTACATATTTACAGGTGCATTCTGTATATAGTCACTTACATGTTTACAGGTGCATTCTGTATAGTCACTATTTTGCATGTTAACAGGTGAATTCTGTATATAGTCACTTATATGTTTACAGGTGCATTCTGTATATAGTCACTATGTTACATGTTTACAGGTGCATTCTGTATATAGTCACTATGTTACATGTTTACAGGTGCATTCTGTATACAGTCACTAAGTTACATGTTTACAGGTGCATTCTGTATATAGTCACTATGTTACATGTTTACAGGCGCATTCTGTATATAGTCACTGTGTTACATGTTTACAGGCGCATTCTGTATATAGTCACTGTGTTACATGTTTACAGGCACATTCTGTATATAGTCACTATGTTACATGTTTACAGGCGCATTCTGTATATAGTCACTGTGTTACATGTTTACAGGTCCATTCTGTATATAGTCACTGTGTTACATGTTTACAGGTGCATTCTGTATCAAGGTATATTAGCAGAGATCTCTTAACCCCTTCACTACCAAGTGATTTTCCAAAAAAACATTGTCAGAAACCAGTGTTGTTTTGTAAAATCACTTTTAATTAATTTAAAGTAATAAATATTTGAGCTTATACCCATTGTACTTCTTACTGTAAATAACCTATTTTTGGTCAGTAGATGGCGCCATCTACTGCTAAATTGAGTTAGAGGTTTGAGTGGCTGGTCTATTTTCTTCTATTTCTCCCTGCATCGGCTGCTGAAAGCCCGATATTTCACAGCATTCAGCAGCTGATTTTACAGTTTTAGCTCTATGGGCATTATGCCCACAGGGCTAAAACTTTGTTTGCAGCAAGCTAATTTTAATTGCTTTGGGCTGCAGATTAGTTTATCTCAATATCTCGATATAGGGGCACCAGATGGTGGCTGGGTCTCACCTGCCATTCCAGTAAATTAATGTGCTGTCGATCTGTAAAATAAAATGTTATATTGAAAAACGTTCTCATACTCACCTGCTCCACGCTCCCTCGCCATCCTTCTCTGTCCTCCACTATTTTTTTTTTCAGCTCGCCGGCTGCTGTGTGTGTGAATCATAACAAAGACAGCAGCGGCAGCACTGAGCCAGCCTAGCTTACGCAATTTGCATAGCTGAATGCTATGCTAATTGCGTAGCTCAAGCTGGCTGAGTGATTCAGACTGATGTCTGCAGCGAGCCTCTGGCGCTGCCTACTACCTGAATCAACGCACTTCAGTGCCTCAAAGAGGCACTGAGAGCAATTGAAGTGCTTGAGCCAATGGGAAAGCACCATTGATCTCAAGCCATTCAATTTAAAAAAAAAAAACAGGGCCTCCCATGGATTGATTGACGCAGGACAGTCATGTGACTGTCCTCATCAATCATGGGGGCGTTGCCACGTGGGGGGGCAGAGCAGCTCAGAGCATGTGTGTGCTACTGGGGGGGTGGCTGACTGCCTGGGTAAGTATAATTCTGGGGTCTGCCTGGATACATATAATTCTGGGGTCTGTGCTGCTGGATACATATAATTCTGGGGTCTGTGCTGCTGGGTACATATAATTCTGGGGTCTGTCTGCGCTGGGTACATATAATTCTATGGTCTGTGCTGCTGGGTACATATAATTCTGGGGTCTGTGCTGCTGGGTACATATAATTTTAGGGTCCTGTGTATATCTGGCTCTGATACTAGCCAGTGTGTTACGTCCTCGGCTCCCGCGGCGTTGCATGGGGGGTCTGGACACACTTCTGGCTCACTAGCTGATCGAGTGCCAGCACTTGGTGATGGCCGATTGGCGTCTGAGGGGACGGGGCCTGGCGTGGTCACGAGGAGCCGCCGGGTTTAAAACAGGGCGCGAGAGATTGCTCAGTGCCCTGACATGGAGTTAAGTTCCCGCATCGCTTGATTCATTGTGCTTGTATTTACCAGTTGCCGACCCATTTCTGTCTGAGGATCCTGCTCTCGTTTTTGACCCGGCTATTTCTTTTGACCATTCTCTTTGCTGATTCCCTGTTGGTGTTCGGTAAAGCGGTTTTATGTTTCATTGCATATGTCTTGGTTGGGGGTCTGCCCGCCACCTTGGCGAACCCACCTCTCGCTTTCTGCCGCAGTTGAGTTCATTGCCAGGTTTAAGTCCTAATCACAAGGCATCCGATTGTGTTACTATTTGCCGTGCAAGGAGATCAAGGGAAATTACCAGCGGTTTGTGTTCTGCCCTGCTCGGTTGCTACCAAACCATTAAGTCTGCTGATTGCGTGACTGCCCTGCAGACTGCACAATTCATTAACCGCAGCAATACTCTGTGTATTAACCGCATCAATACTCTGTGTATAAACCGCTGTGCATATAACTATATTCATGTACCCAGGTTATGTTTACAGTTGACTGAAGTTTATGGGTCTGCACTAAGTGATCTTTTGGTCTTGAAACCGTTTGAGGTTAGGTGCTACTCAGGCTTGTCGTTATCCTCCCTGGCTAGTGAGATCAGGTCAATTAATCCATTCTGCTCTGTAACCTGGTATCTGATAAGTCTGTCCATTACGATCCCAACTACGCTACTCCAGTGTGAGCGCTATAGCGCCTGTTACACAGTGCCTCACCAGCCACTGACCTCACCGCACATCATTGCTTTAGACTGGGGGGGAGATTTGTTGGCGTCTGGGAGGTTATTCCATTTTGTTCTTTTTATTGAAAATATTACATTTTGCCATGAGAAAAAAAAAACAACAAATAAAGCGGAATAATGACATAATAATGAAAAAAGGGTATGTTAGATGCGATAAGGGGTAAGGTAACAAAATGCTGAGCAGCAAAGCACCCACTGCACAAATCACTCTCACGGCTCTGCTGCACTAATACATATGCAGCTCTAGTTTTTAACGGCTGGGTTGGAACAGGTCCGAGGTACGGGGAAAGGTACATGTAAAGAAACAGGGAGAGGCGAGACACTCAACCCTAACTTATAGGGCAGAACATGGCCGTCTTTAACGCGGGGCAAAAGGGGCAGCTGCCCCGGGCCCAGTCACTTGAGGGGCCCAAAGCAGCTGCCCCCTTGGGCCCGCGGCAAAGACCGCCAGCGCCGCTGAAAATGACTTGTGCACTGGAACCGAGTCCGCTCCGTATGATGAAGCTGCCGGCGGCCCTGCGGCGCCATCTGGCTGTGTGTGCAGTGTCATCAATGATTCACGGAGGGCCCGGGGTGGCAGCAGGCAGGCGCAGATCTGCTGCAGCGCCAGCGTGCGTGCCTTCCTTCCAGCCGACACAAGGCTGGGAACGGCACACACGCTGTTGGCGCCGCCCTCTTCACGTACCACGTACTACATGGTGGCTGCATTTACAGGAGCCACTCAGAGACCCAGGCCCAGCAAGCACTGTCTGCAGCACTGACACGCTATTCAGATAAGGTCGGTGGCTCATATATGGTTGACACTGCTGCCTACAGAACAGCTAAAGTCAGTTGGGGTCAATACGATAGGTTATAAAAATGAAAATACAGTACGTTATACATACACTGAGGGTCACGGGTGTTATACAATAGAGCGACTAGCGCTAAGCAGTTGTTAATATATTTAGTGCACAGTGATTAAAAATCGTAATACAATGTGTAGCAGATAAACTATGTAATGCCTCATCGTTGTCTGAGTCAGATGAAGATGATGTAAGTTTCTGCACCTTGTAAGTCTTCTTCTTAAGGTACCGCGGCTTTTGTCCTTGTACATTCCTATTACGGCAAACACGTTGGAGATGGCCCATTTTTCCACATTGATGACAAGGTTGATCCTTAAAGCGACAGGTTTTGGAGCCATGGTCTGTATTACCGCACCGGTAACAAGCTGGCGTGGGTTTGGGTCTGTATCTCCAGTTGGTTGTAGCAACTGCGGTTCTGAAAACGTCCTCTTTCACCCCTTCTTTGTGGATCTGAGGGTGCAATTCCTCCGTATCCCTGACAGCCATCTCCATGACTGATGCTATCTCAACTGCGCTTGTAAGGGTGAGTCCCTTTTCTGTCAGAAGTTTCCTTTGAATCGTTTCACTATTCAGTCCAGGACAAACTTGTCTCTCAAAGCTGTCGGTAGGTACTCCCCAAATGAACAGGTGGAGGCCAATTTGCGAAGGGTCACCACATAGGCTTTAATATCTTCGCCCGGCTGCTGCTGCCGTTGATAAAAACGAAATCTTTCTGCAATTTCCAGCGGTTTTGGCTGAAAGTGATCCTCTAATAGTTTCAGGAGTTCCTGTAGAGCCTTGCTTGCTGGTTTCTCAGGGAACAGAAGGTCTCTTAGAGTGTCATATGTGTTAGCCCCCACGGCTGTGAGAAACACTGCAACCTGTCTCTCAGGGGATATGGTGTTAGCACTGAAGTACTGCTCTAATCTCTCAGCCCAGGAGCTCCAGGAAGTTTTCTCTCCATCAAACTCAGTTAATGTGCCGTTCAGTGCCATGATCTTGCTGCTGGATGGCTGTGTGTGCTTTATCTGGCTTTATATCCCTGTTTTTTTTTTTTTTTTTTTCAGGCTGAGCAGACCTTTACAAATCTCATTCTCGTCGCCACTGTTATGATCTCTGCTTGTTCAGATATGAGGCTGGGCTGTCAGGTTCACCATTGCTTTATTGCAGGACACTTACTGTTATATACAGGCTTGGATAACTACAGGAACACAGGATCATGCATCTGCCTTTCATAACTGCATCACACTAACTGACCCTGAAGATGGCTGCCGTGCCCTCTGACCTGTGTCATCCTGGGCGGAGCCACTAGTTAAAGTGATAGCACAGGTTTAGTATAGTCAGCTATAACAGTTTCTTTCGTGTCTGACCCTAGCGTTAGTCTGACCCTAGCCTAAGAGAGGAAAATAGAATTCTGCTTCCAACCCAAGAGCTTACAATCTCTAAAATTCATCCCCTTTGAAGAGGCACTTAGTGAATTATCCAGGGGCACAAATCATCAGAAGACATGTGGAACAAAGCCAGACAAGGAAACCTACTCTTTCTGTGTGTGCGAGCGTGTTTTGCATTCCATATTGCATTCATGCTAAAGAGCAGGAAAATAGATAACGAGTAATTATAGTAAAGCATAAAAAGTTTATTATGAAAAATCACAGCGCTCTCCTATCCTCTGAACTGTTACAGGGGTCAGCAACCTTGGCTCTACAGATGTTTTAGAACTACATCTCCCATGATGCTCAGCTACTCATTAGATTGGGTGAGTCTCATGGTAAATGTAGGCCCAAAACATCTGTAGAGCCAAGGGTGCTGACCCTGCACGTGTATCACAGAGCTGCACAGGAATAAGACTCAGTCACAGTAATATAGTGTGTGTGTGAGAGTATTGCAGAACTTCGCCACAGCAATAAAACTCACAGTAATGTGCTGTGTATGGGTCACCGTAGGATCAGCAAAATGTAGTCGCCAAAGCACACCTTATTGCAAAGCACCGAAATTTTTGTGCTTTGTGAATAACCCCCATAGTAATGTACAGTGTGGGGGGGGGCCCAAAAAAATGTTTGCCCAGTGTCCAATCAATATTAAAGACGGGCCTGGGGCAGAAGCCAATGCATGCGGGCCATCATTAAGCAGTTTCTGTGCCAGTCGTGCAAGAAAACCATTACCATTACATTTTTAAATAGTAAATGAAAGTTTCTTAAAATGCGTAACATTATATTTATTTACACGTTTTCTTTATGACCTTGTAAGTTTATATCCTAGTATGTGAGTATTGAGTAATTTTGTTTGTTGCGCCTTACATCTGAATTGTAAAGTATACATACACCTCTGCTAACAGACCCTCAAAATCAGGGATGTCAAACCCCAGGCCCCCCACGGCACCCACAGTTAGCTTTTGGCTTCTATTCTTAGAAATCCTTGAATGCAAGAGATGGCCAGAAAACCATGGACTGATAGATCACAACATCTGGGGGGCCCGAGCTTGACTCCCCTGCTCGAAGTACTAATACTTTTTTTTTTTTGAGAAAGGATTTTACATTGAGATAGATACATTGAGATTTCTCTCGTTTTCAAGTATGTCCTGGGTGCAAGTATGTACCGTTAGGTGTCTTGCCCAAGGACACTTACTGGAGAGGTGCTCTTGCCAGGATCCGAACCTGGGTCTGCACGGATATAGAGCAGTGATGTTACCTCTACTCCACCCAGCCGGTACCTTTAGAAACAGACCTTTAAAATGTATATCATTATATTTATACACAACTTTCCCTCCAGGCTTTTAAAATGCACATCATTATGTCTATTTGCGTCTTTTCCAAAAATACCTCAAAATGCGTAACATTATCAGGGCTATTCAGAGAGAGGTGAATACCTTGAGAATTGCCGGGAGAATGAACAATCTTGACCAAATAGCCGATTTGGAAAGTGAGATAAATGGGAGAATTTTTCTGGTTTGGCTATTTTGACCTAGAATTTTCAATTCTCCAGTCATTCTCCTGGTTTTCACCTCTTTCTGAATAGCCCTGTATATTTTTTTAGACTTCGTTCCTCCAGATGCTTTTTTAATTTTTTTTTAATATTATTATTTTTTTTTTGTCTTGACTTACAGCAACATTGTAACAGATAGCGATGTTGGTAGGATGTGTTGTCAGGGTGGTATTATGTTATGGGACCTGGGGGTGGTTGACTCGATTCCTGCATCAATTTAAAGTTCCAGCATGGAAGAAGGTATAAGAATAATGACGGGGGGGGGGGGGACTCTCAGAGAGGATGGAAGGGGCGCGGTTTGAACATATGATGTAACACATCCATTACCGTGCATGTGCCTGCGCATTTCGCCAGAAATATTTTATTTATGACTTCTAAACCAAACGCTAATAATAATTAGTTTTCGGACAATACAAGCCGTCGTGTTTATTCAAAATGGCAAAAACTTTCCTGTGGGTACAACGCCGTATCTCAGCCGCGCGTAGCCTCTGTTTTCATGTAAGTCATTTAAGCCCCCGCAGTCTGACCTTGTTAACAAAGGAACATTTTAGTAATTTGTGCGTAATGGTTTCTTTCTTTCTTTTTTTTTTTTTCCTTTCTTCTCTTTTTTTTTTTTTTTTTTTACATTAAACCAGAGTTTGCGTTGGGACCTTGTGTGTCACAGTAATTTAAGAACAGTCATTTTGCACATTCTGATCCTATTATGCTACATTGTTACCGAATAAAGAGCAGTATTATGTTGCTCCTATAAAGGGCAGAAGGGGCCTGAATTTTATCTGCTGAACGAATCAATCTGGATTATGTCAGCTGAAAAGAATTGAGAACTACAGTCCCAGGCAGATGAGGGGGGGGGGATATATCTTTTTTTTTTTTTATCATGTATCTATTTGTTTCGAATACATCAGCAGAGATAATGCCGTTTGGTGATGGAGAAATAGTTTTGATTCTTTCTCTGTCTTATTATTTTTTTTTCATTCTTTTTATTCCGCCGAGCACTATACCAATTATCGTTTCAACATAAAGTATTAGAAGATCAATTGGGGACTGAATGGCATTTCCTAGTGGCTATGCACTGTTTTATTTAAGCTGCCTTGACAAGCTGTCTCGGTTGTGGGAAAAAGACGGAGAATATAATGAGCGAACAGTTTAGAAAAAAGGCGGAGGGGGAGGGGCTTGGCATACGATGTAAGCTATTCATCAACGACTCAGCGAGGATGATGGAATTAATAAGTACTCTTAACCGAAAAGAAAGGAGTCTAAAGGCACATTTCTTCCCATTTCTAAGCAAAATTAACTTCAACTTTCGCGGAGTATTTTTCTAATTTACAAACTCCGAGTGTAACTGCGCGCTCGGCGGCCGCTTAACCCCTTAAACTCTCTCTGATCCGTCATCTGTAACGTCCGATGCAATGTAAGCAGCTACGAGAGAGTATAATAGAGTGTGAGAAGTCATCGGAGCGAAGCTGATAGAAGGAATGAGCCCCTTTTTCGACCGAAGGAACGCAATGTAAATTACGCGCAAAAACCCCAAAACAAAACTCATAAAAAAAATTAAAAAAATATATTTTTTTGGTTTCTTATTTAAGACCAATGCGCTTTGTTGTTGTCGCTTTAAAATGCGTAATGGGAGTTTCAATGTCTTGCAGCATCAGAAATTACAAGAGGAGCCGATTGGGGAATGTCGCTGGAGGCGGGGCCAAGGATGAAACCATTCCCGTAGGTTGTGAAGCCATCTAAAAAGTATCTGGGTCCAGTTATACACATAACAAGGACATTTAG
This sequence comes from Leptobrachium leishanense, assembly GCA_009667805.1. Classification (NCBI taxonomy): domain Eukaryota; kingdom Metazoa; phylum Chordata; class Amphibia; order Anura; family Megophryidae; genus Leptobrachium; species Leptobrachium leishanense. The sequence goes on from CM019072.1 coordinate 3,345,330, forward strand.
AACAAGAGCAAAGTATCTTATGTACACCGGACATCTCTAACAACATTTCTTCTAGTTTAGAGACTCACTGCTGGGTGGTGTATTGCTATTCAGCTCTGTTATACACTCGCACACCCTGAATATATGGAGCGAGAGGGACGGGGGGGGGGTCCAAAATAGGATCTGTCCGCTTAGAAAGACTTTAGATCAGGGGTCAGCACACTTGGCCCTCTAGATGTTTTGGAACGACATCTCCCATGAAGCTCAGCTTGAATGACTGAGCATCATGGGGGATGTAGTTTTCCAAAACATCCGGTGGGCTAAGGTTGCTGAACCCTGCTTTAGAGGAATGTGATAACAGCGTCATGATTTTAGACATGGTTGGAGATGTAGCTCCCTTATCATTGGAGTTGTAGTCCCCATGAAGCTCAGCCAATCCAATAAGTGACTGAGCATCATGGGGGATGTAGTTTTCCAAAACATCTGGAGAGCTAAGGTTGCTGAACCCTGCTTTAGAGGAATGTGACAACAGCGTCATGATTTTAGCGCCATAGACAACATGGTTGGAGATGTAGCTCCCTTATCATTGGAGTCGTAGTCCCCATGAAGCTCAGCCAATCCAATGAGTGACTGAGCATCATGGGGGATGTAGTTTTCCAAAACATCTGGAGAGCTAAGGTTGCTGAACCCTGCTTTAGAGGAATGTGACAACAGCGTCATGATTTTAGCGCCATAGACAACATGGTTGGAGATGTAGCTCCCTTATCATTGGAGTCGTAGTCCCCATGAAGCTCAGCCAATCCAATGAGAGACTGAGCATCATGGGGGATGTCGTTTTCCAAAACATCCGGAGGGCTAAGGTTGCTGAACCCTGCTTTAGAGGAATGTGACAACAGCGTCATGATTTTAGACATGGTTGGAAATGTAGCTCCCTTATCATTGGAGTTGTAGTCCTCCTATAAGCATTTTGTGACTTGCAGTCCCATGATGAGCATGATAGGAGTCATGATCACCATAAGAAACATTACAGATCCACTCTAAGCATGATGGGAGTTGTAGTTAAACTATCGTCTGCATATCCCCCTGGCACGTAGTTGTTGTTTTTTTTTATTCTATAACCCCTCATTGTCTGCTGTGATCTTTGAATTGCGAGATATTTACTTTGGAAATCGCTGGTCTACTCTGTTATTATATTGTACCAAGCTGCTGTTTTTCTTCTTTTCTTTTTTTTTGCGTGTTTTTTTTATTCACCAGCTCTAATGCCACCATCTGCAAAATTCTGGATTTTATAATACATCTAAGCTGTTTTTAATCTATTTTTACGGCCATGTTCTGTCCCGAAATGTCAAAGAGCGCGGAATAGGTCTCGGAATTAACAAGACAGTTAAGAAACTTGGCAAGATCGCAGAGCAGATTGTGACATTAACACAATACAAAGGAGATTGATGAAATTAACATTAATGTATGCCTGTAGACACTCCAAAAAAAAAAAACCAAAACCTTATACGTTCACCGTAATGGAATTTAAAACACAGAGATGTTTGTTTTTTAATGCCATCGCCGTTAAATACAAATCTCTGCTCAGCCAATGTGCTTCATCTCCATATGAGAGAAAAAAACATTTATTTATTTTTTTTAAAAAAAAGTTATTTCTCTAATCCTTTTCCTGGATTAAACAACAGGTTTAATGTATCATAGGTCAAATGTGCATATGGCTGTATCTGGATGCCAATATCGCTCCAGCCTTTTTTTTATTTTTTTTATTCGGGATTTGTAATAAACAGCTTTTGAGGACAAGAAACATATAGGCCCCTATTACAATCTTCGCGCAGTGCAATTTTTTTTTGCGCACGCAATAAAACATTAGCGCGCGCAAATTAACGCGGTATTACGATCCGAGCGCAGTTTTTCAGCCTTCATGTTTTTTCGAGCGCAAATCCGACTCGCAAAAGCCGGGCGCTAATGACCGTTGCGTGCAGGAATCTGTGGGCAGACTGTTTTTTCACGGGATTCAGCCAATCGGAATTAAGAACCACCATTTGCTAGGTTTCGGTTGTTACGCCTGTCAAAGTCGATCTGCGTATATGTGCTGCAACAAAAATAAAAAAATTAAACAATTTATTAATTTTATTGTTTGGGTATGTGTAGAATGTGTAACTGTACTGTGCTGTATTTTTTATTTTGCGCAGGTTCATTTCGTTTCGGCCAGAACGTTCAGATTGTAAGTTAACACCAGGTTTTCAAAGACGTTACGATACTAAGTGCAAACGTCGTTCGTACGACGTTGCGCGAAGATCGTAATACCATCCGCTCGAACGCATTCGTGCTGACAATGGTAAGTATGGGAGGCGCGCACGCACTCGCGCTGGGTTCGCGCAGGGTCAGTCGCGGTAGACGCTAACGCGCATTGTTTGCGCGAACGTCGTAATACGACGTTCCGCGCAAATGTTTTTGTCCTCGCGCAAAAGCGCATTTGCGCGCACGCAAATGAGCTGCGCGAGGATTGTAATAGGGGCCGTTGTATTTTAGCAGCTGCAAAATGTTTTATACGGGAAGAGCATCCGTAAGCGTCCGAGTTCATTCAAGTTCACGGCTAATTCAAAAAATAAGTCGCTGAGCCTCGATCTCCCCGTAACAAAAATATTATTAAAAGGCTATCTTTAAAGCATCATGTCAGCCCGTGCCCTTTAAAACTTGCAGCTGCTTCTCTTAGTCATGGCTATCCTCCTCATAATAGCTTGGCGCTCGAAAGAAAATTTTAGAAAAAAGGACAACAAAAAAAAAAGGGGGGGGAGAAAAGCATTTTTTTATGCGCAAAAGAGAAACCAAAAGGCCACGGGAATATTACAGGGACGCGAGCGCGCTACAATGTATTTTGTATACAGTACGGAAATTCGTGCACGGCTTGTAGTAAAAAAAAAAAAAAAAATAATTTAAAAAATTTAAAAAATCTCTATCCGTGACCTGTCTTAAATTATTAAATTAAATCTTTGATAGCCGTAATTAGTTAATCGCGTGTTAATTGAGAGCCCCATTAGTAGAAATTATGATTCCAGCGCACGCGTTTCCAGGAGGTTTCTTCATGGGTGTTTAAATCTCGTAGTTGGGCTTTATTCGGAAGCGGAGAAGAGATCGCTGACCTTTTGGGAGCCGACTCCGATAAAGTCAATTAAACGTCAGTAGTGTGTGTGTGTGTGGGGGGGGCTTTTAGTGAAATGATTAGTATTTCATAAAACAATACAAAAATAATAAATAGATGTGCTTGTAAGCTCATCTGATCGCGACCTTCCGCACCAGGGATGTCAAACTCCGGCTCCACAGATGTCTATGGCCTAGAATTCTTTGAATGCTTTCTGGGAATCCTGGGACTTGTAGTTCAGGAACATCTGGGGGTCTGTAGTTAGACAGCCCTTCCCTACACCTCTTGTTTCTGTTCTGTGTTTGTTTTAATTTTGTTCCCATTAACTTTTGCAATGCGCTGCGGAAACTGTTGGTGCTATATATATATATATAGTAGTTATTTTGTTCCTGGATTTGGCAAACTTTGGCATAATGTAATGTCACGGCATCCATACATGACATCATACCTTGGGATACCACCTGTAAAGAGTACTGAGATCTTTGTTTTTGGGTTTCTTGGGAGGAGCAGGGGGGGATAATTCCAGTTTAGGCCGGGGTCAGACGAGCGGTAGTAAGAGAGGAAGGAACATCCGTGAGAGTGGACGTTCCTTCCTCTCAACGCCCGTCTGACACCTGTCTGGCCGCCTCGCTGAGTGCAGTTGGTGCGCTCAGCGCTGCAAGGCTCGGTCCTCCTATGGAGGAACGCACTTTAAAGCCCCGTCAATGCACGTCCTAGTGCTTCGACGAGGAGGCTTGCTGCCCGGACACAGCACGGCCGCTGTCGTGCGCGTAACAGCGTGTGGCCGGCCCGTCGCAGCGACACAACGTTGCACAACTAGGTCAACCATTGACAATACATTAATGATTTTTAAAAAACTTTATTTTTTTTAACACTATGTCCATTGTATTCATAAAGAAGCAGAAACTATCCAATCATATAAATCCAATGTTATATATATATATATATATATATATATATACAAAAATCCATTGCATACAGCACTCTCCATATTACCGTTCATTGCCCGGTGCAATCCAGTTGAAGTATATAGAATTAGGCAATAGAGGATGCACTCACGGTCTTCCAAACAAATATAAAGAATTTATTTTACAATTTTGTAAAATAAATTCTTTATATTTGTTTGGAAGACCGTGAGTGCATCCTCTATTGCCTAATTCTATATATATATATATATATATATATATATATATATATAAATATATGGGTGAAGGGACACACTCGAGGACTTTTCTATAAAACCTAAAGTTTATTGAAATGGCATATAAGCACCGGGGCAAGTGAGTATTGACTACTAATCTTTGAGCTTGGATTCCAATATTGTTGAATGGATTAGGCAGTGGCTGAGTGACAGACAACAGAGGGTTGTGGTAAATGGAGTTTATTCGGCACAAGGTCTTGTTACCAGTGGGGTACCTCAGGGGTCAGTACTTGGACCCATTCTCTTTAATATTTTTATTAGTGATATTGCAGAAGGTATTAATGGAAAAGTATGTCTTTTTGCTGATGACACAAAGATTTGCAACAGGGTTGACGTTCCTGGAGGGATCAGCCAAATGACAAATGATTTAGGTAAACTGAAAAAATGGTCGGAGCTGTGGCAATTGAGTTTTAACGTGGATAAGTGCAAGATAATGCACCTGGGACGTAAAAACCCAAGGGCTGAATATAGAATATTTGATACAGTCCTAACCTCAACATCTGAGGGTTGGGATTTAGGGGTTATTATTTCAGAGGATCTAAGGGTAAGTAGTCAATGTAATAGAGCAGCAGGAAATGCTGGCAGAATGCTTGGAAATGCTGGCAGAATGCTTGGTTGTGTAGGGAGAGGTATTAGCAGTAGGAAAAGGGAAGTGCTCATGCCACTGTACAGAGCACTGGTGAGACCTCACTTGGAGTACTGTGTGCAGTACTGGAGACCGTATCTCCAGAAGGATATAGACATCTTAGAGAGAGTTCAGAGAAGGGCTACTAAAATGGTGTACGGCTTGAAGGAGAAAAGTTACCAGGAAAGGGTTAATGATCTTAACATGTACAGCTTGGAAAAAAGACGAGACAGAGGAGATATGATAGAAACATTTAAATACGTAAAGGGAATCCACAATCCATCAGGAAGCATTATTTTACTGAGAGGGTGGTGGATACATGGAACAGTCTTCCATCAGAAGTGGTAGAGGCCAAAACAGTAATTTAATTTAAGCAGGCATGGGATAGGCATAAGGCGATCCTAAACAAAAGATAAATCCAGGTTAAGTATCCATGTAATTGGGCAGACTAGATGGGCCGAAAGGTTCTTATCTGCCGACATTTTTCTATTTTTCTATGTTTCTTTTTTTTTCTTTTTTTCTTTAAATTTAAAATTTTATTGATACTGAGAATATCACAAGTCAATCAACACGAGCGGCCTCGCAGGGCCTGTCTCAAATTATGCAGAAAAGATTAACAATGGGAAAATTCGAAAAAGGAAGGTGCAAGGTATTTACGTCGTGCTGATGGCCCAGGTGAGGAGGGCAAACAGGGGAAAGAGAGAGGGGGGAAGATCAAAAAAAAAGGGGGGAGTGGAGGAGGGGAAAAACATAGTGGCCCTTGCCGTGACGCTCCTGGCGCACTCCTTGAGGAGGCCATGGAGTGAAAATGTCACGTAGCCTAGGGGTTCGAGGGCCAATCATGACCGGCAAAGCCATGGTGGCACACCCCGAGACACCCCAAAAAAAAAAAAAGGGGGGTGTGGGGGGTGAGTGGGTCCACCAGTTTCAAGAGGTCGAGCACCAACTAGGAAAGAGATGCAAACGGGGTGGGGGGAATGAACAGTCACATTTAGAGTGATACAAATGTCCCATACAATGACAACAAGCGTCAGAACGGAACAGCAAAAATATCAAGAAGAGGCATCGCAGGGGGGGGGATAAAAACGCCTCTCAGGGGTTAAGGCAGGGGCAGCATGTCGGTTTGTGGCAGTGTAGAAACCTCAACTCAGTCCAGTTCGCTCGGGGATAAAGGGGAGCCGTCCGGTTGGTCCACTGCAAGCTGACCCGAAGGAACCGGGAGCAGTCCCAATGCTTGAAGGTGTCCCTCAGCTTCAGCCAACGAGGTGGCCACCAAAGCACGTCCGTCAGGGGAAGAGATGATAATGGAGCCGGATGGTCCCCATCTATAACCAATGCCCTGAGCGCGAAGGAGGGCCGGTCTAAATTGTCGTCGGGCAGCCAGCACCAGAAAAGGGATGTCTCGGTAGATTGCAATGTTAGCTCCTTCAAAGGGGACCGTAGGTACATTCCGCACCGCCCGGAACAAGGAAGAGTGTAGGGTGATTTCTCGTAGGGCTATGATAATGTCGCGTGGTGCTTTCGCTGGGGCCGATGCAGCCTTCCGAACCCGGAGGGCCATAGAAATTGCGCCCTGTAGTTGTTCAGATGTGCCGAGAACAGACTCCAGGAATCTCGTGACATACCGTAGTAGCTCTGAATCTTGGATCATTTCTGGTACTCCACGCAGCTTCACATTCCGCCGCCTGTGTCTCGAGTCCAGCGCCGCCACAACCGAGTGGAGAGTTCTAACCTGGGCCTGTAATGCGCTTATTGAAGTGGAGGTTGCGGCCTGTGTATCCTCTACTGCTTGCGTGCGGGTCCGGATGTCGTCCACCTGGGCCTGAGTCTCCTTAACTACCTCACTGAGGGACTGGAATTCAGTTTGCCATGCGCTCCTGGCTTCGTCCAGCAATCTACGGATGTCCACTTTAGTGGAGGGAAGCTCATCTTCCCCCGAGCCCGGTGGTACCACGCGTGAGACAGGAGGGGCCTCCACCTCCTCCACCATCCGTTGAGCCCCCAGCTCTAGTACAGAGCGTGGCGGCAGCCTCCGCCCCAAACCCCCACCGAGCGAAAGTCTAATGTCAGGGGTGCTGAGATCCTCTCCCGCACCGCTGGCTTTATTCTTCTTCCCCATCTGGGGAATCAGCGCCTCAGTACAGGTACCAATAAGTGCGCCAACACTCGGCTCCCAAAATGGCCGCTGGCTGGGGAGAGAGCAGTGCAGCGGCTCGATCACTCAGCGCGAGTCCGGAGGGGGGACCAGACAGGCTCCGGGGTGTCTCTACCTGATGGCCGACCGTCGAAAGTCAGTGAGAGGCAAGTAGCCCGATCCAAAGGCACCATAAAAGCCGCTGTATAAGTAAACGGGATCGGAGCTCCGCTCAGACACGTCCGTCTCGATCCGCCGCCGGCCACCCTTTTTTCTATGTTTCTATGTTTCTAATTGGGGGCCTCTTTGGAGTCAGCCGCCCGGGGAAACGAGTGCCCGGTCTTTTGATCATTTTTTATATATATATATCCCTTTATGATGGACCAGTAGTTAATCAATGGTCGTGTTTTTTTAAATCTTTTAATATTTACCGGTTAACACGGGTCAATTCCATTTCTTAATCAGTTTTTTCTCTTGCTTGGCATCTTTGCCCGTCGACACAAAGCCACCTCGATAATGGGCACGTTGCCATCTTGACAGATGGACCATCGTGTAGAAATGCCAAAGGAACAGTGTGTGAAGCTCCAGCCCAAGAGAGACGCTTTGTTCATGATTAAGAATGTTAAGCAACAATATATGGATAGATTCAACAATAGCTTTGGAACATTCCGCGACGTCCGCACAATCGCCGGTGCCACGTGAGCCCATTATTATAATAAACTGATAAATTCAGCGCATTGTTACTTTCATTTCTGGTTTTTTTTCGGCGGATGAAAAATGAGGAGCAAGGCATCATAGTGAGGTCTACACCACACGATGCCTCGGGAGAAAAGCGGCAGGGCTATTGACCAAAATGGTTTTGTGGTCTGGCCAATCTCTTCCTAAATAGCTCAGCTGGGGTGAAAGCTTAGACTATAGCGGCCCAGGATTGTACGTATAGTTTATCCCGATTAAGCCAAAAGCCTGTACATGATTACGTATTTCTTTTGAAGGCTTTTAGAAACCTTTTTTTTTCCCCGTTTTTGTGTCATCTGTTTCCAACAAATGAGGCTATTGTTATACCATCGTCAAGTTGAGCTGCGTGGAGGCATGTAACGTTAAATACTTGAAAATGGGGACAGAAATCTTAAGATACCGGAACTGAATACCGCGCTGGCGCAGGCCCGACCTCAGCGACGCAGACTGACCAACTTTTAGGTTTTATTTCTAAAGCCAGAGCGTTTTATCGAGCTGTTATATCGACGATCAGGCCGGCCACTTTGTGTCACTTTTAAAAGGTTTTACGAAGATTGGTTGCTTTGGGGGATTAACCCCTTAAGGACAGAGGCAATTTTACAAGTTCGGAACACTTCTAAAAGTAGAAATTCAGCTAATCGCCCGTTCAACCATAATTTACCTCTTTCATGTTAAGCGCACCCACCCTTATTGTATATAATTTTGTTCAGGAGAAATAGGTCTTACATTTTCCGTCAAAGATTTATATATAAAATATATTTTAGTATGAAAAAAAATCTAAAGTGTGAGAAATAGAAAATTTAGCTATTTTCAAAGTTCTGCACTAAAAGGGTTAAAAAACAGTTTATTTTAAAAAAATCCACTTCTTTTTTAATACTACAAAGATTCGTTGCCTCCCTTGCCTCGGATCAAAGTGAGGAGAAGAGAGAGGCAGGGGCTATGTCTCAACCAATGTTACAAGCATTGGCTGAGACATTGTGACAGTGACAGCCTGTCACGTGACCCAGATCACCGCTATTGGCTGCCAGGGGACTGCCTGCATTGCCATTCTGTCTGGTTTGTGTTGATGTAAATGTCTCACAGCACCTGATTGAAGCCATTGATCGTTGTGAAGTCTCCGGCATTACACCAAAAAACGTTTTTCTCCTTAAGGGTCAATATTTGGGAGTGCATCCTGTACAAATAATATACAATGTCCCCATGCGTTCGGCCTCCTCTCTTGGGAGATAAATAAAGTATTGGTCATTGACGGCTTCCTTTTTCGCGGCAGACAATGTCATGAAGTTAGCAGCTAGTGCTCACATCTCGGCCCATGACTAAAGTTAAACCCATGATCCCCATCACTACCAAGATACAGTATACGTGACCTTGTTGGATGCCGTCGGGCCTGGACCGTTAGAAAGTGGCGGGCTCTGCCAGCCGCCTCGCTCTTGTGGCTTCGGGCCTGGCCAAGGCTCCAGGCCTGGCCTGGCCAAGGCTGGCCCACTGGAGGGCTTCAGATGCACGTGCCTGGTCTGCAGAAAGTGGCGGGCTCTGCCTGATGCCTTGCTAGTGTGAAGGGGCAGGCAGTGGCTCAGCTCCGATCGCGTGAAGGGGGTGGGCGCAGCTACGCTCGGGTGAAGGGGGTGGGTGCAGCTACGCTTGCGTGAAGGGGGGGGTGGGCGCCGGCCAGCTGAGAGGCTTCGCAACCTGCTGGAGGAGGGCCGTGCCTTGGCCAGGCTGGGAGCGGAGCTTCATGCTGCGGCCATTGTCAGGGCATTTTGCCGCCCCTGACTAAGGGCCGCCTGGAGCCGCTGATCCACCCTGCTCCATGGACGGGCCGGCCCTGCCTTAGCCTGATTACCGACTATGAGTCTGCCTTTCGATTCCTGATACCGTGACAAGATTGCCTTCTTGCATTTTGGGGTCCAACCTCAAAAACCCCTTGACATGAGTGTAAAATCTCTGGGCACTATTTCAATCTTAGTTTTAGCGCTCGTAATATGGCCCTCTTATTTACTCTATGGCCCTCTTATTTACTCTATGGCCCTCTTATAAGCTCTTGAGAAAGGTGTTTAATATACTACACTATATATATATATTTTTATATTTTATATCCCATCTCTAGACAATATCTGGAAGAGTGACTTGGGATCTGAAAGACCATTAGTGGACTTTATAAGGACTTTCCAGTAAAAAAAGTGAACTCGCATTCAAAACTGTAACAAACCTATTTGTATTGCTTATATAATTTTTTTTATTTTTTTTATACTTTGTGATATTTTATATATATTTTTCTTTTATACTTTTACTATACCACAGTCTGGTATTTTCATCATTTGGGCATTTTTTTTGAGACCTTTTGTATTGATGAATTTATTACATATCTTTTTTATTTTGTACAGAAACAAATCCTGTGGTAAAAAAAACGATAGTTCAACAAATGCTTATGCCAGCTATTGAATACGGAGATGTAGTGTATGCAGCTGCCCCGCAAACGCACAAACTTACTACACTGTATAACTCATCCTGTCGCTTGGTGCTACAATGTAACTACATGACCCACCATTGTGACATGTTAAAAGAACTAAACTGGCCGTCGCTGGAATCTGGACACACCCTTCACCTTTCCAACCTGGTGTTTAAGAGCTTTTCTGGGAAGCTGCCACCCTACCTGAATAGGCTGCTTCCCCCAGCAGTTCCCTCATCCTGTAACCTCCGATCCAGGACCAGCACCTTACTTGCAATACCACAATACAAAAAAAAAGCGTCTCGATCCTCATTTTCCTACAGAGTACTTCAATTATGGAATAACCTCCCAGACGCCATCAAATCTTCCCCCAGTCCAAAGTCCCTTAAGAGATATCTATTAATATACGTCGATACAAAATGCACCTGTAAACATGTAACACAGTGACTATATACTGAAAGCACCTGTAAACATGTAACACAGTGACTATATACAGAATGCACCTGTAAACATGTAACACAGTGACTATATACAGAATGCGCCTGTAAACATGTAACACAGTGACTATATACAGAATGCGCCTGTAAACATGTAACACAGTGACTATATACAGAATGCACCTGTAAACATGTAACACAGTGACTATATACAGAATGCATCTGTAAACATGTAACACAGTGACTATATACAGAATGCATCTGTAAACATGTAACACAGTGACTATATACAGAATGCACCTGTAAACATGTAACACAGTGACTATATACAGAATGCGCCTGTAAACATGTAACACAGTGACTATATACAGAATGCATCTGTAAACATGTAACATAGTGACTATATACAGAATGCGCCTGTAAACATGTAACACAGTGACTATATACAGAATGCACCTGTAAACATGTAACACAGTAAGGAAAAAAATTTCATCTGCGCTTATTCCCATTATACCGTGTGAAACAAAACGCAATTAGAGGCTTTGGTTTCTATTAATGGCCATTAAGAGTGTAAGCTCACCGCCACGTGAAGACACCTCTAATGAGGGTGAGTCCTATCCAAAAAATGTAGCCATAGGCCGCTTTGTAGCCAACCATAACTTGCTCGTGCTGCTTGTCAGTCATGAGGTAGACTGGTGGGCTTTTATGTAACACAGTGACTATATATAGAATGCGCCTGTAAACATGTAACACATTGACTATATACAGAATGCACCTGTAAACATGTAACACAGTGACTATATACAGAATGCGCCTGTAAACATGTAACACATTGACTATATACAGAATGCACCTGTAAACATGTAACACAGTGACTATATACAGAATGCACCTGTAAACATGTAACAGTGACTATATTTCCTACATATTTATTTTCTGTGTTAATCTGTATATTTGTGTTCTGTTTTTAATATCTTGCATTTTATTACTTTGTATTTCTGTAACGACTGTAACAGTTCAATGTTCTAGAACCCAAGACATACTGAAAACGAGAGAAATCTCAATGTATCCTTGTATCAATGTAGCCAACCATAACTTGCTCATGCTGCTTGTCAGTCATGAGGTAGACTGGTGGGCTTTTATGTAACACAGTGACTATATACAGAATGCGCCTGTAAAAAAGGAACATAGTGATTTTTTTAATATCTTGCATTGTATTACTTTGTATTTCTGTAACTGTAACACTTCAATGTTCTTGAACCCAGGACATACTTGAAAACGAGAGAAATCTCAATGTATCCTTCCTGGTAAAATCCTTAATAAATAAATAAATATACAGAATGCACCTGTAAACATGTAACACAGTGACTATATACAGAATGCACCTGTATATTTGTGTTTTGTTTTTAATATCTTGCATTTTATTACTTTGTATTTCTGTAACGACTGTAACAATTCAATGTTCTTGAACCCAGGACATACTGAAAACGAGAGAAATCTCAATGTATCCTTCCTGGTAAAATACTTTATAAATAAATAAATACATTTTATTGTACTGTTAGGAAAGTGCACCAGTGCAATTATATATATTTCTAGTTTTTGTTTTCACTACCACCCTAGGGTGTATTGGGTAATGGAGTGATTCTTGGTTGTGTAGAATAGTCTGAGGCAAAAGTGCTACGTCTATCATGTATTGCATTTGTCTTTGCGTGGTTCCTGTCGAGTGTGACTCTATGCCTCAATCCATGCATAACAGCAACTGGCTGGAGCAAAGTTAGGCTTTTCCAGAAAAATGATATTTTCCAGAGATAGTTTTCACGTCAGGAAAGTCACCTTTAGTACGTATGGAAAAAGGGTAGAGTTTTCCAGCCACCATGCCATTTCCTTCCCCCACTGACACATTACTGTCCTCTTGACTAGGTATGAGCTGTTCGGTTTGATATGTTCGGTGTTCGATTCGAACATCGCCCGTTAGGCTGTTCGTCGAACTCAGAACATTTCCGCGTGTTCGGTTCGAGTTCACCCACAATGCACTTTTCCACTGGCCTGAAGCTTGTAATTGGCTACAGCCTTGCACCTGACCACAGGTCAGGTACAAGACAGATGCAAGACTATGCCAATCACGGCTCAGAGTCCTGATTGGGCAAATGTTGCCCAATCATGGGCTCACAGAGCTAAGTCCCGCAGCACACTATATAAGGTGTCCCTCACAGCCCCAGCATGTGTTTTTTGAGAGGAGATTGTTCTGTTAGTGTGTCTTCTCAGTGCCAGCAGCTATTGGGGTGGGGTCTCACTTCTAGCAGATATCTGGGAATTGTTGTACTTTGTGTCTTGTCACTGCCACCCATCACGGGGTCTCACTGATTTATAGGAGGTTCCTGGGAATTGTAATCTGTGTCTTGTCACTGCCACCCATCAGGGGGTCTCACGGATTTATAGGAAATTCCTGGGAATTGTAATTTGTGTCTTGTCACTGCCACCCATCAGGGGGTCTTACTGATTTATAGGAGGTTTCTGGGAATTTTAATCTGTGTCTTGTCACTGACTGCCAGCTATCAGGGTGTCTCACTGCGTTATACCAGAGTTCTGGAAATCTTTAATCTAGATAACACAGTTGAATCAGAGTTCTGCATATCTTTAATCTATATATCACTCACCATGTCAAAGACCTTAAAGGACAGGCAGACGCTCCCAGACACAGATAAGAGGGCAAGCAGCCTCTGTGTCGGGAGGCTGTGCCTCTGGTCGTCGTGGACGTGGTGCATCCTCTGAAGGGGCACGCTTGTCCTTTCTAACTGGTGCTGGCCGTCTTAAGCAGCAGCAACATACAGAGGATTTGCAGGATTGGCTAACCAGGCCATCCTCATCCTCCGAGTCCTGTGCCAGCCAGGCTTGTAGTGGTTTAGGCTAGGGTCAGACTGAGGCAGTGCGAACGCGCGTGCAGGCGCACTTAATCACGGCCGCACTAGCAGCAAATGACAGGCAATGACGGCCAATATACGAAGTACGGTCGCACAAAAGTCCGGCTGCGCAACGCAAGTGGAAAATGAACGCATTTTTTCGAGAACGTTAAACCACTAGTACTGACGTACAGAGTGCGCTGCGTCCGCTAGCGGCGTGTGTGTGTGAATTGGAGATGTCAGACACTGCTAATGTCCGGCCAACATAACGTCCAGATGCAAGAAGTGTTTTATTGATGATCCGTACAAAATCACGGATGAAACTGCGCATAGTATGACCGCTATTGCGTATTCCGTGAAAAAATACGTCCATTCTTCGAACGCACATTTTCACGGACAACGTGAAAAATGCGTTAGTCTGACCCTAGCCTTACAGTCCACCTCAGCTGCCAAAGCATCTAATTCAGCCTCCATGTCCACAGCTACTCCTGTCAGCCTCACTATCATACACAGAGGAGTCAGCTGAATTGTTTGACTACAGTGACAGTGACATGCTTCTTGAGGATGCGCAGCAACTCCAGTGCTCTGATTCAAACTCTGAGGTTGAGGAAGGGAGTATAATCAGCCTAGAGGGAGGGGGTGCCAGTGACACACAAAGAACTGGCACTCCTGTTCCCCCAGCAGCTGCAGCATATTGCGAGGTTGGCTCCAGTGACGAGGAGATAGGGGGTGATGACGATGATGAGGTCACTGACTCCACCTGGCTGCCTGATCGAACAGAGGAATCAAGGGAGGAGGAGGCACAACAAAAACGAGGCAGAACGTCCTCTATGAGCAACCGTAGCCAGTCCAAGGCATCAGATGTGGGAGCTGCTCAGGTGAAGAGTGCTGTTTTCTCGCAGCACACGTCCAGGATCTCTGCTGTTTGGGAGTTCTTCACGACATGTGCAGCAGACTGCAGCGTTGCTATTTGTAAGCTATGTCGGAAGAGGATCAAGCGTGGGAAAGACATCAGACACTTGGGTACCACGTGCTTGAGGTGACATATGACCACCTGCCATGCATCCTGTTGGCACAACACTTTGCATAGGTCCTCCTCCTCCTCATCTGTCTCTACCCCCACTATATGTCCTGCCATGTCATTGCCTACAACCTCCACTGACAGGGATGATGCTACAGTAATGGGTGTACCAGGTCCTTCTTCAGAATGTGACACCATCCCATCAGCTGAAGATTTACGCAGTCAGATTACGTTGCCCCAGCTGCTGCAGCGTAAAAAAAAATATAGTCCCAACCATCCCCAAGCACAGCGTCTAAATGCCAGCTTAGCAAAATTACTCGCATTACAGCTGCTGCCTTTCCAGCTGGTGGACTCTGCTTTCTTCCATGAATTTGCTGAATGTGCTGTATCACAGTGGCAGGTTCCAAAACGCCATTTCTTTTCACGGAAGGCCATACCAGCACTATACCAGCACGTGGAACACAATGTTATGGAGTCATTGGGAAAGACAGTCAGCAGCAAGGTGCACATGACTTTAGACACGTGGTCCAGCAAGCATGGACAGGGCCGTTACATTTCCTTCAAGGCACACTGGGTAACTCTGCTTGCAGCTGGGAGGGATCCAGGACGGGGCTCTGTGCTGGAACTTGTTCATCCACCACGCCTTCAGAAAGCTGCTTGTATGAGGTCTGTCTGCTCCACCACCTCTTCCTCCTCCTCCTCCTCCTTCTCTGTCTCTGGCGAAGTGGCAGTTAAACCGATGCGTGGCAGGGGCTACGCAATGGCTCAAGCAAAAAGATGCCATACTGTGCTTGAGCTGGTTTGTTTAGGGGACAGGAGCCACACCGGGCCAGAAATTCTGTCAGCTCTGCAGGGGCAGGTGCAGAGATGGTTAACACCACTCCAGCTTCAGCTGGGAATGGTCGTCTGTGATAATGGCAGCAACCTTCTCTCTGCCCTATGCCAGGGTAAGTTGACGCATCTACCATGCCTAGCACACGTCCTAAATCTGGTGGTACAGCGTTTCCTAACCAGGTACCCAGGGCTGGCACAGCTTCTCAGCCAGGCCAGAAAAGTCTGCAGCCACTTTAGATGGTCATTCCCAGCAAGTGTTTGCCTTGCAGAAATTCAAAGAGAATTCCACCTTCCCACAAACTGCCTGATCTGTGACATGCCCACCAGGTGGAACTCGACATTGGAAATGCTGCAGCGTCTGCACAAGCAGCAGCAGAGGGCCATCAATGAGTACCTGTGTGAGTATGGCACAAGGACCGGTTCAGGTCAACTTGTTTCCCCCCCCCCCCCGCAGTGGGTGATGATCAAGGATGCATGCACTGTACTGTCACCATTTGAGGAGGCAACGAGGATGGTGAGCAGGAACCGTGCATGCATCAGTGACACAATTCCTTTAGTGTTCCTGCCGGAGCGCGCTCTGCGGGGAATTATAGATGTGGCACTAGAGGCAGAGCAGCTGGAGGAAGAGGAGGTCTTCCCTAGCTCTCAAGGCCCCAGTCTTTACGCAGAAAGCATTCCTGCGGGTCCTCAGATCAGACAGGAGGAGGATGAGGAGAAGGAGGAATATTTAAGTAGTGGGGGCATTGAAGGTGGGGATTCCTCAAGGGAGGATTTTGTGTGCCCAGAAACCCAAAGACTAGTACGTAGCTGGGAGGAGGAAGTGCACGATGGGGTCATCCTCCTCATTGACCAGGAAGACTCGGAAGCTAATGCCACCTCCAACCTACGCTGCATGGGCTCCCTTATCCTGCAAAGCCTGCTAAAGGACCCCAGGATTTGTGCTATCAAGGAGAGGGATCATTACTGGTTGACAACCCTTCTTGATCCACGATACAAGGGTAAAGTTGCAGAGCTCATCCTGCCCGCACAGAGAGAGCACAGGATGAAAAAACTTGAAGAAGCTCTAGAGCGACACTTGTGTAACACCTTTCCGGGCACTGGTAGGTTACCAAGTGATGACACAGGTGCTTCTGAGGCTGCAAATGATCAGAGGAATAGTGGTGAAGGCCGGGGCCGCTTGACTGATGCCTTTTTAAAAAATTTTAGTCCTCGACGCCCAGGGACGTCAAATGTAGGCACCCATTGCCAGCATCTTCACCATATGGTGCAGGACTACCTAGGGGCAAGGGCAGACCTGGATACCTTTCCAGCAGATGATCCACTGGCTTACTGGGTGTTGAGATTGGATCACTGGCCCGAACTTAGCCAATATGCTATGCAGCTACTAGGTTGCCCTTCATCCAGCGTGCTTTCTGAAAGGACGTTCAGTGCCGCTGGAAGTTTTGTCACAGACAAAAGAGTGCATCTATCCACCGACTCTGTAGACCGGCTGACATTTATAAAAATGAATCAGTCCTGGATCAGCAGCTATCAATTACCTGATGCTGACGTAACTGAATAGATCGGGGATCTCTTCTGCATTACCAAAACCTCCACCCCTGCACTCTTCCACAATACCTCAGAGGGGTTACGTTGTGAAGGCACCAGCTGGCATCAAAGGCTAATATTTGGGTGCACTGCCATTGACGCCTATACCAGATTCATATCATTTTAATATTGGACCGCAGGGTCCAACCCTGCACTCTTCCACAATACCACAGAGGAGTTACTTACAGTGTGAAGGCACTTGCTGCCACTAAAGGCACAATATTTGGGTGCACTGCCACTGACGGCTATACCAGACTCATATCATTTTAATATTGGACAGCAGGGTCCAACCCTGCACTCTTCCACAATACCACAGAGGGGTTACTTACGGTGTGAAGGCACTTGCTGCCACCAAAGGCACAATATTTGGGTGCACTGCCACTGATGCCTGTACCAGATTCATATCATTTTACTATTTGACTGCAGGGTCCAACCCTGCACTCTTCCACAATACCACAGAGGGGTTACGTTGTGACGGCACTGTTGCCGACACTAAAGGCCCAATTTTAAAGCACCTATTGTTACTTTCATCCAAAGCCTGCATAAGTTTCACCATAATTTAGCCCAAAAAATCACTAAACTTGTTCTGCGTGTCCTAAAATGTCTCCTCTTTTCATACAGACTGCCGCCCCAAGCAGTTGTTTATGAATAGATTAAAGGAAAAACATTTACCGTCATTTGAAATGTCATTTTTTTATTTTTAAATGTTTCTATACATCCTACTAATCCACCACTTCACAGGTAGTAAAAACCCGTCATCTGTGGAGGCTACCGATGACGCCGATCACTTCTGATGTCCACAGGGGATTTGGTTTCCCCCATAATTAAGATCAAGGAAGACTTAAAAGAAAGATGTTTGTGGCACACAAGTCAGCTCATGATTAAGTCCTAGGGACGAAACGCGTCGAGCTGATCTGTGTTTCTATCGATTGTATCGTCCTCCCGCCGGCTTGCTGTTCATTGATTGCAGAGGAGCCCAAGCTTCCGGTCGTCTGACCTGGTGGTCCGCGAGAACTTGCTTTTTACTGGACAGCTATATTGGCTTTATCGGAGTCTACCCGTGTCTGCTTGTGCCTAAATTTATTGACAAAATTGTCCATCACTTGCAGGAGACAAAGATCTGACATAAAGAAATGTGTATCAAACAGTGACAGACAGAAAACCCGCTGTAATAAGTCATAGGGCCTGCCATTGCTCTGTCCTATCACCACTTGTGTCCTGCATCTATTAATGCTGCAGGATCTGGAGGTCAGATATGTTAGGACAGGGTGGACCTGCGACTCCCATGGAGTTTTTCCAGTCTTAAGATTCTAAAAGCATCATGGGAGATGTAGGTCGAGCACACCTGGATATCTAGTCTCGAGAACTTGTTAGCGCTTTATAAAATCTTGTAACTGTACCAGTTTTTTAAGGTAATGTTATAGAGTGGGCCGGTTTCATTCCCTTTACAAGTCTCCACTCACCCCCTTTTTTCAGGTTTGTTTATGTGATCAAGTGTTTAGATAAAGGCAGGGGGACACATATTACAACAAAAAAAGTATGTCATCATCTGCACCTATGCAATTGGTAATCAGAAAGGAGTGATGCATAGAGATTCTCGCAGCATCCCTAACTCTGACACTGGAAATGAGATCTTCCATGCAGATATCTTTATCGGCCGCATGAGGGCGCTCAGATACCACGAAATATGCATTGTATCCTGTGAAAGAATAGCATTAACAATTTATACACACCACAAATAGGCTTCCTGGCACACAGAGATTCCTGGCAGGGAAAGGGTGACTCCAATCCTATCTATCTATCTATCTATCTATCTATCTATCTATCTATCTATCTATCTATCTATCTATCTATCTATCTATCTATCTATCTATCTATCTATCTAGCTATCTATCCATAGCTATCTATCTATCCATAGCTATCTATCTATCTATATCTATATCTATCTATCTATCTATCCATGTCTATCTATCCATATCTACCTATCCATATCTATCTATCCTATCCATATCTATCTATCTATCTATCCATTCTATCTATCTATCCATCCATATCTATCTATCTATCATATCTATCTATCTAATCTATCTATCTATCTAGCTATCTATCTATCTATCTATCTAGCTATCTATCCATAGCTATCTATCTATCCATAGCTATCTATCTATCTATATCTATATCTATCTATCTATCTATCCATGTCTATCTATCCATATCTACCTATCCATATCTATCTATCCTATCCATATCTATCTATCCTATCCATATCTATCTATCTATCTATCTATCCATATCTATCTATCTATCCATCCATATCTATCTATCTATCCATATCTATCTATCTATCCATATCTATCTATCTATCTCAAGAGTGGGTGTCTGTGGAGGCGCTTACTAGGTAACTGTGGTTCCTTAAAAAAGGGGGGGGGTGCTGCCTACAAGGGGTTGCACATAAATCTCAACCTAAATGTGCAAATAAATGTGTAGAAAAGGGTAAAGGTCCTAGTGGCGCAGTGGGTGCTTCCAAATATGGAGCAATCTAGATGAGTATTTCTAAATGCTGATATTATGGCTCAATTCTATTTATCAGGTGGTGTTAGATAAAAGTTCTCAAGTGAGTCAATGTTACACTAGTATTGTGCAAATAGCAATTCTGTGCAAATGAACAACCTTGTGCAAAATAAGCAACAACAATGGTGATAAATCCTTAAGTCATGCGTACAAATCTGCTCCTATAGCGCAAAGTGTATAATAATCCACATGTGCAAAATGCATATAAAGTACATATAAAGTGCATGTGCTCATATATCCTATTCCATTCGTAAAGTGCAGACACAAAATTTGTGTTGATGTGACATCAAAAAAGTCATAGGACAGTCCTTTTATTAGGTTATCTGATAGTCTCTGGATGGCCTATGACTGTATAAAGTGCACGTGAAAAAGTGCAAATCTCAAAATGAACAAGGTCGGTGACTCCTAGTCACCATACAGTATGTAGGTCACACTTCAGACAAAATGTTCCAACGTTATGCTTCCTCTCCTCAGTTGGTAGATTCCGTAGCATATATGAGGAAGACAAAAAGAGAGAGACAATAGTGCAGACTGTTGTAATTTGTGAATATATATATATGAAAATCACTCACAAATTATAGAGCCTAATAAGTCCTGGCTCTAGGTTGGAATGCCTCACGTCAAATACAGGGGGATGTTCCCCCTTTTCCTGGGTCTTCCAGTTATCCTCAAATAAAACACATACAGAGAGACAGCGCTCCCATAGCGTGACACAGTACGTATATTCTGAGTAATCGCAATTTTTTTGTTCAATTCACCGATGTTGGAGCCTCGGTTTTCTCACCATTTGCCTTTATTATTATTGTTATTATTATTCTTTATTTATAAAGCGCCAGCATATTCCGCAGCGCTCTTAAGCTGAGCCTGAGAAAACCGAGGCTCCAACACGGTGAGTTGAACAAAAAATTGCAATTACTCAGAATATAAGTACTGTGTCACGCTATGGGAGCTCTGTCTCTCTGTATGTGTTTTATTTGAGGATAACTGGAAGACCCAGGAAAAGGGGGAACATCCCCCTGTATTTGACGTGAGGCATTCCAACCTAGAGCCAGGACTTATTAGGCTCTATAATTTGTGAGTGATTTTCATATATATATATTCACAAATTACAACAGTCTGCACTATTGTCTCTCTCTTTTTGTCTTCCTCATATATGCTACGGAATCTACCAACTGAGGAGAGGAAGCATAACGTTGGAACATTTTGTCTGAAGTGTGACCTACATACTGTATGGTGACTAGGAGTCACCGACCTTATTCATTTTGAGATTTGCACTTTTTCACGTGCACTTTATACAGTCATAGGCCATCCAGAGACTATCAGATAACCTAATAAAAGGACTGTCCTATGACTTTTTTGATGTCACATCAACACAAATTTTGTGTCTGCACTTTACGAATGGAATAGGATATATGAGCACATGCACTTTATATGTACTTTATATGCATTTTGCACATGTGGATTATTATACACTTTGCGCTATAGGAGCAGATTTGTACGCATGACTTAAGGATTTATCACCATTGTTGTTGCTTATTTTGCACAAGGTTGTTCATTTGCACAGAATTGCTATTTGCACAATACTAGTGTAACATTGACTCACTTGAGTACTTTTATCTAACACCACCTGATAAATAGAATTGAGCCATAATATCAGCATTTAGAAATACTCATCTAGATTGCTCCATATTTGGAAGCACCCACTGCGCCACTATCTATCTATCTATCTATCTATCTATCCATCCATATCAATCCATATCTATCTATCTATCCATATCTATCCTATCCATATCTATCTATTCATATCTATCCATATCTATCTATCCTTATCTATCTATCCTTATCTATCTATCCATATATATCTATCCATATCTATCTATCCTTATCTATCTATCCATCTATCTATCCATATCTATCTATCCATCTATCTATCTATCCATATCTATCTATCTATCCATATCTATCTATCCATATCTAACTATCTATCTATCTATCCATATCTATCCATATCTATCCATATCTATCTATCTATCCATATCGATCTATCTATCCATATCTACCTATCCATATCTATCTATCCATATCTACCTATCCATATCTACCTATCCATATCTATCTATCCATATCTATCTATCCATATCTATCTATCCATATCGATCTATCCATATCTATCTATCTATCTATCCATATCTACCTATCCATATCTATCTATCCTATCCATATCTACCTTTCCATATCTATCTATCCATATCTATCAATCCATATCTATCCATATCTATCCATATCTATCTATCCATATCTATCTATCTATCCATATCTATCTATCCATATCTACCTATCCATATCTATCTACCTATCCATATCTACCTTTCCATATCTATCAATCCATATATATCCATATCTATCTATCCATATCTATCCATCTATCCATCTATCCATATCTATCCATCCATATCTACCTATCCATATCTACCTATCCATATCTATCCATATCTATCCATATCTATCTATCCATATCTATCTATCCATATCTATCTCTCTATCTATCCATATCTACCTATCTATATCTATCTATCCATATCTACCTATCCATATCTACCTATCCATATCTATCGATATCTATCTACAGTTGTGTTCAAAATTATTCAACCCCCAATGCTGTAAAGGGTTTTAGGGAATTTAGTGTACATTTGTAATTGTATTCAGAATGAAATCCTACAAGGACTTTTTAAAGAACCATATGCAACTAAAATGACATCAATTGGTTTTGTAATACAGTAGTAAATGTTTCTTTTGTGAATTCTTCATTGACACAATTATTCAACCCCTTAAAGACTACCACTCTGAAGAACAGAGGTTCATTCAAGTGTTTTCAATCAGGTATTGAAAACACCTGTGGATGTCACGGAGCAGCAATAAAGCATAATAAGCACCAATTAGGCAGCTTTAAAATTACTGTGATACTCAGCTCCTTCTAGACATTTACTGGTGTGGTTACAAACATGGTGAAGTCAAGAGAATGGTCCAGGAAGACAAGAGAAGAGGTGATTACTCTTCACAGAAAGGGCAATGGCTATAAGAAGATTGCAAAGATGTTAAACATACCAAGAGAGACCATAGGAAGCATCATTCGCAAATTCAAGGCAAAGGGCACTGTTGAAACGCTACCTGGTCGTGGCAGAAAGAAGATGCTGACTTCGACTGCTGTGCGCTACCTGAAGCGTAGAGTGGAGAAAAGTCCCCGTGTGACTGCTGAGGAACTGAGAAAAGATTTGTCAGATGTGGGTACTGAAGTTTCAGCTCAGACAATACGGCGCACACTGCGTAATGAAGGCCTCCATGCCAGAACTCCCAGGCGCACCCCCTTGCTGTCTCCAAAGAATAAGAGTCGACTGCAGTATGCCAAAAGTCATGTGGACAAACCACAGAAGTTTTGGGATAGTGTTCTGTGGACTGATGAAACAAAATTAGAACTGTTTGGGCCCATGGATCAACGCTATGTTTGGAGGAGGAAGAACAAGGCCTATGAAGAAAAGAACACTTTGCCTACTGTGAAGCATGGCGGGGGGTCAGTCATGCTTTGGGGCTGTTTTGCTTCTGCAGGTACAGGGAAGCTTCAGCGTGTGCAAGGTACCATGAAT
Organism: Leptobrachium leishanense; assembly: GCA_009667805.1. NCBI lineage: Eukaryota > Metazoa > Chordata > Amphibia > Anura > Megophryidae > Leptobrachium > Leptobrachium leishanense. Next base: position 3,368,583 of record CM019072.1, read on the forward strand.
TCTCTTCAGTACCAGGAGATATTGGATGACAATGTGATGCAGTCCGTCACAAACCTGAGGCTTGGGAGACGTTGGACCTTTCAACAGGACAATGATCCCAAGCATACCTCCAAGTCCACTAGAGCATGGTTGCAGATTAAAGGCTGGAACATTTTGGACTTGCCATCGCAGTCACCTGACTTAAATCCGATTGAGAACCTCTGGTGGGACTTAAAGAAAGCAGTTGCAGTGCGCAAGCCTAAGAATGTGACTGAACTGGAGGCTTTTGCCCATGACGAATGGGCGAAGATACCCGTAGATCGCTGCAAGACACTTGTGTCAAGCTATGCTTCGCGTTTAAAAGCTGTTATAACTGTAAAAGGATGTTGTACTAAGTACTAAGATTGAATGTCACTTGGGGGTTGAATAAAACTGTCAGGGATCCCGGGTGCCGGGCACGTGGAAGCCAAAGGGTGTAAGAATAAGTACGAAGTCGAGGTCACAAGCCAGGTCAGGATGGGAGAGATTCTCGTAGTAAGGGGTCACTTTCCGGGGTCACAACTGTAGGGCAAACGCTAAAGCAGAAAGGCTATACTAGGGAACTGTTCTGATCACGAAGCAAGGAGAAACTGGTCTTCCCAACCTAAATACCCACCCAGCTCCACCCCGCCTGCCTGAGACGTCAATGACGTCATAGACGTGCGCCGCAGCCCGGCCGCCATATTGGCGGAGCCTGGGCGCGCGCGCGTCTAATCTAAGGCCCGCTCTGCGCCTGTAACCGTGGGCTCCGTCGGAGGACCACCACAGGCGACCCAGGACCCGATCTCCCATCTCCCTGGGACCCTGGAGCCACCACAGGGGGTAAGTCGGGTCCTGAAGAACCGCCGAGCGGTCCCCTGGGACCCAGCCGTCCCCTCCGGGCACGGGCCCGAAAAGGAGGGAGCGGCCGGAGCAAACGCCGCGGAGCCCGCAACCCTAACATAACCCCCCCCCGAAGGCGAGGCCTCCGGACACGCAACGGGCCCGGCCGCCCAGGATGGGCAACATGAAACGCCCGGACAAGGGCCGGAGCCCGGACGTATGTGGCAGGTTCCCAGGAGCGCTCCTCAGGATCGTAACCCACCCAGTCAACCAGGTACTGCAACACACCCCGCCGAAGACGGGAATCCAAGATCTGCGCGACCTCAAAAGCATCAGAACCATCGGTAGACACGGGAGGAGGAGGAGGCAACGACCGGCCGGCAAAAACATTGGTACCAACAGGTTTTAGGAGAGACACATGTACCACCGGATGGAACCGATAACGAGAAGGAAGCCGGAGACGAACAGCAACCGGACCAATCAGAGAAACAATAGGAAACGGACCAATATATTTCGGACCCAATTTCTTGGACGGGCATAAGAGGCGGAGATGGCGTGTAGACAACCATACCCTCTGGCCCACCGAATAGGCGATCGAGGCAGAACGACGTCGATCCGCATACGCCTTATACACGGATTGAGCGGCAATAAGACAATCCCGAGCCGTACGACGACATTGCCGGAGAGCCCGTAAACGAGACGCGACCCCGGGGACCGGGGTAACACTAGGTAAACCAGGAAGAGGAGGGGGATGATAGCCATACAACATAAAAAAGGGGGAACAATGGGTGGAATCATGTAATCGAGCATTATATGCGTATTCTGCAGTGCCCAACAACGTATCCCAATCGTCCTGGAGGTATGTCGTATAACAGCGCAGGTATGTTTCGAGGGTCTGGTTCACCCGCTCCGTCTGTCCATTGGTATGGGGGTGATATGCCGTGGACAGATCGACTGAAATACCCAACGCACGGCAAAAATGTTTCCAAAAACGAGAAGTGAACTGCACCCCTCGATCAGACACAATGGATTCTGGAACACCATGTAGGCGATAAACGTTCTGCAAAAAGAGTGATGCAGTATGTGCTGCAGTAGGCAATCCTCGTACCGGAGTAAAGTGAGCCATCTTCGTCAGACGGTCCACAGTCACCATAATAGTGGTATATTTATGTGAAGGAGGAAGCTCTACGATAAAATCAATAGTAATGTGCGACCATGGTTGTTCGGGTACTGGAAGGGGTTGAAGAAGACCCACAGGTCTCTTCGTGCTATGTTTAGCACGAGCACACACAGAACAAGAGTTCACAAATTTTTTCACATCCTGAGCCAGGGTTGGCCACCAAAAATACCGTGTTATCAAATCCTTGGTTTTTCTTATTCCTGGATGTCCACTTCCTGGAGTGTCATGGAATTGCTGCAACACCGCCAGTTGTTCTTGGAGAGGAACCAGACACTGCTTGTGTCGTGTTTGTGGTCCGATTGCTTGTGCTGGATCAGTGGGATCGGTGTGTGTGCGTATCTGTTGCATAAGAGTCGTGGTCACCCCAAGAAATCTGGAGGGTGAAAGGATCGACTCATCGACGTTAGGTGGATCTGCTGGAGAAGAGAGGCGTGACAAGGCGTCTGCTTTCTTGTTCTGAGTACCGGGTTTGTATGTTACCTGAAAGTCAAACCGGGAAAAGAATAGTGACCATCTTGCTTGACGTGGGTTAAGTCGTTTAGCAGTTTTGAGATATTCCAGATTCTTATGGTCGGTGAAGACCATAAAGGGATGAAGAGCGCCCTCCAACAGATGACGCCATTCTGCCAAGGCACATTTAATGGCTAGTAACTCTCTGTCACTGACGTCGTAGTTCACCTCGGCCGGAGTCAACTTCCTAGAGTAGAACGCCACCGGGTGTAGGGCCCGTTCTGGAGGTCTCCTTTGCGATAGCACGGCCCCGATTCCTACAGACGAGGCATCCACCTCCACTTCATACGGCTGGGACGGGTCCGGTAGGACCAGAACAGGTGCAGTACTGAAACGTTGTTTTAAGGAGTCAAAAGCATGTTGCGCCTCTGCCGTCCAGTTGAACTTGGTCTGTTGTTTAGTCAACACAGTAAGGGGTAGAATAATCGAGGAAAACCCCTGTATAAAACGTCTATAAAAATTGGCAAAACCAATAAATCTTTGGACGGTTTTCTTGTCAATAGGTATGGGCCAAGTACGAATGGCTGCTACCTTCCTGTGATCCATGGCGATGTGTCCGGGAGTAAGCAAGAAACCCAGGAACTCTATTTCCGTAGCTTCAAAGACGCATTTTTCAATTTTTGCATACAGTCGATAAGTTCGAAGACGCGATAAAACCGTTGCTACATGGCCTCTGTGATCTGTAAGGGAACAAGAGAAAACAAGGATATCATCCAAGTAAATCACGACATATTGATCCAGCAGGTCTCGGAATATGTCGTTAAGGAAGTGTTGAAACGTGCCAGGGGCATTACAAAGTCCAAACGGCATCACCATATATTCAAAGTGGCCGTAGCGTGACCTGAATGCAGTCTTCCATTCATCCCCTTGTCGCACTCTGACTAGGTTGTATGCTCCTTTCAGATCGATCTTCGAGTAGACGGTTGCCCCCTGAAGACGCTCAATCAACTCCGAGATCAAGGGGAGAGGATATCGGTTTTTAATCGTTATGCGGTTGAGTTCGCGGTAGTCGACACAGGGACGCAGGCCGCCGTCCTTTTTCTCTACAAAAAAGATACCTGCACCTGCTGGAGAAGTTGAATGCCGAATAAACCCTTTATCAAGATTCTCCTGTATATATCCCTTTAGCACCTTCAGTTCGGGTTCGGATAGCGGGTACAATCTTCCATAAGGAATAGGTGCTCCTGGCAGGAGTTCGATAGGACAATCATATGGCCTTCTAGGAGGCAGTACCTCTACTCCTTTCTCGTCAAACACGTCGGAGAAGGAGGAGTATACTTCAGGAAGAACCGTATGGTATTGAGGTGTCATATTAGTGTCCAATACAGTATTCACAACGTGACGACGTGATGAGAGACAATGCTGGGTACAGTAGGAGGAAGTAAAAGCAAACATACCAGAAGCCCAAGAAATCCGAGGATCATGCTGACGAAGCCAGGGAAGTCCTAAAATGACCGGGAATAAGGGTGTATTAACGATGTCAAATCGCAGTACCTCGCTATGTCCAGAACCTATGGTCACCTGTAATGGTACTGTCTCCTTGATGACTGGCCCGGAGGACAAAGAAGACCCATCGACAACCTGTATCTGCAAAGGAAAGGGTTTCTTTATTACAGGTATACAGACAGTATCAGCAATTGCTTTATCGAGGAAGTTCCCACTCGCTCCGGAATCAACCATCGCGGTTAGAGTTCGTGTCTTCTTTCCCCACTGTAAGACAAGAGGCAACGTCAGCAAGGGAGAGTAACTGCTTGAGGTTGACAGGTGTACGAAACGAAGGAGGGGACTTGGGTTACCTGTTCGACCCTTGTTTTTTCTGGGCAGTAACGTGCGATATGATTTGGTCGACCACAATAGAGACAAAGGTTATGCAGACGTCGTCGATGTAATTCGTCAGGAGGAGACGACCCTGTATAAAACCGACCTGCATAGGTTCCTCGAGTGTAGGTGGTACCACCTGGTTACCAGAAGTCACCGCCTGAGGGCGAGACATAGGAACATAGGAAGCCGACCTTTCTCTTGCCCGTTCACGGAGTCTTCTGTCGATTTGGATAGCCGTTTGAACCAGGTTCTCCAGGGACGAGGGAGCACCAACCCGTGCGATCTCGTCTTTCAGAGCCTCGGAAAGACCCAGACGGAATTGTCCTATTAGGGCAGCATCATTCCATCCTGTTTCACAGGCAAGGCGACGAAAATCAATGACGTAGGCCTCCACTGAGCGACGACCTTGGCGTAAGGAACGAAGACCGTTCTCTGCAGTACTGGCCCGAAGAGGATCATCAAACATAGCTGCCATTGTATTGAGAAAAAGCGACCAGGTCTCTGTTACTGGGTTCTGAGAGCGCAAGAGATTATGTGCCCAAGCTTGTGCTTCTCCGGTCAGTAATGATATTGTAGTACGAATTTTGACATAGTCACTAGAGTAGGTCCGAGGATTCAGGGAATAAAGAAGTTCGCAAGAGGTCACAAAAGCCTGGAAATGATCTTGTCTACCTGAATACCGTTCCGGCATAGGTATACGGGGTTCTGGAACATGAAGTCCTTCTGATGGGCCGGTAGGGAAGGTGGTTTGGAACGTTAGAAACTGTTCCTGGAGGTGCCGCTGTCCGCTCTGTAGTTCTCTCACGGAGCAAGTTAGGTTATTCACCTGTTGTGACAGGGTGTCCAAAGCTCCTACGACGTCGGCAAGCTCCATTAGTGGCTTCGTGATTCTGTCAGGGATCCCGGGTGCCGGGCACGTGGAAGCCAAAGGGTGTAAGAATAAGTACGAAGTCGAGGTCACAAGCCAGGTCAGGATGGGAGAGATTCTCGTAGTAAGGGGTCACTTTCCGGGGTCACAACTGTAGGGCAAACGCTAAAGCAGAAAGGCTATACTAGGGAACTGTTCTGATCACGAAGCAAGGAGAAACTGGTCTTCCCAACCTAAATACCCACCCAGCTCCACCCCGCCTGCCTGAGACGTCAATGACGTCATAGACGTGCGCCGCAGCCCGGCCGCCATATTGGCGGAGCCTGGGCGCGCGCGCGTCTAATCTAAGGCCCGCTCTGCGCCTGTAACCGTGGGCTCCGTCGGAGGACCACCGCAGGCGACCCAGGACCCGATCTCCCATCTCCCTGGGACCCTGGAGCCACCACAGGGGGTAAGTCGGGTCCTGAAGAACCGCCGAGCGGTCCCCTGGGACCCAGCCGTCCCCTCCGGGCACGGGCCCGAAAAGGAGGGAGCGGCCGGAGCAAACGCCGCGGAGCCCGCAACCCTAACAAAAACTGATAATGATGTGAGCACAGAAAAGACATTTGTGGTTATTTCATTATAAATGTTATGTTATATTTGTCTGACCTACACGTGCCTCTTTGATTTAATTGTAAGCAAGATGACTGAATGATCAAAATCAATGTCAAACTGGCCAAAACACTCAATTTCAGTGGGGGTTGAATAATTTGAACACAACTGTACCTATCCATATTTACCTATCCATATCTATCTATCCATATCTATCTATCCATCTATCTATCCATATCTATCTATATCTATCTATCCATATGAAACTATCCATATGTATCTATCCATATCTATCTATCCATCTATCTATCCATATCTATCTATCCATCTATCTATCCATATCTATCTATCTATATCTATCTATCCATATCTATCTATCCATATCTATCTATCCATATCTACCTATCCATATCTATCTATCCATATCTATCTACCTATCCATATCTATCTATCCATATCTATCTATCCATCCTTATCTACCTATCCATATCTATCTATCCATATCTACCTATCCATATCTATCTATCCATCCTTATCTACCTATCCATATCTATCTATCCATATCTATCTATCTATCCATATCTACCTATCCATATCTATCTATCCATATCTATCTACCTATCCATATCTATCTATCCATATCTATCTATCCATCCTTATCTACCTATCCATATCTATCTATCCATATCTACCTATCCATATCTATCTATCCATCCTTATCTACCTATCCATATCTATCTATCCATATCTATCTATCCATATCTATCTATCCATATCTATCTATCCATATCTACCTATCCATATCTATCTATCCATCCTTATCTACCTATCCATATCTATCTATCCATATCTATCTATCCATATCTATCTATCCATATCTATCTATCCATATCTACCTATCCATATCTATCTATCCATCCTTATCCATCCTATCCATATCTATCTATCCATCCTTATCTACCTATCCATATCTATCTATCCTTATCCATCCTATCCATATCTATCTATCCATATCTATCTATCCATATCTACCTATCCATATCTATCTATCCATATCTATCCTATCCATATCTACCTATCCATATCTATCTACCTATCCATATCTATCTATCTATCCATATCTATCTATCTATCCATATCTATCTATCCATATCTATCTATCCATATCTACCTATCCATGTCTATCTATCCATCCTTATCTACCTATCCATATCTATCTATCCATATCTACCTATCCATATCTATCTATCCATCCTTATCCATCCTATCCATATCTATCTATCCATCCTTATCTACCTATCCATATCTATCTATCCATATCTATCTATCCATATCTATCTATCCATATCTATCTATCCATATCTACCTATCCATATCTATCTATCCATCCTTATCCATCCTATCCATATCTATCTATCCATATCTATCTATCTATCCATATCTACCTATCCATATCTATCTATCCATATCTATCTATCCATATCTATCTATCCATATCTATCTATCCATATCTACCTATCCATATCTACCTATCCATATCTATCTATCTTTCCATATCTATCCTATCCATATCTACCTATCCATATCTATCTACCTATCCATATCTATCTACCTATCCATATCTACCTATCCATATCTACCTATCCATATCTACCTATCTATCCATATCTATCCTATCCATATCTATCAATCCATATCTATCCATATCTATCTATCCATATCTACCTATCCATATCTATCCATCCATATCTATCCTATCCATATCTATCCATCCATATCTATCTATCCATATCTATCTATCCATATCTATCTCTCTGTCTATCCATATCTACCTATCCATATCTATCCATATCGATCTATCTATATCTATCTATCCATATCTATCCATATCTATCTATCCATCTATCCATATCTATCTATCCATATCTATATATCCATATCTATCTATCCATATCTACCTATCCATATCTACCTATCCATATCCACCTATCCATATCTACCTATCCATATCTATCCATCCATATCTATCCTATCCATATCTATCCATCCATATCTATCTATCCATATCTATCTCTCTATCTATCCATATCTACCTATCCATATCTATCTATCCATATCGATCTATCTATATCTATCTATCCATATCTATCTATCCATCTATCCATAGCTACCTATCCATATCTATCTATCTATCCATATCTACCTATCCATATCTATCTAATCCATATCTATCTATCTATCCCATATCTATCTCCCTATATATCTATAATATATCCATGTCTATCTATCCATATCTATCTATAAATCTATAATCTATCTAATCATATCCATATCTATTTATTCTATGCTATCCATATTTATCTATTCCAATTTTTGCATATCTGTCTATATGTCTATCTATCCTATCCATATCTATCCTATCTATCGATCTATATAGATATCAATAGATATGATAGATATAAAGATGGGTAGATAGATAATCGACAAAAATGTATGCGTCTATTCTATCCTATCCATATCTATATATCATTATATCTAGATAGATATAGATAGATAGATATCGATAGATATAGTGATAAATAGATATAAAGATGCTTAGATATGGATAGATAACACCAATATGCAAGGTTTTGTTGTTTTGAAATGAATAGGTGTATCTGAATGGATTTCTTGCGCAGATTTTTAAAATGACCTTCAAAATTCCGTATCACGCCAAGTTTTTTCACAAATGACGGAAATGTGAAATGACAGTGACACTTCGACAATCGTTTATTTTATATTTCTTTTACCCCGTTTCATCGGCTTGTTGGCTTTTTCCGGCGGCTGGTCATTGCTGTGTTCGACGGATCGTCAGTTTTTTCCGGACGTTTACGGTGGCTTAAAGGATCCTATCATTTCTGCTAATTTTAAAAAAAATAATGGATCCAATCAGATCAGATCCAATAATTTTGGCGGCTTTTTTCTCTTCTTCAAATGGTGGTTTTGCGGCGGCTTTTCCCTGCACTACAGGGACCCTGCAGTGAATGTTGAATTCAGTGCATGGTCGGGGAATTTGATTCCCTGAAGTGCGGGGAACGAAAGAGCACCGAAATATCGGTGACATTTCGGTGCTCTCTGAATAACCCCCTTTAGACTGACCCCTGCTTTAGACTGACTGAGCATCATGGGTGATATAGTCCCAGATGTCTGGGATTTTGAGATTGCTGAAGTAGAGCAGTCAGTGCTACAAACTGGTTTCTATCTGCGAGATTGTTGATATACATTATAGCAGGGCTCAAAATTTCCACTTACCTACATGCATTTGGCGAGTGGAAATTAAGTGAGAACGAGTGAAAATGCACACGCAGGCAGCACAATAAATTATTTTGTGCTGTGTATTCCAGCGGTGCCACCGTGCAGCCCCTCCTTCCCCAGGCTGCACGGTGACAGGGATCAGCTGCCTAACCTGAGCCAGCTCGTCTCTGTCACTGGCAGGGGGGTGGAGAGGAGCTTCTCTGCCTCCTCGCTCTGCTCACACTGGGGTCTGATGACTGGGTATACATGTATATGGGGTCTGATGTTTGGGTATACATGTATCTGGAGTCTGATGTTTGGGTATACATGTATCTGGAGTCTGATGTTTGGATATACATGTATCTGGGGTATGATGTCTGGGTATACAGGTATATGGGTTCTGATGACTGGGTATACATGTATCTGGGGTCTGATGTCTGGGTATACATGTATCTGGGGTCTGATGTCTGGGTATACATGTATCTGGAGTCTGATGTCTGGGTATACATGTATCTGGGGTCTGATGTCTGGATATACATGTATCTGGAGTCTGATGTTTGGATATACATGTATCTGGGGTATGATTTCTGGGTATACAGGTATATGGGTTCTGATGTCTGGGTATACATGTATCTGGGGTCTGATGTCTGGGTATTAATGTTATTTTGTAACTTTATTCTAAATAAAACCTTTAACAGTGTAATTTCATAAGATAATTTAAGGGATTGTGTTTAGGGGCAGAGTTAAGGGCTGGGTAGGGGTTAGGTGGAGCAACTGGTGGCGAGTAACTCTTATGGCCTGGTTAGTAGCTTGGGACTTGACATTTTGAGCCCTGCATTATATATACAGTATATCTTTCATACAGGCCTTGTCACTGACACTCATGTAAACGGTCTCTCGGCAGCCTCTGACAGTATCGCAGCCAGGCTGTAGATCTCCATCCTGCGCTTTTTTTCTTTAGCAATGTCATTTTATGTTAATTGAATGCCTCTGTTAATTTAATGGACTTTAGATTTATGATCCTTCCTACACAATGTCATATCGGGATCAATACATATTCTAACGTTTGGATTGACAGATGAGAAAATGTGCTTAATAACTGCATTTCTGGGCTATCAGCTGTCAATAATTCCTCATTTGAATCCGTCGCGGGGCAGATTTATGCTCCGGAGGTTACGGCATTAATCACAAAAATTAAGTTTTGGGCGGGGTGATGTTAAAGGTCACGTGCGTTTTGAAGACGGAGTTGCATTCGATGTGCCTGTGACAGGCCGCGATGTGGAATTAAATAACGCGTAATTGAAAGTGCGTTTTAAATAACCCCGTTTACATAAACACGTCCGTGGAAATGTCCATGTGGATGTCTTTAAAAAACACTCCTTCACGATGATCTAATCAAAACCAGTGGAGAGAGTTTGGAGCTTTCTAACCACAAAAGCTCGATTTTTGGATTAAAAGTAGCTTTTTTTGATAATCGTGGCAGTTACAGTCCACAGCGCCAAAAAGGCAGAAAGTCCCTAATGCAGGGCGCCCCCCCCAGATGTTTCTGAACTACAACTCCCATGATTCCCTGGTCATCTATTACATTTGAAAAATGATGGGAATTGTAGGCCAGCAGCATCAGGGCGGCCGAGGCTTGACATGCCTGCCCTTTTGTTAATCCCACACGATCCCTTAACACTAAGGCCGGGGTCAGACGAGCAGTAGTAAGAGCGGAAGGAACGTCCGTGAGAGTGGACGTTCCTTCCACTCGATGCCCGTCTGGCCACCTCGCTGAGCGCAGTTAGTGCGCTCAGCACTGCAACGCTCGATCCTCCTATGGAGGATCATTTATCGGTGATATAATGACCCCGTATTCCCATAGACACAGAACCATTGCTGATTACTGAGGTAGTTTCCTCCACCCCAACCAGCGGCACTAGCAGCCGGGATTTTGAATTTCCCAGCTGCCGGTCACCAGATCGGTCACAAGTGACATCACAATGCAGAGATGGAGTTACTGCAGTTCTGTTCTGATCAGCTGGGGAGATGTCAGGGAGACACATTCCCAGCTGGTTTTAAAAAGTGTTAGCACCTTAGGCATCGTGCCCACAATGCTACAACCTTGGGGGTATGTTCTGGAGCCCAAATGCAAATGAATGTAGTTTGCAATAAATAAAATTCCTTTACATTACTTTTGTGGAATATCATATCGACGATACTCTGTATCGGGGCTCCAGGAGGTGCCTTACAGGTTGATTATAATCTTGGTAGTGAAGGGGTTAAGGCACTGCTGCTTGCAGTTTAGTGAATAGACCCCATCACACTTGATAAACTCTTAGGGCCCTATTACATTCTTCACGCAAAAACGCACGCGCAACGCATGAATTTTTGATGTTAGCGCTCGTAAAACAACGCTGCTATTACAATCCTCGCGCATTTTTCATCCGTCAAAAAATAACGCGCGGAAAACGGACGCGCAGCAACGTTGCGCGAAGAAATCCGTGTGCAGAACGTTTTTTTCACGCGATTCAGCCAATCAGAATTAAGAACCACAATTGTCTCACGTTAAGTTTTTGCGCCTGTCAATCTGTGCATAGATGCTGCATCAATAAAAAAAAGCACGCACAACTTCTCCATTTTATTGGTCTGGTATGTGTAGAATGTGTAACTATACTTCGCTGCGTATTTTTTTTGTGCTGGTGTATTTGGTTTCGGCCAAGTTGATAGAATTTGCCATTAACACCAGCTTTTAGGAGTTGCTAAAATTATGCGCGCAAAGGCTGTGCGTTACAAACTGCGCATAGATTGTAATACCATCCGCGTACCAGCGCACAAACGCATTTGCGCTCACAATGTTAAGTATAGGACGCGCGGAGTACAGTAAGCTCACGCAGGTTCACCCGCGGTCGACGTATCCGCGCGTTTGTTGCGCTGACATTGTAAAACGGCGTTCAGCGCTAAGGGTTTTGCCCCTCGCGTTAATTCGCTTTTGCGCACGCGCTGACGTTTGCGCGAAGAATGTAATAGGGCCCTTGATATGTACCTTTCTAGATACATATGTTATGATTTATCAGCGTCAGTCCCGGTCAGCACTCGATGTACGATGTTGCTGGAGCGTCTTATTACTGAATAATCCTAAACGTGCTTCTCTGTGTAAAGAATCTGAGAAGAAGCTCTGGCAAAGGGAAATCTCAATCTGTTCAGATACTGCTACATTGATATAATTTAATTAGTCCGTGTCTACGAGACAATGCTTACAACCAGACTCCATTAGCAAACCGGTCACTAATTGTTTATCAGATCTGCGTTTAGTTGGTTTATCAATATGTTTCATTCTGGGATGTTTCAATAGCTCCTTCCCCGCAGATACACGTAATAAATGAACACGGCACCAAATCCTATTAGAAATCATCTTAATACAATTATTTATGTTGACTTAAAACCGTTGCAGATTGTGATAGCGCACTCCTGACTCGTTTATATAAAAAACGCGATACAGGAACGGCTTTGCATCTCCGCAATTTTATTCCAATTTAGAAGCTGTGAAAATATTAATATTTACTTCAATAATGGAACCTTCGAGAATTCAAATGTGTCTCCTATGAACGTGGCTTTTATGAGAAAGCCTTAAATATGATTTTTAATAAATTTTTTGGAGAACTTTATTACATTTCTGAAGGTAATTAGGGAATATATCATCGCAAGTTTATACTAAGAACAATGTTTTAAGAAATCCATTTTGTTCAGAATTAAGGGAGAACAAAAACATCGCATTTGTTACGTCTGGATGCTTTTAAGACACAGAAAGCAAATTTCTGCCTTTTCTATTTATTTATTTTTATCCCTCTGTACTACCTCGCCACGATAACCTTAGTGATAGAAGGAGCGAAGGGATTGATATGAAAATAGGGGATTTATTTGAATCAGAAATCCAAAGCAGGTGAAGGTCTTTAATGGATGTTTAATATCATTGACCCTAATGGGAAAAAAAAAATAATAATAAAAATGTAATAATGACATCAAATAGAGCTGTGGGAGCTTTCAAAACATTGTGGAGATCAGCGCCTTAAAGAAAATCATGTTCATGACTTAAAGGGAGAATAAAATCCTACCAAAAAATAATAATTAAATAAATATTTTTGCTTTTACTGAATGCATTAGTTCAATGTTTTTTTTATGGTTTATATACTGTTTTGCTCCTGGAGATGTTTGTTTACAAACAAACCAAGTAAGATGTATTTTAATATATTTTTTATAGCTATTTTGTTTAATATATTTCAATTAATTGGAGTTCCTGCTTCTTGTCGGACCGACCTGCGGGGGTGCTACTTTGTGGGTGTCGAGGCAGACGCCATAACATTTCTTTGATGAGGGTCAACCAGATACGGTGACATTTTAATGTTTATTTCTTTATTTCTATAACGTCGCATATTAACTGTATATTATATTTATGTTTTGTTTATTATAATTTTTGGTAGGCTTTTATTCTCCCTATAAATTCCCACCGGAACAAACAGGGTTATTCAGAGAGAGGTGAAAAGCAGGAGAACGGTGTAGACCAAATAGCCGATTTGGAAAGTGAGATAAATGGGAGAATTTTTCTGGTTTGGCTATTTTGACCTAGAATTTTCACTTCTCCAGTCATTCTCCTGATTTTCACCTCTCTCTGAATAACCCTGTTAGTCAAAATAGCCAAACCAGAAAAATTCTCCCTTTTATCTCACTTTCCAAATCAGATATTTTGCCCTAGAATTTTACTTCTCCAAAAGTTCTCCAGAGTTTCACCTTTCTCTGAATATTTATTTATAAAAGTATGTTACCAGGAAGGATACATTGAGATTTCTCTCGTTTTCAAGTATGTCCTGGGTTCAAGAACATTGAATTGTTACAGTTCTTACAGAAATACAAAGTTACAGTTACAAGTACTTATACAGCGCCACCAGATTCCGTAGCGCTTTACGATGGGAAAGCACAAACAGCAGACTTACATGATACAAGAGGAAATACAACCCTGGTCTTAGGATAACTGTCCAGGTAATACAATCGCTTTAAACCAAGTGCTCAGACTGACACCCCATGAGCTTACGCTCTAAGGGACTAGGGAAACTGAAACAAATGGGAGCAGAGGGAAGGCGAAACTGGTCGCCAGTAGAATATCATAGGGATTGCATGAAAAAGGACCAGATGTTTGGGCTTAGTAAGGGTAATTAGTGAGAGAAGTGGAGACAGCTGGAAAGGGGAGCTGAAATTAGGGACCGACCCTGGGTGGGAAGTGATGGAGGTGATTCTGTGATGAGTATGCTGTGGAAATAGAATGAGGTTTGTGACAATGCACAGATAGGCCCTAATAAACATGTGAGCCTTATCTTTAGTAGTGGTGTCCACATATATATATATATATCATATATACAGTATATATCGGTTTATGATTTATATAGGTCCTTCCGAGCCGTGTCCCCCCCCCCCCGGTAGGTGCTGCCTATATCATACGCTTTATAGCGTGGATCTCTTCTTCTAAAGTGTTGTAACTTTAAGGCTGGGGTCACACGAGCGTGGAGGGAACATCCGTGAGAAAGCACGTTCTTTCCGCTCGGACGCCCTTGTGACCACCTCACTGAGTGCAACGTCCGTTGTAGCGGAGGGAGGATTTCAGCACGCCTGTTATCGTAATGTGCAATACTATTACACACGTTTCACCATGTGGTCCTCCCAATCGAGTCGACATAACATAACGCTACGATGGATGCTGGGAGGAGGGGTCACTATGGTCGCACTCGGTGCACTCGTATGACCCCGGCCTAAACTGTAGGTTGTGGGGATGAGCCTTTAAATGAACATGCTTCTTTAATATCTTTCCTGGGTTTTCCTTCTTCTATAAGAACATAATTGGAGGAAAGTCTTTCCTTAAATTAGAAGTATATGAATCTAAAGTTGTAATGATACTTTCTTAAAAGGTGTGCGCTAGGAATTGGTTCTTTCGCAGTTTCTGGACTTCTTTCCTCCTGAATCATTGCCTCTTGGTTGGTTGTGTACACACGTATCATTTTGTCACTCTGCAAAGTACAGGAGTGTTTTATCGCCATAATTTATCACTATTATCTTGTCTAAATTGGTTCTAAAATGCACAATGCTGCTTGAATCATCCCCAGTAATGTCCGCAACAACCCAAACCTTTACCAGGAGACAGGTTGAGGCTGCTAGCATGATTTAGGAGTGACCATATGCGCTGAAATCACCTTCTGGCGCAGCTTAATGAAAGGGCTTTAAATCTGTTTACTGCGGATCTTGAAAATGTTATTCAAACCTAAATTACGTTAGGTGATGGAGGAGAGCTCATTCTCCATCTGCTATGGGCAAAATAGTGTCTCCTGTACAAAGTATAGGAAACATTAATGTACGGTAACCTGGCACTACATCCGAGATGCAAGCAGTGCGTTCCTCTCGTATGTAATAAGATGTTGTAAAATTACGCACAGCACACGAATCATTATGCTGTGCGACTCAAGTGCCGTGTTTAGGGTCCCAGGTTGTGATCTGGCCCTACATATCTTACAAATGAGGCCCCTATGGTCCTTATAACACATGTGCTTTGCAGAGTGACATAATCACTATATGATTACACCACCTGCAAATCGACAATTGTTCTGGAGGAAAGAGGTCCAGAAACTGCGTAAAAACCAATTCCCATTGCAAGCCATACATGTTCAATATTCTAGGTATGGAATCTTTAATGATCTAGCCTCATTGCCTACAGTCTCAGGGTGTAGAAGACCACCAAGACCCTGGTCCAGAGACTACACGAGCTTCCTTTGTAAAAAAGAATATGCTCAATGGCATCAACAAGTCGCCATGAACATTCATATCATTCAATTCACATCAGTCCACACTTGGAAACCAAATATTTTTCCAGGACGTGTCGTTGGACTCACCGGTTCTATACATACTTTCCACTAGAGATGTGCACCACTGAAAATTTCATATCGTTTTGTTTTTTCTTCAGGTGCTTTTTTTTGGTTTCGGGTCATTTCGGACCGTTTTCGTTTCGATTCGGGGATTCGTTATCGATTCGAATTTCGGATCTCTTCGAAATTTCGGATCGATTCGTTAATTCTGGTCATTTTGGCGTTTGGATCATTTCAGCGATTCGGGTGATTCAGTTCAGTTTGGTTTTTCGTTTTTTAATGAGCTATTTGTTTTTTTATTGCTTATTTAAGAATGGGAAGTAGATTTACTACCAATAGAAGGAAAGTTCCTTTACTTATTATTTTAAGATTTTTTAAGCATTTTTTTGGGTGAAATTCTAGGTTTCTTAACTTTTTTTAAAGAAACAAGGCTTTTTATCCCATAGGTTTCAATGGAGCATATGATTCCGCACACTGCCGGGCAGCACCTCTACAGTATAATAATGCAGCATATGAATCCGCACACTGCTGGGCAGCACCTCTACAGTATAATAATGCAGCATATGAATCCGCACACTGCCAGGCAGCACCTCTACAGTATAATAATGCAGCATATAAATCCACACACTGTCGGGCAGCACCTCTACAGTATAATAATGCAGCATATGAATCCGCACACGGCCGGGCAGCACCTCTACAGTATAATAATGCAGCATATGGATCCTCACACTGCCGGGCAGCACCTCTACAGTATAATAATGCAGCATATGGATCCTCACACTGCCGGGCAGCACCTCTACAGTATAATAATGCATCATAAAACGAAAAACTAACTGAACCGAATGACCCAAAATGATCCGAATCACCGAAATGATCAAAACGGCGAAATGACCCGAATCGCCGAATCGATCCGATCTATCGAATCGACCCACAATTTCGAATCATCCGAAGTATCGAATCGAAATACTCGAAATTTCGAATTGATCCGAAATTTTGTGTGGTCGACATTTCGGATTCGGTATGCCCTCGGAAGCACGAAAATGGTAAATTTCGTCTGAAAATCGCTTCGGGTTCGAAACAAGTTTCACATCCCTACTTTCCACCATGAAGTGTTATCCACTCGCAGCTGTCAGCGTTCACCCCTTTATTACCTACATGCCTCCGGTTTCCAGACGATCATACAGATATCCTGCCCGCCGCCACCGTGCCTTTTAATCATGAGTGGTGTGGCAGAGCACGTTGTATTAAATCAATGTATTTTTATCAGAACCCATAAAGGTGTGTCTGAAGGGAAATAAATCAACCCGGCGAGTAAAAAAATTGCAGTATTTACTGAGAGCGGTCCTCGGAAACGAGAATAAGCCCCTCTTTGGCGGCACAAGGCTGCATCCAATGGCGGGTAATTAGGATGGATATTCTGTGTAGGTCCTCTCCGCCCGTCCGGCGTATTGTACTTTTTCGAGTCTCCTTTAACAAACAGACCATTAGCCGTAGCTATTACCAGCGTTAAGAATAGATGTTCCATCTCGGAGGTTTAATGTCTCCGTCTTGCGCTCGCTGCGGCTTTATCTGCGCGCGGATACATCTTCCAGTACCTCGCTAATTTTGTCAACTTCATGCCGGTATCCATGGCTACTTTCTTTATTGTTTATAATTCGATTATTTTAAGAGTGATTTTATTTTCGGAGCAGTGATAAGCGTGTTTATGATGCGACTGAGGCTTCGTTGAAATGCGCCAACAGTTCCTTGTCAGGCAGATGGTGACCCCTGATTGAACTTGCCCTCTCTTTCAATTATTCAGCTGTATTTAATTTTTCTCAGCACCGTCCGGACGCCGTGCCACCGATCCGACTCTTGATGGCGCCGTAGGCCAGCTTACGCGCGCCCTGGAGAATAAATAAATAAACAACGCTCCGTCACAATATCCTCGTCGCCGCCGCCGCCGCATACCGTGTATATTTTTCGAGGCGGGGGGGGGAACGTTCCGACTCTCCGCCTTTTGAACAATGGTTGGGTTTCATATCAAATTACGTGAAAAATGAACATTTTGACAATATTATACATGAATCGGTAAACAGCTTTTAAGAAATTTACATTTCAATGAGGCATTTTATAGATTTTGTGTCTAATATTTGCCTTTATGATTATTTAAATCCTTCATATTTTTTTTTATTTTATACCAGGGCTGGATCACTACCTAGAGAGCTTATATTTAAATGAATGTTGTTTTTCATCTTTGAAATCTCTGAGTGCATTATGTTGAGATATAATAAAACATCTTTATTATTTTTAGTCAAATTCGGTTAAAAAGTTTTTTTGTTTTTTTTGTTTGTTTTTTTCTGCTTTATTCTCATCCTTTCACGTCCCCGATGATTTATATTGAAGGATCTGGAACTCAAATTCCTGAGTTTCCTTCGCGTAAAACGCTTTGTTATAAAGGAACTGTACTATAAGACTATAAGAAGAGAGTGTTAGAAATATACACATTTTCACGCAAATTATCTAAATACTATATGGTTTCCGTATACATATATATATTCGACAGGCCATGTTAGTCCAGATGCCAAAATCACGAGTATAGCAGTACATAGTGATACCTTTTTTATTGGACTCCAATAAGAAAGGTATCACTATGTACTGCTATACTCGTTTTTTTGTGTATATATATATATATATATATATATAATCATGAGTATAGCAGTACGTTGTGATACCTTTTATATCACTACGCACCGCTATACTTGGGATTTTGGCATCTGGACTAACACAACATGTATATATATATATATATATCGTTGTGGTCTGCATTCACGGTTAAACCTTCAGTCCATACATCCGGGGGTTCAGCGGTGGCCTCCAAGATATAGAATCAATCGAAAAATCGCCAGCACTCCAGGGTTTTCTACAAAATCCCCAAAATTTTGATCCATTTGCTATAAAACCATCAAAGATGTTTTAATAGCATATGGATCAATAAATTTTGTATTTTGGAGAAAACCCTGGAGTGCTGGCGATTTTTCAATTGATTATATATATATAATATATATATATATATATACACAGTTGCATAAACCTTATCTCTGCTAGAAAGCCACAGTGTGGCATAGCATTGATTTTAGGGTTCTGTGTAATAACAGACCCAGGATGCATAAAAGTGAGAAAGGGGTCATTTGCATATCCTACCCAGAATTCCTTGCTGCATATGGGGAATGTGGCACAGGGGCTCTGGGATTCAATTAATCGAATTGCTGTGATGTGCAAGTGGCTTCTGCAATAATAAATACACTTATTATAGTGTGGAGGCTTTTTATCTCACTTTTTGCCTTCCACCACAACCCTTATAGATACTAATATATATATATATATATATATAATCAATTGAAAAATTCCCAGCACTCCAGGGTTTTCTCCAAAATACTAAATTTATTGATCCATTTGCTATAAAAACATCTTCGTTTGATAGTTTTTATATATATATATATATATATATATATATATCACGAGTATAGCAGTCTGTAGTGATACCTTTTTTTATTGGACTAACGTTACATTTAAAAGACAAGCTTTCTAGAACACAGCCTACCCAATCTACATTATATATATATATATATATATATATATATACACACACACACACGAAGCTGTGACTATCTCTCTGAGGTTTGGGTGGGAAACATTGTAATCCACAACAAAATGTATCTCTTTACAACAGAGGGAAGTATATTTCTGAACCAAAACCTGACAAACAATATCTCCTTATAATGGGGAGCAAACACCGAAAAACAAAGAATAAGGAAGGTCAACAAGCATCATCCCAATGCATTTCATACAATGTTTAAGGGTTAATACAGAAAATCACATTTTATTAAACTGCTGACGCCCCAGGACCGATCACAGGGTTCGGTACTAATTTAATATTATTTTGCTTTATATAAAGCGCCGATGTGTTCCGCGGCGCTGTACAACAGTCAAACACCTATACTAGCAGTTACAGCGATATACCAGTAAGGAATCCAGGGTCGAGATGTGCCGAGGAAACCTGCTTAACCAAACCCATAGGAAGAGCAGGCCGCAGGGAGCTCTCCCGGCAGTCGCAGAACTTTATATTTTCATGCTACTCAAAATATATCAGCAAATACATGTTTAGCCGAGTGATACAAAGTCTGTACCGGCGATATCAACCATTAAAAAGGGATAAGAAAACAATGAACACACCTTTTCTTAAAGCGTATGAATTAGGGATGTCTATTTCTGGCACTCCCATTGCGTTAGCTGGAATTATCCGGACGGTGTTTTATTCATACATTACGTCTGGAAATTAATCTGGTGAGGCAGATTCCTTTGAACAACCTGTGCTTTTCTCCAAAGTGAGCAAAAACAATATTTCTCAAGCCTCAACCACCTTTGCTGTTATTAATTTTGCAGACAGTCTCTGCACTTTTTTCCCAGTCCCGTAATATCCTTCTATAAAACAGCCGCCCGAAGAGACAAAAGGAGGCGAAATTATATTTTTGCGATGCAAGTCAATACTCTTTTTTTTTTTTACGCATTATGCTGCCTTCTTGGCCTTTGCCACCGCTGGCATTCAGCACGGCTGTCAAATGTTTAGTCCACTATTAATCTTCAATTCTTTTGATTTTATAATAAATGTAAGCTGCTTGTTTATTTATTTTTCATAATATGTACAATAACATTGCATTCACCTGCATTGAATTTCATATTGTGCATGTCGCCAATTCCCTCTGCCCCTCTGTTTAGCCAGAGCCTTTATTACAGAATGAGAGAGAAAGAGAAAGAAAGGCAAAGAGGGTGCGGGAGAAAGAGATAGGAAGAAAGAATGAAAGAGAGGCAATGAAATGAAAGAAAAAGAGGGAAAAGAGCGAGAAAGAAAGGAGAAAAAGAGAAAAGAAGGAATAAAAAGAGGGAGAAGAAATGTAAAGAAAAGGAAGGAAGAAAGAAAGGCAAAGAGGGTGTGGAAGAAAGGGATAAAGAGAAAGAAAGAATGAAAAAGAGGCAAAGAAATGAAAGGAAAAGAGCGAGAAAGAAAGGAAAAAGACAAAAAGAATAAAAAGAGGGAGAAGAAATACAAAGAAAAGAAAGAAAGAAAGGCAAAGAGGGTGTGGAAGAAAGGGATAGAGAGAAAGGAAGAATGAAAAAGAGGCAAAGAAATTAAAGAAAGAGTGAAGAGAGCGAGAAAGAAAGGAAAAAGACGAAAGAATAAAAAGAGGGAGAAGAAATACAAAGAAAAGAAAGAAAGAAAGGCAAAGAGGGCGTGGAAGAAAGAACTAGGAAGAAAGAATCTAAGAGAGGCAATGAAATGAAAGAAAACAAGGGAAAAGAGCGAGAAAGAAAGGAAAAAGATAAAAGAAGGAATAAAAAGAGGGACAAGAAATAGAAAGAAAAGAAAGAAAGAAAGGCAAAGAGGGTTTGGAAGAAAGGGATAAAGAGAAAGAAAGAATGAAAAAGAGGCAAAGAAATGAAAGGAAAAGAGGGAAGAGAGTGAGAAAGAAAGGAAAAAGAATGAAAGGGAGGCAATGAGAGAGCGAGGAAGACAGGAACAGAGAGAAAGAATGAAAAAGAGAAAAAGAGCAAAGCGAGAAAGGAAAAAAGAGGGGGGAAAGGGAAAGCACAAAAAAGAGAGAAAATAAGGAAAAAAGAGGGGAAAAGGAATGAAAGGATGAAAAGTGGGAAAGAGAGGAAGAGAAGAAAGAAAGATGGAAAGAAAAAAAAGAAGGAAACCGATGGGGGAAAAGTGAAAGAAAGAACATAAATCTGAAAAAGGAAACCAAACAAGAAAAAGAAAAGGAAAGGTAATTTTAAGAAAGACTAGAAAAGAGAAAAAGAATGGAAAGAGAGAAGAAAGGAAGGAATACAGAGATTACTTATACATTGGTGCACAGATAGATATCTGTAATACATATATATTTGATGAAAGCTCCTCATAAAATATTCTGCAGATGTTTTAGACGTTTAAAATTCACCTGTGTTTACGTTTTAGTTTTGTTACATTTAATGCCGAAAATGTAAGTTTAAAAAAGGATAAATATTTCACATATCATAATTCTAACTACATTATCTCGTGTCGTGGCCAGAGCCGGTAAATGTGGATCAGCGCGCCTTAGTGCGCTCCATGTAAAGAATTTTTAAAAGGTTTTAATGCAATGCACATGTACAGCCAAAGTTTTAAATGACTAAATATTGAAAAGGAAATACAAATAAATGGGAAAAAATATTTTACTATGGCAAAAAAACTTTCTTGATCTAAGGCTAGGGTCAGACGAAAGCATTTTTCCCCGCGAACGTGAAAAAGTGCGTCCGAACGCATTGACGTATTTTTTCACGGAATGCGCAAAAACGGTCAGACGACGCGCATTTTCGGGCGTGATTTTGTACGGATCGTCAATAAAACTCTTTTTGCGTCTGGACGTTATGTAGGCTGGACATTAGCAGCGTCTGACATCTCCTAATCACACACACACGCCGCTATGCCGCAGCTGCGCACTCAGTACGTCAGTACTAGCGGTTCAGCGTTCTCAGAAAAATGCGTTCAAATTCCACTTGCGTTGCACGGCTGGACTTTTGTGCGGCCGTACATCGTATATTGGCCGTCATTGCCCGTCATCTGCTGCTAGTGCGGCCGTAATTATGTGCGCCAGAACGCACGTTAAAAGTGCGCTGGTCTGACCCCAGCCTAAACACATATACTTAACTTTCTGAGTGTCGAATAGCAGAGCACAGCAGAAAAGTACGTCAGAGCAGTGTCAAAGGTGGTACGTACAGTGCATTTTTTTAAAGTCAAAAGGGAGAAGACTCTTCTTTTAAAAAGAAATAGGAAAAATTAGTAAAATACTTGTTTTAACATGAAGAGTTGGTTCATGGAATGATTAAAAACCATTAGACTGTCCCTTTAAGCCACATTCTGTAAAACCTTCTTTTCTACACAACATTCACCCCACGCTAAAATCAA
Organism: Leptobrachium leishanense; assembly: GCA_009667805.1. NCBI lineage: Eukaryota > Metazoa > Chordata > Amphibia > Anura > Megophryidae > Leptobrachium > Leptobrachium leishanense. Next base: position 3,391,517 of record CM019072.1, read on the forward strand.
TTAATATGTGTATCTATTGTAGTGATATTTATATGGGAGCAACTTTAATCCCATCACTTCAGAATGATTTTCCAAAAAAACATTGTCGGAGACCAGTGTTTTTTGTAAAAATCATTTTTAATTAATTACAGAAATTGCAGAACTATTTGGGCATATTCCCATTGTATTTCATACTGTAAATAACCTATTTGGCCTGTAGATGGCGCCATCTACTGCCAATTTGAGTTACAGCTGCAGCCCGCTTCCTTTTTTACTAAATTAAGTTAGAGGTTTGTGCGGCTGGTCTATTTTCTTTTTTTTCCCCTGCATCGGCTGCTGAATGCCCGATATTTCAGAGCTTTGAGCAGCTGATTTTACAGTTTTAGCTCTTTGGCCATTATGTTTACAGGGCTAAAGCTTTGGGGACACCTTCTGCAGCCCAAAAGCAAACAAAATTTGTTTGCAGCAAATGAATTTCATTTGCTTTTGGGCTGCAGATCATCATATCGAGATATCTCGATATCCGGGCACCAGATAGTGCCTTTGAAGCCTGAGATATCTCGATATCGGGGCACCAGATAGTGCCTTTGAAGCCTGAGATATCTCAATATCGGGGCATCAGATAGTGCCTTTGAAGCCCGAGATATCTCGCTACCGGAGCACCAGATAGTGCCTTTGAAGCCTGAGATATCTCGATATTGGGGCATCAGATAGTGCCTTTGAAGCCTAAGATATCTCGATACCGGGGCACCAGATGATGCCTTTGGAGCCCGAGATATCTCGATATCGGGGTACCAGATAGTGCCTTTGAAGCCCAAGATATCTCGATACCGAGGCACCAGATGATGCCTTTGAAGCCTGAGATATCTCGATATCGGGGCACCAGATAGTGCCTTTGAAGCCCGAGATATCTCGATATTGGGGCATCAGATAGTGCCTTTGAAGCCTGAGATATCTCAATATCGGGGCATCAGATAGTGCCTTTGAAGCCCGAGATATCTCGCTACCGGAGCACCAGATAGTGCCTTTGAAGCCTGAGATATCTCGATATTGGGGCATCAGATAGTGCCTTTGAAGCCTAAGATATCTCGATACCGGGGCACCAGATGATGCCTTTGGAGCCCGAGATATCTCGATATCGGGGTACCAGATAGTGCCTTTGAAGCCCAAGATATCTCGATACCGAGGCACCAGATGATGCCTTTGAAGCCCGAGATATCTCGATATCGGGGCACCAGATAGTGCCTTTGAAGCCCGAGATATCTCGATATTGGGGCATCAGATAGTGCCTTTGAAGCCTGAGATATCTCGATACCGGGGCACCAGATGATGCCTTTGGAGCCTGAGATATCTCGATATCGGGGTACCAGATAGTGCCTTTGAAGCCCAAGATATCTCGATACCGAGGCACCAGATGATGCCTTTGAAGCCTGAGATATCTCGATATCGGGGCACCAGATAGTGCCTTTGAAGCCCGAGATATCTCGATACCGGGGCACCAGATAGTGCCTTTGAAGCCCGAGATATCTCGATATCGGAGCACCAGATAGTGCCTTTGAAGCCCGAGATATCTCTATTAGTAGTGAAGGGGTTAAATAAGCGCCAGTCTCTTTTTCCATCCAGTAGCGCACGCAGCCTGGTACATTAGGGTGTGCACCCATGAACCATTCATAAATTGAGATGTAATGTTTAGAAGATTTTGCACAAAATGCTCATTTTTTCATTCGTTATAGAGTCAGAGATACAGACAGTTTTTATGCTTTTCTTCATAAACCAGATAAGGGGCTTTTAAAATGTCTACGTAGGAGGTGAAAGAGGACCTCTTCACCCAATGTTAGGGTGTACTTGGTTGCACTCGGCACACCCACTGCTCATGCCTATGTTTCCATCCATTGGCTTGATATATATAAGTAGCTAGGGCCAGTTGTTCTCCTTTTGAAATCAAATAGGCTCCCAGTAACCAATATTTTGTATTGTAAACCCCCGGAATAATCCCGAAAATCATGATGTCAACAGAACTCTGATTTGCAGAATATGGATCTTTCTAAACTGTTCTTTGCAGGAAAGTAAGGTAGCGTGGCACTTTTTCATCTTGTATCAATATTTACCTTTATTTTTACATATTATATATACTGTAAATATTATTTCCTTTTTCCAATTCATGTTTAATACATATATCGGGAGGATTTTTTTTTTTGTGGGGGCTCTTAATACCCATAGGCCTGTATTTGTAAAGCCAGCATAGGATCTTTAGAGAGTGAGTGTGCGCTTGGCTTATTTGCACAGTTTAGTATGAAATAGATTACACTAGGGGGAACCCTATCAGGTCTATTCAAAGAAAGGTGAAACTCAGGAGAATGACTGGAGAAGTGAAAATTCTAGATCAAAATAGCCAAACCAGAAAGAATTCTCCCATTTATCTCACTTTCCAAATCGGCTATTTGGTCTAAATTGTTCTCTTCTCCTGCTAGTTCTCCTGGTTTTCACCATTCTCTGATTAACCCTGTATATGTCTGTTCTTTGTTCCCCTCTCCTTATAATTGAGACACCATGGAATTGGTACAAGAAGGGAATAGATTGATGGTGCGTGGGTCCCTGAGAACTCCTACTGGTGTATATACCTCGAGCCAGGAGGGCTCATTGAAATGTGAGTGTATTTCCTATTGATAAACATATCCGAACCATTTTTTGGAAAGCAAGCTACACTATGTTGCATTTTTTTTCTTCATATGCTGAGATCAAGACACACCGGCGCAAGAATAGACAAATGATCTGATTCAATATATGGACTCTAAATACAGTGGTGTATGAGTTACCCCACGGGAAAGTCTAGTTAGACATGCGCTGTATCCATGCGTTTTGCTATTTTCGTAAAAAAATATTAATCACCACCTTCTATACCAGCATGTTATGATCTGGGGTGGCTTCATTTGGTCAGGTCTGGGTTCAGCAACATTATGTGCCCAAAAAATTAGGTCATGTGACTCCCTGAATATACTGAATGAGCAGGTTTTTCCATCAATGGGTTTTTTCTCCCCTGATGGCACAGCGGCATATTCCAAGATTTCAATGCCAGGATTCATCTGGCTCAGATTGCGCAAGTGTGGTTCAGGGAGCATGAGACATCATTTTCACACATGGATTGGCCACCGCACAGTCCAGACCTTAACCCCATTGAGAAGCTTTGGGATAATGTGCTGGAGAAGACTTTACGCAGCGCCGCGACTCTCCAATCATCAATACGAGATCTTGGCCACAAATTAATGCCACTCTGGACGCCAATAAATGCTGTGACATTGTATGAGCTTATCGACACGACGCCGCGGTGAATGCGTGCCGCAACCACAGCAAAAGGCGACACAACCAAATATTAGATGGTGTGCCCATTTTTTTTTCCAAGCAGTATGTAATATATATATATATATAAAAATAGCAAATACTATAAAATTGCTATTTTTCTATTATTTTTTTGGAATTCAGCACCTCAGCACAGGGGAAATTGACCCAAAGCGACGTGCTGAGTACTTTGGAACATTATATATATATATATCAGTGTATTGTTTTCTTTCATATGGGTTTAATTTTATTTAAGCCAGGTGTTGACTTCAGCCAATGCCGTAGGATTCAGGAAGGTTTACGAAACAGACGAGGCAGTGCAGATTTTGGAGATAGAGGCTGGTGTGCTGCAGAGGGACTCTTTTTGAACCAGATTAGAGTCCCATAGCTTTAAACTGATTTGTGCAGGGTCCTTGCTATGGTTGGTAGGCTCAGGTATGGACCATTAGGACAGAGAAGGGTCATGTCAAGGTATGAGCAAGCAGGAACTTCTGTGCCATAAAAGCATAGACCTTCTGAACTTCAGTGTTAACAGATGTCAAGTGGAGCCAAATTGTATCTAAGTTAGAATCCAGAAGTTAAAATCAAAGACACTCGGTGGGAAAAGAAAAATCTGTGCTTCGGCACGGACTGTAGACAGACAGGATTAAATAGGCAGATGATTACCCTGAAAGCCTGCAGGTGGTAAAACAGGTGTTGTACATTGCAAATAAAGGTCACAGAGACAGATGGAAGGAACAAGCCAAACTAAGAAGGAATCCTTCAGGGCAGATCACAGAGAGGAAGAAAACATATTCTCTACCACATGGTCCCAGAGTTACTTCCCTTAGGGTACGTTATTGCCACATAGATTAAACTCAACCTACCCTCTGATAATGGTGGGGATGATATGGTCAGCATCAGATAGGTCTGAAAACTCAATTACCCTTTCAAAAACCATCAAATATATTAAATAATAACAGATTTTCTTACCCAATGCTTGCTCTCACCTCCCTCAAGAAAGTGATCACTGCCACACACACACATGGTCTCGAATGTTGCAGCACGGCAACCTGTACAGCCTGGATCACCACATTCCCGTCCGACACAAATCTCCATGTTATTCCATCTCCTATCCCAGTTATTTGGGACATATTTGCATTTCATATTTTTTTCCCACATTCTGATACCTTGTGTCTGGAAACCCATTTATTCAGATAATTTTTTCCCACTCATCTCCATACATACATCTCCATAAAGTTGAGAAGACACTCTTGGGAAACACAATTCCTCCACTATTTTTTCCAGGCGGAACAGAGTTCCCTTTTGTCTCAACCACTGAAAATCCTTTTATTATGTTACAATCATATGTTTCTTTATTAAGTAACTTTTATCATGAGAATTCTCTAAAACCCAGCTTATCATTATATTTAAAAATTTGTATTATATTTGAGTTGGTTTTGTATTTGTATTTATATGTTATATTTGAGTCCAACGTGTCAGCAGTTAATTGGGGAACAGAAATCTCGGAGAGTTCCCACACTTATTTTTTAAGGTCTGGACCTCTGATTATGCCCATAGTGACCACTTCAGCCTCCTTCAACATGTCTGTAATCTCAGTCTGTTATTTCAGGATCCAGCTGTACATTAGGTTTTAAGAAGGTGACCTCTGCCCGTCTAACATCAGGTTATTTCACATACGTAAGGTATATATTGTATTTGAGTATATTTGCCACATGGCACATCCGAGAGAATGGAGGTAATGATGAGCAGGAGAGGTGCTTGGCATCCAACCCCCATTTTTTTTTTTTGAGAAAGGATTTTACCAGGAAGGATACATTGAGATTTCTCTCGTTTTCAAGTATGTCCAGGGTGGCGAGTATGTACCGTTAGGTGTCTTGCCCAAGGACACTTACTTGAGAGGTGCTCTTGCCGGGATCAAACCCATGTCTCCACAGGCTCTCTCCATGCAGAGCAGTGATGTTACCTCTACTCCACACAGCCGGTACCACTTCTTTAACTGCAGAGCTACTGGTCTTGGTTGAGGGCTGTAACAGGGGGCTACTCAAGTCCCCCTATTGATAATTTGTTTTGCCATAATCCCACAGACCAGTGAATGGAGGACGGGAGATGTTGAGTGGTCAACCATCAGTGATGGGTTGGTGTAAGGAGAACCTCCCAGTTTTACTAGGCCCCCATCCCACCGGCCAAGAGGTGGGGGTCAGAAGCAGGTGGGCCGCCAAGCATATCAGGCCCTCTCATTTAATTGTAATGCTATGCAGCCCAACCTCATTTTTCCATGCAATTTACTTACTTTGTGAAGGTGTATTTTCCTTGATTTGTGTATTGGACGAATTGCCCAAAAGTGGGCAATGTGAGTGGAGATTAGGAAGAAAACGAATGCAGATCGTGTCCAATGTTTATTGACCTTTTTTATAGATTAATCGCGTTTATCATTTATACGATATCAACATTTCGCACAACACTTTACAAAAGTCAAGACGTAAAACACAGGAAATAATGAGCAGAATTTATGAAAACACAAACAGCGGTGTAATGGGGCTCGCTCACAGGAGCTTACAATCTAGACGTAAAAATAATGCTTTGGAAATGAGCAGGAAATCCTGCTTGATTTTCGGATGTATACTTGCCATTTGCCTCTATGATTATCTTCTCTTATGGCAGTGTGCATGGGTTTTATTATGATCACTACGTCTTTAAGAATTCATTTGAGCTGGCATTTTACTGAACAAGATCACATCCTTATTGTGGTGCCACAGCTACAGTCACTTATATAGCGGCAACAGATTCCGTAGCGCTTTACCATGGGGAAGCACAAACGTGAGACATAATAAATAATGATACGTTAGGAACAGACGGCCCGGCCCATAGGATAATTGAGCTGCTAACACAGCATTTATACTAGTGCTCTGCCAGACATCCTCGAAAGCTTACAACTTAAGGGACAGAGGTAAGTGAAACAAGAGGGAGCAGGGGGAGTGTGCAGAAAAAAATTAGCAGGGATTGGATGGGAAGGACTAGAAGCTTGAACTTGAAAAGGGTGAATAGAAAGAAAAGTGAGAGCTGGAAGGGAGAGCTATGTTTAGGCTCGGGACTGGGTGGGAGGGTAGATGGGAAGTGTGGTTGGGCATGCAGAGTGAAAAAGCAAGAGCTGGAAATGGTGATGGCTTTGGATGATGTGATTAGATTATTTCCGAGTGAAAATGCAGTAACAGTGAGTAGTACATACAATGTATGAAGGTCCAGAGGTGGGCAAAGCAGGTAGGGAGTATTTAAACCTTGCATTAAAAGCAAAAACACAGATTGTGTGAAAAAAGAGCAAAAACAGGGGGTAGCCTTCCAAGCACCTCATCCACTCCCCCTACAGTGACCTCCCATGAGGTGCCACGTGATATTTATACAGAGCTGTTTGTCTTACTCTATCATTGTCATTCAATGAAGAGAGTCACCGGTCACAAGAGACATGGTATAGAAAGGCGCTTTATTGGGAATGGGAACTGCAACATTTCATTCCTCACACAGGTTCTTTCTCAAGGTCTTGAGAAAGGTCCTGTGCCAGGACCTAAATGCTGTTGTTCCCAGTAAAGCTCGTTTCCATACTGTGGCCCCCTGTGACTGGTACCTTCCTTCAAGGAACGTACAGTTTTTTGGTTGGTGACCTTGGAATGCTTGATCCTTGGCAGGTGCATTATTTGTGTATGTGCTCCTCCATTTGTGCTAGAGTTGTCTCTATCATTGTCATTAGCTGCTCTCTAGCTCTCAGCTGTTACTCTGTCCTCCTATCTGTCTATCCATCTATATATCTCTATGTCTGCCTATCTCTCGCTCACTCTCTCGCTCTCTCTCTCTCTCTCATATATATATATATATATATATTTGTGTATCATCTATCAATCTATTTATCTCCGTATATGTCTGTCTCTCTATATCCATCTATATCTATCCATATCTACTGTATCTATATCTATCTATCCATCTATATCTATCTATCCATATCTACTGTAATTATATATATCCATCTATATCTATCTATCCATATCTATCTATATCTATCTATCTATCCATCTCTATCCATATCTATCTATCCATATCTATCTATCCATCTCTATCTATCCATCTCTATCTATCCATCTCTATCTATCCATCTATTTCTCCATCCATATACATCTATATATCCATCCATATCTATCCATATCTATCTATATCTACTGTATCTTAGGGATGTGCGTTTCGGATTTCGGAATTTCAGAATTTTCACGAAATTTCCCGATTCGTGTTATCGGATGCGGCCGATTTTCCGAAAATTTTTAGATCCGAAAATGGCAGATCCGAAAAGTTTTCCGAGCCGAAACAAAATATTTTCGGAATTTTCGAATGGACTTCAGATGTGTCAAATCGAAATTTATTTTTGCTCTATTCATGATTTCGGTTCCATTCGTGATTTCGGTTCCATTTCGGTGATTCTGGACATCGTATATTTAACTATTATCGGTTATATCCACGATTCTGTAAATTTTGTATTTGTAAATGCGTATTTTTGATCAACTATTTTTCCGTTTTAAAACCTTTTGTTCTGGTTTTTATTTTTAAAGTCAGACCATTCGGGTCAGTTTAGCGTTTTTTAAATCGTTTTGTTCATTTTTTTTGTTGCTTGGCTTTCATAACATTTTAATATGATTAAATAAAGTTGTAAAATGGAAAAACAAACCAAAAATTTATTATAAAAAAATATATAAAGTATAAAAAAAGTAAACCATAGCAGTTTCCGTCAAAACGAATAGAGTTAGACACTTTGAAACGAGGAGAACAGAGGTTCCGAAAAAAACGAAAATTTCCGAAATCTCGAAAAGTCGATACAAAAAACGAGCAAAGTGACCCGAAATACGAAAAATGGTCGATATTCCGAAAAAAAAATGTACACGAAAAACGAGTCGAACCGAACCGAATCGAAAAGTTTAAACATCCGAACGAGCCGAACCGAATCGAACTGAAAAAAAAATCGGTGCACAAGCCTACTGTATCTATATCTATCTATCATCTCTATCTATCCATCTCTATCTATCTATCCATCCATATCTATCTATCCATCTCTATCTATCTATCCATCTATACAGTGGCAAAAATGTGAACCCTTTGGGATTACGTGGAGTTTTGCATGAATTGGTCATAGAATGTGCTCTGATCTTCATCTAAGGCTAGGGTAAGACTAACGCATTTTCGCGTTGTCTGTGAAAAAGTGCGTTCGAACGAATGGACGTATTTTTTCACGGAGTACGCGATAGCGGTCATACGATGCGCATTTGCGGCCGTGATTTTGTACGGATCATCAATAAAACACTTTGTGCATCTGGACGTTATGTTGGCCGGACATTAGCAGTGTCTGACATCTCCAATTCACGCACACACGCCTCTAGCGGACGCAGCGCACTCTGTACAACCGTACTAGTGGTTTTACGTTCTCGACAAAATGCGTTCGTTTTCCACTTGCGTTGCGCAGCCGGACTTTTGTGCGACCGTACTTCGTATATTGGCCGTCATTGCCCGGCATTTGCTGCTAGTGCGGCCGTAATTAAGTGCGCCTGCACGCGCGTTCGCACTGCCTCAGTCTGACCCTAGACTTAGTCACAACAATTTGAAAAACACAGTCTGCTTAAAATAATACAACACAAACATTATATGTTTTCATGTTTTTATTGAACAGAACATAAAAACATTCACACTGCAGGGTGGAAAAAGTATGTGAACCTTTGGACTTAATAACTGGTTGACCCTCCTTTGGCAGCAATAACCTCAACCAAACGTTTCCTGTAGTTGCAGATCAGACCTGCACAACGATCTGGAGTAATTTTGGACCACTCCTCTTCACAAAACTGTTTTAGTGTAGCAATATTCTTGGGATGTCTGGTGTGAATCGCTCTCTTGAAGGTGTATTTTGTTGAAAAAAAGGTGTATTTTGCTTTGTTGAAGCCATTCTTTTGTTGAATTACTTGTATGCTTTGGGTCATTGTCCTGTTGCATCACCCATCCTCTGCGGAGCTTCATTTGGCGGACAGATGGTCTTACGTTTTCCTGCAAAATGTCTTGATAAACTCTGGAATTCACTTTTCCATCAATGAAAACAATCCGTCCAGGCCCTGAGGCAGCAAAGCAGCCCCAAACCATGATGCTCCCTCCGCCATGTTTTACAGTGGGGATAAGGTTTTGATGTTGGTGTGCTGTGCCTTTTTTTCTCCACACATAGTGTTGTGTGGTTTTTGCAAAGAACTCAATTTTGGTTTCATCTGTCCACAGAATATTTTGCCAGTAGTGCTGTGTAACATCCAGGTGCTCTTTTGCAAACTTCGAACGTGCTGCAATATTCTTTTTGGACAGCAATGGCTTCCTCCGTGGTGTCCTCCCATGTACTCCATTCTTGTTTAATGTTTTCCTTGTTGTAGATGTGTCAACAAAAATGTTAGCATGTGCCAGAGATTTCTGTAAGTCTTTAGCTGACACTCTAGGATTCTTCTTTACCTCATTAAGCATTCTGTGCTGTGCTCTTGCAGTCATCTTTACAGGACGACCACGTCTAGGGGGAGTAGCAACAGTGCTGAACTTTCTCCATTTGTAGACAGTCTGTCTTACCGTGGACACATGAACATCAAGGCTTTTGGAGATACTTTTGTAACCCTTTCCAGCTTCATGCAAGTCAACAATTCTTGATCGTAGGTCTTCTGAGAGCTCTTTTCTGCGAGGCATGGTTCACATCAGGCAGTGCTTCTTGAAACCAGTAAACCGAAAACTGGTGTGTGTTTTTAAAGGGCCAGACAGCTTTCAGCAACACATCCAATAATATCACACTGATTGGACTCAAGGTTGGCTCACTCCTGGCTCCAATTAGCTCTTGGAGAAGTCATTAGGCTAGGGGTTCACATACTTTTTCCACCCTGCACTGTGAATGTTTACATGTTATGTTCAATAAACACATGTAAACACATAATGTTTGTGTTGTATTATTTTAAGCAGACTGTGTTTTTCAAATTGTTGTGACTTAGATGAAGATCAGAGCACATTTTACGACCAATTCATGCAAAACTCCACGTAATCCCAAAGGGTTCACATACTTTTTCTTGCCACTGTATCTATCTATCCATCCATATCTATCCATATCTACTGTATCTATATTTATATATCATCTCTATCTATCTATCCATCTATATCTATCTATCCATCCATATCTGTCTATCTCCATCCATATACATCTATCTATCCATCTCTATATATCCATATCTATCCTATCCACATCTATCTATATTTCTCTCTATGTGAATGAGTAGAATAGTGTATGGTACCTAGTTTAACCCTTTGGTTGCTGGGCCCCTTTATGTGAGCACTACTAGCAGTGATCCACAGAGCCAAGATTAAGTAGAATCAACTGCTCTCTGTGACTCATTGGGACCAAATATTTGCTTTACCTCTGCAGCTCATGTTAATCTTAACTCTTAGCTGTTCCTATTTGTTCAGTTAAGGTAATAAATCTAGTACATGCATTCCTTTATTTAACCCTTCGCGCACATCACCTTCACAGTCCCTTCTTCGCCTTCTTTTTTGCTCCTACAGGGTTATGAGAAACCTGATGCTGGCCAGGCTGGGGGGGGGGAGAGATTTGGGGGAGAAAATATTCATTTTGTGGTTTCTATGCAGTAAAAAATAAATAAATAACAGGCAGCAACAGATTTATAAGAAAGGTGTATTATTCTCCAGCACGGGGACCTGACCCATATAAGCACTTCCTGCGGTCTAGTAAAACACGTTAAATGTTGACTTATTCTATCCCCAAAATTCGTTTCTTACAACCGAATCATTAAACAGCCTGACTCATTTCCGAACCTGTAATTCCTACTCTTTGGAAGAATAGGAAAGTCTCTAGGATGAGGTCATTCCCAGAGAACGGATTTGTCTTGGCAAGAATCCCTTTCTTTTTTTTTTTTTTTTCTTATTTCTTTCTTCTTCTTTTTTTTTTTTCCTTCGTTTTCCTAGAGGTGAAAATAAGAGTAAAATAATGAAAGAAGAATGAGGAAAAAAAAAAATTGAACGGAGCAATAAAATAATGAAAAAAGACGCACGGCCCCCCAAAAACGTACATACCTCCACCCCTTTCCTCTCTCTCGCAGACCCTCGCACACACACTCCCTTAAGATTTGGAATTTTATTGCAAAACAGATGAACGTACGGAGTATTTTTATTCTGTTACCGCCCCCCCACCCCCTTGCCTGCGATTAGCAACAATGAAGGCTCCGGGTTCCTACAAAGTGCTGATACATTTTGCGAAGAAGAAAAGTGGCAGGCTGGGCACGGTCCTGCGTTATGCAAGGTTAGGAGTAAACGATTGGGCTGCGCCAGTCCCCTCTCGTTCTCTCTCTCGCTCGTCGCTCGCTCGCTCTTTTTTAGTCCTTACCGAGATAATTGAGGATCATAATGGTGGAAAAGAACTGCAGTCATCATTCGCTTGCCTGTCAGGTATCAGTACTCATCTTCATGTCATCCGTCACCACTGAACCAATCTGTCATCTTTCCACAGCCCTCAGCGCCGCTCCTTCTCATCGTGTTCATTATCTCCAGCTCAGACCAATACCCCCCTCTTTCTCTCCCCCCCCAACCCTGTAAATGCATCTTTGTGCGACTCTCAGTCTTCTGATTATGAATCGATGATCATGTGGTGTAAGAGAGATAGATGGCTTTTAGTCCCATCTTGTCTTCTCTAATTGTAAAATATTAGTTACATTAGACTGTGCCTTTTGATTAATGGAACTTATTTGGAGTGGCCTCTCCCAGCCCTCCCCCCTCGCCAAAGTCCTCCACTGACTTTTGAGAATTGAGCGATTTCACTTAAAGCAGACAAATAGGCCCTTCAGCTTGAAGGTAGGTAAGCTATAATCTCGCAGCCAAAGAATGCTCGCAGAGACAGAATTGTGGATTCTGTGTAAATGTTTTTTTTTTTTTCTTCTCTCCCTTCATCCAGTTCATCTGAGGAAGGGGAAAAAAAAAACATTGCTTGGCCTGGGTTATGCAACGTTATTGTATCTAATTAATTTATGTGCCACGAGCAGGAAAATGCTAAATTAAATAAAATATGCTATGCATATTTTACACACCCCTCTCCCGTCCAAATTAAACATTCCGCGGCACAAAGCGACGCCGTGTACGACAACAAAGAATCACTGAGAGAGTCCTTGTTTCACCTGATATAGAGATCTCGTTCTGATCCGTGGTGCAGACCCATTGTCTGTCTCCGGGGCCGTCGTATCGGCAGGCCTCTTTAATTATTTCTATACTATGTGCTATTGTACCGCTATGCGAAGGTGTGCGTTTCTCTGGGCTATAAATAATTATCACTAAATTAGAGAGCAAATGCACGAGACAACACAGAATCTCCCCTTAACCCCCCCCCCACACCACCCACCCGCGAGAGAAACGTGCGTAATGAGCAAGAGCGCACAGGCATAATAGATGTTCTACACGAGGTTCTAAAGTCTCAGGGCCATGTTACATAGTTCACACTAACGTTAGCGCCCAGCTGTGTGAGCGTTAAGGTTGGCTTTGGTGGCCCTAGCGCGGGCCGACCATATTACATGTTAAAAAACCCGTTAGCGATTCGGATCTTGCGCTTTTCAGCGTGAGGTTACTGTACTTTGCGCTCCCTATGCTTAACATGAGGAACGCAAAAGAGTTAATTAGCGTTAGGATTACAAAGTCCTAATGCTAATTACATCCCGCTGCGGTTAACCGAAAAGTTAACCACAGCTTGGAGCTAGCGCTAACTGATTGCGCTTCTGCAGAATCAATCAGCACCAGCATGAGATCCCCCCCCCCCAAAAAAATAATAAACTCACATCTCATCCTGCGGCGAGAACAGCAGCCCGATCCGCGTCTTCTTGCCAACGGGAGCAGAGGGAGACTGGGGGGAAAAAGTCCCCCAGTCTCCCTTTGTGATCACTCCGCCGACCTGCCGGATCTTGTGAGAGGTGAGATCCTGCAGGTCATGTGACCGGCAGTGGAAGCCGCAATGGAGTCCTATGAACTCCATGGACGGGATGCTCGTGGCGGTGCTTAGCGCTGCCTCGAGCATCCTGAGGTTTAGAGACGCGTTATGGGCAGGCTGCTGGATTAGCGCCTGCACCGTAATATCACACTAAAACGGGAATGCTAAGGAGAAACCTGCAGATGCACATTCTCCTCCCTAGTGTCCCTGTTTTAGAGTGATGATTGCAATATGGGCCTCTATGTCTTAACCATAAGAGATTGCATACATAAAATTATAGGATTATGATTTAAATACAAGAAATTCTAGAGCAGTGTTTCCCAACCCTGGTCCTCACGTACCTCTAAGGCTAGGGTCAGACTAACGCATTTTTCGCAGCGACCGTCAAAAAGTGCGTCCGAACGCATTGCCGTATTCTTTCACGGAATGCGCGAAAACGGTCATACGATGTGCATTTTTGTGCGTGATTTTTTACGCATCCAAACCAGGAAACTTTGGGTGTCTGGACGTTATGTTGGCCGGACATGAGCAGGGTCTGACGACTCCAAATCACACACACACGCCGCTAGCGGGCGCAGCGCACTCTGTACGTCCGTATTTGCGGTTCTGCGTTCTCGAAAAAATGCGTTCATTTTCCCCTTGCGTTGCGCAGCCGGACTTTCGTGCGACCGTACTTCGTATATTGGCCGTCATTGCCCGTCATTTGCTGCTAGTGCGGCCGTGATTAAGTGCGCCAGAACGCAAGTTAAAAATTCACTAGTCTGACCCCAGCCTAACAGGTCAGGTTTTAAGGATTCCTTTGGGGGAAATACAGGCTGAATCCTGCAATCACTGAGCAGCAAATCATATCACCTGTGCTGTGCTTCACATATCCTGCACAGGGTCTGATTAAGATCTCTATGGGCCTGGAGCTGAAGATTTTGGTGGCTTTTTTTGGAATTTAGTAAAATGAAAGCATATTTTAGGTTATTTAATAGTGCAGATACGGGTATATCTAACCAGGCAGATACTGTGTGAGGACATTTCCATTCAGATTTCAATCAATTACAGCGTGTAAAATATTTTTTTCACATTTTATCACCCAAACCTTTGTGGTTATACAGTATATTCTATAGGGCATTCTTGTTAAAAGAATTGAAATGGGATCCTGTTACCGCAATTTTCTGAAAAAATATACAATTTTAACCAAAAAAATGAAATATTTCCTTTGTGTTTTGGAGGAAGGTGTTTTATGAATAATATGACTGTATAAAACACTGATCTTGCTCCCAGTGTGGGAAATGAGAAGGTTAGTAATGGCAGTGGTATTGCTCATTTTTGTACGTGACAAATGGACAATGCCATTGCATTGGAACTAAAAATAAGTAGATAAAAAAAGTTTTTGGGGTTTTCCTTTCTTTTAGATTTTACATGGTTATGTTTGGTATTAATGCAAAGGTCAGACTCTATCCTGTCCAATGACACCTCCCTTGACCTTGTGAGGTGTAAAGATTAATGACGCAGGGTTCCAAAGTCCCTCCCAGTGCACTTTGCTGCAGTGCGGGGGTTTAGGTTTTTGGTGTAACAATTCGTAATAACGGATCGTGCCATCACCTCCACACTTGAGATGTTGAGTTAGTGCAGCATCATTGTTCACTTTATAATTGAAAAGTGGAAGGTATTGCTGTGTTAGAAAGAAAAAATAAAGATTTTTTTATTGTTACATAAAACCTGGTCATGTTTGGTATTATTGGAAAGGCCATGCTCTGGCCTTTCCGGTGATACCTCACATGACCCTGTACCTGCTATGGTGTTGGAGATAATAAGGTCCAAATGTCCATCGATGCAGACATTGTTATTTTTTTTCTGGGCCTATTCTGGGGATGGCGCTGCTGCTCCATCTGCCTCTATGTTAATCCAGCCCTGATCCTGCAAACTTGGCATTTTAGGGGTCCCTGAGGACCAGGGTTGGGACCACTGTTCTAGAGCATCCATGACAAGGAATTGAGAGTTGTAGCACACATCAACAAACATATCAACATTCTTTAAGTATGGCTTACAAAGAAATTGACTTCAATAATAAAACCTATACAGTTTATATTATAAAAAGCTCTAAAACTAAGGCTTAGTGTTAAAGAGGTTCTGGAATCTGTTTAAATTAGATACAAGAGATTGTAGAATTATGGCTTGACTACACAGAGGATCTAGAGTCTTCTTTACTTAGATACAATAGATTCTAGAACTGTGGCTAAGGCTAGGGTCAAACAAAAGCATTTTTACACGCGAACGTAAAAAAGTGCGTCCGAACTCATTGATGTATTTTTTCACGGAATATGCGAAAACGGTCATACGATGCGCATTTTCGTGCGCGATGTTTTACGAATCCAAACCAGGAAACTTTTTGCGTCTGGACGTTATGTTGGCCGGACACGAGCAGGGTCTGACGTCTCCAAATCACACACACACACACACGCCGCTAGCAGGCGCAGCGCACTCTGTACGTCAGTACTAGCGGTTCTGCGTTCTCGAAAAAATGCGTTCATTTTCCACTTGCGTTGCGCAGCCGGACTTTCGTGCGACCGTACTTCGTATATTGGCCGTCATTGCCCGTCATTTGCTGCTAGTGCGGCCGTGATTAAATGCGCCAGAACGCACGTTAAAAGTGCGCTGGTCTGACCCCAGCCTTAGATTCAAAATGTTTAGATCCGCAGTGACTGTTCAATATATATATATATATATGTACATATTGGAAAGGCAAGTAGCAATTAGTGCAGTCGTGGACAGTGTAGCATGTTGGGAGATACAAAAACGCCAAAACCAGAGTTCCAAATAGTTTTTTGTGTGTAGCCAAGATAATGGAGGCTGGAGGTATAGGTTCAGAATTGGATTAAAGTATGAAGTGTCATTCAAAATAGCAATCTGAAGTAAGACACAAGGGAATATCTATGCAACAGTGTATCAACATGGTTAAAGTTGGGGTAGGGTCCCTATTACACCCGCTGATGACAGCATCATTACACATTTGGGGATGATTTGTGTTATATACCTCATCTGCTGCAGACTTCATTGTACAATATATAATTTTGCTTATTAACACTGTGTAGTATTATTATTATCCTTTATTTATATAGCGCCACATATTCCGCAGCGCTTTACAAGATCAGTGTACAAGGGGTTGATACATTTAATACCACACATGTATGATACGGCCTGTTTCAGGGGGAACCTATTACCAAAGGAACTCACAATCTATGAGATGTACAAGTATTTTGTGGTAGGCGCATCCATATCGTTAGGTGTCTTGCCCAAGGACACTCGCTGGTGGCGTCTTCTGAGTGAGATCAGGTCGTCTTTCCATGATTGTACAGCAGCGACCTGGTGGTTAGGTTGAACCCGCTTCTTGTAAAGTTGAGAATTCTCCACAGTTGTATTGGAGGGATGTGCTGAGCAGGATTTTGACTTGCTTCCCCAAGGTCGATGGGCAGAGATGTTACCACTGGACTCCACAGCCGATATTGTGTGGTCGGCAAGTATGTAGCGTTAAATGTCTTGCCCGAGGACACTTACTGGAGAGGTGCTCTGGCCGGGATTCCAACCTGGGTCTCCACGGTTATAGAGATGTGATGTTACCTCTACTCCATCCAGCCGTTACACTGGAATAGACCAACCCCCTTAATTCTGACACATTCCGATCATATTCTCAAAAATGAACAATATTCATTTTAGAGACTTTTTTTACCTGAATGCAACACCTCCTTCCAGTTCAGATGGAAAAAATGTGTCAGCTCATTGTATTAATAATTACTGTTTATATTCCAATGTGACTACAAGGACGTACAATCTTTCCATCTATCGTGTATTTAGAGAAGGTGCAGCAGCATTTTTCTACAGCTCAGCCCGTGACAAGCGTCTGCTATTATTTTCCAAGTATTTATATAGAAATCAGAATGAAGGACCATTATTCTCAGTGCAGGACAGGCAGGGCCGGATTTGTAAATAGGCAGAGGAGGCATGTGCCTACAGGCACCTACCACAAGGGGGGGTGCCTTGCTTTGTGTAAAAAAAAAAACAAAAGTACACATTTTTTACACTTTACAATTATTTAGACCCCTGGATCTCTGGAGTCCTACAGGCTAGAGAGACATATAAGATATCATTGCAAAGTCCAGATTATGGCCTATCCAGTGAAACAAAAAATGACTAGGTTAGTTTTATGTAAAAATAAAATAACAAAATAATAATATTTTTCTCTTTTTTTTTGTTTAGCGCAGCACCATAGTTCACCTTAGAATTATAAAGTGAACATTGATGCTGATGTAACTCGCATTCTCATTTCCCTCACCGCCAGCAAGTGTGGAGATGATGGCACAACGCATTGTTTGGTCAACAACCTAGACAGTGGCACTGCAGTGGGGAGGGACAGGGGGGCTTTGGAACCTGCATCTCTGATTTTTACAACACACAAGGTCAAGTGAGTGAGGTGTCAATGGAAAGGTCAGAGTCTGGCCCTTCCAACGATACCGTGCATGATCATGTTCTGCTTAAAAATAAAAAAAAATTGAAAAAACTATTAAATGCAAAAATTATTATTTTTCTCTGTTCTGCGTCAGAGCCGCTATATGTTTGTACTTATAAAGCAAATAATTCCGCCGCACTAACTTATCTAAGGCAACAGATTCTGCCCCTTTTTTTTATCTGAGCCCAGAGAGAAACTGTTTTTCAGTCTTTTAAAATGTTTTTTTTTTGCTTGTTTTTAGTTTGCTCCAAAACAGAAATTTTAAAAGTCACTCTGCCACTTTTTTTTGGGGGGGGGGAGGTAGTTACGCACATTTCTTTGCCTACTGGCTCCTGAGATGTAAATCCGGTCCTGAGTAAGTGTTACAGATTTCTGTTCCTGAGCACGGTTTTGTTTTATTGCTTATATGTAAAGTCCTGGCAGGATCGTACTTCGTAATTCAAAAATAAAAAATATATAAATATATATTAATAGTAATAATATAAAGCAGCAAAGAGAACTGGAATAGCATCGGGCGAATAATGCAAGGCATGACACGGCATGTATTAAGTGAAGCTGATGAAAACCATGAACGTGTTGCTGGCAAAATAAATTGGCTAAAACTTTCCAGGGATTTTCTGAAACTCTTAAAAAACTACTGCAGTCAGCGACCAATAGCCACGTGGTATCAGGGGCCCTTGAGAATGCTCCTTCATGCTTCTTGGATTTATTTTTTTATACAATATCCAAATGTAAGTGTCATTTTAAAACGTTAAGGGCCCTATTACTATCTTCACATTAAAACGCTCGCGCAACGCGTGAATTTGTGCGTCAAGCGTAAGGCTAGGGTCAAACGAAAGCATTTTTACACGCGAACGTAAAAAAGTGCGTCCGAACGCATTGACGTATTTTTTCACGGAATACGTGACAACGGTCATATGATGCGCATTTTCGTGCGTGATTTTTTACGTATCCAAATTAGGAAACTTTGGGTGTCTGGACGTTATGTTGGCCGGACACGAGCAGGGTCTGACGTCTCCAAATCACACACACACGCCGCTAGCGGACGCAGCGCACTCTGTACGTCCGTACTAGAGGTTCTGCGTTCTCGAAAAAATGCGTTCATTTTCCACTTGCGTTGCGCGGCCGGACTTTCGTGCGACCGTACTTCGTATATTGGCCGTCATTGCCCGTCATTTGCTGCTAGTGCGGCCGTAATTAAGTGCGCTAGAACGCACGTTAAAAGTGCGCTGGTCTGACCCCAGCCTTAAACTTTAACGCGCGGAAATCAACGCTGGAATTACAATTCTCGCACATTTTTTCATCCTTCGAGCAATAACGCGCTTTAAACGGACGCACACAAATGCACGCGCAGCAACGTTGCGCGCAGAAATCGGTGTGCGCACAGTTTTTTCCACGCGATTCAGCCAATCAGAATTAAGAACCACAATTATCTCACGTTACGTTTTTGTGCCTGTCAAAGTCAATTTGCGCATATATGCTGCACCAATAATAAATGCACACACAACTTCTCAAATTTATTGGTTTGGGTATGTGTAGAATGTGTAACTATACTTTGCTGCGTATGTTTTTTTTGGGCTGGTGTATTTGGGTTCGGCAGGTTGATAGAATTTGCCATTAACACCAGCTTTTAGGAGTTGCTAAAATTATGCGCGCAAAGGCTGTGCGTTACAAACTGCGCATAGATTGTAATACCATCCGCGTACCAGCGCACAAACGCATTTGCGCTCACAATGTTAAGTATAGGACGCGCAAAGTACAGTAAGCTCGCGCAGCGTTCGCCCGCAGTAGACGTATACGCACGTTTGTTGCTCTGACTTTGTAATACGACGTTCAGCGCAAAGGGTCTTGCCCCTCGCGTTAATGCATTTTTGCGCCGGCGCAAACGTTTGTGCGAAGATTGTGATAGGGCCCTAAGCGTGTGCGATTAGCAGTTTGGGGAGAGCCGGTTAGGATTGTTAGAGATTTGCGGAGTAATAGATTCTAGTCGTGTTTTTATTCCACCTAAATCGATTCGGCAAGTTAAACCAAGCAGTTATCGAATTTATTTAACATCTACAAGTATTATTTATTCCCTGCCTTTATGTTGTAATGGAAAAGTTACCAGGTAAGACCCTGCATGGCGCATAGCGGGGCACAGCAGATAAAGGATGCGTTGCATTGTCTTGGTTGGTAAGAGACGCTTCAGTTTAGGTCAGAATGGAGACGTCTGCAAAACAACACGTCCCGGGTAACAATGAGGAGTGGGACTATGACCCCAAACACTGTCCATACCCATGCACCACTACAGTTTTGTATCCTGTGTCTGGTTGCGGGGCATTGTTCTCTAGTGGTCCAGTTGGTCTGCGGCTGCAGAAGAGCGAAAAGTGCGTATCCGAATGCACCGCTCACTTCATGTTGGCAGAGATGACTACTTTGGGAAATACATCTTTCTCCTTTTCCTCTGCTGTTGAATAACCAAGATATTAGAAACATTTACTGAATTCCCAACAAAATGTCACATTACCCATCTTACACCTCTTTATGGCACCTGGCCATGGCACATGTCATTTCAAAACACCTAGTTAACCATCACTGCAACAGCACAGCTGCCGATAAGCACTGGTTCCTAATTTGGATCAACATCATGGTTACAATGACTGTGGCTACAAGAGGGCTGTCGTGCTACGCGCTTGGCGCTCAGCGGTGATGTCGGCAAACTGACTTATCAGTAGGTGGGTCAGCTATGACCTAGAGAAGCAATCCAGCTGAAGGAATGAGAGAAGTATCATCCTGTAGAACTGGTCTTTCGTTCAGTGCTTGGAATATCAGAGTTTAGTGGACGCACAGGATATCAGTCAGCATAGGCTGCACAGAGCAGGGCATGGCTACCAGTCGCCAAATGTTAGGAGTCAAAGAAAAATGGAACTCTGGGTCACATGGCAGGATTTGATATGGCTGCTTTCATAGGAGTAAGGAGATACAACATTTCGGCTTGATACATGAGCCATTATCAAGTATCTTACCTGATATAGAGCTGAAACGTTGTACCTTACTCCTATTAAAGCAGCCATATCAAATCCTGCAGTGTGACCCGGCGTTCCTTTATTCTGTAGCTACTTCTGCTCAGAGCTGTCCATCCGGCGGCATGCCACCGAAAGTGAGTGACAGCGAGTTTTTGATGGGCATAACTTCTTTTACAGTTTATGTATAACCCACAAGTCACTGAGTGATTCCCTTACAAATGAGCCCATACTGTGTTGTGCGTGGCAGCAGGTGCACTTTAATCTCCCAAAGCCCAATTCATTGATCAAATCAAATCAAAATAAGCTTTATTGGCAGGACCAAATACATTTTAGCATTGCCAAAGCATATGGGGAGGGGGGGGTAGTGGGACATATGGGGGGGAATGGGCAAGTCCATGGACATTATCAGGGGTAAGGGATAATGTGAAATGGGATGGGCGCGAGTCCGTGTTGGGGATTTATAAGTCCAGGATCTCTTATGTTCCTCTCAGTCTGTGACATTCTGTGACGTATTGGGCAGATATTTTCACCGCCGGCTTCTCTTCACCCAGTATGATGTGGAGTTTCCTCGTCTCTTCTATAGAGGTGAAGTCCGGGATGAGAGCGGAGAGTCTCTGGAAGTGAGTTTTCCTCGGTGCTGAGTACTTGGGGCACTGTAGGAGGAAGTAGACCTCATCTTCCAGTGCCCCCAGGTCACAATGCTGGCACAGTCTATTCTCCCTGCGCTTGTAGGTCTGTCTATGCCGCCTTGATTCGATTTCCAGGCTGTGGGCGCTCAGTCTGTACCGGCTCAGGATCTGTCTGTCTTTGGGGTCTTGTAGTACCTCCAGGTATGGGGCCAGTTTGTAGCTTTATCAATCTGTTCATAAAGCCAGTCAACGAGTGGATTGAATGCAGGGATAACGGTGGAACCAAAGGCCAACCCAACGCATCCACTGTCTACCCTGTCCAGTCATTTCAGTAAAGAGACTCTTTCAACTTCCTGTGACCCAGAGGTATGCGCGTCTCTCGAATCCTACTACTTTTCAGGTCTGCAGACATGTTGTCCTGTCGGACATATGGTGGAAACATGTATACAGTCAACCTGTCACAGCATCTTAAAGAATGGATTATTGTCACTTGACATTTTGTTCTTCCGCCTGCCTGTTGCCCTTTTTCTTGCCAGAAGAGAGATGTTTCCAGCGCGCGATACGTTACAGATCCATCGTCTATTTTTACTTGTTTGAAATCATTCAGACCTGAGCTGGAGATTACAAGTGGCATTTGGGAACAGAAAGACAAAAGAAGTTAAAGCGATTTTGGACTTTGGTCCCTTTGTGCCCCTAATCATAGTGACAAACGCACAGGACTATTTTGTTTATATTTTTCTTTCCGGTGCCGATCAGTCTGAAATCTCCCAGAGTAGAAAATATCCTTTTAGTGAGTAGATTATTTCCAAAACAACTTTAAAAAAAAAAATAATAAAAAAAAATAGAAATCACCCTCTAATTGCCTGATACATTAGTATATAATCGCTGAATCAAATTCCTTTATTTTTCAATCAAAATAGAAGTGTTTGAAAGCATAATTAGCAGAGTCCCCTGGAGTCATTTGTTCCTAACGTGCCCAAATGTTGGCATCTCGTCCGCTACTTTAAAGAGCCGGTGCCTGGGAGAAAAATGAGCCTATGCAACTTTATTTCAGCATATTATTAAAGTGCTTTTTTTTTTCTTTTTCTAAATCTACGAAAAAAAAACGTGCATGACAAGGTCCACTTCTGAAAAATAATAACATGTAATCTATATAAGTTTTGGCTGGAAAACGTGATAAAATAATTGGTCTGTTCACGGGAAAACAAGTGATCGCCGATTTAGTGCCGCTATTACAGCCAAGTGTAGCACTTCCTCAGGTTCGATTCGGCCACTCATGAAAGAGACCCTCATCTGTTGTAGACATTTGGCTGATTCTGACCCGGTGAGGTGGTTTTTGTTGACTTTAAAACTGCTGGCAGAGACGCATATCGGCTTATCACAAAAAGGGGGGAATGCCGACCGAAGCACATCCAAGTCGGTCAATTCAAGTCTTCATCTTGACTGACGAGCTGCATATTTACAGGGTTATTCAAAGACCGCCGAATTGGCCACGGAATTGCACCGAATGGTGAATTTCCACATACTGTGCAATTTCGTGGCCATTCAGCTACTCAAAAATCTGGCGATTCGCCAAATAACGGCTGGTTGGATTAAAGGTAACATCACTGCTCTATGACTGTGGAGACCATGGAGACACGGGTTTGAATCCAGGCAAGAGCACCTCTCCAGCAGGGACGTGCGATGAGGTCAGTGGCTGGTGAGGCACTGGCTAGTATCAGAGTCAGATATACACAGTCGCAATTTACGCATTTGATTAGCGTTATATAGGAGAATAGAGTTTCACTATTTATAAAGTAAAGTTCGCATTTTTTTTACAGTTCTAAGAGAATGCACTTACAATACTGACTAATAGAGGGCGCTATTACACACATGCTGACTGCTGAGCTCTGCCTGCCCCCCCCCACGACTGACGTGGACAGTCACATGACTGTCCTGCGTCAATCAATCCATGGGGAGCTCTGCCTCCCATGGGGGTGTTTTTTTTAAAAAAAGAATTGCTTGAGGCCAATGGAGCTTTCCCATTGACTCAAGCTTTCAATTTCTCTCAGTGCCTCTGGAGGCACAAAAGAGCGTAGAACCAGGAAGCAAAGCCAGCTTGAGCTATGCAATTAGTGCAGCGTTCAGCTGCGCAAATTGCATAGGCTAGGCTGGCTCAGTGCTGCCCCTTCTGTCTGTGTAGTGAATCACACACACACAGCAGCCAGCAAATTGAAAGGGGAAGGGGAAAAAAAGCACAGCGAGGGAGCGTGGAGAGGTGAGTGAGAACTTTTTTCAATAAATAACATTTTATTTACAGTTTAAATATACACATGTCATTACAGCACAATGAGCACATTACTGGAATGGCAGGGGAGGCTCTGCCTCCCCTGACTGCACATCCCTGCTCTCCAGTAAGTGTCCTTGGGCAAGACACCTAGCGGTACAGAGTCTGGCCTTTGTATTGATACCAAACTTGACCATGTAAAATCTGAAAGAAAACAAAAATAAGAGATATTAATCCGGCCCTGTCCAGAGGGAACAGAAGGCCGTGGAAGAGCCCACATGGTCGGTTATCTCAAATCCAAGCAAGGCAGGCAGAGTCTTGGTAGTTCCCCTGAGTTTTTGATGGAGACGTGATGGCCATCCACTCCATTCAACTCGGCTACTGGTCAGAGAGACGTTCTTAGCATGTGTCTGTGTTCACCTGATGTACATAGGTGCATAGAGGTGGGGAATGATGAATCCCTGTGACTCCTGTATTCTGTTTGAATGTTAGCATAGTGTTGCAAGGACATAAAAAATCTGTTTATACCCCCGAGAGTTTAAATAATGTCTGGGAATGGAGATTATGAGTGTTTTCATTTCCATACGATGTTCATGGTGCGCTTCACTGACAGCCCCATATGAAAGGAGGTTTATTAGCTAGTGACTGACAGATGCAAATCTCCTAATTGTCTCGGATTTGACATTGTTGATAGTCGAGACATTAGCGATAGAAGGATCGGAGCTGATGGCTGAGACAGAAATCAGAGCGGCTGATACTAAGTAGCAGTTGCTAAACACAGACTTCTGTTTGGGGATGGTGTTTTTTTTAGGTATTAAAAGAAGAAAAGATAAAAATGGGAAATTTACCAACCACATCGTAGACGTCCTGTACGCAGTGTCTGCCCTGCAGGATCCGCCGAGAAGGATCTGAAACAAATTTCAACGTGCAGAAGAAATAACAGGGATTACAGGTTCTCGGATTTGTGCGTCTGCCTACAAATAGAACTTGTTATACTATTTGGGAACTGAGCGATAATATGCCATTATGTTTATAGTTTTTTCCCCTTATGTATGTGTTTTTGAGGTCCAAAAAGATGGTGTCTGAGGATACAACACTCCATAAAAACTACTGTCACAAACACTTTAATTTTAAGGATGTAGGGGTGTCCCTCCTTATCACATGAGATCTTAAAGTTACAAGAAGGAAACACATCATGAGAAGGATATCGCAGGTGGGTTTATTCACAGAAAAGCAAATCTTTAGCTTGAGAACTCAGGACGGCAGCAATACACAAAATGATGAATAATTTTATCAGTGAGCGCCTTCAACATTCCTAGAAAATGACTGCGTCAAAATGTTGTTGACTTCACTGGGAATGCAGAGGCTTCACCCATAGATCCAACAGGCACCCAACTAAGGCCGGGGTCAGACGAGCGTTTTGCAGAGCGGAAGGAACGTCCGTGAGAGTGGACGCTTCATCCACTCGGACGCCCGTCTGGCCACCTCGCAGTTAGTGCACTCAGCACTGCAAGACTCGATGCTCCTATGGAGACTCGCGCTTTGCAGCCCCATCGAACGCTTGTTGTAACGCTTCGACGGGGAGGCTTTCAGAAGCGTCTGCAGCATGCCCACTGTAGAGCGCGCTACAGCGTGTAGCCGGCCCCATCGAAGCGTCACAACGCTGCAACGGACGCCGGGAGGCATGTCAGTACGAGCACACATAGTGCGCTCATCTGACCTATAAGCCAATCCATTGGTTTCCATTGTAGTCCTTCGGAACCAGTTTACCAAGATAGGCAGACAGGTGGGCAGATAGATATAGACAGACAGACAGATGAGCAGAAAGATATACAGACAGACAGACAGATAGACAAACAGACTGTCACGTTCGCGATGGCGCTCACCTAAGATCAGCGTGGTTTGGATCCTTATGGACAGATTAACCTTATACTTGACTTGATAGCAGTTACAACTGCCACACCTAGCACTCCCAGCCGGGGAGGTGATGCATAACACTAGATACCACTCAGCAGCAAGTGATTTCGTGACCAAATGTTTGCTGAGTGAAAGCAAGTTAACTATACACAGGTAGAGATAGTATAGTAAGAAAGACATATAACTTGGTACAGAAAAAGCGTAGTCAATAGTACATTCTGAGTTGGCACCAGAGAGGGTAGTCATACAAGCTGAATTGGCAACAGAGTGGAATCCCATACAGTTGTTCTCAGCAACGTATAATGAACGAAAATGGCCCGAACCGGGTCAGCAGTGTTATAGGCGCTAATATAGTTGTTCCACCACACGATAGAAGAAAGGGGAAATAGGCAAAAGAAGGAAATATATAATGCAGCTCACCGTTGGGCATATCCCTCCCCCACATATAAAATTCACACACAAAAAAAGTGCCACAGTACATTCGGAAGCGCAGTGATTGTAGCCCAAACTTCCAGTCTTGTATATAGTGAAAGTCTCTGGAGAAATCCTCATAATGGTGGTCAAAAGTAGTCTCCGGTCACATAACCAACACATGGGGAGATCAGAATAGAGAGAGGAAAAAAAAAAAAGGAGAGAAAAAAAACAAATTGGGCAATATCATATAGTCATATATATTGTGACGTTTGGGGGCCCACAGAGCACGTGCACAATGTCTTTCACAAACAAAACAGTTTTATTCACCCTTTCAGGGCAGTCAAAAAGGCAACATATAAGTACAGTACGCTTTGTTCAGCGAAATTAAAGCAAAGTCCTGATCTTCAGCACAAATAAACAGAGAAATAATAGTGGCTCACCAACGCTTTAAACCGTCCCAACCTAGGGAATCCTTTCCCCAGTATGTAGAAGCCTCTCCAGCAAGGCACAGCACGTCTCCTGCTTTTGGAACACAAACACACAGCTTCCACTGATTACTTTCCTTTTCCTGAAATCCCACCATCCTCTCTGGGAGCTGCTGGCTTTAAAACTCTTCCTGGACAGGAAGATTAACCCTGTGGTTGCCCTTAAAGGGTCCACAACCCAAATAGGGGTGAAACATATTGTCCATCCAGGACCCAGCCCTGCCGACCTCTACATATCCCCCCCCTCTGTCTCAACGCGGAGGTGTTTGAGGCAACAGTAGACAGCCCACAATGCATCCGGGACAGGGCATCAGCATTTTGGTGCTGTTTCCCAGGCCTGTGTTCCACCACAAAGTTAAACTCCTGGAGAGACAGGAACCACCTGGTAACCCTGGCATTAGCGTGGCGGTGCTGCCTCATCCAGGTCAATGGGGCATGGTCAGACACTAAACGGAACTTCCTGCCCAACAGGAAGTATCTCAAAGAATCCAAGGCCCACTTTATGGCCAAGCCCTCTCTTTCCACCACAGCATAGTTTTTCTCCGCTGCCGTCAGTTTCCTACTAAGAAAAACCACGGGGTGCTCTTCCCCATTGACTTCTTGGGATAGCACAATGAACTCCCTCATGAAATCAGGGACTACCAGCACTGGGTGCTGACACAACGCATTTTTAAGCTTCTCGAAGGCATCTTCAGCATTGGCATTCCATGGAATCATCACTGACTTCCTACCTTTCGTCAGGTCAGTCAATGGTGCAGCAATAGAGGAAAAATTAGGGACAAACCGCCGGTAATACCCCACTATACCCAGAAAAGCACGAACCTGCTTTTTCGTGAGGGGGCGTGGCCAGTTCTGGATAGCCTCTACTTTGTTAAATTGTGGCTTTACCAGACCCCTGCCTACGACATATCCCAGGTACTTAGCTTCTTCCATCCCTACCGCACTTTTCTCAGGGTTAACAGTAAAGCCCGCTTTTCTCAAACCGTCCAAAACTGTCTGAACCCGGGGAAGATGGGACTCCCAATCTGGACTGAAGATGACAATGTCATCCAGGTAGACCGAGGTATATCTCAGGTAGGGGCGGAGCACCCTATCCATCGCTCGTTGGAAGGTGGCCGGGGCTGAGTGTAACCCAAAAGGCATCCGCTTATAATGAAAATGACCCTCTGGAGTGGAAAAAGCAGTCTTTTCTCTGGCTTCCTTAGTCAGGGGTATCTGCCAGTATCCCTTAGTAAGGTCCAGGGTGGTGATATAACGGGCCGGACCCAATTTCTCTATTAATTCATCCACCCTTGGCATGGGATACGCGTCAAATTTTGACACCTCGTTAAGTTTCCTGAAGTCATTGCAGAATCGCAGAGTGCCGTTGGGCTTCGGTACCAACACGATGGGGCTCGACCATTCACTCTGTGACTCCTCAATGACATCAAGCTGAAGCATTTTTTTAACCTCTTCAGAAACAGCCTTTCTATGGGCTTCTGGGATGCGGTACGGCTTTACCCGAACCTTTACATGGGGTTCCGTCACAATATCATGTTTAATCCCGGACGCGTGTCCCGGTAGTCCTGAAAACATGCCTTTGTTTCTTTGCAGAAACTCCTTAACTTCTTGGGTTTGGGGTTTGGACAGGGTGGCAGCAATGTGTACTGCGTCAACACCATCAGACTCTATACCCACCCCAACCATGGCGGACACCTCTCGGTCTCTCCAGGGTTTTAACAAATTTATGTGGTAGATCTGGTATGGTTTTCTTTTCCCAGGCTGATGCACTCGGTAGTTTACTTCCCCTACTTTTTCAACCACCTCATATGGTCCCTGCCACTTGGCTAGGAACCGACTTTCCACCGTGGGTATAAGTACTGCTACCCGGTCCCCCACCTGAAATTGCCGCAGCTTGGCTGACCGGTTGTACACCCTTTTCTGGGCCTCCTGAGCTTTCTGCAAATGTTCCTGTACCAAAGGCATCACTTTAGAAATTCTCTCTCTCATCTGAGAGATATGTTCAAGAGCGATTTGTGTGGAGAGGACTCACTTTCCCATGTCTCCTTTACCAAATCTAGCAATCCCCGGGGTCTGCGACCATACACCAGCTCAAAAGGTGAAAACCCCGTGGAGGCCTGAGGAACCTCTCGAATAGCAAACAGCAGTGCGGGAAGCAAATGATCCCAGTCTCTTCCATCTCTCTGCACAACCCTTTTAAGCATCATTTTCAGAGTTTTGTTGAATCTTTCTACCAGACCATCCGTCTGAGGGTGATAAACAGATGTTCGCAACTGCTTGATTTGGAACAACTTGCACACATCTGCCATCACCCGGGACATAAATGGGGTCCCCTGGTCTGTCAAAATTTCCCTTGGCAGGCCAGTTCTCGAAAACATAAAAAACAACTCCCGCGCAATGGCCTTTGATGTAGGGTTTCTTAAAGGAACCGCCTCTGGATACCTTGTGGCATAATCAAGAACCACCAGGATATAGCGGTGTCCCCGAGCAGACTTCTCTAAGGGACCCACTATATCCATAGCGATGCGCTCAAAGGGCACCTCAATTATTGGCAGAGGCACCAAGGGGTTCCTATAATGGGGTGCTGGGGCAGTTAACTGGCAAACAGGGCAGGAGGAACAGTACCTCTTAACTGCGGCACCAATCCCTGGCCAGTAAAACCGGTCTGTTATCCGGGCCTCGGTTTTCTCAGCTCCCAGGTGACCACCTAGAGCATCATTGTGAGCCAGATCCAGCACCATTCTCTGGTAGGGCTGGGGTACTAGTAATTGTTCCACAATTTCTCCCCGAATTTCTGATACCCGGTAGAACAGATCATTATTGACCGCAAAGTGAGGAAATCTTTTCTCTGCATCTGGTGCTTGAGGTACCCCACTGACAACAGTTACCTGTTCGCGAGCATTTATCAACATCGGGTCACCCATTTGAGCCCTGCCAAATGCACCTCTGGACACATCTAAGTCAGGGTGTACTGGATAAGAAGAACCCTCCCCCTCATCCACCCCAAGTGTAATATCTACAGGGGATAATTCCTCTTCATCCTCTCCTACCATAACCGGCACGGGAGAGGATTCCCCCTCCTTCGGTGTCAACTCAGGTTGAGAAGCTAGGACACTCACATCAGTTACAACATTCTTATTTTGAACACATTTGAGCAACTCCTCATCAACAGTGTCCACAGTCATGTTTGGTGGGGGTGACCCTGAATTGTTCCCCAGTTCGATGGGCAGTTCAGTTTGTGCCAAGCACCACAGTTCAGCAAACAAGGGGCAGTCCCGTCCCACAATCACATCATGTATCAGAGTACTCACCACCCCGACCTCTTGGGTGACCGAAGTGTTCCTGGCGGAAACTGTGACAGGGATCAGCGGATACTCCCGAGTATCCCCATGGATACAGACAACCCGGAGGGTTCTTTGTACTGGACCGAGCCTTCCGACTACCCGGGCATGCACCAGGGTGACCATACTCCCAGAGTCCAGGAGAGCTTTGGCTGGGCGGTGATTCACTCACACAGTACATTCAAACTGACCCCCCTCTAGGTCAAGGTGGGTAGTGCACGTTGTGAGGGTGTAGAAAGACACTCTCCGAGCGGATCCACACTCCATGGGCTCCTCCTGTAGCGGACACTGTGCCCAGGTATGGCCCCAGGCGCGACACCTCCAACACTGTATATCGCCAGCAGTTCGGGTAGTGACAGGCCTCTGCAGAACCGAGGAAGATGATTTTGGGGTGCTGGTTCCCGGATCCAGTGACGCTTCCCTCCGAGGAACTGAAGCAGGCCTCACAGGCGGTGGCAAGACTGGTCCTCGACGACTGGTTGGTCTGAGCAGGTCCTCCACCACAGTGTATCTCTCCACCATCTCGACTACCAGTGCTGCAGTCTTGGGGTCCCCATGGCTGACCCAGCGCTGTAGATCCTTTGGTAGAGACCTCAGGTAGTGGTCCATCACAACCCCTTTCGACCATTTGCTCTCTAGTCAGGGTCTCTGGCTGCAACCACTTTTTAACCAGCTGTCCTAAGTCATGCATCTGGACCGGGGTGGCTGGTCAGAGCAGTACTTCCAGCAGTGAACACGTTGAGCCCGGACAGCAACAGTTACCCCAAGGCGGGCCAGAACCTCAGCTTTCAGCCGGTCATAATTCTTTGCATCTTCTAGTGGCAGGTCAAAATATGCCTTTTGAGGGTCTCCTGTCAGAAACGGGGCAATGAGACCGGCCATTGGTCTTGGGGCCACCCCTCTCTCTCAGCAGTCCTTTCAAACGTGGTAAGAAATGCTTCCACATCATCACTGGCAGACAGTTTTTGGAGGAAATGACTGGCCCTTATGGAGACATGGTTACCAGTAGTGACCACTGCTTGATCACGTCCAGGTGCAAGTTGCTGCATGGCCTCCCGCAGGGCATTGATCTGCGTCTGTGTGGCTACCTGCTGTGCTGCAAGTTGTGCAGCCAGCAAATGGGTGCTTTCTTGTTGGGCAGCAACAGCCTGTGCCAGGGCTTGTTGCTGCTGAGCCATCGCCTCTTCATGGCGAGTCTGGGCCTGCACATTGACAAAGACCATCTGCTTAACGAGCTCCTCCATAGCTGTGGACTTCAGTGCAGCCTTAGCCCAGGACATGCAATCAGAACACTGTCCTTTAAAAATGTCAGTTTTTTTTTTTTTTTTTCTTTTCACAAAAATTCCTCTAGCTTGGCGTGTGAGGGGTAGCAAATTGCCCGCATTCGAAACACCAGTTGTGACGTTTGGGGGCCCACAGAGCACGTGCACAATGTCTTTCACAAACAAAACAGTTTTATTCACCCTTTCAGGGCAGTCAAAAAGGCAACATAATAAGTACACGCTTTGGTTCAGCGAAATTAAAGCAAAGTCCTGATCTTCAGCACAAATAAACAGAGAAATAATAGTGGCTCACCAACGCTTTAAACCGTCCCAAACCTAGGGAATCCTTTCCCCAGTATGTAGAAGCCTCTCCAGCAAGGCACAGCACGTCTCCTGCTTTTGGAACACAAACACACAGCTTCCACTGATTACTTTCCTTTTCCTGAAATCCCACCATCCTCTCTGGGAGCTGCTGGCTTTAAAACTCTTCCTGGACAGGAAGATTAACCCTGTGGTTGCCCTTAAAGGGTCCACAACCCAAATAGGGGTGAAACATATTGTCCATCCAGGACCCAGCCCTGCCGACCTCTACAATATATAGACTGTGTAATCATATAGTGGAAAAACTCACAAGTCTGGAGCTATATAGCTCGAGTATGAACGCAGTTGAGTCACTTTGGGGGACTCCTCCCACCAATCGTAGAAATTCTTCCTCCCACCAGTTGAAAAATATTGAAGATTCTTCACAGTATGGATAATTCGTATACACCTCAGAAAATAACAATATCATAGCATAATTCCATTAATGTGGCCAAAGGAAAAAAGCACTGGAGGAAAGGTACTCACATGTTGAAGAACCTCCTGTGTAGGTGGTTTCGTAAAAAAGTAATAGACCACTTTCCAGGGGGTCTCAACCTCTACTGGATACGGTCCGGTGGATTAGTTTGCCATATTCACTCGGTAAATACCGGATAGGCAGATGGATGTATAAATATATAATCGAGCGTGAAGAGGTTAAATACAATAGGGTTTATTTAAAAAAATGTATAATGCATGTACAAGGAATTCAGGAAGCTGCAGGGCAGGCCCGCAATGTGTGATAATACAGAATGATGTGTACATATACTTAGTATCAAACAGTTGACATGAGGGGTTGATATATTCAGCAACCTGCAGGGCAGACCCACAATCAGAGACCATGTGATATGATCTGTACATAAGCTTAGTACCCGACGGTTGACATGAGGGGTTGATAGATTCAGCAACCTGCCGGGCAGACCCACAAGCAGAGACCATGCGGTATGATCTGTATATAGGCTTAATACCAGGCAGCAACGAGATCAGCTGGCGATGCGGGAATGACTCCACGTCAGGGCGACGAGCTGGATCTCGCGCCCTGCATTTAAGGCCGGTGGCTCCGCGTTGTCACACCAAGCCCTGCCCCCTGAGACGCCGATCTGCCAGCTCGAGCTTCTGGCACCCGACCAGCCAGCGATGCCGCAGGGCGCCCAGGCCCCCCAGGCGCTGCAGGGGCCCGAAGATGTGACACTGACAGACAGAAGCAGAATAAGCAGACTTACATTATTACATGAAGATTGCGAGGAATAAACATTAGATAGAAAATGCCGTAAAGTTCAGGTTTTGTCAAACCTTTACGTCTTTGAATACATTCAGATTGTCCCTTACTCACTGTATGAGACTGTCAGTGTCACGTGTTGTTGGTCCTTGTTTGCCTTAGAGTAGAGCCAGATCTCGCTCTATTCTGGTAAATACAATAATATTAATATAATTACAACACTACATTTTTTTTAAAAAAAAAAAAAAACCTGAGCAGAGGAGTTACACCTCTCTGTGAAATACAAAGAACAAAAAGGAAATCTTTGAAGATTTCAGACCCCTGACACGGGGCATTTGGGTCTCTACTGTCCCACCAGCTCACACGAAGATGTGAGACACTCAGGAGGAACTGTATCAGCTCTGATCATACTTTGTATTAGTCTGGTGTAAACGCCACACTTCAGTAGCATCAAGACACACCTCTCACGCCAACAATACATCTAGACAAGATTTGTAAAACATAAAAGAGCATCTAAAGGGTTCCAGTTTTCAGACTCCTGCTCTCTTTAAGGCTGCTAGAATCTGGTTGGGCTGTGCGCTAAATAATTTGTAAGCGCTTTCAACACGCAGGTTATTGTTTGTGGACAGATGGTACATCACACTTTATTGCTTCCCCCTTCTGTGGTTTCTCATATGTAGTCTGATGCGCATTGTGAAATCTTTCTCTTTCTGTGCTAAAATTTCCTAATATAAAATAGGCAATCAAGCCTAGAGACAGGACGCAGTGATACATATGATACATGCGTGTGTGAATGTATATACATGTATCCCACATTTAAAGGCCAGATGTGTCAGTTGAACCCAAGGAGAGCGCTAAACTGTCTGCTAAGAATGAAGAAAATAGATTATGAGTATATACGTAGTTTTATTGAAAGGACAGAGTGGAACACACAAAGAATGGCATCTTTACAGGATATAGGAATGGGAATGGAGTTGTAAAGCCATTTGTAGTTAAGTGGCAATTCTGTATTATGAAATGTATCTTCGCACAACACACTTCTGTAGCCAGAGATGTTTTCAGAGGACGTAGAGCTTCCAAATCTTTATTTCCAGGACAAGTAAAATTATGCTTTAATGAAAATCGTGCCAGTTAAATCGTTCGACTCTCACATTTTGTGTTGGTTAATATAAGTACGAGGGAAACTTAGAGCAAAAGTGGACCTGTTTATACAGTCGTAAATGGTAATCCAGATCGGCTTATAAAGTGGGAATTCTCTGCGATAGACATAGTGAGGGAGTGTGCCGTCCCATTTCCATTTGTATCTGATTATATATTATGTCAATGGATGTATTAATAGACCAAAAATCCACAACGTATCCAAAAGCGCAAGGAAATGTATACATATTTATTTATTTTATTTTATTTGTAAAGGATTTTAGCAGGAAGGATACATTGAGATTTCTCTCGTTTTCAAGTATGTCCTGGGGCCCATGTTACAGGGGCATTCTGCATATAGTCACTATGTTACATGTTTACAGGCGCATTCTGTATATAGACACTATGTTACATGTTTACAGGGGCATTCTGTATATAGTCACTTTGTTACATGTTTACAGGCGCATTCTGTATATAGTCACTATGTTACATGTTTACAGGCGCATTCTGTATATAGACACTATGTTACATGTTTACAGGCGCATTCTGTATATAGTCACTGTGTTACATGTATACAGGCGCATTCTTTATATAGTCACTAGGTTATATGTTTACAGGTACATTCTGTATATAGTCACTATGTTACATGTTTACAGGCGCATTCTGTATATAGTCACTATGTTACATGTTTACAGGCGCATTCTGTATATAGTCACTATGTTACATGTTTACAGGCGCATTCTGTGTGTAGTCACTACATGTTTACATGTTTACAGGGGCATTCTGTATATAGTCACTATGTTACATGTTTACAGGCGCATTCTGTATATAGTCACTATGTTACATGTTTACAGGCGCATTCTGTATATAGTCACTATGTTACATGTTTACAGGCGCATTCTGTATATAGTCACTATGTTACATGTTTACAGGGGTATTCTGTATATAGTCACTATGTTACATGTTTACAGGCGCATCTGTGTGTAGTCACTATGTTACATGTTTACAGGGGCATTCTGTATATAGTCACTATGTTACATGTTTACAGGCGCATTCTGTATATAGTCACTATGTTACATGTTTACAGGCGCATTCTGTGTGTAGTCACTATGTTACATGTTTACAGGGGCATTCTGTATATAGTCACT
Source organism: Leptobrachium leishanense (assembly GCA_009667805.1). Lineage (NCBI taxonomy): Eukaryota > Metazoa > Chordata > Amphibia > Anura > Megophryidae > Leptobrachium > Leptobrachium leishanense. Next base: position 3,426,528 of record CM019072.1, read on the forward strand.
GTGTTACATGTTTAGAGGCGCATTCTGTATATAGTCACTGTGTTACATGTTTACAGGTGCATTCTGTGTGTAGTCACTATGTTACATGTTTACAGGGGCATTCTGTATATAGTCACTGTGTTACATGTTTAGAGGCGCATTCTGTATATAGTCACTGTGTTACATGTTTACAGGTGCATTCTGTATATAGTCACTAGGTTTCATGTTTACAGGTGCATTCTGTATATAGTCACTGTGTTACATGTTTACATGTGCATTCTGTATTGTGGTATGTTAATAGAGATCTCTTAAGGGACTTTAGTTTGGGGGAAGATTTGAAGGCTAGTCCTGTCTAGGTTGATGCCTTGCCAGGTGCTACCATGGTAGAGAAATCACATGCAATTCCACTTTTTTGAGTTTGCACAGTGGTAATTCCATTACTCCATACAATAATCTTATTAAAACCGTTTAAACGTAAAATTCTCTTCACACGACACATTTTCGAAAACACAGTTTAGAAAAGCGAGTACACAAGCGGCGTGCCGCCTCTCATACTCTGGAGAGAATCAGCAAATAGTAAAATAGCGAAAGACGTCACGCGTTCGTGGATTCATTTAAGAATATTGGCCTTGGAAGTTAATTTCTACGCCACTTCTTTCTTCTTTTTTTTTTTAAGAGCGAGTCTTGGGATTTTTCAAGTAAAACTAGAAAGCAAACAAAAAGATAGGATTACATACAGGATTATTAGGAAAACAAATAACATACAAACATAAAATAGATAAGGAGAACTAGTTTGTCGCTGAGACTGAGTGACTAGTCATGATTGCTGAAATCTGTGGTTCTAATGAGGTGAGTTTGTTCGTGTCATTAGTTGTAGTTCTCGGAGGTATTATTAATTTATTTATAAAGTATTTTTAGCAGGAAGGATACATTGAGATTTCTCTTATTTTCAAGTACGTCCTGGGTTCAAGAACATAGAATTGTTACAGTCGTTACAGAAATACAAAGTAATAAAATGCAAGATATTAAAAACAAAACACAAATATACAGGTTAACACAGAAAATAAATATGTAGGAAATATAGTCACTATGTTACATGTTTACAGGCGCATTCTGTATATAGTCACTATGTTACATGTTTACAGGTGCATTCTGTATACAGTCACTGTGTTACATGTTTACAGGCACCTTCTGTATATAGTCACTGTTACATGTTTACAGGTGCATTCTGTATATAGTCACTATGTTACATGTTTACATGTGCATTCTGTATATAGTCACTATGTTACATGTTTACAGGTGCATTCTGTATATAGGCACTATGTTACATGTTTACAGGTGCATTCTGTATATAGTCACTATGTTACATGTTTACAGGCGCATTCTGTTTATAGTCACTATGTTACTTGTTTACAGGTGCATTCTGTATATAGTCACTATGTTACATGTTTACAGGTGCATTCTGTATTGAGGTATGTTAATAGGGAGCTCTTAAAGGACGTTAGACTGGGGGAAGATTTGATGGTGTCTGGGAGGTTATTCCATAATTGCGGTGCTCTGTAGGAAAATGAGGATCGAGACCCTTTCCTTTTGTATTGTGGCACTGCAAGTAAGGTGCTGGTACTGGATCTGAGGTTGTAGGATGAGGGAATTACAACTCCTGTAGAGGGTTGAGCTGATATTTGGGTGGCATAATATCTAATGATACTATATGTTTTGTTTTTTTTCTGTTGACATTATAATGCCACTATTTTAATGACCGCTTGAAATCTGCGTCCCATCATAGTCACTAGGCATTTCTTTCACCATCCCTGACAAGGCTTCTACATGTCTATATCACATCTAGGGTTAGGGTTTCATTGTCCTATGACATTAACCATCCATTTATGGGATCTGCTGATGACACTTTCTTAATTTAAATCAGATCAGAAGCCGTTCCGTCTACTCTTGGCCTGGAATTCTATAAGGGAGGTAGGTTTGTTACTTTGCTATTCATTTTAAGACATTTAATCGTGACACTGTATCTCATGCTGATACACTCTGGTTAGAGTTAGTATATGATTCTCACCAGCCCAGAAGACGTGGGTTCAGTTTTAATGTACATTTTAGGTACCGATAGCCCGTTCTTGACCCCTGAACAACCACATATGCCATATCTGGGGATTATAGCTAAGGATCCTAACTAAAAAATGACACAAGGACAAATGCTAGATGAAGAAACATCTAAGAAACGACCTTATAATTTTTTTGGTTCCCCCCAAACAATGGGACTTTGCACAAACATCCTATAACGCTGACTTGATGTAAAAGCTTACGGCATAAATACCGTCCCGTTAAAGCTTTCTGGCTTCACATCATTCTCTTTGTAGTTATTTCATCTTGAAACTATTGTGATGTAGACCAGAGGCAAGACATAGATGGTACAATGGTGGTCATCATTAGATCTTTATCCTAACACACTGTCCAACCTAGCATTCCTCAGCGCATCCAGACCACAGACTAGCAGAGACCGTGACAAATTATCCATCGCCCTTTATAACCATATTCTTCAACTTGTCTGCTTTGATCTCTTGGATCCTGCCATAAACATGGAAAGTTTCTTCTGTCGAGGATCACTATAGACCACTAAAGACATAGGACACTGTTGCAGTGACAAAGCTCAACATCTACAAAATGATCTGTGAACAATATCACAATATGTAATGTATTTTTAGCTGAAACCAAACAAGCCAAAGGTTTGGACGTGCAGGACGATTTGTTGGGTTCTTGTAGCGCGTTGATCTTGAGTGGTCTCCAAGAACATGTTATTTGTGAGCTGCAGCCCTAAAATATTAACGCATAGAAAGGTTCGTGAGAGGCAACGGTCAATTTTCTCTCTATCAATTAACCCACCTCTATATACAATTGTTTTTAAAGCTATCCAGCCAAGCCCTCGATTTAATTCTGCCTGGTAGCTGAAATCGACACCTTTTTTCGACCGTATTTTCGGCCATTTTTCAGTCCTGGAGATTCCATTGCGGTTCACCGGCATTCTGATTCCACAAAAATATTTTGTTGACGTATCGGCTCTCGCGAGCAAACTTTTCAATGGAAATATCGGCTTTAGCGATTCAGTTTTGTTTATCGGTAAGCCAATTACCGAAAAAATTACTGAGGCTAAACGGTGTTGATAAATGGATTTTCATGTTGAAAAATAGAGGAATAAGACTGAAATCTTCTTTTTATACATCGGATTTTTCTCACCGCATGTTAAAAGCACAAATCTGTATGATCGTGGCCGAAATTAAGATTTTTTTGGAATTTTTTTTTTCCTAATTTGTCAGGACCAGCGCAATTTTTCACATATTTTTTCAACTGAATCAGCTGATATTAGGAAAAGAATATCGTCCGCAAGAAAACGATTATTTTTTTCCCCGAAAAATTGGCCAATAGAATTAAATCGAGGCCACAAGCCAGGCAAGAAACCTAATCCAGGACGGGTGGACATTAAAGGGGGGATCCCGAGAACAATGGGAAGACACTTTCTCTGTATGTCGCCGTGTTTGCATTTCTACCAGCTGGTTTGAATACCTTCTATTCTTGTAATTATGTAGCGCCGCTGCCTTTTATTTTGTTTCTCTGATCTATAATCACCTGGATAACTCTTGTCTTGCTCCAACACAGGAGCTCCCGTTGCAATTCCCGCCGGCCATCATTCTTCCACCGCCCGCCGCAGCAGCTCTGCCACCCCTGGGTCCGCCGCAGGGCTGGCATCGTGTCCTGCCGCAGGGAAGAGTTAAAACCCCTGTCTCGTGCGCAGCGAGGAAATGAAAATGGTCATAACTCTGCTCTTTTTTTTTTTGTCCTCCCTATGATTTTTTTTTTCTCCCCTTCTGAAGATAGAATTACTGTTTGTAAGCATCTGAAAGTCATTAGTGGCCCTGCAGTCTGTCAGGTGCCGACGTAAAAAAACTGCTGAAAGCGAACGGGTTCCTGCGCGGAGTGCTGGGAATTTGTCATGTGCTGATGAGCAGTTATAATAATGTATGAGCAAATCACAAGCATTCTGCAAATTAATCAAATTTTTTTCTCTCCCTTCTTCCCCCCTTGTCTATGGGAGAGTGGCTTTGTGTGCAGACGTAGGTGAAGCAGTTTTCCTCACAGATGGTAGCGCTGGCATCAGATGGAATTTATATAAGAGTAATTCTGATTTCCTGCCAAAGGAGCAGCGAACACACCAGGGAGATGGTTCAAGGCAGTCATGTGGTTTAGCCGAGGTTGTTGTGAGAAGTTTAAGGGAGGAACAAAAATTATGAATAAATAAACCAATATAATAGTAATAATAGTGTTTTTATTTTTTTCTTCTGTTTTATTTTCCCTCTTTTTTTTTCTTCTATTTTATTTTCCTTTTTTTTTCTTCCATTTTATTTTCCTCTTCTATTTTATTTTCCTCTTCTTTTTTTCTCTATTTTATTTTGCTCTTTTTTTTCTATTTTATTTTCCTCTTTTTTTTTTTCTTCTATTTTCCTCCTTTTTTCCCTTCTATTTTATTTTCCTCTTTTTTTTCTCTTCTATTTTCCTCTTCTTTTTTTTCTCTTCTATTTTCTCTCTATTTTATTTTCCTTTTTTTCCTTCTATTTTATTTTCCTCTTTTTTTCTTCTATTTTCCTCCTTTTTTCCCTTCTATTTTATTTTCCTCTTTATTTCTCTTCTATTTTCTATTTTATTTTCCTGCTTTTTTCCCTTCTATTTTATTTTCCTCTTTTTTTCTCTTCTATTTTCTCTTCTATTTTATTTTCCTCTCTTTTTCTTCCATTTTATTTTCCTCCTTTTTTCCCTTCTATTTCTTTTCCTCTTCTTTTTTTTCTCATCTATTTTCCTCTTCTTTTTTTCTCTTCTATTTTCCTCTTCTTTTTTTCTCTTCTATTTTCTCTCTATTTTATTTTCCTCTTTTTTTTCTATTTTATTTTCCTCTTTTTTTTCTTCTATTTTCCTCTTTTTTCCCTTCTATTTTATTTTCCTCTTTATTTCTCTTCTATTTTCTCTTCTATTTTATTTTCCTCTTTTTTTTCTCTTCTATTTTCTCTTCTATTTTATTACCTCCTTTTTTCCCTTCTATTTTTTTTCCCTCTTCTTTTTTTTCTCTATTTTATTTTCCTCTTCTATTTTTTCTCTTCTATTTTATTTTCCTCTTCTTTTTTTTCTCTTCTATTTTCCTCTTCTTTTTTTTCTTTTCTATTTTCCTCTTCTTTTTTTTTTTTCTATTTTCCTCTTCTTTTTTTCTCTTCTATTTTCCTCTTCCTTTTTTCTCTTCTATTTTCCTCTTCTATTTTCCTCTTTTTTTTCTTCTATTTTATTTTCCTCTTTTTTTTTCTCTTCTATTTTCTCTTCTATTTTATTTTCCTCCTTTTTTCCCTTCTATTTTTTTTCCTCTTTTTTTTCTTCTATTTTCTCTCTATTTTATTTTCCTTTTTTTTTCTTCCATTTTATTTTCCTCTTTTTTTTCTTCTATTTTCCTCCTTTTTTCCTTCTATTTTAGTTTCCTCTTTATTTCTCTTCTATTTTCTCTTCTATTTTATTTTCCTGCTTTTTTCCCTTCTATTTTATTTTCCTCTTTTTTTCTCTTCTATTTTCTCTTCTATTTTATTTTCCTCTCTTTTTCTTCCATTTTATTTTCCTCCTTTTTTCCCTTCTATTTCTTTTCCTCTTCTTTTTTTCTCATCTATTTTCCTCTTCTTTTTTTCTCTTCTATTTTCCTCTTCTTTTTTTCTCTTCTATTTTCTCTCTATTTTATTTTCCTCTTTTTTTTTCTATTTTATTTTCCTCTTTTTTTTCTTCTATTTTCCTCCTTTTTTCCCTTCTATTTTATTTTCCTCTTTATTTCTCTTCTATTTTCTCTTCTATTTTATTTTCCTCTTTTTTTTCTCTTCTATTTTCTCTTCTATTTTATTACCTCCTTTTTTCCCTTCTATTTTTTTTCCCTCTTCTTTTTTTTCTCTATTTTATTTTCCTCTTCTATTTTTTCTCTTCTATTTTATTTTCCTCTCTTTTTTTTTCTCTTCTATTTTCCTCTTTTTTTTTCTCTTCTATTTTCCTCTTCTTTTTTTTCTTTTCTATTTTCCTCTTCTTTTTTTTCTCTTCTATTTTCCTCTTCCTTTTTTCTCTTCTATTTTCCTCTTCTATTTTCCTCTTTTTTTTCTTCTATTTTATTTTCCTCTTTTTTTTCTCTTCTATTTTCTCTTCTATTTTATTTTCCTCCTTTTTTCCCTTCTATTTTTTTTCCTCTTTTTTTTTCTCTTCTATTTTCTCTTCTATTTTATTTTCCTCTTCTTTTTTCTTTCCATTTTATTTTCCTCCTTTTTTCCCTTCTATTTTTTTTTCCTCTTCTATTTTTTCTCTTCTATTTTCCTCTTCTTTTTTTCTCTTCTATTTTATTATCCTCTTCTTTTTTTTCTCTTCTATTTTCCTCTTCTTTTTTTCTCTTCTATTTTATTATCCTCTTCTTTTTTTTCTCTTCTATATTATTTTCCTCCTTTTTTTTTTATTGTTTTAGCCTGAAGGGCCTTGTAATCGTACGCGAATCTGCCATAGGCTAAATCCAACACGTTCTGTTTCGTGGTTATTTATTTTTTGCGGTATGAATTATGCTGAAAGAGGGTTTCGCAGCTGCCGGGGCTGCATTTCCTCGCTCCTCTCGCAGGGATCAGAGGCAGGGAGGTTATGGAGGTTGATGCAGAACACGCTGCAAGTTGTCAGGAGGTTGCACTTTTAGGAAATGTTTCCATTCATCGTTGGCATTAACCTTTCCATTGGTCATATCTCTAAGCCAGTCCTAGTACATGACCCCATGTTAATCAGTTATTAACCCTTTCCCTTTCTTTCTTTTTTTTTTTTTGCATTGGAGTAAAAAAAAAGCCATTAACTTCTGATTATAATAAAAATAAAATACCCCTTTAATATTACATGCCTCCTGCCTTTACTCCTATCTTATTTTGTCTCTTCTTGACCTCTGGAAAAAAAAAATTGACTCCCCATAAATAAAGATTGTTTAAAAAAAAATAATAAAAATAAAACGTGTGCCAAATTAATGCATAAAATGCACAACGGAAATTTAAATATAAGCGTGGGGGGGGCAGAGCTTCAAGATTACAGTAAACTAGACTATTTATTGTGAGCTGGTGCAGGAATATTATTTAAGCAGATCGGGGGCGTGAGAAGAGATCTCACAAACATCTGCCCGGGGTGAGTAATCCTACCAGGTTTCGTCATTTAGACTGTATTACCTGGCCACATTTACCGCATGTCTTAGCAGGAAACCCTACAGGTAATATCTAGTAAATATATCTAACAGGGACTTCCCCTCATATTTAAAAATGCATTGTACAGGGCTACATACAAAAGACACATTACTTAGGGTTATATAATCAGAAAAACATACTGGTCCTTCCTTAGGGCCCTGTATCTTTATAAGTCTATTACATTCTTCACGCAAAAATGCACGTTAAACGCGTGAATTATTGCGCGAAGCGTCAAACGTTAACGCGTGCAAGTCAACGCTGGTATTACAATCCTCGCGTATTTTTTCATCCGTCAAAAAATAACGCACGTAAAAAGGACGCGGAAAAATGCGAGCGCAGTAACGTTGCGCTCAGAAATCAGTGTGCGGACTGTTTATTTCACGGGATTCAGCCAATCAGAATTAAGAACCTTCATTGTATCACGCTAAGAAATTGCGCCTGTCAAAATCAATCTGCGCATATATGCTGTATCAAAACAAAAAAAACACATACAACTTCTCAAATTTATTGGTTTGGTAGGTGTAGAATGTGTAACTATACTTTGCTGGATTTTTTTTTTTTGGGTTGGTGTATTTGGGTTCGGCCAGGACGTTCAGATTTGCCTTTAACGCCAGCTTTTAAAAGACGGTAAAATTATGCGCGCAAACGCTGTGCGTTACATTTTGCGCATAGATTGTAATACCATCCACGTACCAGCGCACAAACGCTCACGATGTTAAGTATAGGACGCGCGCTGTAAATTACGCTCGCACAGGGCCTGCGCAGGTTCACCCGTGGTAGACGTTAACGCACATTTTTTGCGTGGACATTGTAATACGACGTTCTTCGCAAAGGGTTTTGCCCCTCGCGTTAAGGCGTTTCTGCGCACGCGTTAATGTTTGCGCGAAGAATGTAATAGAGCCCACATTGTTTCCGGCTATGTTAAGAAAGACACACTATGAATTAAAAATATCACCTTAACCTCCCTGGCGGTCCCATATTGACATATTTTATATGTCAAAATCAGTAGATTTATTCAGCCCCCTGAAGGTATCCCGAGTGTGGCTCGGGGTTAAATTTCAATGCTGAAAACGGTAACCCCGAGCCCCACTCGGGCTGATACATACCTGCCCCTGCGTTCCCTCGATGTCCTCCCGCAGTCACCTCCATCCGATCGCAGCGTCCGGCTTCCTGGTTCCCTTCTCGCGAGAGTGGTAGCCTCCACAGCACAATAGCCCCCCTGCAACCTTGTCTAAAATATTCCCTCAACCCTACCACTGCCTCTTCTATACTGTTTTATCCTACACCACAGCAATAAATTGAAACTTGACATAAGATTTTGGTAAATGTTGTATCATGGGAAAATCCACAAATTAGAAACAGTAGATAAAACCTAATTTAATTTTTCCTTTTTACATGCAATTACTTCAAAGAAAAAAAAACCAGCAGCATGTGTTTATAATGTGTTTTTACATAAGTCACAAGTAATCTAGTTACAGCTGATCTTAGTGGTAGTGTAGGACATGCGTCCATCGGGTTCAGCCTCTCACACATCACCTACTGCTGTTGATCCAAAAGAAGCAAATAACCCAGTGTGAAGCGCTTGCCAATATGCAACACACTAGGAAAAAATTCCTTCTTGCCCCCAGATGGCATCAGGTTTCTCATTGGATCAAGCAGCTTTTACCCACATATTAAATATTATAACCCTTAATATTCTGTGTCTGCAGGAAGTCATCCAGTCGCTTTTTAAAAGTCTGTACAGACTCTGACCCAACCACCTCAATAGGCAGAGAATTCCACAGCTTTATTGTTCTCACCGTAAAATAACCCTTCCTATGCTTTAGGCTGAATTTCCTTTCATCCGGTCTAAATGGGTGACCTCATGTCCTGTGTATAGACCTGTTAATGAATAGGTTTCCAGATAATGGTTTATAATGACTCTGTATGTATTTATATGAAATTATCAGATCCCCTCTAAGGCCTCGTATATATTTATATAAGGTTATCAGGTCCCCTCTAAGGTCCTGTATATATATTTATATAAGGTTATCAGATCCCCTCTAAGGCGCCGTATATATTTATATAAAGTTATCAGATCCCCTCTAAGGCGCCGTATATATTTATATAAAGTTATCAGATCCCCTCTAAGGCCCCGTATATATTTATATAAAGTTATCAGATCCCCTCTAAGGCTAGGGTCAGACTAGCGCAGTTTTAACGTGCGTTTAGCCGCACGAAATCACGGCCGTACTAGCAGCAAATGACGTCCAATGCCGGGGAACATACGACGAACGGCCGCACGAAAGTTCGTCCGCGCAACGCAAGTGGCCAACGAACGCATTTTTTCGAGAACGTCAAACCGCTACTACTGACGTACAGAGTGCGCTGCGGCCGCATAGCGGCGTGTGTGTGTGATTAGGAGACGTCAGACGCTGCTAATGTCCGGCCAACATAACGTCCAGACTCAAAAAGTGTTTTATTGATGATCCGTACAAAATCACGGACGAAAAGGCGCATCGTATGACCGCTATCGCGTATTCCGGGGGAAAATACGTACGTTCGTTCGACCGAACTTTTTCACGGACGACGTGAAAAATGCGTTCGTCTGACCCTAGCCTAAGGCACCGTATGTATTTATATAAAGTTATCAGATCCCCTCTAAGGCACCGTATATATTTATATAAAGTTATCAGATCCCCTCTAAGGCGCCGTTTCTCTAAGCTTAACACTATTCACTAACCTCTGAATTGCACCAGACGGTGCAATTTCGAGCCAATTCGTCTTTTCAATAAGCTGTCAATTCGCCATTATACTGGCAGATTGGCAGCAAAATACGGTGCAATTCGGCAGCACCAAAATTGCCCCATAGAAGACCATCATGTCTTCTATTCACAGAATGCTGAATGAATTGCTCTGAAATTCCAGCCGTGATTTTCGGTGCTTCAATTCTACAGGTTTAAACAGGTGAATCCCATAGGATTCGAAGCAATAAATGGAATAACTTTTTTAAAAAGATTAAAGACCGTTTATTTATTTATTTTTCTTCAAGAACCCTTTTTATTTTCTTATTTTTTAAAACACCTTTTTGTATTTTTTTTATACAAAATTTTAGATTTTTTTTTTTAAAAGACTTTTTAAATTTTGTAACAGATCTTTTTATTATTTTTTAAACGACTTTTTTTTATCAGTTAGACACATTTTTATAGATTTAAGCTGCTATTGGGCCTAATAGGAGACTTAATTTGTTTTCAGCTCGGTCGAATTTGGCGTTGCCTGTTCGGCGCAATTCAGAGGTTATCGGCGCAATTTGACGGTTTTTGCCAACGTCCAATAACTGCTTCGGCGATTCCAATGTGGTAAAATATGGTGACCATTCGGGAAATAGTGAATTCACCATCTTTTCAGCTAAATGGAATTGCCGAAGTGCAGCGAAATGGGTCGTAACGCAAAGAACTGAAATTGCACGCAATTTCGGTGCTTTGTGAATAGACCTTATAGTGTTATTTTGTGTGTGTGTGTGATACACAAATTGATTCTGGGCTCTTGAGGCCCTTTTCTATTGTTGTGCATCATGTAGCCACAATCCCTTTACTCTCCGTCCTCCTCACTCTACCTGTCCATGGAGAAACATTGTGAATCCTAAAGGGAAAACAATAATGATTCATGATCCTGCCACCTCCATTCATAAACATGATAATATGTTCCTAAGTGGACATGCCGGGTTTAGTGGAAGCCAGTACAGAGAACCCAAGCGTATTCACTCATTTAAAAAGTGAGCTTCTCGCGGCTAAGCTCCTCCATTAGGCGTAAAGATGCCATAGTGCATTATTCAAAGCCGCATTACCATTTGTCATGTTTAAGTGAGAGGATATTTATTTTAGCTGTAAGAAAAGGCATGCTGGATGTGCAGTCGACACGTATTTCTCATTCCTATGTTTAAGGATTGAACAAAAATCCAGGAAACACATTTCACAGGAATCCCTTCACCTCTATTCCCCTCAAAAACATAGTCTGTCCTCCAGATTCGGCATCGGGACCAGAACCAATCCAGTTTTCTATGCATTGAAAGTATAGTCTCATACTTTTATTTTTTACGTTTTAAAGGGACTTTATGACTTAATTTAAACGATCATAGTGAGCAGAGTGAAGCCTCCTTGGTTGTCCTGGTGGGATATGACAACTTTCCATTGCGGAGAGCTTCCTCCCACCTGGAAAGTTCTCGAATGGATCACACTGGATGACTTTTTGGGGCTCATAACTCATGCACTGCCTATCATCCAATGCCTCTCAATGCACTCTGCCTAGCTCTCAAATGTGTGTTCAAACCATTGACGGCTCTTGAAAAAGATCTTTCCTAGTAGAAGAGTACCCAAAAAAGCCCTCTGCTTCTTTACTTTGACTTCCATATCTGCTCAACCATAAGGAGAGTGAACAGATGACTTCAGAAATAGTGGGTGCGGACTGAGCATGTGCAAAGTGCCCCAAATCAAGACAGATTCCATAAATTGCCCATTATTTTAGACATGCCATTTGCTGCTGTTGCTTATTTACACTGTTGCAAACAGGGAGGCAGAAGCAAATAAAACCGTATTTTCTTCTTCAGGTCTGGAGCCACACTGAGCAATATCATAGGATTGAACATTAAGACATTAAGGAGCACACATTGAAGAAGAGAGGAATCCTCTCAAAAGCTTGTCTTTTAAAAGTAATGTTAGACCAATAAAATAGGTATAACTATGCACTGCTATACTCATTATTTTGGCATCTGGACTAACACAGCCTAATATATATATAAATATAGATACCAAAATATTTAGCACAACGCTCTGGGTTTACTGCTGTTCTGCTGAGGTGCTATATCCCAAAAATGCATGGAATAGTAACGATTATGGGAGCACTCACGGTCTTGTTAGTTAAAATTCAAAAAACTTTATTGGCGATGCATTAATAAACTCAGTTTCGGCTCATACAAGAGCCTTTATCAAGATTCCTTGATAAAGGCTCTTGTATGAGCCGAAACGTTGGAGTTTTTTAATGCATCACCAATAAAGTTTTTTGGATTTTACGTAACAAGACTGTGCGTGCTCCCATAGTCGTTACATAAATATATAAATATATATATATATATATATATAGTATGTGTGTATATACACTATATTGCCAAACGTATTCGCTCACCCATCCAAATAATCAGAATCAGGTGTTCCAATCACTTCCATGGCCACAGGTGTATAAAATCAAGCACCTAGGCATGCAGACTGTTTTTACAAACATTTGTAAAAGAATGGGTCGCTCTCAGGAGCTCAGTGAATTCCAGCGTGGAACTGTGATAGGATGCCACCTGTGCAACAAATCCAGTCATGAAATTTCCTCGCTCCTAAATATACCACAGTCAACTGTCAGCTGTATTATAAGAACGTGGAAGTGTTTGGGAATGACAGCAACTCAGCCACAAAGTGGTAGGCCACGTAAACTGACGGAGCGGGGTCAGCGGATGCTGAGGCGCATAGTGCAAAGAGGTCACCAACTTTCTGCAGAGTCAATCGCTACAGACCTCGAAACTTCATGTGGCCTTCAGATTAGCTCGAGAACAGTGCGCAGAGAGCTTCATGGAATGGTTTCCATGGCCGAGCAGCTGCATCCAAGCCATACTTCACCAGGTGCAATGCAAAGCGTCTGATGCAGTGGTGTAAAGCATGCCGCCACTGGACTCTAGAGCAGTGGAGACGCGTTCTCTGGACTGACAAATCGTGCTTCTACATCTGGCAATCTGATGGACGAGTCTGGGTTTGGCGGTTGCCAGGAGAACGGTACTTGTCTGACTGCATTGTGCCAAGTGTAAAGTTTGGTGGAGGGGGGATTATGGTGTGGGGTTGTTTTTCAGGAGCTGGGCTTGGCCCCTTAGTTCCAGTGAAAGGAACTCTAAATGCTTCAGCATACCAACACATTTTGGACAATTTCATGCTCCCAACTTTGTGGGAACAGTTTGGAGCTGGCCCCTTCCTCTTCCAACATGACTGTGCACCAGTGCACAAAGCAAGGTCCATAAAGACATGGATGACAGAGTCTGGTGTGGATGAACTTGACTGGCCTGCACAGAGTCCTGACCTCAACCCGGTAGAACACCTTTGGGATGAATTAGATTAGAATTTTCGTGAGTTCCTTCTCTCCTTTTTTTAGGACTCGACCTCTGTGCGAATGTATGGTGCTAAGTTTGGTTTGATGTTACAGAACATCATTTTTCGTTTAATTGTAAATAAGCGGCCATGTTCCATCGTTAGAGCGTACATCATGGCAATGAACGAGTTATGCAACAACATCAAACACTTTATATTTAATTTAGATACCCTTAAAAGCTTTAGTGATATTGGGCATTTTATTTAGCATTAAAAATGCATAATCTATTAGACAAAAAAAAAGAAGAAGAAACAACGAAGTTATGTGCGATTGTCTGCTTTGGTTCCTATCCCGAGAGACAGTTTGAAGTATTTGGTCCTAAGTGGCTTAATGAAATCACAGAAAGATCTCCATTAACTCCATCAGCAGAGCATTCGATGTGTGGCACATTCTAGATGTAATATTTAGGACGTGCCTATTGGCTAAAAAACAGGTAATGTCATTGTAACCATCTTTGTATCAGAATCAAGCACATCTACATTTGGCACATCTCTCCCCCGGTAAAGAGATTTTATACTAACTCTTTCATACTGCAATGCTTACTTTTTGTACTTTTCATTAAAATCCAAAAAAATAACAATGTAGCTGACCAGTGAGCATGCATTCAGGATGATTATTATACACCAAAGAAGTTTCTTTTTCTGGACTTTTATCCCGCAATGTGGGAGTAGCAAACTTTTGAAGATGTAACACTGGACTTTCTTCCATGTCTATATCTGGACATTACTGAAATGTAAATATAGTGCCCCCTCTCAAACCTATTCCTATTTCCTATCTTGCTCTTCTACAGCTCCATTGGTACTTTGACATCAAGGGAACGTACTCTGGAGATATGCAAACATTTTGTTTTTTACAGATAAATCTTATTTGCAAATGGGCTCCAGAATATGTCCCTAAAATTACAGTACATTGTATATGACAGTCGATGTACAGTAACTCTGACCTGTTTGTGAATCTGTAACTGATTGGCAGAGAGCGCCCTCTGCCTGTTAATGCAGTGCCTGCAGTCTGTAAATGTACTGTAATGGTATTACAATGCATTTAGACTGTGTGTGTTTGTGTGATGGTTACAGAGTTAAAGGGTTATTTATAGTCTTTTTCCATGAGACCATTGGTTAATGCTAGTGGTTTTATGGAAAACCAATTGGTAGGGAAAGCGTTAGATTTTTCAGCATCCTGACTCATTTGGACAGCACTGAAAATGACTCCTAATCAGTCAAAATCAAGCAAAGAGGGATATGTATGATAACGGACATACCTACATGAGAATCCCTGCATGTTTCACGTTTCCTCACTCACTTCTTGCTATTAATACAGATTTAAGCTCACAGCTACAAAGTGTTGTATAGGTTCAAGTAGAGGAAATGTGGTGGGATCAACACAACCTTCAACTCGTGTCCCCTTTTTCAAACTAGTGTAATCTGCTGTATTTCCATGCTTACCTTGAATAAAGCATAGGCGTACCATAGCATAGTATATTAAGATGTATAAATAGTATTGAAAAGAAATGGGTACACTCACAATTTTAGGTGTCTCAGTCAGACACCAGATACTCTTGCGGCAGTATCGGGAGCACCAGATCTCCCTTCAGCGTTCGATCTCCTTCTCTGCTCTACAAAGAAGGAGCAGGGTTTGATAAAATCAAAGCTTATTTATTAATAAATGAATAAAATGTAACAAAATGACACCTAAACGCGTTTCGCGACAATCTCGCTTCCTCAGTAGGTGTATCGTAATGTGTTGTATAGCAGATAATTACCAAGCTGGCTACAAAAATTGTCTACAAAGACCATGAAGTAAGCAGATACCCAATTTCCTGTTAACCGAGCTGTAGACATGTGAAATTTTATAATATTTAGACCAGTGGCCCTCCAGTTGTTGATTGCCTACAATTCCCAGAATTCTTTCAATGCGCCAGATGGCCAGAGAATCATTGGAGTTGTAGACTAGACATATCTGGGGGGGAGTTTGAGATCTCTGTTTTAAACCCTGGTGCTATTTCACAACACATGTCACTCCCATGCTCCATCATGTATCATACAGAGCTCTGATTAGCAAGAGACAAATGTATTCTTACCACTATGTGCAAATGTGGCACTGCCCCTTTAAAACCCACACAATTACCACAATATACAAACCCTGCGGGTTACAATTATATATCCGACCTCATTACTTAAACTGTACCATCTCAGCCCGGCGATCAGGACAAATATACACAGGATGTGCCGTGCCTGAGAGAGTTAAACTCTGTACCCCCCCCCCCTCCAGAAGACAATGGAACACAAGTAAATAATGAAACAAAGTATTCCTGCCATGTTCTTTTATAATGGGAGTCTCTGCCCATTTGTTTTGCTTTATGTGACTGCGGTGAAATGAATGGATTAAGCTGAAACTTTAGCATGCTTCATTGCAGTTGGTTGCAGACATCTGTCATTTCCTCAGTCATCCATTCCGGATCATGTCATGGAAGGAGGGGGGAGAAAACAAGCCTGACACCTTTCAATTTAGAGAACCTTTAGCAGGGGAGAGGGAAAGCAGAGGAATGCTCTTTATGGCTTAATAAAAAATATGTCCACTCTAACATCGTGAAGAATACTGGCTGTCTGCGCGGAGGAGCGCTTGGAACCGCTTGCGCCTTGAAGAATTGAGTCAGTCGAGGCCTGACATTGATGGGTTTACAAATTAACAAGGCTGACGTAACCCTTTTACTGAGAAGCACAGGATACTACCTTACAACGCGAAGGCCGGCTCCAGGCATAAATAACTTGGTAAAAAATATTAACTGCAGCCTCCCTCCATCCGTCAGCTTCCATGATGATTGTTGGGTGAAGGACTCAGCCTTTGATACTGCGGTAGTGACTAGGCATAGATTTTGATAAAATGTAACTAAAGGCCAGTATGTAGAGACCTTATTTATTTATAAAGTATTTTACCGGGAAGGATATATTGAGATTTCTCTCGTTTTCAGTATGTCCTGGGTTCGAGAAACATTGAATTGTTACAGTAGGTACAGAAATACAAAGTAATAAAATGCAAGATCTTCAAAACAAACCTTACATCTCTGCAATCTGCTGTATATCATTTTATACGGAAGGACAAGTGCAGACATTTAGCGAGATGTGTTTTGTATTGTCCTCGAGTGATGGGAGGGCTTGAATTACCTTCTCTCCTCACATATTAATGTTTGGCAAACTTGCCCAAATTTGGAACATAAATGTGCCGAATTGTAACCTCAAGTCTGTTCCCTCACCTCTAACTCCTCTCTTCCATAACACGGACTTTCCACTTTGTGCTTCACATAGTGGGCTCTATTCCATAGTTGGTGCTAACGTTAGCGCCTCGATGTGTAAGCGTTACCGCCAGGATAAGTGTGTTTAACGCATGCCACCCATTTTACATTCCTGACGCTACCCCCATTAGCTCATCGATTTTGCGGTAGCTGCCGCAAACCTACTGTACTTTGCGCATCCTTAACATGGGGAGCGCAAACATACATTCAGAGTTTCGATAAGTAAGGTAATTACGATTGGGATGAAGACAGCCAAAAGCTAGAACCTTCTAAAAGCTGGTGCTAAAGGATTCCGCATTTGTAGGATCATGTAGCACCCCCTAAACCCGCCCCCCATAAATCCTATACTCACCTCTCACCCCGTGGCGAGAAAGGTGATCCGATCCGCCGCTTCTTGTTGCCAGGAGAAGAGTGAGACTAGGAACAAATAGTTCTCAGTCTCCCTTTGTGTTCACTCCGCAGTGCAAGAGCAAGAGTGCGCAGGGCTCACGGCTCAGAAGTGCAACCCTCCATGGAGTCCTATGGACTCCATGAGGTGATGCTCGTGGCGGCACGAAAGCGTTACCGTGAGTATCCCAGCTGTTAGTGCTGCATTCCGGGGCGAGGTGCTGAGGTAGCGCCTGCCCTGGAATATCATGCTAATATGGGGACGCTACAGGGAAACCTGCATACACAGATTTTCCCCGTTAGCGTCACCATGTTAGTGCGAACAAGGGAATATTGCCCAGTGTGTATTAAATCTTCATTAATGGCACCTTCACTCGTCCATGCAATCTCTGTAAGGGTATCCTATGGAGAGGGCGCTACCTCCTGGTCGCCTTGGAATAGGAAGCAATAAAGCAACACTGACCATAAAGAGGACTCTCCGATTCCGATGCTTCCGATTTCTGGACCTTGCGTCTGAAAACAGGGAAGCACAATATTCCTGACTTCTCTATCATGGTCGATGGTACCACTATCTCCCCCTCAAACCAGGTTCGCTGTCTCAGAATTACACTTGACTCTGCTCTTTACTTCATCCCCCACATTCAGTTTCTTTCCTCCTCCTGCCGCTAAAACTACGTAATATTTCCAGAACTTGGCCATTTCTTACCGCTGACAACACAAAGCAACTCATCCACGCCCTTGTAATTTCCCAACTTGACTACTGTAATAATCTTCTTGCTGGCCTCCCTCTCTCCCACCCCCCCCTACAATCCATTCTGAATGCCTCTGCCAGGCTCATCCACCTCACACGCCGCTCTGTCTCTGCTGCTCCTCTCTGCGAATCCCTTCACTGGCTGCCCATCCACTGCAGAATTAAATTCAAAATCCTTACCCTGACCTACAAAAACCTCACTAACTCAGCTCCCCACTACCTGTCCTCACTAATCACCAAATACACCCCAGCCCACTCCCTAAGGTCAAACAGTGACCTGCGCCTAGCTTCTCCCCGTATCACCTGTTCCTATGATAGACTGCAGCATTTCTCATGCACAGCTCCCATCCTCTGGAACGCTCTCCCTCATATTGTCCGGCTTTCCCTTAGTTTCCCTTCCTTCAAACGCTCCCTTAAGACATTCCTATTAAGGCAAGCCTACCACCCGACTCACTAATACACCTCACTGCCCCAACCACTCCATCACTCTCACCTTGCAGTCCATCACTCTCACCTTGCAGTCCATCGCTCTCACCTTGCAGTCCTCTCCTCCTGTTTCCACCCCCAACCCTTCTAGATTGTAAATTTCCATGGGAATAGGGCCCTCGTTTCCGCCTGTACTGGTTTGTCAAAATGTTGTTCGATGTATTGTAACCCTGTCTATAGTGTGCCCATTGTAAAGCGCTTCGGAATTTGTATATGTATGTATATATAATATTCCAAAATATTTTTTTCAAAAATGTACAAACAATGTATTGCATCCCATTATCATGTCACTGTATTGCCTGTTAATATGCTTTTGCAGGGTTTTTTACCAGCCCACTTTTCATCAAGGGGTCATATTTTGGTTATAACGGTCATATTTCTGGATTTTAAGATCATATTTTGGTTTTCAGTTACGGTCGCATGAATCACTTGATAATTTGATGAAAAAAAAATATCACCTGCTACTCCCTCATATTTTTTTCAGTCAACCCACTAAAAGAGTTAAATCATAGACACTAGAAAGTCCAATATTGGCCTGAATTTAAAATTTACCTTGGCAGAAATGTTGAGTTATAGCTTTATATCTTTGTAGCCACTTTTCACCCCAAATTCCTTTGCCATCCTGCACCCAGGCTGTGCTTCTTCAATATCCATTCCTGGCATCAATGCGTGGAATCGCCAACGCGCGTGGAATCCATATAATCCACCCAAGCAGAACTCCTCACACTACTAATAATTGCAATTTCTGCTTAAAAACTCCAAAATCTGAGGTCTGTTTTTTTGTCTTCTCTTCTTGGATTGGAATTCTGATATCTGGCCATTAGTTCACTTTAAGCACAGAACAATAACAGAATGTTTATAGCAATATCGTATTTATGATTCCGGTTTTCTCACATCCCCTGGTGTCACTCCTTCCTCAAAAGAGGAAGATGGAAATGTTTGTGCTTTATCATATCAGCGCTGTTTAATTAGTAAAATCACATCGAAAAACTCTCATCTAAACTTTACCCCAAACTAGGTGCCCTGTACAGAAACAAATCCTGCCTGAGTCCCGCGGTAAGAAAGCAGATTGTACAGCAAATGCTTATGCCGGCTATTGATTACGGAGATGTAGTGTATGCAGCCGCCCCGCAAACACACCTTAATAAACTTACTACATTGTATAACTCATTCTGCCGCTTTGCGCTACAATGTAACTACATGACCCACCATTGTGACATGTTAAAAGAGCTAAACTGGCCGTCGCTGGAATCTAGATGCACCCTTCACCTTTCCAGCCTGGTGTTTAAGAGCATCTCTGGGAAGCTGCCACCCTACCTGAATAGACTGCTTCCCGCAGCAGCTCCCTCATCCTATAACCTCCGATCCAGGACCAGCACCTTACTTGCTATACCACAATACAAAAAGACAGTGGCTCTGTCCTCATTTTCCTACAGAGCACCACAATTATGGAATAACCTCCCAGACACCATCAAATCTTCCCCCAGTCTTAAGACACTCAAGAGCTTCTTACTAACATACCTCAATACAGAATGCACCTGTAAACATGTAACCTAGTGACTATATTTCCTACATATTTTTCTGTTAATCTGTATATTTGTGTTGTTTTTTTTTTTTTAATATCTTGCATTGTATTACTTTGTATTTCTGTAACTGTAACACTTCAATGTTCTTGAACCCAGGACATACTTGAAAACGAGAGAAATCTCAATGTATCCTTCCTGGTAAAATCCTTTATAAATAAATAAATAAATAAATAAATAAATAAAATGGGTAATTATTATACGTCCTGGTGCTGTTTCAACATCTCTTTTTCTTCTTGATTTGGAGAGTTTTAACGATGGTCTCTGGTCTCCATCACTCTAGGATTTCCTCTATGTTACATCATTACAGACCATGAATAATTTGGCAATGAAACAAATGGACCATGTTTGAATTACTCGCGAGGAGTCTACATATTCAGAGGTTGCTTAGTGCCCTGAGGTTAAGTTGAAATCGAGGGGAGGGAATGTGAGGGCGGCAGTGGCATAGAGGTTTAAAACCGCAGGGGGGTTGCGAGGAGTGAGGACATTAGATTACTATTATGATTTCTGAATTTCAATGTCCAAATTACTATGACACGCAAGCAGCTTGTTCAGAATATACGGCCACGAGCAGAACGGAAAGACAAATCATACGCTAATCCAGGTGTTTAGTAAACAGTGTCAAGGTGCTGCAACATTCTCTGCATTCTGTGACATTCCAAGCTTCTCTAGGCAGTGCTTTATTAACCCATATATTGATTAATTATATAGGATTTGAATCAGAAAATAAAATAATATATATGGCAAACAAAAACATTCTATGTTTCGCGCACCTCCGCAAGATGCGTGGCTTTTACTGGGATTTCTCTCCAGACTGGGAAGTGGCTGATCTGCTCAGGCAATCCCGGATCATTTATCTTTATGTTTCTCTTGAATAAAAGTGATCGTGCTTTGCTGGACCTTGCACAAAGTTTTAAAAACACGAGAATGACCTCAAACAGGGTTATTCAGAGAGAGCCGATCTAGCCCCGAAATTGCACCGAACGGTGAATTTCCACGTACGGCGACATTTCGGGGCCATTCGGCTATTCAGAGAGCAGGCAGTTCGCCAGATTTTGGCGAATTGCCAGCAAATACGGTGCCTGTTTGACGGCAGTGAAATCCCCCATAGAGAAGCAATGGTTGATTTTCAGATACACCGAACAGCAGTGAGTTGTCAGTGAAATGCCCTGATGTTCAGTGGTTTCATTCGGCAGGTTTAATCAGGTGAATCCCATAGGCGTCAATGTTAAAAAATATTTCCATTTTTAATCAATATCTAATAAACTGTTTATTATTTTAATCTGCAGAAAAAAGTCTCTTTATTTATAAATTTTTTAGGATCTTTTAGGCATTTTTCAGGATTATTTCGGCAACCTTTTTTCCTGTAACAGACCTTTTTATTATCATTCATAGGATCTTCTATGTTAATTCCAGATATTTTCATTCAGTAGTTTTTTTGCAAACAGCGTTTCAGTTTTGATACTTTCAATCTTTTTTTTTTTTTGTCTATCCCCGTTCTATCGTTGGCTTGTCGGCTATTTCTGGTGGACGGTCGGCACTGTGTTCGGCGGATCGTCGGCTTTGGCGTGTGTTTTGCGGCGGTTTGAAACGATCCAATACTTCGGATTGTATTGTCTGCGTTTTTTCGATGCATTTTCAGCGTTTTTGCGGCAGATTTTTGGATCCTGAATTCACCACAGGGTCAGGCAATTTGATTCCGCAAAGTGCGGGGAACGAGAGAGCACCGAAAAGTCTGCAACATTTCGGTGCGCTCTGAATAACCCCTTACGTTTTCAGTACATCTTTGATTTTCCAAAAATGGACCCTCAATCAGGCCAGATTTTGCTGATCACTTTGGGGAAATTCCAGACTTATTCCTGCAATCACTGAGCAGCAAATCATATCACCTGTATATGTTTTAGCACTATTTGATTGATTTGACTCATTGTATCACCAATGTTTTTGTTTCGAATAGTAAATAATGTGTAAACTAGCAACACAACCCATCATCATCACCATGTGCATCTTTTCATTCGAGTGAGCACACTTACAATTTATAACTTACAATTAATGTATCTTTAAATAATCAACTACGTTTAATAGAAAAACTCATAACGAGGCAAAACAAATACACAATAACCAAGGCTACTGTTACATTAATGGAAGTATTGGATGCGTTAACATATAGTAAGAATCCGGAAAAGCAGAGCCTCAAGTGAAGCTGGCGACGTGGCCGGAATTGCTGCTTGTGGTTTTATGTTTATGTTAAGTGTAGTCGTTATGTATGATGTCAGTCGTTATGTATGATGTCCCCACTCATTGACAACTTGGTTTGAGTAGGGCCCCAAGTGTCTGTAGAGATATGGTGTCCCCCCTCCGCTACTGTGTCACCCCTCTCCTCTTAGGCTAGGGTCAGACTGAGGCAGTGCGAACGCGCGTTCTGGCGCACATAATCACGGCCGCACTAGCAGCAGATGACAGGCAATGACGGCCAATATACGAAGTACGGTCGCACAAAAGTCCGGCCGCGCAACGCAAGTGGAAAATGAACGCATTTTTTCGAGAACGTTAAACCGCTGCTACTGACGTACAGAGTGCGCTGCGTCCGCATAGCAGCGTGTGTGCGTGATTAGGAGATGTCAGACGCTGCTAGTGTGCGGCCAACATAACGTTCAAACAGCCGGATTTCCCTAGACTTCTTTTCACCCCATCGTCATGAAATACGTCCAGAATTGCGCATCGTCTGACCACTTAAGCGTATTCCGTGAAAAAATGCGTGCGCACGCATCGACGTACATTTTGACGGTGGCCGCAGAAAATGCGCTCATCTGTCCCTAGCCTTAGATTGTAAACTCTCGAGCAGGGTCCTTCCCTCCTACTGTTCGGTATGTGTGTGTAACGTGTATATGTTACGGGTAAAGCCCGAAGTGCGGTTAATCCTAGGATTACCCGGGTAATCCTGACATTACCCAAAACCGCTGGGTAAAGCTGCAAAAAAATGAAAATTTCGGACTTTACCCGGGTAATCTTGGGACTAACCAACTACCCTTGGGTAACGGTCTGGAAGAGCTGAAAAATCCGCACTTTACCCGGATAATGTGCATGTCTGAAGCGTCACCCGAGTAATCTGAGGACTATCCACAGCTTCACCTGGGTAATCTGCAGAGCATCCAACCCCGCTTGGGTAACAGTGAGTTTTGCTATTTATGGATATTATCAATGAAAATGGCAAAAGACAAACATTAAAATGTATTGCGTATATAATGAATATACAGAGTAACAGGACATGTTTCTTATATCAATGTGAAAGAGTTACATGATCTTTATTATGTGTCCTATGTGCTTATATATCATTTATAAAACATAATAACCATCAGGTTACTCTTTATATAATATCTTTATCTTCATAAATTAATTTTCAGACAATTAATGCACAGAGTCACATGACGGTTATTTAGTGCAGTTTGTTACTGTGGATACAAATTCATTAAAAACAACAAAAAACACTATTTAGTTATCGGTCAGATAAGAGTTTGCAGCTTTACCCGGGTAATCCTCTGAATTCAGTCAACTGTAACCTGCTGAAAACCCAAGAAAAGCGGAAAACCCAGAGACGTTTGGATATTTTGCAGATTACCCGGATAAAGTCCGATGTTTCGTGGCACATCACACTTTATCCAGCAACACTAGGGTAATGTGCGAATTACCCGGGTAAAATAGAGCAGAAAACCGGATTACCCAGAGGCCTCTGGATACTTGGCAGATTACCCGGGTAAAGTCCGAAATTTAATTTCACTTCGGACTTTTGCTAATGACGCCTGGGTAATGTCAGGATTACCCGGGTAATCCTAGGATTAACCGCACTTCGGGCTTTAACCGTAACATATATATATATATATATATACAGTATTTGTTTTTCTGTCTCTCCCGTTGAATTTGTTGGCGCTTTATAAATGCTTGTAACTGGGCTCCATATATCTCCACCTTTTCGTGTTCCATATCGTGAACAGGGTAAGAAGCTTCCAAAAGGTGTAGGTGTGAAATTAGGTGGGGGACAGGACCACATCACCCCACGATATGATGTTACATTAAAGTGACACCCCTTGTTGTGCATCTCTATGCACACCATCCAGACCTATAGGCAGGTTTAGTACAGATGCTACTCCTGTTACATCCAGTCCAGGGCTTCATTATAAAGAGATTTCATAAATCTTCCACACGGTTGTTTTTATTAAGAATAAATATACATAACTATTGATTTTTGTGTCGCCTTTCAGAATTACATTGATTTAATGATAGTTGCACTTATTACTGATTTAATAAAATTCTTCTTCCAATAAATTAGTTTAAAGTGTGTGTGTGTTTGTGTGTGTGTGTGTGTTTGTGTAAGGAGGTGTTTTGTGTTATTTTTTAACACAGGGAAATGCCAAGAGAATTTCTAAACTACGGAATTTACATTACACTTTAAAAATAGTGGGTTTTTTTTAGTTTTTTTTTTACCATATTTCAGGTGGCTATAATATTTTGATATCAGAATAAAAAATTATAATGTATGTAGTAAAATAAATAGATATAGATATATATTTGTTTTAACCCCTTCCCGGAAGTGACTTGAAGTGACACTCAAAGGGCTATTCAGAAAGCACAGACATTTCTAGTTTGTGGCGCTTTGGCGATTGCTTTTCGCCGACCCTGCGGTTAATTCACTATTCACCACAGGGTTACTGAAGCGCACTGAAGATCAAGTCGCCGAAGACTGCCGAACTGTCCGACAAACACCGCCAAACTGCAGGGAAAAAAAACTGAACTCTGCTATTCTTCTAATAGGTGTTTAAACCAACAAAAATGCGTTAAATGTGTGTAGATTATAAAATAAAGGTCCTTTAAAAAATAATAAAAAGGTCTATAACAGAATAAATAAGAAAAAAAGCCTTTTTAAAAAAACTGGGAATCAAAAATTTCATCAAAAAGTATAAGAAATCAAAGAAGGTGTTCCAAAAAATTCAATAAATAAAAATAAGTTTTGCTGAAAATGAAAAGAATAGACCGTTTAATAAATAAAAAAGATAGTATTGCTTTACATGGAGTCCTGTGGGATTCGCCTGTTTAAACCTGAGTGTCGAACTGAATCACTGAAAATCATGGCATTTCATTGACATGTCGGTGCTGTTTGGCGTTCTCTGAATAGATTAACCATTACTTCTCTATTGGACAATTTCGCTGTCGAAGAATTGCGGCGATCTGTGCCAAACTGCACCGTATTTCGCTGTCAATTCACCCCTTTTTGGCGAATTGACAGCTTAGTGAATACACGAACTGCCACCAAATTTCACCGTACGGTGAAATTCACCATCTGGTGCAATTCAGTGTCAAGTTTGTCACTTTCTGAATGACCCCTTCAGTAAAGTTGTTCTTAGGGGACGGGTGACGGCCATGGCATGTCATCGCTTATAGAAGTTATACTTGCCTCGGGACGCCGGGATGGCTGCTGTCGACTGCCTCTGATGTTTTATACCCTGTATTCGCAATGTGCTAAGTTCAAGATGAGCGCTTGCACAAATTATATTATTTATGCCAATATAAGACTAATTAGCGCAATCTAAATGGTTGTCACCATAAACGTGTTTCCAAACACACTCGGCTTCAGAAGAAAAAAAAAACGTTTTGGCACCACAGACAGTATCATGTTCAGGATACAATGTGACTGATGTATCTTGACGCAGCGCCTGACAAATCAACATGTCAGAAGGTAATTAACTTTAAAAACTTTCAATTAACGAGACAGCTGTTGAAAATTTCTCTGCATTTAAAAAAGCGTTAAAAAAAGAAAACCATGGATATTTGTTGATTAGAGGACTGTGTGATTTAGCTGTAGACAAATAAAAGATTGTGCATGATCATTCCAACTATTATAATTGATTTTATATATATTAAAAAACAAAGTACCAGGAAAGAATGCTCCATATCAATGACCACCTTCTCCCATCATTTTCTGTAGCAAAAAAAAAAGAATTTCTTTTATTTTGTATTTAATGTCTTCGATGCACCTGCTCAGTTTAGGTCGAGTGCAACCTTTTTGCTGTTGGTATTATATATATATATATATCCCAGGAAGGTACGCACACCAGGAGACAACGGCGTAGCGTGGGTTGTCAGCACCCGGGGCAAGGCAAGAATTGTGCGCCCCCCACCTGTGGACATGGTAACACACCATGCATGATTCCCTTCTACCAGTAGACTATTGACCCCCGTTACCCCACAAGCACATGTATTGTATATTAACAAAATACTGATAAAATAAAAAAATGAAACACACATGCCCCCCCACACTATGCCACTGTTACCAGTCACCCTGTCCCAGTATACCTTAGCATAGTTCCACTCTCACACTATACCCAGTCACTCTCAATACTCCCACTTTCTCCCAATACCCAGTCACTCTCTCCCAGTACACCCCAGTCGCTCTCTCAGTACCCCCACTTTTTCCCAGTACCCCCAGTCTCTCTCATTCCGAGTACCCCCAGTCACTCACTCTCCGAGTACCCCCAGTCACTCACTCTCCCAGTACCCCCAGTCAGTCACTCCCTCTCAGTACCCCAGTCAGTCACACCCAGTAACCCCCAGTCACTCTCTCCCAGTACCCCCCAGTCACTCACTCTCTTCCAGTACCCACAGTCACTCTCTCTCTCTATCCAAGTATCCCCAGTCACTCTCTCCCAGTATCCCCAGTCATTCTCTCCCAGTATCCCCAGTCATTCTCTCCCCGAACCTCCAGTCACCCTCTCCCTGTACCCCCTCACTG
Organism: Leptobrachium leishanense; assembly: GCA_009667805.1. Classification (NCBI taxonomy): domain Eukaryota; kingdom Metazoa; phylum Chordata; class Amphibia; order Anura; family Megophryidae; genus Leptobrachium; species Leptobrachium leishanense. The sequence continues at coordinate 3,453,223 of CM019072.1, forward strand.
TGTGGTGGTCACGCTGCTCTGGTGTCATACAGTGTCGCCTACCTGCTGGAGTTGCTTGTGGCCTGGGGGGGCTGTCCATGGGGCTTAGCCGAGACCGGATATTTAATGTGCTGCAGGGCAGGCACCTCTCTCCTCCTTCCTGTTCAGTGGCTGCAGGGCTGCCAGCGGTGGGGGGGCTGTAACAGGGCTTCAAGGGGGGCTGACAAGCGTGGTACAGGGTGCTGTGCTGCTTCACGTGATTCATGTCAGTGTTAAGGAGGAGTCAGGACAGGACCAAAATTTTCTGTCCTGGTCCTCCCTTCTGGACGCTTTTTTCAAGGTATATATTTATATCTATCTCAGACGTAGAGAAGATACACTCCAGTGATTTCAAAATGTAAACTATAACTTTTATTAAAGTAGACGTAGAGGCTTGGCGACTATTGTAAACACTGGGGTTACTAGGACAACCAGTGTGATGTCATCAGTTGGCGCAGGGTATCGGCGCATGCGTGGTAGCACTCGGGAGATGCCGGAGGTTTGGCGCACTGGGTGAGGGAGTAGCTGGTGATTGCTGTTTCTGTGATTGATGCTTTTATAAGAACTGTAAGGGTTTTTTTGTGGAATTTGTCCTGAGGAAAGCTCCTTGTAGGAACTGAAACGTTGATGCTTATTTATGGGAGAATAACGTTTATGATTGAGAATCCCAAAGTGCTGGCACATCTATACTACGAGATATATATATAATATCCCATCCCAGGAAGGTATGCACACCAGGAGGCATCTTCAAGTGTTAAAGATTTATTATATGTCAGGGTGACCCATGTGGGAAGTGTTGCGTCTTCGCCCCAGGTTGCAGTTGTCACAGCAGCTGATATCCGGAACGCTTTATTCCCGGGTACTGTTTACCGCCGGACAGGGTATGGCGGTGCACACGCCAACCACTCGGTCATAACATCCGCCTACCACACCCGGAAGTGGATTCTGCCCACGAATCAGACGCATTATGCAGGGGAGGTAACCAATCGCAGCACTCAATCGGCGATCCTATGGGAGAGCGGGGCGTCTCCTCTGATCTCCAATAGGAGTTATTGTGTCTCCATTTAAGGGGCTTCTTGTCTTTTAGTAATCGCCCTAGCGTGGTTTCACTTCACCTAGTGCCTTGATGCTGCGTATATATATATATATATGTATATTTCTTTGATTGTTTCTCTGGTTCTTTGATCCCGGCTTGTCCTGACTATCCTGACCTCTGGCACCCCGATGTTTGGCTTTGTTATACGGTTTTCCAGCACTCTGTTTTCCATTTAACCTTTTGCTTGCCAGTTAGTTTACTGTTTTAACCCAGCCATAATCAAGGACCGGGTAGTTAGGGTTTATGTACTATTTTACGCAAGCAGGGTTTTCTATCCTTGATAACCGGTTATTAGGGTCAGTAGTATTACTTATACTGTAAGCTGTTTGACTGTGAGAGACCAGCTGCTATCTGTGTCATCTGGCTTCATTACTGTGTAAAGCCCGGCCATTACCAATGACCGATAGGTAGAGACCGTTGGTTTATTGTCTGCAATCGGGGTTTGCTCAATCCTGACATTGTTTAACTGCGCCCTCCAACTCTCTATTTGTCGTTCTCATTGTTACTGACCATAACCCGGCCATTACTAAGGACCGGTTGGTCAGAGTCTGTTGGCTTATTGTCTACAAGCGGGGTTACCCGATCCTGACATTATAGAATACAGTAGATCAATATTTCAGTTCAAAAGAGGATTTTTATCACTGTATATATTTATTTCTATCTCAAAAGTAGAGAAAATACACTCCAGTGGTTTCAACACCTAAAATATAACTTTTATTAAAGCAGTAAAAAACAGGATCAACGTTTCAGCCAAACCTTTATCAACATGGGGTCAAAATGTCCATCCCATATAAACCGCTTTCATAAGTTATGTTTTATGTTTTGAAACAGTCTTCATGCATCTTCCCTACGTCTGCTCTATGTCCTGACACAAGGATTTGTAGCCCCTCAAGACCTTTGTCAAGGTAATATTAGGCCGAAACGTTGGCGATATGTTCTTTTAGGCCGATTAATAAACGTTGATTGTTTTTTTTTTTACAAGACCCTGTGTGTCTCCCCTAAACAACGCTTTCATACCATCTCCTATTGGGAGACTGCACCAGGGTGCAGAAAGATTTACAGCTGCCGATGCGGCTTTCATTTGATTGGAAACGAGTGCCCGCTATTCTATTTTTTGTTCTATATAAGCCAGGAGCATTTCTATGACATGTTACATTGGTTAAAGTAAATATAAAACAGCTACACTATTGTGTTGCCAAAAATAAAAATCCCTATATTCCAGATTAGAAGAATAATTTATTTGCCTTCCAACAATTAAAATATAAAGAGATTTTACATTATGTGATTAAAAGTACATCACAATACGTAATTATAAGTTTCTAAGTAATTACTTGTTCATTATTCCACAGAAAAACAGGTTTTAGTGCCTTTGTTGCCGTGATGGATTTAACGCTACCTTTACACCTTCCCCCTCTGCTGCAAACATCAAACTGTTATTATTCTAGAATCATGTTGACATTAGGTGTTACACAGTTAATCAGCCGGTATTGCTGCTGACAAAGTCACGGGCCGATGAACTCGATGGACCTGAAAATGACACTGAAACCCTAATGTTGGGCGAAGAGGTCCTCTTTCACGTCCCATATTGACATTTTAGATGTCCCTTACCTGGTTCATGATGAAACACATAAAATTGACTGTATCTCTGATTACAGGCTTGTTATCTCTAATGAAAAATGTGCATTTTGTGCAAAATCTTCTAAACATACGTTTTCTATTAATAAATGTTCCATGGGTGCACTCTAGAGGTGTGCACGGCTGGAAAATTTGTTTTGTTTTGTTAAAAAATAATTTTGTTTTTGTTATTTCGTTTCGTAATTTCATTTTGTTTCGTAGTTTCGTTTGGTATATCGGATCACTAAAAACCCCATTGTAAGTTAAGATCGATTCGATAGTTGATATCGAGTCGAATTTCGAATCACTAAATAAAATCCCAATAAAGCAAATCCTGCTGTTAAAAAGGCAAGCTAGGGTTAAATATCAAGCTGTCCATTTGCCTGTGGTGCTGTCAACAGATTCAGCACCACAGGCCAATTTACAGGGACAGAGTGCTTTGTGTAACACTGTAACGAATCGGATTCATTTCATAATGTCGTTTGCTTTAGTACTTGTATGTAATGTTACATAGTTATATAGGCTGAAAAAAGACATGCGTCCATCGGGTTCAGCCTCTCCCACATAACCTACTGCTGTTGATCCAAAAGAAGGCAAAAAACCCAGTCTGAAATATGCAACATACCGGGAAAAAATTCCTTCTTGACCCCAGATGGCGTCAGATTTCTCCTTGGATCAAGAAGCTTTTACCCACATATTAAATATTATAACCCTTAATATTCTGTGTCTGCAGGAAATCATCCAGTCGTTTTTTAAAAGTCTGTACAGTCTCTGACCCAACCACCTCAACAGGCAGAGAATTCCACAGCTTTATTGTTCTCACCGTAGAATAACCCTTCCTATGCTTTAAGCTAAATTTTCTTTCTTCCAGTCTAAATGGATGACCCCGTGTCCTATGTATAGTCCTATTAATGAATAGGTTATCAGACAATGGTTGATAATGGCCCCGTATATATTTATATAAGGTTATCAGATCCCCTCTAAGGCGCCGTTTCTCTAAACTAAACAGGTTTAAGCTTGTTAGTCTTGTTAGTCTTGTTAGTCTTTCAAATGTAAGTTGGGATCGATTCTATAGTTGATAACGAGTCGAATTACGGATCACTAAAGAAAACCCCAATAAATCAAATCCTGCTCAGGAATCATTCAATCACTGGTTCTCTTGTGAAACAGTATAGCGAATCAAATTTGTTATATACCGTTTTGCTTTCATTTCGGAAGTACTTCTGAAATACAAATTAACGAATTTTCATATGAATTGCGATTTGTTATGAAACAAATGCACACCTCTAGTGCATACCCCAATGAATGCAACGGGCTGCGCACGCCAGTGACCCTTGGGTTGGGGGACCGAGATAAAGACCAGCTCTGTACAGATGGAAGTGTCACTCATTACCATACGTTTATACAAACAGACGAAAATAAATCTATCACAATATTTATCCTTTATATTGTCAGTATAAATTCGTTTTGCTATATTTGGGATATGTGTCCTCTGCCTTTTTGCCCATTGCTTCTCTTTGTGACCACTGACACATGATACAAAATATTTAATTACACATTGTATCTTTTGTTCCCTTCTGCAGCTAAATTTATAAAAGTCAAACAAACGTGACGGTGTGGGGTTTAGGAAGCTGGAGGAGTCAGAGGTACATTCAGTCCTTAAAAAGAGAACATTTTACAACTTTATCCACTCTGAAAGTCCTTTTTTATGACAATAGCAACAGTTGAACATGATGGATGATCCATTCCTCTCGTACCTCATTTGCATCATGTAAATTTATAGCACAGCGTTTTAAAACAAGCACCCCTAAGGCGTGCCAACCTCAAGGAAGCATTCCTTTGCAAGGTTTGGTTTAGCTTAATTTTAGCTGACAATCTAGTTAAAGGGACATTGTGCTGGTATTTCCTAAATCAATTCAGCATTTAATAACAAGCATCTTCCTATTTCACATCCACTATTTATCTCTTACCTGTTTAAAGGAAGAACCTGCAAATTTCCCCCTCCTGACTGAAGCCCTTCGCTGTCAAGTAGTTTTCCATAAAACAGCTGGCATGACCCAGTGGTTCATGGAAAACCACTTTCAATTACCCAAACTGTAAAATTGTGTGCAGCTTCTATACACACTTTGTTACAACACACTACAGTAAGCTCATTTGACAGAGGGCTCCCACTGCTGGTCAAAATTCATTACTGCATCATATGTCCACGAGACACTTATGGGCAGACTCTGTGTCCGTTACAGACACAGACAGCAGTTCCTCGAATTTCAGCACATCAACCGAAGCGTTCTGTATACTGCAACTTTGGAACTATGTACTGGAGACTATATGCAAAAAATTTTCATTTGCAATAAACAAAATTCCTTTGCATTGCTCCATAAAAAGCCCAGATTGAGTTGACTCGATGTTAGGCTTCTGCAGGAGGTTTTGAAGATTGTGTATACTCGATTATGCTAGTGATGGGGTTAAACACAACGCTTTACTTGCTAAACTACAATTCCCATGATGCACTAATATAGTCTTGGTAGACTTAGCATCATGCACAAACATCTTGGGAGCCAAGGTCAGCAGCGATGACTGTTGTAGAGCAATCATCTGGACATGCAAGAATCATGGCAAGGCTTATTTTTCTCACTAAATGCACCTCACATACGTCCCCACTCTGCCGGTCCCTCCACTGGCTTCCTGTACGTTTCAGGATACAGTTTAAAATACTGATGCTCACATTAAAATCACTCAATAACTCAACCCCTCCCTATATGTCTTTGTTACTCCGCAAGCACGTCCCATCTAGACAACTCCTTTCAGCAGGTGATCTCCACCTGTCATCGGTCTACACACGCGCAGCCAACTCTCCAGGACTTCTCAAGGGCGGCACCAGTCCTCTGGAATGACTTGCCTCGCCCTATCAAACTCTCCCCTAATCTTCAGGCCTTCAAAGAAATCCCTCAAAACCCACCTCTTCAGATTAGCGTACCGCATCACTGATGCAACTCATCCCTCTGCTCACCTACTCACACTTGACTGAAGCCGCTCTTATGGCCCCACCATTCCCAAACCACTGGCACTAATGATCCTACTATCTAATGCAATTCCTCTTGTCTTCCTCAACCCCAATCCCTCTAGACTGTAAGCTCCTATGAGCAGGGCCCTCTACACCTCTTTCCATCTTACGTCCATTTATTTGTATTTCGTTCCCTTTGGTTATCGTAAAGCGCTGCGGAAACCGTTGGCGCCATATAAATGATGACAATAACAATGGTCAACAAACAGAAACATATTTAATTGTGTTGTCTTTTTTCTTCTTCTCCCTCTGCAGGCCAGAGACCTTTCCAATGCCGATACTGCCCGTACAGTGCCTCTCAGAAGGGAAATTTAAAGACCCACGTACTCTGCGTTCATCGCATGCCTTTCGATAACAGCCAGTATCCGGACCGTAGGTTCAAGCGCTCCCGGGTTGACTCGGAAAACTCTGTTAATAACGAAGAACCTCCTCCGATCAAACCCCTGAGTGCAACGCAACCACCAGCGGAAGGAAGCAAGGTCCCCGAGTGATTGTCCCTAAAATATATATCTCAGTCTGTATATTACAATATGATTTTACACTACGTTTAACTTCTTGTATTGGAAGAGAAGAACTGCGTTGGGAGCGAAAGGATTCCATGGAATGTATCAGTCGTGTAAAGGAGAATTCTTTTGGATGTCAGACATCTAAAACCCCGACCCCTTAAAAATGGCTGAGGAGCTGTTATCTGGCAACAAGTACTTCCAGAAATTATATATATATATATATAAGAAAAACCAGAAACACTGAGTGGGCTGATAGAAGTGTAGCGAGGAGGTCAGTGCTTTGAAACTTCGAAGTGGGTCCTTGTACAACGCAAATGCTTTTATCAGAAAAACGATACTAATCTAAGTGATTAAACGCTGCCTTGAAGATAGAGGGACTGTGTTTTCATTGTTGAAGACACCTTTATAATATGACACCAGCTGCTTTCATTATCCCGAGCATTGTAATGAGATGAGTTGGTAGACTGCCATGGTGCCAGCCTGACTGGAGATGTCATTATAGGAAAAAATCAATTGAAATGGTGTTGCAACAGCACTATAGGAGAAATCTTAGATGGCCCCCAGTCCGGGGTCAGGACTGACCTGCGCCGTGCTGGGAAAAAAAAAAAAAGAATCGTGATGTTCCATTTTCTGTGTCTTTTCTTCATTCCCAGGCAAACAAATCAATCGCTAGATTCTGCAGGGCATTGTACAGCGCAGATATGTTTTATTTCTTCCTCTGTTATTGTCTTTGAGATCACGGCACAGCATTGAGACAAATTATCCTTTCAAACTTGTTGTTTTTTTTTTTCTTCATCAGGTGAGATAGGACGCGTTACCGCCGAGTGCGGCTACTAACCTCACCAGTAGGCGGCGCTAGAAAGAGAAAATATATATTTTTTTTCTATTTTTATTTTGCCCCTTCAGAGGACTTTATTTTTTCGGCATAGATGGGACAAAACAGCAAGAATTTAGATGATTCAAAAAGAAGTGCTGTGCTCTATGTCTGACAAAAGGAAAAAAAAAACACCTTTTAGAAAATGATAAATGTCCTTTCTTTGAAAATTTTTTTTTTTTTTTTTTGCTCATTCAGCCATTACTACATTTAAACACATAGGAAAGTATTTCCAACACACATGGAAACAAGTTGAATAATGTGTGCTACGATCATTAATTTTATTTATTTATTTTATAAATAAATAAAATAAATTTATTCTCTGACAGGTTGTAGAAACACCCTCTCGTTATTTATACATTTTTTATTATTATTTTTATTTATTGATTTTTTTTTATTTCAGAAGAGGTGCTTTTGGTACGGCTTAAGGAAGAAGTACAAATTATTAGTTTGTTTTTTTTTTTAAAAAAAAAAACAACAAAACAAACAAATATTTGTCTGACCAAGTTGATGTATCTGTGGTAGGCTGGGATCGTGGTGTAACCCAAAACAGCCTTAAAAACTTATCTCTGCCTAAAGCAGTTTGCAGAACTAAAAAAAAAAACCTGCAAATCAATGTAAATATGATTGGTCCGCTCTACCCAGAGACTGGAAATAAAGCTCGGGCGACGAATGGGGTACAATTTACTTCTACTGCCTGAAGACTGAAATAGAGAAAACTTCCAGGTCACAAATGTATAAAGACCCGCGCGGTTGCACTGCTTCTTTATTAGAATTATTATTATTATTATTTTTTTTCTAGAATAGTACTCACTGCCTTACGTAAAAATCGAGCCGGTAAAATAAATGCAACCGTTTCTACGACGATTCGTCTGAAAAAGAAACAACAAAAATTAAAAAAGGAATAAAAACTTCAAACGTCATCGAAACAAGAAAAAAAGAAAAACAAAAGAAGAGAAGCGAGAGGAAAAGTTTCTGACCGTAGTAAGCTTTAGGATTTTAACTGCACTACCGTGTTTGGTGACTGTGTCGGTCGCTTTGCTTTGCGTGTTTCCGCCACTTTGCGTATCTTTAGCAAAAAAAAAAAAAAGACAAAAATATTAGAAAAAAAATGTAAACACGAAAAAACCAAAACAAAAAAGACAAAAAAAAATAATTCCCTTTCTTGCACTTTTTGACCTTTTTTTCGGTATTTTATTTTGTGACCTCTGGAAATCTTCAGACGAAACAGGCAATAATTCTGTTTGTGACACTGGAAACATCTCCTTGTTACTTGTGACGTTCGTGCGTTGTTCCCATATGGTCTGGTGCTACTGTCCCTGTTTTCCCACTCTTCTCCCCTCACCACCCCTGACATAGACCAATTTTATTATTATTATTTTTTTTTCTTCTAGAACATTTGTAACTTGTAATATAAACAAGTGACAGCCGCGGTGATGCATTGTCAGTTTCTGAGCACCATCATCCTTCTCATATCTAAACATGTCAAGATATTTTTTTTCTTTCTCTCTCTCTGTATATTCAGTTGTCTGTGATTCTGGTCATATATACCGTCTACATTCCTACACACACACACACACACACACACACACACACACACACTCGCAAAAAAAATCCATCTCGTAGCAAATCTGAAATCAATAGAGTAGAGGATTTTGTTGCTATGCTTGTAACAAGTAGACGACTTTGTATTTAAAGTTTATTCTTGGTCATTATTTATTACATATATATAAATATATAAAAACATTCGTCAGCAGAAATTTATTCTGGTAAAGACGTATTAAAAAAATTGCTTTTTTTATGTTTATTATCTTTTTTTTTTGTTTTTGTTCTTCAGCCGCAAGAATAGAATGTCTTTAGAGCGTTACAATTTCATCCAGTGTTTTACGCAATAAACCCTCTACCTCTGAACAGAAACGAGCGTTCTCCTACCTTCCGGGGGAATTCCAAGGAGATACACTATTTTTTTTTGCAGCTGTTTTTTTTGTTTGTTTTGTTTTTGTCTGATGTCGGATGAATTTAATGTGAGTAAATACACACTTGTTAGGTAGTTTCTGTAACGTATTACGAGTTTATGGTACGTGAGGAGATTTGGCCACGCTACGCAAGAATCCATATACATATACTGTTCATATATCTATCGGGACGTACAGATAGATATATAGTATTGTGCTTTATTAAATCACTGTACAAAACTATCTGTTCATGTGTTTATTTTTACATGAAAGACTTTTACTAAAAAATACCAACCCAAAACCGTTGGTTTTATTGAACATTCCTGCACAGACCCTGCTAACCAATTAGATGTACATGGTCAACAAGAAGTTGGGTCCAATGTCTTCTTCTAGTGGTGGCTCAGTCCCAGTGGTGTATTTTGGCCTAGGCCAACAAGGCCTAGGCCTGGGGCGGCACCTTCCACGGGGCGGCGGCCAGCACTGGTGGCCCCACCCCTGAATTTATTTTTTATTTTTATTTAACTTTTGCAAAGTATTTTGCCAGGAAGGATACATGGAGATTTCACAAATTTTCAAGCATGTCCTGGGTAGGCAAGGCCTAGGCTTTCACTTTCCAGGGGGCAGCAAAAAACCACACCACTAAGGCTAGGGTCAGACTAACGCATCTTTCGCGTTGTCCGTGAAAAAGTGCGTTCGAACGAATGGACGTATTTTTTCACGGAATACGCGATAGCGGTCATACGATGCGCATTTTCGTCCGTGATTTTGTACGGATCATCAATAAAACACTTTTTGCGTCTGGACGTGATGTTGGCCGGACATTAGCAGCGTCTGACGTCTCCTAATCACGCACACATGCCACTAGCGGACGCAGCGCACTCTGTACGTCAGTACTAGCGGTTTGACGTTCTCGAAAAAATGCGTTCGTTTACCACTTGCGTTGCGCGGCCGCACTTTCATGCGGCCGTTCTTCGTATGCTGCCCGGCATTGGATGTCATTTGCTGCTAGCACGGCCGCGATTAAGTGCGGCTAAACGCACGTTAATATTGCGCTCGTCTGACCCTAGCCTAAATGGGTTACTCACAGAGCACCGAAATGACACCAACATTTTGGTGTTCTGTAGTTCCCTGCACTTCAGGGAATAAAATTTCCCCACCCTGCAGTGAATTCACCATTCACCGCAGGGTCCCCAAACTGCATGGAGTCGGCCGCTGAATGCTGCCACCGCAAACCCGTGGCCTGCTGTTTTCAAAAGAACTACTCAACGAAAATGTCTGGAATTTACATATAAGATCCTGTGATTGATAATAAAAAGTTCTGTTACAGAAAAAAGAAAAACTGCTATTAAAAAAAAGGGGGGGGGATTTTGCTGAAAAATTATTGATTTTTTTTTAGTACCTTTTAGTAAAGACTTTTTACTGCAGATTAAAATAATAAATGGTTTATTAGCTATTGCGTAAAAACGGGAATATTTTTAACATTGAAACCTATGGGGTTCGCCTGAATAAACCTGCTGATTGAAACCACCGAACATCAGGGCATTTCACTGCCATTTCTCTGCTGTTTGGTGTTCTCTGAATAGATTAACCATTACTTCTCTATGGGGATTTGCACTGCCTTCAAACAGCACCGTACTTGCTGGCAGTTCGCCAAACTTGTGTGTGAGCATATCACAGAGCAGTGGTGTACTTAGGGGAGTGACGGAGGGCGGGCCGCCCCAGGTACCAGTGATTATTGGGGTGTCATTAGGGGGTACTAGGAGGTGCCACTGTCACTGAGTGTCAGCTTTGAGCTGTGTTCTCAAACAACGAGCAGCGGAGCAGGGCATTTGCATACGGAATAAAATTGACTAGAATAAAAATCTGAATCACTCATACACACCGCACATTGCATTGCTGTGAGTTTTATTGCTGTAAATTCTGATACGCTGACACACACACCGCACATTGCATTGCTGGGAGTTTTATTGCTGTGGATTCAGTGATACACACTGCATATTACTGTGAGTTTTATTGCCCTGGAGCTCTGGGATACGCTCATACACACTGCACATTACTGTAAGTTTTATTGCTGTGCAGTTCTGATATGCTCATACACAGTGCCCATTTCTGTGGGTTTTATTGCTGTGCAGCTCTGTGATACACTCATATGCAGTGCACGTTTCTGTGGATTTTATTGTTCAACCAATTAGAGCGGCTGTGATCCAGTATACTTGACATGCGTGGGTGTTCTTTGTAAAAATGTTATTTATTCATTAAATGTTATTTATCTCAATAGATACATTTGAAATGGTATACAAAATATACAAGTAGGCACTTGGTATCCACTTTTAATATAAAGAGAGGAAAAGGCAGAGCTCTGAGAGGAAAAGGTGGAGTTTAAAGAGGAAGGGAGGGGATTAACCAGGAAGAGGTGTGCCCTTGACAGGAAGGGGTGCCTCAAATTTAAATTAGGGGGTGCACGAGTTTAGTCAGGCCTAGGGCAGCACAAAACCTAAATACACCACTGCTCAGTCCCTCTGGTGCTGTGCTGGGAGAAGTTATTTTGTGCCTTCATTAGCACAGATTTTTAATACATGTCATGTAATTGTCACGGATCCCTCTGCTTATCTGACTAGTGGTCCCTATACGCAGGACACTCTCTACCCTTCCGATCCTTAGATTGGTCGGCACGACTAGACAGACACAGAATACGACAAGATAGTGTATCCACAAAAAATGACACTAGAACGATACACAAGACCTTAGAATAATTAGCTCTTCCCAAGACCCTAACAATACAAGGGGTAGTCTGATGTGTGCTTAGGGTTCCACACAGACTGACCTCAATACCAGAATTAGAAGAGTTAATGCCAATACCAGGGTTATGCACAGAATGGTTCGTCACCAATGCCAAGGATCATACACAGAGTGGTTCGTTCGCCAATGCCAGGGGTCATACACAGAATGGTTCGTTTGCCAATGCCAAGGGTCATACACAGAATGGTTCGTTTGCCAATGCCAGGGGTCATACACAGAATGGTTCGTTTGCCAATGCCAGGGGTCATACACAGAATGGTTCGTTTGCCAATGCCAAGGGTCATACACAGAATGGTTCGTTTGCCAATGCCAAGGTCATACACAGAATGGTTCGTTTGCCAATGCCAAGGGTCACACACAGAATAGTTCGTTTGCCAATGCCAAGGGTCACACACAGAATGGTTCGTTTGCCAATGCCAAGGGTCATACACAGAATAGTTAGTATTGCAAATATACAAGAGCTCTGCGGGAAGTAACTACCACGTCAGGGCACCGGTGAATAGTGAAGCTGGGTTTTAAACTCGGCGGTCCGCGTCATCACGCCTAGCCCCGCCCCCCGGCGTCCACGTGTGCGGAACCCTACCGCGATATCACTCGGCGCCTGGTCAGCGAGCAGCGAGGAAGCCGCTGCCAGGCGCCGGGGGGGTGCGAGGGCCACCGTGACAGTAATAACACTGGTTGGGTTCCACATTATGGCATCATATTCCTGTCCTCTCTTTTCTTACCACCTAGGAGTTATGAGATCACCCAGTAGATGAGGTTAGGTGGGATGTTGGGCATCTGGCCGCAGTGATGACAAACCTTGGAACCCCAGATGTTTTGAAATTACATGTCTCATGATGCTCCGACTGCCTAAAGGCTGGCTAGGCATCATGGAACTTGTAGTTCTCCAACATTTGGGGTGCCAAGGTTTGTCATTGCCGCTATACCACATCCTCCATATTGCCTATAGGTGTTGTAGTTCTCAACATGTTTTAATTGTTCCACAGATACACAAAGCCATTATTGCTATTAATTTATGATTGCAAATGTATTACTCTCTTTCTCTGGGAGGGGATTAACCTCTTCACTACAATGGTTGAGAATACTCTATGTTCAAAAGCTCCCGTAGGAGACTAGCATCAAATAAAGTCAATCAGGTCATATTCAGGAGCAACGCAAAGGAATTAAATTGGCTGTCGCACAGATCACATGTGCTGGGACATCGAGATTTGTTGTTACTAGTGTGCTTGTTCCCCCACTGAGGCACCCAGCAACAGCATTAACTCGCTGGTCGCCAATGTAGTGACTGCACAGCAAGTTTTAAGCCACGTGGTGGAATTAATCAGTCACGGGATCTTTACTGTCTGTCATCCATGATGGAATACTTTATGCGTTAGGAAAGGGATAATGGGCAGAGACTTAAACATGTTATTTTCCAGAAAAATTATCATTATGAAGTCAAAGTGTGTGTATCACTGTCATGATACAGATTGGATCTTACTGTTCTACAACTGCATATGGAGCCATAATCCAGAGTATCATGTGTCAATATATTAAAGGTTATTTTGTAGATTAAGTGAAATAACAATTTGCCGATTTATCCAAAATACCATTACGTACTCACAGGTAAGTGCATTGGATGGAGTGACCAACAGGTAAGTGCATTGGATGAGTTGATTAAAAAGTGTGTATACGGGTATACACTATACAGTGTGGGCGCTTGTTAATTTTAAGTTAATTAAAGTGCTATGTGAATAAATAATCAATTGCAGCCTAAGTATGGTAAAAAGCACATAAAAAACAACCAAAATACGTGCCAAGATAAGACAAAAGGATAAACAAGACCATACGGCGCATAAAACAGTGAACAGTTGGTTAAATGAACAACTGGTTAATAGAAGTAAAATGTGAAAGGTGTCCTTTAAAGTATAAAAAGTGTCCTTTTAAAATGCAAGAAATGTCCTTTAAAATACCAAATAGAGGAGGTAAAAGAGTACAAAAAAGTTCCAAAAAATTGTTTAAGACAATTTGTGCAAAATGAGTGTTCAAAAAGTGCAATGATTTAATACTCAAAGAGTGTTGTTGATTGAAGACAAATGCAACAATCTTCTCTGTGGTGTAGATATCGAATCTTCTCTTTAAAAGTGTTCCTCAGAGAGAAATAAAGGCAATAATAGTGCAGATGGTCATACTGGGATGAAGTAATTTAAATAAAATGAATGTATCACTCACATTTATTAGAGCCTAAGAGAAATCCAGGCTCAAGGAAAATAGCTTGCGGCCAAGTATAGGGTGGCACGTCCCTCCTTTCATCTATGGTGGTTACTAGATAAAGCAGAGGAGATCGGGAGACGGCACTCCCATAGCGTAACTCTGTGCAATACAAGTGGAGGATTAAATTAAAATTAGTCACACTCACCAGTTGTAGAGCCTCTCAATTCCAGGCTCAAGGAGTATCGCCTTGGGTCCTCTTAAGGTGGGGGCCCAAACCTCTTTGGTGTAGCAGCAGTTGGTCCAGATGTCCAAAAAAAGGTGGGGAGATAAGGAAAAAGTGGCGAATGCAAAAAATATATAGGTAATGAATTTATTGAAATTAATAAAATCCTGGACAAATTGTACCGAGACGCGTTTCGGCTAAAAGCCTTCCTCAGTTGGTATATTTAGTGTCCATAAAGTGCAAATAAAGTAAAAGTGAAAATGAAAGTGTCCTCTTATATAGTATCATTTCCTGCCACATTCGAGTTGTTAACTCCCTATTTCCTGTTGGCCGATTTCCGTTCGTTCGGATTTACCCAGAGATGCTTTGCGGTCGTTTCGAAATAAAAACGAAAATGAATACAATACATTAGACGATCGCGGAAACTCCCAATCTACTTTATATTAGAATAGTAAATGTGGATACAGAATGATCATGATAAGACATAATTAGATAAAATTCCCCTACCCTATTTTTATCTGAATATACCTATCTAACAATACACCCTTGCTTTCTAGCATATACACATTTTTCATTTTTTATTCTTATATACGAAAAGAAAATATATATATTTCTTTTCGTTCTTTTTTCCGTCTTTTTTCGTTTCTTATATACGAAAGATGAATGTCATTAACTATTATGCCCTAAAAAAATCGAGCAAACCTTGGGTAAGAAGTCAAGTTCATTATACGAACGAAAACGAGACTAGAAAGTATTCGCAAGGTCTTTCTGGGTAAAAACCCAGACTATGGATACGAACGAAAACGAAACTAAGAAAATTTTCGCAAAGCACTTCTGGGTAAAAAGGGCTTGTCCAGTTCATGCATGGTGAAACTAAAGAAAGAAATTTTCTTTCTTTCCTTTTTTTTTTTCGTATCGTATATATATACTTGACCTGCATTTTATCTGATTTTAATATGCTAGGGCTATGTGTGCATTTCGATCACGATTTTTACGAATATGCGCAGAATTCTACTGGTCGACTTTTTTGTTTACTTCCGATGCGAAATGTTGTCCGTTTTTTCCGAATCTCTGTATTTTACATAGGCTACGATTTGGTTTTAAGTCTTGTTTTAAATTCTTTCCATAAGATTATTGTTCTAAAGATTCGTAATTGCTGCGATCGTCCAAAAGATTCGGATTTTCCGCGATCGTCTAATGTATTGTATTCATTTTCGTTTTTATTTCGAAACGACCGCAAAGCATCTCTGGGTAAATCCGAACGAACGGAAATCGGCCAACAGGAAATAGGGAGTTAACAACTCGAATGTGGCAGGAAATGATACTATATAAGAGGACACTTTCATTTTCACTTTTACTTTATTTGCACTTTATGGACACTAAATATACCGACTGAGGAAGGCTTTTAGCCGAAACGCGTCTCGGTACAATTTGTCCAGGATTTTATTAATTTCAATAAATTCATTACCTATATATTTTTTGCATTCGCCACTTTTTCCTTATCTCCCCACCTTTTTTTGGACATCTGGACCAACTGCTGCTACACCAAAGAGGTTTGGGCCCCCACCTTAAGAGGACCCAAGGCGATACTCCTTGAGCCTGGAATTGAGAGGCTCTACAACTGGTGAGTGTGACTAATTTTAATTTAATCCTCCACTTGTATTGCACAGAGTTACGCTATGGGAGTGCCGTCTCCCGATCTCCTCTGCTTTATCTAGTAACCACCATAGATGAAAGGAGGGACGTGCCACCCTATACTTGGCCGCAAGCTATTTTCCTTGAGCCTGGATTTCTCTTAGGCTCTAATAAATGTGAGTGATACATTCATTTTATTTAAATTACTTCATCCCAGTATGACCATCTGCACTATTATTGCCTTTATTTCTCTCTGAGGAACACTTTTAAAGAGAAGATTCGATATCTACACCACAGAGAAGATTGTTGCATTTGTCTTCAATCAACAACACTCTTTGAGTATTAAATCATTGCACTTTTTGAACACTCATTTTGCACAAATTGTCTTAAACAATTTTTTTGGAACTTTTTTGTACTCTTTTACCTCCTCTATTTGGTATTTTAAAGGACATTTCTTGCATTTTAAAAGGACACTTTTTATACTTTAAAGGACACCTTTCACATTTTACTTCTATTAACCAGTTGTTCATTTAACCAACTGTTCACTGTTTTATGCGCCGTATGGTCTTGTTTATCCTTAAGTGCATTGGATGGACTGGCCAACATGTAACAGTCTTAGACCAAAGTGGGTTATTACAGGCCCTCCCACCAGGACCGAGAGGACCAATAAGGTGATTTACATGAGACATTGTGTAAGCAGAGGTCAAGTAGAGGGGAAACACGTGGGAACGCAGTTCCTCCAGTATTTTTGCAGAGGGAATTCAGTTCCCATTGATCTCAAACACTCTAAAGCTCCTATTCAGGTGTTTATTCATATCTTTCCCTGTTAAGTCACGATTAATATTGGATTTATCATATATTTTGCCAAAATCTACATACATACTGTGACGGAGCGACTGTACCCTAACTTAGTACCTCCGTCCACGGGCTCTCTTCCATGTAACAATCTCCGGAGCAATCTTCCCTAACAGCTCCCTCAACACTTTAACTGCAGTTGAAAGAATGAGGCTCACCGTTGGAAGTCAAAAGCAGAATGCTAGTTTATTCATACAGACACACAGATACACCATCAAGGCACATCCCCAGTTGCATGCAATCAAACGGATTACGTCACAGATCAAATAACCGAACAGGACCTTCAAACAATGGACAATGGGACCTCCTGAGAGAAGAAAGGGGGGGAGGGAGAAAGCAGGTAAAACAAAACATCTTCTATTAGAGAGAATTCCACTTTACAGGGAATAGCACACAGACATCAGAAATCTTTTGTTTGCTGGAAGATGTTTAAAACTGAAAAGCAAAATATTTTTATTTCAAAGGTCCACCAATTCCCCAATAGTCTCTTAAACGGTGGAAGGGCTTCCAGCACGACCATCTTCCAGGGACCACATAGTACAAGGAATAGGGGGGTGAACCCCCCTCAATAAGTTTGTCGTCATACATACATATATAAATATATCAGATCTGAGTGTGTTTGTATTAAGCGTGAGGTTAGAATTGCTAACTGGGTGAGAGAAATTTTGGTGAGTTCCCACCACTTCTTTTTTTAGGACTTGACCTCTGCTTATATGGAATGGTTTATTCATTGTACTGTGCAACATAAGCGAAGTTCTACATAGGGGTGTTACACGTGACGGCCTTGCCAGTGGAGGTGAGCAGATAAGGAGTCTATATTTTGCACATTTTGATTGTCAGTACTTAAAATTCACATTTTCATGTATAATCTCCACCAATGTCAGGTCGGTGTCTGGAATAAATGAAACTGTGTCTCGTACTCCCTACCGGTCAGCGGTCTTTACTCCTTATTGCTTGTCGCGCGGGTTTCTGATGTTATGATTATTAGATCCCACTGTATGAAGACACTTTGAGCCTTTTCTCGCTTGAGTCGGTATTTGTGGATGTGTCACAAGCTACAAATTTAAATAGATTGTGTTGTCTACCAAGTAACTTTCACACATACACCAAATTGTCTTTGCAGACCTCACCACTCTCTAATTAAGAATGACAAAAGGGTCTTATTGCAAACGTAAGCTCAAATGGGTAATAACCACCCAAGGATACCACTGGCAAAGATCAAAAACTCAATGGGTTAAGTTAATACATTACGCCAAGACATGCCCGGTATTAGTGTATGCGGGAAACGCTATTTAGCAGCTAAAGTTAAACAAATCCCAATTTTAAATGAGGTATTAATTGTTTTATTGACAGAGGTATGCATAATTGCTTGTTAGAAAGCTTGTAACTTGGAGCTTTATGGATGTTTTGTTAGATATATTGAACAAGCTTTTTCTAGAGAGACGTACGAATCCACGGAGAACAACTGCAATGAAGGGTAATGCCACGAAAATGTGAACTAAACCACGTGGAATTCTCTGCATTGTGTTTCTCAAAGTGTAGAAATACTGTATCTGTAGCCATTGTAGAACAGGCCATATGTGTTTAACGATCACAGTCACGATTGTCAGGTTACATTCAATATTACGACAGGGATACTTGCCAAAATATGACTCGAAGTGGAGACGCCTGCCTTCGGTTCTCTAAAATATCAAAATCAATAATCCCTCAGTTCTGGCCAGGTCAATCGTAATGGCTGAATACAATTCACTCCCTTGTACTGGAGGATGTATTGATTTTAAGGTTTTGCAAACCAGGTCAAAAAACAAAACAAATAAAAAAAAACTCAGGCTGCTGGCTTTGTAAAGAACAAGCGCTCTGCTCTGAAATGAAGGGTGCGTGATGTGGGGTGAGCGAAGATCCCCTTAGACCACGACTTCTGCTGCTAGTTAGGTTTATGGATCACCAAGATCTGTTTTGGAATCCAGCGTGTAAATTCTGTACCAAAAGTACATGTAGGGTTACCAAATCGGCCATGTTTTACTTGATACATATAAATTTATTCATGCTGATGGGCGTTGTATGAATAATGCCACCCCGCAGTATGTAGAATCCGTATGGTTCAGGTAACAAATCAAAGAGTAACTCATTGCAACAACAGGGTGCAATATATCAACGATGATCATGGATAGATTATAAATCTGTATAAAACAAGAGACTTATCTAGTATTTGTTCCATTCCTCCGTATTTCTGAAATCCAGGAAAGGGAATCTCCACATTCCTTGCTCCTATGTTTCCACCGAGGATCCTGCTTCCATTGGTTATTGATGTCTCACAAGCTTTGTATGGGATCTCCTCTCCTCAATGCAGTTTTAGTATGGAACTCCTTGGGTGCCATATAACGAGGACTGATTCCTAGAAAATACTAGATAAGTCTCTTCTTTTATTCCCGATTTATAATCTATCCATTATCATCGTTGATATATTGCACTCTATTGTTGTAGGAGTTACTGTATTTATGTGGATATGTAGGAGGAGTCATCCTAGGAAGCAATAGTTTTGCTTATAGTGCCAAATTTTGTATTTCAACAAATCAAAGAGGAATCTGGTGGCATTCTTTGACTAGGTAACATATTTTCCTCCTGCATCATATGAATTAAACATCTTACAGGGCCCATCCTTCCCATAGCTCTCCCTCTGCATGAATCAGTCATATGTGTTTATGTGAGTATGGCCAGTCTGGCAGCTCTAAGAATTTGATGGGTTTTTGCAGGGTTTTTTTTCAGGGGGTACTCAGTACCGGCACCTCACCACCAGCCAGAACTAACAGGAGAGAGCATGATGCTCCTCCCTCCTCTTGCACTGGCAGGCAGAGAATCGGAAGCGCTCGGCAGCTCATGTTGCTCCAGAATGCTTCCGATTGTCAGGAGTGCTTGTAGGGACTGATAACCCCCTCCCGCAGTAAATGACAAGGGAGGGCTGCTCCCCCTCTCTGCAGCCACTGAAACTTTGAACGGCATGGGGAGCGGGGGTGCAGCAGGTTTATACACAGCTGCCACAGCTGCGGATTGTCAGGCAAGCGGTGTGTTCAGAGGAGCTGGCACTGTATGGTGGTAGTGAGTTTTATTGCTGTGGAGCTCATACACACTGCGCATTACTGTGAGTGTCATTGCTGTGGAGCTCATACACACTGCACATTACTGGGAGTTTTATTGCTGTAGAGTTCATACATACTCAGCAAAACTGTGAGTTTCATTGCTGTGGTGCTCACAAATGCTAGGGGATTATCCACAGTGCCATCGTTGCAAAAAAAAAAAAGCTAACAGCCCTGCAATACAGATTTTTATTGCAACAGAGGCACTTAGTGGATAACCCCCATAGGGTTACAACAGTAGTTGTAGTTCATTTAAGGGAACACAGTATTAAAAAATATGGTTCCCTTTTATAGTGTCTTAAGTGAGCTACAACTATTGTTTGAGGACATGAAAATAGTCATAAAAATCTGTTTTTCCCTGGGCGTGAGAGTACCCTCACCTATTTTTCCAGAAAAAAAGCACTGGGTTTTTGTAGACCCTCGTCCAACACACAGAATAAACAAAGCCCCAAATCCTCGCTAAACAAATTGCATTTAGATGATGTGAGACAACATCAAGAGGTGAGTCCATGTAGGGTCCGTTGTTACATGACAGGAAACTAGGTTGATATACACTATATTGCCAAAAGTATTCGCTCACCTGCCCAGCTCCTGATTTGGATGGGTGAGCGAATACGTTTGGCAATATAGTGTATCTGTAACATGTACCACATCTACTATTTTTAACCCTTTCGCTGCGGTGGACGCGCTCAGCGCGTCCAACCTGCATGTCACGTTGCGTGCGGAGGACGCGCTGAGCACGTCCAGCCTTTGGGGTCAGCGTTCGGCCGGGTTCCGGCTGATCGCTGCCCCCCCCGGTGCGGGCTGACATCCTCGATGTCAGCCCAGCATCCGGAACCGCCGCCGGGCTAATTAGGTGTCATCGCGGCGGCGCGATGACACCTAATTCAGGCCCCCCCCCATTTGCGGAGGAGGCGCCTGAAAGGGAGGGGGGGAGGTCCTTCGGACCTCTCTCCCTCCCGATCGGCGGCTTTGTGGGGGTTAACCCAGGCACCATTTGGAAGGGCACAGCCTGCCCTTCCAAATGGTACCTGGCATTAACCCCTGGGGAGCCGGATCACGAATCGGCGCTGAAAAGCGCCGGTTCGTGATCCTTTCCCGGAGCTGGCCGACATCTTGGATGTCGGCCAAGCCTCCGGGAACTCCCCCTGAGGACTGGCGTCATCGTGCATAGCACGATGACGCCAGTCCTGGAGTTAACCCCTAGCTGCCACCAATGGTGGAGATAGGGGGTTCCAATGAACCCTCTATCTCCCGATCCGTGGCAGCTAGGGGTTAAAGTTTGGTATTGGCCGTTCCAACGATACCAAACTCGAAAGTGAAAAAAGTTAGTAAAAAAAAAAAAATTTAAAAAAATAAATAAATAAAAAAAAATAAACAATTTTTTTTCTTTTTTTTGGTTTGTTAATGCAGCAATATTGTTCCCATTTCAATTATAATGTGAACAATGATGCTGCACTAACGATTTTTGTATGCGGTGCGTTTGTTAAAAATCGTGTAATTTTCCCCAAAAAAAAATGTAACGAGACCCCATCTCTAATTTTTTTAACAAGCGCACCCCATACAAAATATAACCGCAATTGCTCGCATCTTAAAATGTGAAAAAAAAACACTTTACACATTGTAAATTATTGAAAAATCATATTTTATTGCATTTTTTGTTATAATATACAGACATGACATAACGTATACATATAATAATGACATATTATGAATCTACCGAGTCTGACGGAAAGAACGATATATAATATGTCTGGGTCATATACTAAAATAAGCCTTCAAAACGCGTTTAAACATGATGAGCAAAACCGGTAAAAATGACCTCAGCACAGGGGCGGGAAAAGCCTCAGCAGCGAAAGGGTTAAACTATTTATTGGCTTGGCTAGATTGACTTGAGACCCTTGCTAGATTTAGGAATGAGCTGTAAAATCTCATGTGGAGCCATCTGCCTTAAATAGTTAAAATCACCAAGGGCTGGAGTCTGTAGGGGTCACATTTATTTTACAAGTACTAAGTTGAAGTGAAAAAGTAGTCTATATATAAATTGGATTACTCCCTTCGTCATATTGTGTTGACCATGGATGTGTATGCCCTCAACCACCCATCACTGCAATATCAAGAAGGTGAGCAGAAAGCAGCAAGAAATGCCTAAAATGTCATCTGGCTTCTTGACAACACGGACAACTATGCAGAAGGTAAGGAGCATCTTTGCAAAATGACACAATCTGCAAATCTGACACGTTAGCAGGAAATGAATTGGATTATGTGCCCATAGACCATCAGAAGATACAGTGGCATAATTTAGGGACTATCAGGATCTTGACTTGGTCATCGGCTTTCTTAAGGATCAACGTACTAAACACTGCTTGGTGACCGATGTCATTACTACCACATAGTGCTGAGTGATGTAACAAGGGAACTTTACCACCAATATATATACAGGGTGTACATAAACTTGTCTTAGCTTCAGGCTACAAAAACCCTGTTTTACTGAAATGTGTCTGTCATGCAGTCACTAGTTCACACAACGACTGTCCAAAGAAATACAAGCATACACTCAACTGTGAATTAAATGTATTCTACCCATTTATTCACTTTATTAGCTGTTCGTTTGGACCCCTATATCTCCAGTTCCGTAGATCCGACAATGCCAGTTGAGGTGTCTTTGGAACGGACAGAGTCTGGCCTTTTCAATTACACCTAAAATGACTATATAAAATGTAACAAAAATTTGAAGAAATAAAAAGTTAATTTCCTTTTTTTTTCTAAAGCAGCAGCATTGTCCACATTTAGATAATAAAATGAACAAGACCACTGCCATAACTCCTTTTCTCATTTCTCACTGTAGAACATTGCTGTGTGGTGTTTATCTTGCATTACCTGAGCAGCAGGAAGACAGACTCTGTTCGGCAAGGTCCTTGTGTCATGCCCCATTGCTGTAGCCATCCTGGAACTGTCACGTTCTGTGCTGGAAAATCTGTCTTCCTGCCCTCTGTATTTGTATATATGTTTTTTCCCTTGTGTTTCTGTTGCTGCCAATTCCTGGGTGGCCTCCCAGGGGTTAATTGGTGTTCTGTGTGCTGCTCACCTGTTGATCCTTGCCCTGATTCCCCTGCCTATATTAGAGCTATGTACCCATAAGACATTGCTGGGTCATTTTTCTTTGCCTGGTCTCCTTGCCACTTGTGTCCTGAGAGCTCCTTGCTGTGTTCCTGATATTCCTCCGTTTGTTCATCCTTGTTCTGTTTTTGTCTCTATTATTTCTGTTCCAGTTTATGTCAGTTCCTTCTGTGTATTTAGTTCTGTCTATTGCTGTATTTTGTTTTCCTGTTTATGTTCCATTCAGATTCCCCGGTTACTGATTTTGGCTTGGCTGACTTCCCTTCTGGTTCTGATTCCTGTATCCTGTATCCTGTATGACGTACTCTCTCTGGTTATGACCTTTGGCTTTCCTCTATGACTATTCTATGCTATATTCCTTGCCTGTACCGTTTCCAGGTAACCCTGTCATCTGCATATAACAAAAGACTCTGTACGGCTTCAAGGTAATACTTTCCTTTAGATTAGATCCGGCTATCCTAAAGACCGGTCTTTCAGTGCAGGGAATCTTTGGTATTGCCGTACAGAGGTCTTTTGTTAACCCTTTGTTGCTTTCACCTGTCCTTGCAGTTTACCCTGCATCTCTGCATATAGGGGCTTCTCTCAGGAACCAAGGCCTCACCTTCCTGCGAGTTATATTCATAGGGATATATATACAGACCGACCACTTCCAAGGATCGGAGGGCAAGTATAGGGTGGTGCGTGCCTGGTGGTACTGCCACCGTGACAGGAACCCCCGGTTGTACTCTTCAGTCAATGCTCCTCTGCAACCAGCACTGGTTTAGGCACATAAACCGTTAAACAACCGCCACGTCACAGCACACCTGAATAAAGGGCTACGCCCCCAGATCTCCTGTGCCTGATCATTATAGTTCACTCCCTGATAGATTAAAGAAGGTTCCTCTGCTGCTCTGCATTATCAGTTTACCCAAACCCTCTACCTGTTCCGGTTTACTAGAGTCTAACCATATCTCCTGATTGAAGCTCCAGCAACCTCCTTCTCTCCATCTGCAGTATTCAAGCCTGGTCAGTCTCCATTCACTTACCTTCCTTCACCCTTACCTTCTGTGTGTGCAGACCACTGCACTCTGGGCTCCCCTTACCACTACCCCAGTGCCAACCCGGTACTACCTACCTGTGACACCTGGGGAGAATGTGAGGAGTGCAGTCTGTGATTCCGCACCTGTTCTCCCTAACATTGCTACTGCATACCATACAACAGGGGTGGACTTACCCATCGGACCTTGGGGCCTCTGCAGTGCCAGGATGTGTGTGGAGTGACATGGGGATTCCCTCCCTAGCGCTGAGGATGCTCCATGCACGTCCTGTTGTGTCTCTGCTAGGTGCCATTATGGCTCCGAGCAGGGGCTGCAGCCACAGCAAGGGCTGACATGCAAGATGGCAGCCCTTGCTGTGGGACTCCCCCCGGGCGGCGGGAGTCATTTCGTGCATGCGCAATGATGTCACAAACAGGGATTTCCCCTGCCCGGCATTGACCCCAGCATCTCCCGAACCATGTGTCCCACAAGGACGGTTCTGGTCTTTTCAATGATACCCAACATGACTATGTTATGTGTAAATAAATAAATAAATAAAACAATAAAGTTAAATAATTTTTTTTTTTCTAAAAGCAGCGTCATTGTTTTTTCCCTCTTATAAAGTTACAATGCCACTTATGTCACATATATTTTAACAACTATTTAATATAATTTTATATTTTATTTAACAATATTATAATTAATTTAATTAAATTTTAGTAATATACATGCTTCAATAAATAATAAGTTAAATATAATAGTTTTTGAGTTTTATTGCTGTGGAGCTCTGTGATAAGGTCATACACACTGCACATTACTGTGAGTTTTATTGCTGTGGAACTCTGTGATACGCTCATACATACTGCACATTTCTGTGAGTTTTATTGCTGTGGCGCACTGTATTGTCCAGTGTCTACAAGTGTATGTTTAAAACCTAAAGAGTGATTGGCAACATGTGACGTGGTGAAGCCTTAGCTGCAATGAGTGGGTGTTGGCTGCCGCAGCAGAAAGTGGCCACCTGTAAGTCTGGAGGCGGCACAATCCATTCCCCAATTCTCTGCTGGACCCAAGTGGATTTTCTTAACGAAGTAAAATATTTAATTAATTGTGTGAAGCTAATAATTCTTTAACACAACAATCTACAGGTGGCGGTTTCGTTGTATGGGTGGGGTTTTGTATGTTTTGTATGGGTGTAGCCTTCTGTGGATGTGGCACAAGGGGGCCCCATGATCCCTTATTGCCTGGGGACCCCATTAGTGGTCAGTCCACCCCTGCCATACAACAGCGTTTAGCCAAAATTGGTAAAGTGCCCCTCCTGAAACTTGTATGTGGATCCGCCACTGGTTCTATTTAGATATTGAACTGCGGAGAACTCCAGGAGGATGTGTGTCCCAAGTAAGTGGGTTGATCATCAGGTTAGGGTAGAATAGGACATGCTGTGATGGGGTACATTGACATTGTGGCAAGCGAAAGCAACATATGATCTTACCTTGCGGCCAAAAACCCATCATTTGAAATCTTTAAAAATATATTTAAGCAGAGTGTTCTTTTTCCTGCAGGTTGTATGTGTATGTAATATATATATTTATAGTTTTTTTCCTGAAACATAACAACTGATAAAATGATTTCCCGTTGCTTTTTTTTTATACTTCTTTTAAGTTCTACCCTCATAGTTTATGCTTGGCCGCACCGTGCCATACACAATGCTTATTTTTTCACAATTGATCAATAAGGAGCTGTTAAAAAAACATATATATCCTGAAAGCTGCTGAATAGGTGAGTGCTATCACAGTGCCGCGACACCGCAGCGCCAGCAGCACGCCGCTTCCTTTCTTCCTAATGCACATATGCTAACTCTCACAGACACATTATAATTTAACACTGAAATGTTTTACAATACTGTATATTTCTGCAGGAGTATATTTAGCTGCTAACATCACTATTTAATTTGATTGGGGAATAGGATTTTTTTTTCTTTATCCAATTCTTTCGTTCTCAGTTTAACATCTGCATGCTGAACAATGTGTTACAACATATCTCCAGGGTTCCTGTTGTGAAAAAGTATCTTTCCTCTGCCACAGAAACACCGAGTCCCCATTCAAAACGCTACGGAGTTATTTCTTGTTTAAAGAATCCAAGTGTCTATAAACAACGATGTATCCATATTGTGCTTTTATTTTTATAAAGACAAAATCCAGGTTGGGTTCGGAGACCTCCAGCTCTTCCATTGGCTTCACTTTAAGGTGACTTCAAAAATGTTGCCTCGGATTACTCTGTAATGACCCCACATCAATAATGCCGCAGCTTCATGAAAACCACATTTATTATGGGGATCGGCAGCTCAGCCGGGTACACTGAATCTTGCGGACGGATAAAACAGGGTTGTCTTTGTTGCATATTTGGAGGGGAGTTTGGGTTTAGAGGTCAGAGGGTCATGGACTGGGTTAAAGAATTATAGACAGGAACCCAATGATCTAAAATCAGTGCTAAACCTAAAACCACCTTAACTCAAGCTCTTGCAAACTCTAACCCAACAAATACTTATTCTTGGTAAAGAAGGAACCTGCTGGCACTCTAGTCCAATGAGAAGACAACTTTATTGGGTGCTCAGCAGCGACGTTTCGGTTGTATGGACCAACCTTCCTGAAGCTGATCTATACAGCCGAAACGTTAATGTTGAGTCACCTAAAAGTGGCCTTCTCATTGAAATGGAGTGCTGGGTTCCTTCGTTTTCAATAATAAGTATTTGTGGAGTTTTTTTGGTCTTTTCTGGTGCCCTGTGCACCTGTGTTGGAAATACTTGTAATATTCATCTCTGACATTAACGAATTCCCTTGTTATATACTGAACTTTCATCCAAAGTCCCCATGGGCAATATCCCAACTCCCATGTTTTTATTTCCGCTAGGGGTCAAACCGAGCAGGAACCCTTGCCATTGAGTTCCACCACTATACGGAGTTCCAGTTCGACCCACGCTATACCATTTTCAACCGATATATTTTATTTTTAAAGCTCACATGGTATACTTACCTACAAGGGGCCGCCATCATGCTCAGGGTATTGGCACGGCAAATTGAGGTCCAATCAGAGCTGCTGATGTTTCCCCATCTGGTGGGATAAAAAGAGCTGACCTATGGGTGCCAGGCAATGGCGTCACCCAGCAGGCGCGGAAATATAATTGGTAACTATAAGATATTATTATTCTCATTATAGACATTTACTAAAACCCAGTCCAGATATGTCTATAAAATGTATATCGAAGATCAACATGGGGAGGCGGAATATACACGAGATGCCGAATGGAGTTGGCAGAAATCATGGTGAATTCCCAAACTCATTTTTTTCAGGACTTGACCCTTAATCCCTAACCTAACCCTATTCCAACCCTAACCTTTCCCTCCAATGATAGCATTCTAGAAGATTGTAAGATATTGTTCTCTTGAATGCAGAAAATTGCCATCCATGCTTAAAAACGCGCAGTCTGGTTTATATTCACGCCTTCCCAATGGAATGGACGACAGATCGGACTTACAGTCCACCATAGCCCTAGGATCCTTGCATCACGTTTCCAAATAAACGCGTCCACAAACCATTGAAAAAAATCCCTTTATTAAAGGAAATATATCCACGGGGATGATAAATACCTTCGCCTGTAGGTGCTCACACTCTGCTATTTTTACAAGCCGTGCTACTCCTCACCTGTTGGTGTTGCTAGTTGAATAAAAATCGGAGAAGCGTGCAGAAAGAGGAAGACGAGAGGAAATTTAAATGACCCAGACTGAACTGTTTTGCTGTTAATACAGGCATAGAGAGCAAGACAAGTTTAATGGGTCCGATTTTTTATTATACTATGCTGAATAATTAAGTTTGAGGCGAAGTGTCACATAGATTTATCTTTTAATTAAAAAAGCATGGTTCACGCATATTTGAGTGGTAGTCTAAATAAATGCAATATAGAAATTTATGTTTGTTTATCTAGGTGTTAATTACCTAGAGATTGTTCTGGATTACTTCTTTTTATAAAGTGTCATAGGCTCGTGTCACTGGCAATAAAGCTTAACAGTGGAACCTTATCAATTTGCTAACTATAGCTCAAGTGTGACCAAAGGAATCTAAAAAATAAAAAAGCATCTAAATGAGGCTGAAGGAAATGTGCATCCCCAGGAAAGCAATCATTCTCCGATTGTAATCCGTCCGTAAATATAGACCTATATATCCAATGCCCCCCAATGGTGCGCTGGCGGATTTACGCGGAGTGTGTCTGCTGGAGATGGAGCAGCGCAACACATAACGTTCTGGAAGGTATTGCCAGCTGGATCCTGTTCGGCAGAAAATTATGTTTCACAGAGTGCGCAACACGGCATTCTGACCCGCGTTCTGGAATACTGACATTAAATATGTGCTATAGAGCACTTGGCATTGCGGCGTATATTTGGGAGCCGATTAAGGCAATCCTGAATTATATGTGGCATTTTTGGATACCGTGGTTGGGTTTTGGTGGTATTTGGTCTAAACATATAAGGGGTTATTCATAGAGAGTGATCTGTCCCCGAAATGTCACCGAACAGAGAATTTCCCCGTACGGTGACATTTCGTGGGCATTCGGCTATTCAGACAGTTTGGCAAATTTTGGCGAACTGGCAGCAAGTATGGTGCCTGTTCGAGGGCAGTGAAATCCGCCATAGAGAAGCAAAGGTTAATCTATTCAGAGACACCGAACAGCAGAGAAAAGTTGCCGAAGTGCCCTGTTGTTTGGTGCTTTCATTTGGCAGGTTTATTCAGGCGAATCCCATAGACTTCAATGTTTTTATTCAATATCTAATAAACGGTTTATTATTTTAATCTGCAGTAAAAAGTCTTTCAGGGTTATTCAGAGAGAGGTGATAACCAGGAGAATGACTGGAGAAGCAAAAATTCAAGGTCAAAACAGCCAAACCAGAAAAGTTCTCCCAATTATCTCACTTTCCAAATTGGCTAGTTGGTCTAGATTGCTCTCTTCTTCTTACATTCTCCTGGTTTTCACCTTTCTTTGAATAACCCTGTTTATTTATTGATTTTTTTTTAGACATTTTTCGGCAAAACAAATTGTGTTTTTTTTTCTTTTTTCTGTAACAGCCCTTTTTATTATCATTCATTGGATCTTATGTGTACATTCCAGACATTTTCGTTCAGTTGTTTTTTTGCAAACTTTTGACACTTTCAAGCGTATTGTTTTTTTGTTCTTCTTTTACCCCGTTTGTCAGCTTGTCTGGCGGCTGCTCTGCACTGTGATCAGTAGCTCATCAGCTTTTTACGATGTGTTCGGCGTGTTTTTTGTGGCGGTTCCGGCGGGTTTTCGGCAGGTTTGAGGTGGGTTTTCCCTGCACTTCAGGGACCCTGCGGTGAATGCTGAATTCACCGCAGGGTTCGGAACTTTGATTCCCCAAAGTGCAGGAAAGTGCGGGGAACGAGAGAGCACCGAAATGTCTGCGACATTTCGGTGCTCTCTGAATAACTCCCATAGTAATATGTTTTATTTTTATTTACAAATTTATTTTTCTATGTACAAAACTTATTCATATATATGTGTGTCTCTGTATTGATACATGCACACAGTATACATATAATTTTTATGTATAAACAAAATTTTGTGCTCTCTTCACATTAAATTCCCCAAAAAAAGCTCATTCTGGAGTAAGAATGTGATGTTTAAAACGTTCTTTGATGGATTCATGTATTTTTTCCCATAGGAAGTGGCACGTCCATAGACAATGCAGGGATTCTGCAACACTTGGGACACACACTGGCAGGGGAAGCTCCTGCCTTAAATCTCCAGAGGGAGAGGAAGTAATTTAAATGACATTTCCCGATAAGCAGCTGAGAGAAGGTAAATATTCATAGTGTTTGTAGCACAGAGTAAGTCATCGGGAGTGTGGTTGGCAAGGTCTTTCATCCAGTCCGCCAGGCCTATCCTTTGCGAGTTCCAATCAATGACACCTCTGGGTAGTCCGTATATCACAGCTGAGGAATACAATGAGTTTGAAAGAAGGGTAAGAGTGTCTAGAGTGTCGGTAATGGTCCAATGGTGCAGGAGAAGCCAGTTCCTTTTTAATATATGCAACAATCTGTATATAGTAAAGTGGATGAAAGGTGATGTGGACAGTTTTGAGGATACAGTTTGGCCACCCTTAAATCTGAAATTCCAAAAATCCAGATAACTTAAAAAAAAAAAAAGTTTTTGTGGTCTTCCAGACCTGATTTTTACTCCCTTTCCAGCTGCTCCTCAGGTCCACCTTCACTCCTCTATGGGCAGCAGCACCAAGGAAGGCAGAGCTGGGACATGCTGTGCAACTCCAGAGTGTGACATGCTGCAGCAGCACAAATTCACTGTGCAGCATCTCCCATTGTGTATCTCCCTGGAGCTGCAGCAGAACGAGCCTCGCGGCTTCTTTGCCACGCCCCCCTCTCTCCGGCTTCAGAATCCTAGCTGGATTCCGAAAGCCGGAAGAATGCCAAATCTGGAATGCTCAGGGTCCTCAACATTCCGGATAAAGGGTGCTCAACCTATATATCCAAGTAGGCTTTAAAGTATCTGAATCTAAGAATTCCATTTTTTGGTTATATCCAAATTCGTGAAGATTGTAGACAGCTCTAGAGGGACGGGCCTCCTGCAAAGCTTGACTTTGAGAGGTAAATATGAAGATTTAGTGGAACATAATTTGGAAAGTTTCCTTATTTAATGTCAGTCAGGCTTGACACGTGTGCGCCATAATGGATTTTCTTTTACCTTAGGTGGCAAAATTCTGGATACAATAGAAAGTTAAAGGGCCATTAAATGAATCATAAGGGGTTATTCAGAGAGAGCCGATCTGCCCCGAAATGTCATTGAACAGTGAATTTCCCCGTACGGTGACATTTCGTGGCCATTCGGCTATTCAGAGAGCAGGCAATTCACCAAATTTTGGCAAATTCCCTGCAAGTACGGTGCCTGTTCAACAGCAGTGAAATCCCCCATAGAGAAGCAATGATTAATCTATTCACAGACACTGAACAGCAGAGAAAAGTTGCTGAAGTGCCCTGCTGTTCGGTGGTTTCACTCGTCAGGTTTAATCTGACGAATCCCATAGGCTTCAATGTAAAAAACATTCCCGTTTTTAACCAATATCTAATAATTTATAAACCGTTTAATATTTTAATCTGCATTAAAAGTCTCTTTATTTATTTATTTTTTTATTTTTTTTATTTTTGGATCTTTTAGGCATTTTTTTGAATGTTTTTTCTATTCTTCTGTAACAGACCTTTTTATTATTCATAGGATCTCATATGTTAATTCCAGACAGCGTTTCGATTTTGACACTTTCAAACATGTTGTTGTTTTTTTTACCCCGTTCGTCAGCTTTTTCCGGCGACAGGTCTGCGCTGTGATCGGCGGCTCGTCAGCTTTTTCTGATGTGTTTGGTGTGTTTTTTTGCGGCTGTTCCAGTGGGTTTTCTGTGGGATTTCTGTAGGTTTGCGGCAGGTTTTCCCTGCACTCCGGGAACCCTGCGGTGAATGCTGAATTCACCGCAGGGTGGGGAACTTTGATTCCCTGAAGTGCAGGGAACGAGAGAGCACCAAAATGTGATCGACATTTCGGTGCTCTCTGAATAACCCCAATAGGAGATAATTATTGAGCTAACACAAAGCTTGCATTGTATTATTTTCCATAGTGTAAATATATATATTTATAGGTACCTCTATTATAGCATTAAATATATATATATACAAATATATTGTATGCTTTGAGAAAGGCTCTGAAGAGGCCGAAATGTCGATTCTCAGACACATTTTTTTAATGCATTAATAAAGCATTATGTTTTAGCTCTTCATTTAAGTCCCTGAGTGCACCCATTCACATAAGTGTGTTTAATGTTGCAGAAGCCACCCGCACATCATAGCAATTCAAAGAATTGCATCCCAGAGCTCCTGTGCCACATTCCCCATATGCAGCAAGGAATTCTGGGTAAGATATGCAAATGACCTCTGTCTCACTTTTACACATCCTGGATCTGTTATTACACAGAACCCTAAAATCAATGCTATGTCACACTGTGGCTTTGTAGCAGAGATAAGGTTATGCAACTGGTCAAATATATATATATATAATTGTACTAATTCTATCATTTTATAAATATAGCTTTTTTTACTCCTTTTTTTGTTTTCTTGGAAATGTAAGCGTTTATGATCAGTACAAAAATAATAATTCAGTTAGAATTGGTGAATGCCCAGACAATGCACACCCGAGGCCCTTTTGATGCATGAAATTCAGATTTTCCAACATCAATAAAAGTAAAAGTGTGCATCTTTCTTCATAATGGCATAACAGGTTTGAGGCGTTTTGGAACGTGAGGTCCATACAGAGAATCAAGACGTTTTAACAGGTCTTCTTGTTACACTAAATTCTTTGAGTTTTCACTTTTTCCCCCTCCCCTAAATTGCACATTCAAAGGAATTCATTCTTCGGTGGCTCGTTACCTTTTTTTATTTTAATCATTCTGTTCTGCTAAATTTTTTAGTACTGGAGTTAAAAAAAAAAAGAAAAAAAGAAATGTCGGTACTTTGAAATTTATAGCAGCGATATAAAAATAATGTCAGCTGTATTTTTGGTAGAATGGGTAATGGCTCTATAAAATGCAAACTAGTAAATTCAGTCCAAAAAAATAAAAAACTCCCAGGGGATGCGTTTGATATTATTATGGGGGGGGGGGGGACTTGCACAAAAATATAAGACGGTTAATAATGTTTTGTGTCATACATGCAGCATGAATTTAATAAAATAAAAAAAATATATATATATATTATATATATAAAAAAA
The DNA here is from genome assembly GCA_009667805.1 of Leptobrachium leishanense. Taxonomy (NCBI): domain Eukaryota; kingdom Metazoa; phylum Chordata; class Amphibia; order Anura; family Megophryidae; genus Leptobrachium; species Leptobrachium leishanense. The sequence continues at coordinate 3,486,161 of CM019072.1, forward strand.
AATAAGAATCCTCATACTGAGGTCCGTATTCCACCAGAGTCGTTAGCATTAACGAGTGAGCTGTTAATTAAAACGGCCCCGGTTGATAAAGCTCACGTTCTATTCTAACCACACCTCAAACACCTGGGGCCCAATTTCAGCTGAGTAGTTATGATTAAAGAGCAGGGCTCACTCGTTAATCATAACAGGTCTAATGTATCAGTGTAGGAATCCCAAACAATGTGGGGGGGATCGCATGCTCAATGCAGAGACAGGATTAAAAAGGACATTCTACACACACTGACCACAATGTTGAGTCCCCCCCCCGTGCAAAATCAGCTCTTCCAGTTAAATATATATATATATATATATAAATCCTGCAAATGAACATTCTACATTTTCTATTTCTAAAACAGGTTTTTTTTGGACATGAAGTTGTGAGTAAGGCTAAGGTCAGACAAAAGCAGTTTTCACGTGCGTTTAGCTGCACGAAATCACGGCCGTGCTAGCAGCAAATGACATCCAATGCCGGGGAACATACGACGAACGGCCGCACGAAAGTTCGTCCGTGCAACGCAAGTGGCAAACGAACGCATTTTTTCGAGAACATCAAACCGCTACTACTGACGTACAGAGTGCGCTGCGTCCGCTAGCGGCGTGTGTGCGTGATTAGGAGACGTCAGACGCTGCACACGTCCGGCTAACATAACGTCCAGACACAAAAAGTGTTTTATTGATGATCCGTACAAAATCACAGACGAAAATGCGCATCGTATGACCGCTATCGCGTATTCCGTGAAAAAATACGTCCATTCGTTCGAACGCACTTTTTCACGGACAACGCGAAAATGCGTTCATCTGACCCTAGCCTTAGAGATTGTTAGACGGTTCAGGTCTCGCACTTGAGACGAGGTTACACTTGGTGTGGCGCGTCTCCGTCAGACGGTTGGAGGTGACGGCTTCCTGGCGCGCGACGTTTGCCAATGGGCACGCACAATAATCAATTACTACGGGAGGTTCACGGAAGGTCAGAACATTTTCAGCCACGTTTAGCCAAGTGTAGAACGCCGGTCCCAGTACAAAGTGTGATAATTACCGCTGAGACGGAGGTGCTCAATCCATCATCAAAACTAGACTGCAGCACTTGTAGCTCTGATTCATGTTAGAAATGTATCAGCCGCCATATGTGTTTCCTTTACATACGGAGCTTGTCTCCTTATACATAGCCTCGTTCGCTGGTCCAGCCGTTGTTACATTTTTAAAATAAGGATTACTTTGTTTAATTTACTGGTAGAAAACAGCGTATGGCTTTAAAGACATTTTCTTCCGGAAAAATAGCAAGTTCTATTTCCACACGGCTTGTCATTTAGACACATTGTCCAGGTGGACCTTACAAACATGCTGAAAAGCTGTCACGTTCCTAGCTGCCCCGGTGCTGTAGGAAAGGCAAGTCCGGTGCTGCTCCACCCTTGGAACCCTAGTAGCAACCTTCATGTCACGCCTTGCTCAGGAAATATCGAAAAATCAGGATATATGATGCCTTGCTCGGACCTGCTTAGCATACATTTTTTCTATAGCACTGAAGCTGATTCAGGTGCTCCTAATCAGTGACCTGGTGCTGCCCTATAAAAAGGTAGAACACCCACAATGCAGTGCTTCTGTCTCCTGATCAGCTAACAGCGTGGACGGCGCTGCCGGGTGCCGGGCATCGGCTGGTGCAGCTTGAGACCCCAGGATTGCGGAACGTGACAAAATCTTGCTTTTGTTTCAAACTGCCATCATTTCTAAGAAAAACTCTCCGTGACCCCCTTGGACAGGGGTCAGCAACCCAATAGGCTGACTGAGCCACAAGGGAAATGTAGTTCCCAAAACATCAGGGAGCCAAGGTTGCTGACCCCTGCCCTAGGGCCTCTGCATCTACCATTTCCCTGGACTCCAACTCACAGCACCCTTGGGCTTTCACCGTATCCTGTCATACCAGTACCTCTGGTTTCAACACTATTCCTGTCCCATCAGTGGCGTAGCGTGGGGGGGCTCGGGGGCGGTCGCCCCGTGCGTAATTTTCTTAGGGGCGCAAAATTTCCAAAGAAATTTGAACCACTAATATTTTCCAGCAGGGATCAGAAAGGTGTCCGCTCACGGACACTGGTCTCCGAGAGGCCCTTGCACGAGCAGCCGCCAGTTTTGTGGCACCGGCTGTGACTTCACACTCAGCGTCCACAAGGGAGGACCAGGACAGCAAATTCTGGTCCGGTCCTGACTCCTCCTTAACACTGAAATGAGTCATGTGAAGCAGCGCAGCATTATTCAACGGAACACCCTGTACAACGCTTGTCAGTCCCCCTTGAAGCCCTGTTCCAGCCCTGCAGCCGCTGAACAGGAGGGAGGGAGGCACCTGCCCTGCAGCACATTAATAATCTGGTCTCCACTAAGCCCCCTGGACAGCTCCCCCCCCCAGGCCACCAGCAACTACACGCAGGTGGGCGACACTGTATGACAGCAGAGCAGCATGACCAACACACAGTGAGAGGTTCTGGGGGTACAGGGAGAGGGTGACTGGAGGCTTGTGGAAAGAATGACTGTGGATACTGGGAGAGAGTGACTGGGGTACTGGGAGAAAGTGGGGGTACTTGGAGAAAGAGTGAGAGAGTGACTGGGGTACTGGGGGAGTGACTGGGGTACTGGGAGAGAGAGAGTGATTGGGGTACTTAGAGAGATAGAGAGTGACTGGGGGTACTGGAGAAAGTGGGGATACTGGGAGAGAGTGACTGTGGGTACTGGGAGAAAGTGACTGGGGGTACTGAGAGTGACTGGGGGTTACTGGGATAGAGGGACTGGGTATAGTGTGAGAGTGGAACTATGCTAGGGTATACTGGGACAGGGTGACTGGTGGCAGTGCCGTAGAGTGGGGGCATGTGCATTTCATTTATTTATTATATCAGTATTTTGTTAATATACAATACATGTGCTTGTGGGGTAACGGGGGTCAATACTCTACTGGTGGAAGGGAATCAGGGTGTGTTACCGTGTCCACAGGTTGGGGGGTGCACAATTCTTCCCTTGCCCCGGGCGCTGACAACCCACGCTACGCCACTGTGGCCCATCAATCTGTCTGTTGTGTGTTCTGTGCGTTCTTTGGTTAGCCCCTTGTCTGTCTCTCAATGTAGTCCCCCGCAGTATCTATAGCCGGTCCTATCCCTGTATTTCCCCTCCGTCTCTATCCTATATTGTCCCATAGAAGGCTATCGTGTCATGTCTTTGCAGAATGCTGGACTACACTGAAATTTGGGCAAAATGCCACGTGATCGCGCAGGGCTCGCAGCCCCGGGGGGGGGGGATGCCTCAGTGACACATATAGAGTAAAATGTTCTCTTAACTAAACATACAAGAGAAAAAACAAAGTACATGGATATCAGCAACGTCAAATACACAAACTGAAAACATTTAATCTGTTGGTGGTACTGGCCCTTTAAGGGACAGAAGAACAAAAGAAGGATATCATGAGCATCATACTATGTTACAATAGTACAGTGTATTAAAAACATAAAAAAAAAAGCTCCATCTAGACTGGCAGGAAGGTAGGTAGATATGCCACCTTCTCTAGGTGACTTAAGTGGTTATTCAGAGAACATAAATATTTCGGTGCTCTCTCGTTCCGTGCACTTCGGCGAGTTCAGTTCGCTGACCCTGCAGTGAATTCTGCTGCAGTGCACCGAAGGGATCTGCCGAATGACGCCTATCAGCTGGCCAGTCTGCCGAACGATCCGCTGACCGCCAACCAAACACAGCCAACGATCCGCCGAACAGATTGCCAAGCGCAGCCACAGAGCCCTGAAAGCAGCCAACAATTCACCGAATGCCACAGCCCGCTGAACGCAGCCGCCGATCCGCCGAACACCATCCGATCAGCGGCCAACCTGGAGGGGGAAAAAAAAAAACACAAATTTTTAAAAGGCGATTAAAATTATAAAAATGCATGAAAATAGATGGAAATAATAAAAGGTCCTATAAAAAAAATAGGAAAAAAGTCTGTTACAGAATAAAAAAAAATGCTATTTAAAAAGTTTGGAAACCAAACATTTCACCGAAAAAAATCCAGAAAAATGCTTAAATATAAAGGCTTTTAGCTGGAAATGAAAAGAATATATATGGTTGAATAAAAAAAGTGATAAAAACTGTTTTGTTGTTTTTTTTTACTTTGAAACCTACGGAATTTGCGTGTTTAAACCTGTCGAGCTGAATCACCAAAAATCGGAGCATTTCGCCAACATTTCGGTCCAGTTTGACGTTCTCTAACTAGATTAACCATTACGTCTCTGAGGAATTTCACTACTGCCGAAGGTTGCCGAATTGCAGTGATCTGAGGTAAATTGCACTGTATTTCGCTATAATAGCTGAATTGCCACAAAATTGAACCGTACAGTGAAATTCACCATTCAGTGCAATTCGGTGGCAATTTCGGCTCTTAGTGAATAACCCCTTTAGGCTAGGGTCAGACTGAGGCAGTGCGAACGCGCGTTCTGGCGCACTTAATCACGGCCGCACTAGCAGCAGATGCCGGGCAATGACGGCCAATATACGAAGTACGGTCGCACAAAAGTCCGGCTGCGCAACGCAAGTGGAAAATGAACGCATTTTTTCGAGAACGTGAAACCGCAGGTACTGACGTACAGAGTGCGCTGCGTCCGCTAGCGGCGTGTGTGTGTGATTAGGAGACGTCAGACGCTGCTAATGTCCGGCCAACATAACGTCCAGACGCAAAAAGAGTTTTATTGATGATCCGTACAAAATCACGGACGAAAATGCGCATAGTATGACCACTATCACGTATTCTGTGAAAAAATGCGTCCATTCGTTCGAACGCACTTTTTCACAGACAACATAAAAATGCGTTCGTCTGACCCTAGCCTTAGTATTAGATTACTTCTAGATATCTAACCGATTACATGGTGCAATGGTGCTGTATTATATCATTAACTAGTTGGAAAGCCTGCCCAGAGGGCAGTCTATTGTTAATACTGCCCCAGCTCATGGATACTGCCCCAGCTCATGGATACTGCCCCAGCACGTGGATATATTGCCCCAGCTCGTGGATATTGCCCCAGCTCGTGGATATTGCCCCAGCTCGTGGATATATTGCCCCAGCTCGTGGATATTGCCCCAGCTCGTGGATATATTGCCCCAGCTCGTGGATATATTGCCCCAGCTCGTGGATATATTGCCCCAGCTCATGGATACTGCCCCAGCACGTGGATACTGCCCCAGCTTGTGGATATTGCCCCAGCTCGTGGATATTGCCCCAGCTCGTGGATATATTGCCCCAGCTCGTGGATATTGCCCCAGCACGTGGATATATTGCCCCAGCTCGTGGATATATTGCCCCAGCTCGTGGATATTGCCCCAGCTCGTGGATATATTGCCCCAGCTCGTGGATATATTGCCCCAGCTCGTGGATATACTGCCCCAGCTCGTGGATATACTGCCCCAGCACATGGATATTTGCCCCCAAGCTTTCATGGATATTTGCCCCCAAGCTCTCATGGATATTTGCCCCCAAGCTCAGACCCCAGACCAGACATGGGGCGGCTGTTCGAATGCTCTATCGGCATTTGGACAGCCACCCCTGGAGCTCCGGCATACTTACCTGCCTGAGTGGCGAAGGGAAAGTTTCCGCGCTTCCGCTCGTTGAAGGTCCCAAGCCGCGGTCACGAGGGACTCCCACGTGACCACGGCTTGGGTCCTTCAAAGAGCGGAAGCGAGGGAACTTTCCCTTCGCCGCTCAGGGGTTGGATGCGCGCGGCAGCCGAGTAGAGGCTGCGAGCGCAGCCTCTACCCGGCTTCTGTGTGCATCTTGTAACCGCCGCGGCGAGCGCACAGCCGGCTCGTGCCGCGGCGGTTGCATGCGCGCAGCCAACCGCCGCTGGTTGCGCGCGCATGCGCAGAGTAAGGCTTGGCGACGGACACGCCAAGCCTTACTCTATTATAGTATAGGATTAGGTAATTCAGTCAAATTATTATTGTTATATAGAGATTATTCATTTTTATGTAATTTCTTAGTCCAGTGATATTGTATTTTACAGATTATTATTAATATTTATGTAATTTCTTTAGTGAGATATTAATAATAATCTGTAAAATACATTATCACTGGACTAAAGAAATTACACAAATATTAATAATAATCTGCAAAATACAATATCACTGAACTAAAGAAATTATACAAATATTAATAATAATCTGAAAAATACAATATCACTGGACTAAAGAAATTACACAGATATTAATATTAATCTGTAAAATACAATATCACTGAATTAAATAAATTATACAAATATTAATAATAATCTGTAAAATACATTATCACTGGACTAAAGAAATTACACAAATATTAATAATAATCTGCAAAATACAATCACTGGACTAAAGAAATTACACAAATAATAATAATCTGTAAAATACAATTTGAATTTTTTTTAGTCCAGTGATATTGTATTTTACAGATTATGATTAATATTTGTGTCGTTTTTTAATCCAGTGATATGGTGTTTAGCAGAGTATTTATGTAATTTCTTTAGTCCAGCGATAATGTATTTTGCAGATTATTAACATTTATCACTGGACTAAAGAAATGACATAAATATTAATAATCTGTAAAATACAATATGTAATTCCTTTTAGTCCAGTGATATGGTGTTTAGCAGAGTATTATTTGTGTATTTTTTAGTCCAGTGATATGGTGTTTAGCAGAGTATTTATTAATATTTAGATGATCCCTTGTGTGATGTCATTGTATTATGTCAGCACATATTCATTTACATGGACTGTTATAGTGCTTTTCCTGCATTTTTGTCCCTGGTGGAGACAAACCACTCTATCATCTCAGGAAACAACCTACACCCAAAGCAATACAAACACAGTATGGTGGAGGGAGGGCAGTGCAGGGATTTATTTGCAGGTAAACGTCCCCATACACTGCTGTACATGAAGGCACTGCACACAATCACACTGTCAATGTTGTAGGGTTTAGTGTGCAACAGGTACAAGCCGGCCCCTGACTTGTAGCCAATCAGCTGCACTGGGCAGCCAGTCCGGTTCAATCAGGTTCTGGCAGCTGTACAGGTGAATGCACACCAGGTATTTCCCGCCTTTTCTCCTCAGGAAAATGCAGTGAGTGCTTCAACCCCATTTTACACCTCGTTTTCAGGGCTTGTTTCTTCACATATTGTGTTTATTTACTTAATAGTGCATTATTTACCACACACACACACAATGCACTAATACAGACATTAAAATCACTTAATATATTCATACATGCACATAGAGTTTGGTAAATAATGGACACATACAAAAAGGGCTATACTGTGTTTATGCAATTAATAATGTCTTATCTACTATATATAATTTATACAGACAGTATAACTAATGCACTATTAAATACATAATTATATGAAACACCCAGTGTGTGTGTATGTAAGTAGATATCACTGTATTATTTGCTATACCATGTGTATATTTGCATTTAATAGCAATTATTTACTGTACTGGATATTTCTGTTTATCCGTCTGTCTATTTCTCTGAAATATCAAGCAGGGTCTATACATCTGTAGTGTTAGTCCACATTCAGTCACGTTTATAGGATGGGTTTATTTTCATATAAATTATATATGTATAGACATAAACACAACCAGCCACCCTTCCCACCTCACACCCGCCCTTCCCACCTCACACCCGCCGTCAGCCCTTTTATTGTATGATGTTACATTGGACAGACGTTATTTGTATCCACGTGGATATATGTTTAGAAAATACAGATTTCTCTTATATGGACGAGGGAATGATACGGGTGAAGTCGATTAATTAAATGAAAGTTGGCTTTTTTATTAAAAAGGCCTCGTGTAAAGTGACAGGGTCACACTTTATGTAGATGAGACATATTTAAGGGGTTATTCAAAGAGAACCGAACTGGCCACCAAATTGCACGAACGGTGAATTCCTCCATACGGTGCAATTTTGGACCAAATTGACTATTCAAAAAGTTGGCAATTTCAAATAATTCTGGCGAGTTGCCAGCGAAATATGCAGGGTTTATTAGAGATCTGAATTGTGGCCAAAAAGTAACCGAACCAATGAAATTCAGCGTACGGTTACCTTTCCTGTCCATTCGGCTATCCAGAGAGCAGGCAGTTCGCCAAATGTTGGCGAATTGCCTGCACATACGGTGCCTGTTCGAGGGCAGTGAAATCCCCATAGAGAAGCAATGCTTAGCTATTCAGAGAACAAAAACCAGCAGTGAAAAGTTGCCGAATTGCCCTGCTGTTCGGTGGTTTGATGCGGCAGATTTATTCAGGCGAATCCCATAGGCTTCAATGTTAAAAATATTCTCGTTTTAATTCAATATCTAATAAACCATTGATTATAATATTCTGCAGTAAAAAGTCTCTTAATCTATAGATTTTTTAGGATCTGTAAGGCTAGGGTCAGAGTGGGGCAGTCGGAACGCGCGTGCAGGCGCACTAAATCACGGCGGCAGTAGCAGCACATAACGGCCAATGACGGCCAATATACGCAGTACGTGCGTACGAAAGTGCGCCGACACCACGCAACCAGCAAATGAACGCATTTTTATCAGAACGTGAAACCGCTGCTACTGACGTACAAAGTGCGCTGCGGCCGCATGGCAGCGTGTGTGCTTGATTAGGAGATGTCAGACGCTGCTAGTGTGCGGCCAACATAACGTTCAAACAGCCGGATTTCCCTAGACTTCTTTTTACCCCACCGTCATGAAATACGTCCAGAATTGCGCATCGTCTGACCACTTAAGCGTATTCCGTGAAAAAATGCGTGCGCACGCATCGACGTACATTTTGACGGTGGCTGCAGAAAATGCGCTCATCTGTCCCTAGCCTTAGGCTTTTTTCCGTTTTTTTCATTTTTCTGTAACAGTCCTTTTTATTATCATTCATTGGATCTTATATGTAAATTTCAGACATTTTCGCTCAGTAGTTTCTTTGCAAACAGCGTTTCACTTTTCAAACATTCAAGCGTACTGGGTTTTTTTTCCCCACTCCATTCGTCTGCGGTGTCGGGTTTTTCCAGCAGCTTCTCTGCGCTGTGATCGGCGGCTGCTCAGGTTTCTCCGGCGTGGTTAATCCAGATGTTTTTGCGGGTTTCAGTGTACGTTAGCCGGATTTTGCGGTGAGTGTTCGGCGGGTTTGCGGCGGCTTTTCCCTGCACTATGACGGCCCTGTGGTGCTTGCTGAATACACCGCAGGGTCGCCAAAATGGGATCGCCAAATCGCACCGAATTGAAGAGAACGAAAAGTCACTGAACGTGCGGTGACTTTTTTCGATTCTCTTTGAATAACCCTGGTGGTGTAGTTTGGCGGCAGTGAAATTCCCCATAGGGAAGTAACAGAGTACGCTGAACAGCAGGGGAAAATTGGTAGAAAAGGCCATATTTTTGGTGCTTTCATTCCACAGGTTTAATTCTCTGGTTTCGATTACACCAGGCTTGGGATCTATCCCTAAATCTGCAATCCCAAGTAATGACTGGCTTTCTAATGCATGAGTAGGAGACACAGGTGAAAGCAATCAATACTGCAGACAGGATCAGTCTGTTGAATGGGAGTCCTTTGTGAACACTATCATCACATCCAAAGGAAGAGATATGTCTGGATTCCATTTGTCTTCTCTTACAGTGCATCATATTCTTGCCTCAATTTAAAGCAAAAATAAATAAGTGGGATGCAAAAAACAGCGAGTAATCCCCAAGTATTGCGATTTACTTCAGGTTTACCAGTTTTGCTGACAATAATCTGACATATGACGTGTGGTGTCACAAGACTTAATAAAACCACTGTTGGGGGAAAATAAATAGATTTTTCTTTCAGAATAACAAATATTTTATTTACTGAACAGTGCTGTGGTTTTTACTAATTCTACATTTAATTCTACTTTTTTCTCACCTCAATGCCCATTTTTTCAATCCCTGCAGTTGTCACCACAATGGAAGATGCTCTGTACAAGTTTTCAGTACAAGGAGATGACGTGCCCTCTGCAAATGGCTGCAATAATCGGCGCAAGTATTGTGAACACAGAAGATATGCCTACAGCGCAGACAAAGCGTGGCAGTTCTGAACACTGCAGATGTTGTGTAATTAAGTAAGTCAAGTAACTTTCTAATACAATCTGTGCCTCTAACTCCTTTCTAGCAGAAATTGTGATCTTTTTTTCCCCTTTTGTTCCTTTAGAACTATGATATTTAGCGACGATTTTCATTTCTACATCTCTAAAGTGAATCATTATTTTATACCGAATAAATAGCATTTCTTGCTTGATGTACTTAAGGCTAATGAGCCAGTGTTCTGCATCTGAGACGCCAGACAACTAGACATGCATTTTTTTCTCCCCTCTGGTTTCTGTTGATGTATTAATTAATGAAATATCAAGTCACTTTCCTGCTTGGGCCTGTGTTTGCATGAACATTTATATTCAGTTTCGCGATTCTCATTTTTGTTTTTCAATTATTTTCTCATGCGGTGCTGCTAGTAAAATCTGGAAATCGTGAGGTTTACTCGCTGAACGGTGCATTACTCGTAAGGAGGGTGTTGTGACATTTAGGCAAAATATGTTGCAAATGTAGATTCAATCTGGAAAATTTTCTGTTACATTGGCAACCCTATGGCACAGATGAATTCACAGACTGGCCATGTTTACCTGTACATAGAGAGCAGAATAGGCTGCCCTGTAGTATGTATCATTCAAATGCTGCAGGAGGGTAATCTGTTCTCTAATCAGGGCAGGTCAGCTGGGATTTCTTTTCAGTTTCTTACCTGCAGCGTATGGATTATACATGCTGTGGGGTGGCATTTTCATGCATTGCCCATCAACTTGCATAAATTATGTGTCCAAGAGAACATGGCTGATATGGCAACCCTACTTTGCAAGGTCGGATTAACAGATCCACATGGGTTTTAAGAGCACATCATTACTTAAGTGTGATGTACGGTGATACTACTTGAAAGATTTTTCTATGCAGTATAAAATACACAGGTTCTACTGCTGTTGGGATGTCTACGTTGTGGATGGCAGCACTTTTCATGTGCTGACCTATAGCGTGATGAAGCAATATGTGCCTAGAGAAACAATGAGCATGGCAATTCCAGTCAGTACAGATTCCTGTCCTATTGAATAGGGTGTGCATGGTGATTCCTCGCTAGCTGCGTACAGTCTGTAGGGTTTCCAGATTCCAGATCAACCATGTTTTCCTGGGCACATATTACTATATCTTGCAGAGGGGAGCACAGGGAAAAGTGCCGCCCTGCAACATGTACAATTCATATGTTGCAGCAAGGAAATAAAGGCAGGTCACTTGGAATTCCTTCTTGATTTCTTATCTGCAGCATAAGGATTCTATTTGCTTCAAGGTTACATTTTTCATGCACTACCCATCAGCATGTATAAATTACATAGGGGCGCCCAGGCACACCCTAATATTGGATGAAGAGGTCTTCTGTCACCTCCTACATTGATGATTTAGATGTTCCTGATGAATAACATGAAAACTGACTATTTCTGATTACAGGCTTGTTATTCCTAATGAAAAACCTGCATTTTGTGCAAAATCGTCTAAACCTAAGTTTTCAGTTAATAAATGTTTCATGGGTGCACACCCTAATGTGCTGCGCACGCCATTGATAAAATATAGATTTCCAGCAAAACCTAACCGATCTGCTAATCCTTCATGGTAACTATTGAAAAAGTGTCAGTGTTTGCTGGCATTGCTTTGGCGGCGATTCACAAAACTAAAATCCAAAGAGCAAGAGTAGTAGCTTTACTGTGCATCGTCTCCACTTTCTGGATTGTAAATTTGTGAAATACCAATGTTTGTGCTGTAGTTACTGGCAAACACATACAGGGTTATTCAGAGAGCGGTGAAAAGCTGGAGAATGGAAAATTCTAGGTCAAAATAGCCAAACCAGAAAAATTATCCCATTCATCTCATTTTCCAAATCGGCTATTTTGACCTAGGATTTTTCATTCTCCAGTCATTCTCCAACTTTTCACCTTTCTCTGAATAACCCTGTTAGGGTTTTTTCACAAAGCACATCAGGTCTATTCAATAAAGGTGAAGTCAGGAGAAGTGAAAACTCTAGGTCAAAATAACCAAACCAGAAAAATTCTCCCATTTATCTCTCTTTCCAAATCGTCTATTTGGTCTAGATTGTTCTCTTCTCCTGACAATTCTCCCGAGTTTCACCTTTTAGTGAATAGACCTGTATATGTTTTTGATACATAGGAGTACCAGATGCAGGGTGCACATACTATACAATCTTGCAAAAATCACCTTGGGAAAGTAAATGCTTACCAAGGCTTATCTACCTGAAAAGACAAGTCACTAGTTGACATATGGCTGGTCCAAGCAGCCACCCTGTTAGGGAATAGACGCGTAACCATTTTTTTTCTGTACGTATATATTAGTTGACACATGTTTGAGAGCAAAAATGTGTTCATTTAAATTTTTCTTTTTGTAGTTAGAAAAGTAATATTTCTGACACATCCAGTAAAGTTTAAGCCCTTGCCGCTCCCCCCCGATGTACTATGCCGTCCGGATGGTGGGAGAGCTTTGAAGATGCAGGGCGTAGAGGTACGCCCTGCTGTCTTCAATGGACCAGACCGCCTCGGCCCTTTTACCTGTACAGCTCACTGGCGTTAAGCCATCCCGACAGGTGATGCCAGCCTGTCGTTAAGGGGTTAAAAATAATTTTATCATGTGAGCAAACATTGTTCAATTAGTGTCTTACCAGCATGCACATGTGCATGGAAGCCTCTGGTTCTTGTTTATTAAACTGTGAATCATGGAGGATTGATCAGCTGTGTTTTTTTGGTTACTTTAACCAGGTCTTTCTTTTGCCTTTTAGGCTAGGGTCAGACGAGCGTGATTTCTACGGACTGTACGTCCGTGCAGTACGGACATCGTCAGTACGGATGACGCAGTAGTGGTCACACAGTCCGTTTTTTCACTGAAGTTATTTTTGACGGATGTAGGAGGGAAAAATAAATTACAATGAAAAAACATTCTGTCCGTCAAAAATGCTGGACGTATAAATGCAGTCCGTCTGACCATGCTCCATCACTCACACACAAAGCTATGCAGACGTTGTGGACGTGGCGCACTCCGCACGTCCGTTCTAGCAGTATTACGTTCTTGCCTAACCTGCGTCCGTTTGCAGCGTCCGTCATGCGTCCGCAGTTCAGTGCGGACGTACTTCATGTGTCAGGCTCCAATGGGCTTTCTGTCATGCTATCACGGACGTACTTTTAGGCGCAATCACGGACGTGAACACTACGCTCGTCTGACAGCAGCCTTATAAAGCATAGGTCTAGAAAAACTGCATTACAGAAAATAAATACACCCATTATAAGTGTATGAAAAATATCAATAATGAGACCACACACTGCAACTTTGTTTTGTGCAGGAAACTGGGGGTTTCATAATGTTCCTTTTTTTATTTATTAATGACCCACCCAACAGGCAGATGTGAATATAACACATTGGTGGGATATGAAGGTCCTTTTTCTCCAGCTCATGGATACAATTGGTTCTATAAAAAAAATATATAAATCTGCATTCTTCCAACCTAAACCATATACAGTAATCCGTTGGTTAGGTACTGTACCTTTTTTAAATTATAATTCATGCATTCCCAAAGACTCTATAGCTGGAATTTCCAGCCAGGATTGCCATCAGAAATTCCTGGGCCCTTTGATTAACCACTTGGTTGCCCCTAGCATTCCTCCAATTGATTCTACATACACTGATATGCCCCCTCAACACAAAACAGGGGTCCCCGTACACCTAGATCCCAAGGCAGAGGTTCCCACATGTCATGGACTGTCCCATCCTAGTGGCAGATCTGCCTGTACCCATTTCTGGATGTTTGAAACCTTTTCATATTATATAATGCCACTTCTGGATAGTTACTGTATTTTGCAGCAAGCTAGCTTTGCTTCCATCAGAGATTTACTTTGTATTCCATGATGTGGGATCTGGCACAGAAATTGTTAGCACTGTAAACTCACCCTGGAATTTCACTTTTGGCTGTGCAAACATGTAGGGGCCCTATTCCAGAGCTGTTGTAAACTTACCAGAGCCATATGGAGTTGTTAGGTTTACAACAGCTCTGGTTAAGTTAGCACAAACTTTGGAATACTGCCGTATGTGTTTATTTTTACATTTCCTTTTTTATGGTGCTGGACTTGTTGCAATGAGTGCTTATGATGAACCTTGCTTGTTTGTCCTCTTGCCTCACTGTGGATCATTATTGAGGTGGGGGGGATTCTTACTGCTGTATGTGGTTGCTGACCACTTATTTTACTTCGCCGTCCAAGCAGTACCCTCTCAATTAATCCAATCTTTTTGTACTGTAGTGTAGGTGACAAGTGATGGGTCGAACACCCCCGTGTTCGGTTCGCATTCGAACACGATTCAAACTCAATGCAAGTCAATAGGACTCGAACGTTTGATTTTTAGAGTGCCCTCCAAGAGGGCATATATGCAAGGTATTTGCCATAAATGGTGTATGGGGGTCCGGGTAGGGCCCTGGGGGACAGGAAACCAGGACAAAAAATTAAAAAAAATTAATTTTTTTTTTAAAGGAACAGTGATTTTTCCATGAAATAAGGGTTAAAAATAAAAACGAAAAATTCCTTCAAATATCGTGCCTAGGCGGTCCCCATAACCTGCCCGTGAAGTGGCGGATTTGTAGGATGTATAGAAACATTTAAAAAGAAAAAAAATTACATTTCAAATGACGGTAAATGGTTTTCCTTTTAATCTATTCATAAACAACTGCTTGGGGCGGCAGCCTGTATGAAAAGAGGAGACGGTTTAGGACACGCAGAACAAGTTTAGTGATTTTTTTTGGGCTAAATTATGGCGAAACTTATGCAGGCTTTGGATGAAAGTAACAACAGGTGCATTAAAATTAGACCTTTGGTGCCAGCTAGTGCCTTTACACCGTAACCCCTCTGATGTATTGTGGAAGAGTGCAGGGGTGGACCCTGCCATCAAATATTGAAATTATATGAATCTGGTACACACGTCACTGCACCCAAATATTGGGCCTTTGGTGCCAGATAGTGCCTTCACAACGTAACCCTTCTGAGGTATTGTGGAAGAGTGCAGTGGTGGAGGTTTTGGGAATGCAGAAGAGATCCCCGATCTATTCAGTTACATCAGCATCAGGGGAATGATAGCTGCTGATCCAGGACTGATTCATTTTTATAAATGTCAGCCGGTCTACAGAGTCGGTGGACAGAGGCACTCTTTTGTCTGTGGCAAAACCTCCAGCGGCACTGAACGTCCTTTCAGAAAGCACGCTAGATGAAGGGCAACCTAGTAGCTGCATAGCATATTGGCTAAGTTCTGGCCAGTGATCCAATCTCAACACCCAGTAAGCCAGTGGATCATCTGCTGGAAAGGTATCCAGGTCTGCCCTTGCCCCTAGGTAGTCCTGCACCATATGGTGAAGACGCTGGCAATGGGTGCCTACATTTGACGTCCCTGGGCGTTGTGGACTAAAAAAATTGCAAAAGGCATCAGTCAAGCGGCCCCCTTCACCGCTCTTCCTCTAATAAACCGCAGCCTCAGAACCACCTGTGTCATCACTTGGTAATCTACCAGTGCCTGGAAAGGTGTTACACAAGTGTCGTTTTAGAGCGTCCTCAAGTTGTTTCATCCTGTCCTGTCTCTGTGAGGGCAGGATGAGCTCTGCAACCTTACCCTTGTATCGTGGATCAAGAAGGGTTGCCAACCAGTAATGATCCCTCTCCTTGAATCCTGGGGTCCTTTAGCAGGCTTTGCAGGATAAGGGAGTCCATGCAGAGTAGGTTGGAGGTGGCATTCGCTTCCGAGTCTTCCTGGTCGCTGAGGATAACCCTGCACATCGTGCACTACCTCCTCCCAGCCACGTACTAGTCCTTGGGTTTCTGGGTTTCTGGGGACACAAAACACTCCCTTGAGGAATCCCCACCTTCAATGCCCCATGTGGTGTAGTTGTGCTGGCTGCCAATGGGGGGAAGTGGGTGTTTCTTTTGGCGGTTGGCTGTTGACAGTTGGTCATCCATTTTGTCTGCAGTTGAGGCTGACTAGTGACGTAGCCAGTTGCTGTTATAGGAAACCTGTATGCTTAGTTGTTAATAAACCTATTAATGAAAACCCAAGACATCTCGTATTATCCAGAACACTACACCCCACAACTTAAATATTCCTCCTCCTCCTGTCTGATCTGAGGACCCGCAGGAATGCTGTCTGCATAAAGACTGGAGCCTTGAGCTAGGGAAGGCCTCCTCTTCCTCCCACTGCTCTGCCTCTAGTGCCACATCTTTAATTCCCTGCAGAGTGCGCTCCAGCAGTAACACTAAAGGAATATTGTCACTGATGCATGCACTGTCCCTGCTCACCATCCTCGTTGCCTCCTCAAATGGTGACAGTACAGTGCATGCATCCTTGATCATCAGCCACTGCGCGGGGGGAAACAAGTTGACCTGAACCTGTCCTTGTGCCATACTCACACAGGTACTCATTGATGGCCCTCTGCGGCTTGTGCAGATGCTGCAGCATTGCCAATGTCGAGTTCCACCTGGTGGGCATGTCACAGATCAGACGGTTTGTGGGAAGGTGGAATTCTCTTTGAATTTCTGCCAGGCGAACACTTGCTGGGAATGACCGTCTGAAGTGGCTGTAGACTTTTCTGGTCTGGCTGAGAAGCTCTGCCAGCCCTGGGTACCTGGTTAGGAAATGCTGTACCACCAGATTTAGGACGTGTGCTAGGCGTGGTACATGCGTCAACTTACACAGGCGTAGGGTGGAGAGAAGGCTGCTGCTATTATCCCAGACGACCATTCCCAGCTCAAGCTGGTGTGGTGTTAACCATCTCTGCGCCTGCCCCTGCAGAGCTGACAGAATTTTTGGCCCGGTGTGGCTCCTGTCCCCTAAACAAACCAGCTCCAGCACAGTATGACATCTTTTTGCTTGAGCCATTGCGTAGCCCCTGCCACGCGTCGGTTTAACTGCCACTTCGCCAGAGACAGAGGAGGAGGAGGAGGAAGAGGGAGAGGTGGTGGTGGTGGAGCAGACAGACCTCATATAAGCAGCTTTCTGGAGGCGTGGTGGATGAACAAGCTCCATCACAGAGACCCGTCCTGGATCCCTCCCAGCTGCAAGCAGAGTTACCCAGTGTGCCGTGAAGGAAATGTAACGGCCCTGTCCATGCTTGGTGGACCACGTGTCTAAAGTAATGTGCACCTTGCTGCTTACTGCCTTTCCCAATGACTCCATAACATTATCTTCCACGTGCTGGTATAGTGATGGAATGGCCTTCCATGAAAAGAACTGGCGTTTTGGAACCTGCCACTGTGGTACAGCACATTCGGCAAATTCACAAGAGGAGGCAGAGTCCACCAGCTGGAAAGGCAGCAGCTGTAATGCTAGTAATTTTGCCAAGCTGGCATTTAGATGCTGTGCAAGGGGATGGTTGGGACTATATTTTTTCTTACGCTGCAGCAGCTGGGGCAATGTAATCTGACTGAGTAAATCTGCAGCTGATGGGATGCTGTCACATTCTGAGGAAGGACCTGGTACTCCCATTACTGTAGCATCATCCCTGTCAGTGGAGGTTGTAAGCAATGACATTGCAGGACATATAGTGGGGGTAGAGACAGATGAGGAGGAGGACCTATGCAAAGTGTTGTGCCAACGGGATGCGTGGCAGGTGGTCATATGTCGCTTCAAGCACGTGGTACCCAAGCGTCTGATGTTTTTCCCATGCTTGATCCAAAAAACGTTTTTTTTAGCCATTTCACCGCTGTGCGCTGAGCTAATTTTTACCACTTTTGCTCATGTTTAAACGCGATTTTGAAGCCATGGGAAATGTTTGAGCAACAACGAGTGGGAAAAATTGCGATCTTAACGCAAACATTAACGCTCACTTGCATGAGCATTAACATTTTCTGCGGCGTTCACTGCATATTTGTAACGATTCCCCAGGATAGACCTCTAACCCTCCGATCCTTAGGATGGTCGGGACTCGGGACCACTAAACCTAATCTCTAGCAGCCACACAGGCCAGGGAGACAGCACCAACAATATACACCACAGTCTGAGATCAATATGTTTGTACTGCGCTATAGTATATGGCAGGATGGAAGCTCACCAGCAGTAACAAGCAGCAGAATATACCAGACAGGGACGCAGAGCGAGAGTAGTTGTTATAACAAAACCGGGTCAGCAACGTTTAGGCACTTCTACTGCGCTACTGTATATGGTGAGAATCGGCGAACACCAGTAGCATCAGGAGGCAAACAGAACAGGCAGGGAGTACACAGAGAGAATAGTCAAATAGCAGGCAAAGCCGGCAGCAGATCGGGTCCTCAGAACAAGCACGGTAAGTAACAAGTATACAAACTGATTCGGTAAACTAGCGATGCGGGAATGAAACTCCACGGCAAGGCGAGGTGTGAGTGCGCGCTCCTGATTTAAAGGTCCCAGCGGCTCAGCGTCATGACGCCGCGCCTTGCCCCTGATCACTCACAGCTGCGTCAGGTGCCACCGGAGCTCCTGGCATTCGGCCAGCTGGCGGCACCATGCGTCCGGGGGCCCCCCGATCGCCACAAGGGCCCTGGATGTCACAATTTTACAATCCAAACGGGTTAAGTAACCAAATTTGTAAAAAGAATAATTTATGCCCCATATGAATCCTCACACTGCCGCGCAGCACCTCTACAGTCTGACGCTAGCTTTAACCGGCGTCCTGTGTGCAGCTTCTGAGAAGATACGCTATTAGTGTAGCGAGAAAGCCGGCTGCGAATTTTGCATCGCTCCCTCTACACTAATAGCGTATCTTCTCAGAAGCTGCACACAGTGCGCCGGTGTATGCAGCCTCTAACAGCGTGGGAGACAGGAGGCTGTGCTTGTTGGTGGATCCAGGAATCAGGCGAGTATTAGAAAGAAAAAGAAAAAAAAACTTATTTTATGTTCCTTGGGACATTTAAAAATGTCCTCGGAATTTTTTTTTTTTTTAGAAATGTGTCGCCTTACCTTAGTCAGTCAGTGGAGGTTCCCTGGATCCTGGTTGTGGGGGGGGGGGGTCTGCCGTGGCCGCAGGTGCAGTGGCTCCCTCCCTGCGCCACCTCTCTGGCACATGCACCCGGCTGGCCTTCCCGAACAGTCGCAGCTCTGGCATCCGGCGGCCGCATGCTCCTCAAGGGATCCTTGGGAGGCCCTGGCGGGCTGCCCTCTACAGTGCCTGATTAGAGGGCCTCGTCTGCCTTATGTTTTATCAACAAGATTGTTTTATCCCATAGGCTTCAATGTTAAAAATATTTCCATTTTAATTCAATATCTAATAAACCGTTGCTTATAATATTCTGCAGTAAAGAGTCTCTTTATTTTTATGTTTTTTTTTAGGATTTTTTTAAGGCATTTTTTAAAAAGAATTCTATAATTTTTTTTTAAAACTTTTTGCGAATGGCCTGAAAAGTTCGAACTTTCGAAAGGCCGATGTTTGATGCAAACTCATGCTCCCATCAAACCGCCTGCCCATCCCTTTAGGTGACCTCTGAGATCCCTTTGACTTACAGCGGCTTCTCCTTGACTTTTATGGGAGACTTCCCACTGAGTGCATGTGGTTAACTTTACGGTTAGGGTTCAGAGGTGATCCATAATATTTCAAGTCTGTTATCGCCTGCAAACACTGGTTTCCACAGTATGATAAATTTTCCACAGTGTGATAAACCGTCTAACATACCCATGGAGAACCCCATAATCTCCCTCAAACTCACTGCTTACTCAAATTAATGCTTAATTTTCCGAATTTTCAACTTAATGTTGAAATCACATGGCCGGGTGAGGAGAACCGTTCTCTGTCTCTATAAGCGGGCAATAACCCTTGCGATCCGCAGAGCATTTTCACAGTTTGCCCAGTGACCAGCCCTGGTTTCTGTGAGCCAATTTCTTGTTCTCTAGTAGAGTGTTGTATTGGTAGCATCTCTTATTGCACACCATGTGCACTTCGATGTCGTACCAGAACTTATGTCAGGCTATTTGCCAGAAAAGGCTAGTAACCGTAACTGAAGCAGCTGAATTTGATTCCTAGTATGTCTTCTGTTCCGATGTGAGGTTAAAAGAAAAAAAAAAGTGAGGGTATTTATTTTTGAGAGATGGCTCCGGTATGAAATCCTTACTTTTCTGCACCAAGATGGGACAAAGCTCTAAAACTCATCTCCAGGTCATGGCTGATTTTCAAAGGCTAGGCTATTTTTTTGCTATTTTGATTCTCTTTTGTACACTGTATTTCATCCAAATGAACCCCCAAATTCTTCTTATTATCATAATATTATTACAGAATCTGTCCGTGGTGACTTGGAAAACCTGGATAATCTGTACAGGATACATCCGCACCTTCCGAAATACTAGAATAAGAAATCTAAGCCAATGCTCAGAGCATAGAGTGAATTATTGAATTGTTTCTGGTTTTGTTATCCGGTTGATACACTGTGTGATATTCATACTCTGCCTACATAAAGGCATCTAACATAATACTATCCACCTGAACAATAAACTTAATGATCTTGAGATCTTTTTATTACTTACTTATAATGACTTCCCCTTTGATTACATTATGTGCCTGTGCGGAGAATGCAGATGTGATCCATAATATTTTAACTCTTTCCACAAGTACATGCACTGATGCGTTTATATATGTCTGTTAATATTCATAATGCTTCCTTCCCAAGTCTGTACCTATTATTACCTGTTTAAAGCATTATTCTAGTGTTTTTAAAGTAACCCTGCTGCTCTGTTCACTGTTGAGGACAATGGGGTGAATGCCTGAGCATGATGAGGGAGAGTGATCACAACCGAGAAACTGCAATATGATTATACTGAAAAAAAATATATGTTTATTAACTTTTAATACTTAAAGAGAATCGTGATGCAGTCTGGTAAAGTGTATATTTAGGGTGCATTTGCACACAAGAATATCTATTTAAATGTTTATCTGGTCTTTAATAAATTCTACAGGTGTCTGTTTCATCCTCTGGCTATTCCTCTGCCGTGGTGTGAATACCCTTTCAGTATAATAGAAGAGTTTAACAACTTCTGTCCTGAATGGAAATCAAGAGATATACAGGGTTATTCAAAGAGATCTGAATTGTGGCCGAAAGGTAACCGAACTGTGAAATTCAGCGTTCGGTTACCTTTCCTGGCCATTTGGCTATTCAGAGAGCGGGTAGTTCGCCAAATGTTGGCGAATTGCCTGCACATACGGTGCCTGTTCGTTGCCGTTTGAGGGCAGTGAAATCCCCATAGAGAGGCAATGCTTCATCTATTCAGAGAACAAAATCCAGCAGTGCAAAGTTGTCGAATTGCCCTGCTGTTCGGTGGTTTCATGCGGCAGATTTAATCAGACGAATCCCATAGGCTTCAATGTTACAAATATTCCCGTTTTAATTCAATATCTAATAATAAACCCTTTAGTATTTTATTCTGCAGTAAAAAGTCTCTTTATTTATAGATTTTTTTTTAGGATATTTTAGGCATTTTTCAGGATTTTTTTTTTTTTTTTAATCCTTGTTTTTTTTAAAAAAAAATCCTTGTTTCTTTTTTCTGTAACAGCCCTTTTATTATCATTCATTGGATCTGATGTGTAAATTTCAGACATTTTCGCTCAGTAGTTTCTTTGCAAACAGCGTTTCACTTTTGAAATATTCAAGCCTACTGTTTTTCGTTTTTTTTTTTTTCACTCCATTCATCTGCGGTGTCGGGTTTGTCCAGCGGCTGCTCTGCACTGGGATCGGCGGCTGCTTGGGTGTGTTCGGCGGGGTTAATCCAGATGTTTTTGCGGGTTTTGGTGTGCATTCGCCGGGTTTTGCGGTGAGTGTTCGGTGGGTTTTCCCTGTGGTGCTTGCTGAATACACCGCAGGGTCGCCGAAATGGGATCGCCAAATCTAACCGAATTGAGGAGAACGAAAAGTCACAGAACGTGCGGTGACCTTTCGATTCTCTTTGAATAACCCTGCTAGTTTAACTGACCGTAAAAAAGATTTGGAAGTCCTTGAAATGAGAATCAATAATGGAGGAGCATAATAACATTATACTTGTGACACTTATGGTGATCTTTATAAATAGTGTGTGTGCCTGTGTGTATGTGTGTATATATATATATATATATAAAATACACAAGAAGGGCAGCACTCAACCTTAACTACGCTTTCAGTGCGGGTGCATCTCAAGACAGTATAATACAACAAACCAAGAAGAGAGCACTCCAAACAACATGCACAAACAGTACAGAAGAAACCACAACAGCAGCTAAATTCATTTAAAAACAGGAGATTTAACCAGGTTTAACCCTTTAAATGCCTACAAACAATTCTTATTCCCTTCAAATGCACTATAGATCTTAACCCTTGAATGTTGAGCTGTGTTGAAAATGGTGGAAGTTTAGTTTGCAATGGATGGCCATGGATTGCGTAAGCCTGCCAACAGCGACAACAACCACCATTTTCAACACAGCTCAACATTCAAGGGTTAAGATCTATAGTGCATTTGAAGGGAATAAGAATTGTTTGTAGGCATTTAAAGGGTTAAACTGGTTAAATCTCCTGTTTTTAAATGAATTTAGCTGCTGTTGTGGTTTCTTCTGTACTGTTTGTGCATGTTGTTTGGAGTGCTCTCTTCTTGGTTTGTTGTATTATACTGTCTTGAGATGCACCCGCACTGAAAGCGTAGTTAAGGTTGAGTGCTGCCCTTCTTGTGTATTTTGTATGAAAAGGGCTGACAACCCTTGGGCAAGCACCCCTCCCTGTCACAGGTGCTCCACCCGCAGGTTCTATTTAACCTTGATCTGCAGGGAGCTTCAGAAAGGACTGGGTCCTCAATAAGTAAGTTTATCCCATAAGAGCAGTCATTAGGTTAGTATGATAGGACCTGCCAAGGGTGGAATACATTGTCGCTGTTGGCAGGCTTACGCAATCCATGGCCATCCATTGCAAACTAAACTTCCACCATTTTCAACACAGCTCAACATTCAAGGGTTAAGATCTATAGTGCATTTGAAGGGAATAAGAATTGTTTGTAGGCATTTAAAGGGTTAAACCTGGTTAAATCTCCTGTTTTTAAATGAATTTAGCTGCTGTTGTGGTTTCTTCTGTACTGTTTGTGCATGTTGTTTGGAGTGCTCTCTTCTTGGTTTGTTATATATATATATATGTATTGATAAAGCCACTGGATGCGAGGGTCAATGCTTCCTCTTTCTTTTATTGTGCAGGCATAAAACTTGCAGGGTACAGCAAAAAGAGTAAATAAGCAAATATTAACCACTTGGATGCTGAGGACGCGCTCAGCGCGTCCTCAGCATTCCCGCTGGTATGCGGAGGACGCGCTGAGCGCGTCCTCCCATTGGGGTCAGCGTTCGGCCGGGTTCCGGCCGATCGCTGGCCCCCCCGGTGCGGGCTGACATCCTCGATGTCAGCCCGGCATCCGGGACCACAGCTGCCGGAATTAGGTGTCATCGCGGCAGCGCGATGACACCTAAGGCTAGGGTCAGACTGAGGCAGTGCGAACGCGCGTTCTGGCGCACTTAATCACGGCCGCACTAGCAGCAGATGCCGGGCAATGACGGCCAATATACGAAGTACGGTCGCACAAAACGGCTGCCGCAACGCAAGTGGAAAACGAACGCATTTTTTCGAGAACGTGAAACCGCAGGTACTGACGTACAGAGTGCGCTGCGTCCGCTAGCGGCGTGTTTGCATGATTAGGAGACGTCAGACGCTGCTAATGTCCGGCCAACATAACGTCCAGACACAAAAAGTGTTTTATTGATGATCCGTACAAAATCACGGACGAAAATGCGCATAGTATGACGCTATCACGTATTCTGTGAATGCGTCCATTCGTTCCAACGCACTTTTTCACAGACAACATAAAAATGCGTTCGTCTGACCCTAGCCTAATTCAGGCGCCCCCCGCATGTGCGGAGGAAGCGCCTGAAAGGGAGGGAGGGTTCGCGATCCTTTCCCGGAGCTGGCCGACATCTTGGATGTCGGCCAAGCCTCCGGGAACTCCACCTGAGGACTGGCGTCATCGTGCGTAGCACGATGACGCCAGTCCTGGACTTAACCCTTAACTGCCACCAACGGTGGAGATAGGGAGTTCATTGGAACTCCCTATCTCCCGATCCGTGGCAGCTAGGGGTTAAATTTTGGTATGGTTGGATCGGCCAGAGCATGGCCGTTCCAACGATACCAAACATGAAAGTGAAAAATGTTGTAAAAAAAAAAAAAAATTATAAAAAAATAAATAAACACTTTTTTTTATTTTTTTTGGTTTGTTAATGCAGCAATATTGTTCCCATTTCAATTATAATGTGAACAATGATGCTGCACTAACGATTTTTGTATGCGGTGCGTTTGTTAAAAATAGTGTAATTTTCCCCAAAAAAAATGTAACGAGACCCCATCTCTAATTTTTTTAACAAGCGCACCCCATACAAAATATAACCGCAATTGCTCGCATGTTAAAATGTGAAAAAAAACACTTTACACATTGTAAATTATTGAAAATACATATTTTATTGCATTTTTTGTTCTAATATACAGACATGACATAACGTATACATATAATAATGACATATTATGAATCTACCGAGTCTGACGGAAAGAACGATATATAATATGTCTGGGTCATATACTAAAATAAGCCTTCAAAACACGTTTAAACATGATGAGCAAAACCGGTAAAAATGACCTCAGCACAGGGGCGGGAAAAGCCTCAGCAGCGAAAGGGTTAAACAAATGCCTACTCCTTCATGCGGAGTCTAACTAAACATACAGGATGCCCTGGCTGAAATATTGGGCAGCTAAGCCATTTGCCAACAAGTGGAATGAAATTAAAAGTACTTAACTTTTGTCTTCAGGGTTTTTTGCTTCCTTCCCTGCTGTAGCCAGCACACAGACTGCCTGCCCTCTCAGAGAGGACCACCTCTCCTATAAGGGTGGGGCGGGCTTATATAGGCATCGGCTATTATTTAACCCTAGATGGGAAAAAGTGAGTTCTTCATCTGCCTGCTGATGGACCTGTGGTCTACCACACTGCCCCTAATAGCACTGTCACAATATATAGTTTAGACCTGTATATCACCTTGAAGTGGGCAGAAAAGCCCCTTTGCTGGGTGTCAAATGGATGGACGAAATCATCACTGCTCAATCACAGCAAAAAGACCGTTGCAGGGGCAAACAGGGAGCTTTACTTTTATTAACGACACGTCCCCGCATATGGCGTTTCGGCTCCAATCTGGAGCCTTTCTCAAGTCACTTCATGTGTCTTTAATAAAAGCCAGGCTCTATGTTTGCCTTCGCCTGAGTGCCCGCCCGGTCTGTTTGCTGTTGATTTGTGAATTGAGACCAGTATCAGAATCCTGCAGCCCATAGCATGTTTATTCAAGGGGTAACATTCTCCCCCTATTTCATCACCGCATCACTGCATTAAAATTCTGATTTATATTGAATACTGAAAGAAATCTTAAGAACCTGCACAATAGTCTTATGACCTCTAGTACATTCTCTCAGCTGAAGGAATAAAATAATTCCTTTTATTTCCAAGTAAAATTCTTGATCCTCTACTGACAATTATTGTTACTTTACATAATGTTTGTTTATTTATTTTTTTGTCATTGTGATCCATCCCTGTTATTGAAATGCATCCAATCAACCCACACAGAAATGGCGTCCTTGTTGTCCCTCCGGCTCTCCTTAAAAACCCTGTCACAGCTGCCGGGTTTGTTGGACGATGCTGAGAAATGCAGAGGCAGGAGGTTTAATGGGAACCTCAAAACTGCAGCAGAGCACAATAGGCTTATAAATAAAATGTTCACAGATATGTCTACTGTTCCTTTGGGATCCATTTTAAATTTGTTTTGAAAGATTAAAAAAAAAAACAACAAAAAGAAATAAAACGGAACCACAAAACAGAGTTTTTGCAAACAAAACCCTGTATGGCTGCTACAACAAACTAGAGAACAAAAGCCAACTATTAAGCGCGCTCCTTCTGTCACAAGAAAGAGTTAACAAAAAGAAATAAAATCAGATATGTGTAGCCCTCCAGACGTCTATTAAACTGCAGAATGCTGTTTTCTATCACAGATTATATGCCAGATGTTCAAACTATCTCTAATCATTGCAGATGTAATGGAGTAGAATGTTGCAGTTTATGAGTTTACTGGCATTAATTCTGTATACTGCACAAGGGAAAAGATTTTAAATATATAATTATATCTCATTAATACTCAGGTTTTATTTCCTTTCAACGGAACAGGACTTATTAAGGCAACCATTTGCCGCATGTTTTCTTTCTGAGATTTGGCTGCAACATAATCTTTTGTGCATTTTTTTTTTTACTTGTAAATATCCCGCCGTCATTTTGACTTGTATACAGCGAGCACATGTGTTCTGTACAGCTATGTTATTCTGACGGAAATCTATACACCCAATTTATTTTTTATTTTTCTTGAGTCGTTTATGTTTAAGTATAGGTTTGCTAAATAAGCATCTTTCTGCTTAAATAAAACAAACATATTTTTTTGTTTGTTTGTGTGTGTGTATATATGTTTAAAGAATACATACAGAATGTTTATATACACAAATTGTATTCTGTTCTTCTTCCCAGTAAAATCAATAAGGCAGCAGATTGATGGCTAGATCTTTTTTACGTGTAAAATACACTAGGATGAACAAAAACTATAATTATCAAACGCTGTTGGATTCCAGATGTTCGCAATGTGACTCCAGAGACTGAGGAGATAGACTAGGCTCGAGAGGACAACTGTCCATTGGATGTCACTGTTTATACATTGCCAGTATAGCTGCAGGTGTAATGCTCTGGCAGACATGATTAGCCACTGTAGCAGAGTCTGTATACATACAAAGCAATAAAACAATGTCCAAAACAGAATGCAGAGTACAAGACACTCTTTTTACAGAAGTCAAAGCAGCAAAAACTAAAGGAGTTAAAGAATTTAACTTTCTAATTCCATGCAGGCTCACACTTACTGGATAAATTAACCCCACAACAATTGAAAAATAAGATTTCAGAAAGTGCTTCTATCCTGATTTTTTTTTGTTTTTCCTTATCGTATGTCTTGTGATTGAGCCAAATGAGGCCTACTGAAAACAAAAAAAGAATTGCAAATAAAACACACAAAAACGTTTAATTTTCTTTTTCTTTTTTCAAGAAACGTGATTTATGCCTTTTAATCACCTGCCGAAATCATGAATATTGTATTGCACTCAATTTGCTTGATTTCCGATGAGCAGTTAACATTTGCAAGTCTGGTGGCTTCAAGTCGATCCGCAGCCTTTGTGCTGCAGTTAATGTAAATTTACACTTCCTCACATACTATGTATAGGAAGCACAAATGAAGTGAGATGGTGAGTATCAAGCAATTGTAAAACACTCGAATTTCAAGTCTGAGGCAAAACAAAAAATATACAAAAAAGTGTACCGCTTCTCAAAAGCTGCTGTTAAGTGAATTAGCCATCGGAAAATCACTTAACACATTTAAAATAAATTTAAAGCTCACATTTTCCACGTTGAGGGCAGAATCTGTGAAGGAAATGGAGAACTAAAGGTCCTAAAGCATTCTTCGACTATAAAATGCAATCCCAAACACGTAATGGAGTCCATAAGACTACAGTGGGGAATGCCAGCAGAGGTGTTTTAGCAGGTTTTGGGCATCAACTAATGGTAACGCCCCACGACCAACTTTCTCTTTGTAGCTGCCTGCCACTGGCTGACATGATATTGACATGATATTGGTGTCAAAGTATTTTGGTCATCGTTCGCTTCAGGCCTACTTGAGTATGCAAGTAGTGGATTTACACATAAGCTCCATATATATGTTATCTATAATTAAGCCGTAATTTAAACTGATTTCAATGAGATTGACTCTTTTTAGGAAGCTTCATGTCCCTTTTAACAATATCCTGCTGTGGGGTGTGCTATGCTTGGATAGCATGTCCTGCTGGCTCCCTATACAAGCCTTAGCCCTGCCTACCCCACGCGCCTGCTGAATTCAGGCAGTCCCATGGCAGCCAATGACGTCCTCGGCTCACCGAGATGTGAGGCGGGCTGAAGGAGTGCTTCGGAGACTGCGGGGCATTTAGACCCGCCTTTTCTGCCGGGTGGTCCAAGGCGGTAACGGGTTAATATGTACAAGGAGGGGTTTTGATGCTTTTAAAGGGTGATAAAAATCCAGATGATTAGGTAGTATTCACTAGGGCAGTGGTTCCAACCCTGGTCCTCAAGTCCCCCCAACAGGCCAGATTTTAAGGATTACCTTCGAGAAATGCAGACTGAATCCTTCAATCACTGAGCAGCAAATCATATCACCTGTGCTGTGCTTCAGATATCTGGTAAACCTGACCTGTTGGAGGTACTTGAGGACCGCGGTTGGGAACTACTGCACTAGGTGATAGCGTTGCACCCGTCAGGGACAATCGCTGGTGTTTCAGCATCGTCAACCACTGGCATTTCACAAAATTAAAACCCAAACAGCAAAAGAAGCTTCACAGTAAAAGCTTACGTTCTGCCAAGCATTGGACAACAAATGCTTTCAGGATTCCAACACTCTCCCCTTCAGCATTTCAACCCTCATAATGTCCCCTGCAGGTCTTCTGGTTAGGTTGCTGCTGGGGCAGGTAGCTGTGGAAGGGACTTTATAGTGACTTTTGATCCTATCCTAAATCGGTTCGGCTGGTAAGTAAAGCACGCGTGTTTCGGTCCAGAGGGAGACGTCGCCGGAATAAATAATGGTTGTAAATTTAGAAAATGCTTGTTTTAACATGCTGAACTGATTTAAGTGAAATTCAGGAAACCATAGCCTGTTCTTATAAGGTTATTTTAGCATTTCTAGTCCCAACGTAACACTTGTGCTCAATCTTATTCCCTTTATAACAGAGGGTATTGAGTAGGGGCCTAGAAATATACTGAACTATAATGTGTAAGCATCCTGTTTAGGCAGCACAGGGAGCTCGCCATAGAAAACTGGTTGTGAACCTGGCAAGAAAGGTGAAATGTGCGTCTGGATTTGAGCATTAGCCAGTTTATTTCCTTTAATACATCACAATGATGGGTGCTGTAATCACATTGCAGGACAAAGTGACACAATGAATTATACACAGTGTTTCATTTACTGAGGATGGATTTGTGGTGCAGATGCTTTTACTACATCCCCATATTCAGCGATTGGCTTTAGATTGATAGTGTATCTTTAATGTGATTGTAAAAAAGTAATTGAGTTAACTAATACCATATTTCCTTCCTTTTAGTGAATGGCTTTAAAATAATGTTTTACTATAGTGATGTGTTTTTGGACTTTAGAATGCACAGAGTTAACGTGTCTTCCGAATCTTGGCTCAAGTTACTTATTCAGGAAGGGCGATAGACAGCGTTTTGTGACAGCTTAAAACACCTCAAAATGCTTTAATCTGCAAAGGCAGTATGGAAACACCGCTGACTGAAGGTGGATCTTTGAGAACAGACCAAGCCACACCAGATGTAGATTGTAGCTGTAAGCCTTGATGGTGCCACCTCTGCTCAATACATGTAACAGGAGAGCACGTCTCAACCTGAAGGTTTATTCTTTTGTGGCAGGTCAAGAGGGGGTAATATTTAACACCTGCGTCCCACCATTTAAATAAATAAATAATAAAAAAATTATATGAACCTGTAGCCCACAGATTCACTCTCCTGGTACTGTCCCATTCAGGGATGAATATTGCATTGGTCCTAAACATCTATGTGATACCTCATCTGAAGAATCCATGACTGCACTCAACTGGTTCCAACACCGTACACCACCATGCTTGACCTCCATAGACGTTGCTTGCTGAGGGTCCTCACACTGCCCCTTAGTCTGTTCAGCGGCCGGCAACAGCTGCCTGGATTGCCCAGTGTACCAGAGGGCTGTCCTTTATGACAGCTCTTTTGCTCACAGCTGTCACTCACTCTTGCGGCATGCCACCAGACATTGGTGACGGTGAAACTTTGACAAAGACCAACTTAAAATTTTTACTATAGGGGTTATTCAGAGAGGTCCGAAATGTAACCGGACAGTGAAATTCAGCATACGGTGACATTTTGAGGCCATTCGGCTATTGAGAGAGCAGGCAATTTGCCAAATTTTGGTGAATTGCCTGCACGTGCGGTGCTGTTCGACGGCAGTGAATTAAAGAAGCAATGGTTCATCTATTCAGAGACACCGAACAGCAGAGAAAAGTTGCTGAAATTCACTGCTTTTCCGTGGTTTAATTCGGCAGGTTTATTCAGGCGCATCCCATAGGCTTCAATGTTAAAAATATTCCCTTTTTATCCAATATCTAATAAACCGTTTATTATTTCATTCTGCAGCAAAAAGTCTCTTTTTCAAGATTTTTTTTCGACAAAAATTGTCCTTTTTTTTTTACCCCGTTCGTCAGCTTGTTGGCTTTTTCCGGCGGCTGCTCTGCGATGTGATTGGCGGCGTGTTCGGTGAGTGTTTGTTGGGTTTGCGGGGGGTTTTACCCTGCACTCCGGGGATCCTGCGGTTATACTTGAATACACCGCAGAATCGGTGAACTAGAATCACCCCAAAGTGTGGGGAAGGAAAAGGCACCGAAATGTCGGCAACATTTCGGTGCTCTCCCAATAATCCCTTATGTGTTCTATGCTAACACATATATAGGGAGTGATACTCTGCCAAATAGCCCACCATGGCTTGGGCATGGCAAGTGCACTTTAAATCTTGATTGTTCCTTGCAGTCTTTCAGCCGTTATGTGTCGGGATCCATTGAGCTATGTTTATTAGGGATGTCCCGATCGGCCTATTTGAGATGCCGAATCAGCGACATTTGGGATCAACCGAGTCCTGATCCGATACCACACGACCCACAGATGTGCCCGGATGGAAATATTTATGTAGCATCCAATTGTACAACACAGTGTGAAACTGCAACAGAAGAAACATTTATTATATTTTAGGTGCAGTCATCAAAATAAATAATTTAGCATGTTTGGCATCGAAATGGGCAAGTGTTATTGTTTTTTGTTTTCTGCACTGGGACAGGATTTGCGGGGGGAAAAAGTGTTTACCTTCTTTATGTGGCAAAAGGGTGTTTTGCGGAATGTATGTTTAATCAAATAAATTAGTAGTTTTTTTTCTTCTTCTTCTTTAACTATTTTTTTTTCCCCCCAGCTCTCGAGAAAGCGTGTTCACAGTGAATAGCTTCAGCATGGAAAGGTGTAAAATTCCTCTTTTATCGTCTTAGTTTCATTCCTTTTTATATATTAAGTGGCCCGTTATGCATATTTTCACGTGGAATGAATTTATAGGTATCATTTGTAAAAATTATACTTTTTCAGAGGAATAGTGAAAGAACAATTTCAAGTTTTACAACAAGAATTTATGTATATCTTTATTTTCTCAAGCACTGAAATCAGGATCTGTTCATCCTCAATCCCACAGATTGTTATGTCTTTTTAATGAAAGCATAAAATCACATAGTTTAATCTGTGCTGCATAGACAATGCACTGTGCCTACAGCACTCTGTTTGTATCCTGCACCGGAATAGAATTTAAATAATTTAACTACTGCTATGAACTCAACCTTTTAACGTTCGGCGTTGAAAATCACAGTTTACTCATGAAGAAAACTGCCAATCTTAAATATCAAATTGAAATATTTAAGCTTTGTAATGCAAAGAAGCTTAGCGGTCTCATTCTAAAACTGTATATACATTGCATTTCTTTAAATGTATTTTTTACTGTCCTTATTTAGTAGGTACGCCACGTGCTTTATTGCAAGGCCAGGGAAATTGTGTTAGACGACGCAACGTGGAATTGGGAGACCGTTGTTATAAAGTGTACGTCTGTGATGGCCATCATACGGCAGCTACTTCTAACTGAATGGTAACCGTTTGGATACTTTCTGTTTAAAGAGACATTCTGCACGTTAAACCATTTTCCTAATTTATATAAGCCTCCTTTAGCGTGTTATTTCGATTTAAATGGCCAGTCTGCACTCTGTGGACATTTCCCTACTTTACCTACCAGCTAAGGCTGGTGTCAGACGAGCGCCCTATGTACGCCCATACTGACATGCCTCCTGGTGTCCGTCGCAGCACTGTAACACCGCAACGGGGCCGGCCACACGCTGTTGCACCCGCGACAGCGGCCATGCTACAAGCCGCCTCATCGAAGCGCTAGGATGGGCGTTCGACGGTGCTGCAAGGCTCGATCCTCCATAGTCGAGCCTTGCAGCGCTGAGCACACTAACTGCGCTCAGTGAGGTGGCCAGACGAGCGTCAGTGGAAGGATTGTCCACTCTCACGGATGTTCCTTCCGCTCCTAAAAACGCTCGTCTGACCCCAGCCTAAGACTATGACAGTGGTCAGCAAGCCTGGCCCTCCAGATCTCTTGGAACTACATCTCCAATGATGCTCAATCAGTCATTAGGCTGGCTGAGCATCACGGGAGATGTTAACATAACATCTGGAGGCCCAAGGATGACGAAGTCTGTCCTCAAATGCAATAGAAGGGGAAAACAAAACCCCAGTGGCACTGCAGAAATGAGTGTCATAGCATGGTGCAGCAGAAGCAGGGCCTGGCACAGCGTCTTGGCAAGGAAAACCCGTGTGTTAACTTCAGAAGAGAGAAGTCCATGGACTCTTCTTTTAAATAGGAATAATTCATGACTGTAGCGCTTGTCATTAAATGCTTTGTGCTTCTTCCAGATTAGCAGTGGTATCCCACAAATGGGAGCAGTATTTCTCCAAACCAATGCTCGCAGGTTATTGCTCAGGCTGGAACAGGGCCCAAAATGTCCCGATGGTGGAAGGTAACTGCATGTATGACTGAGAGGGGGCATGGGTGTAATGCTACGGGAGATACTTGCAAAATCACAAGAATGAGAGTCCCTGTGAATGGCGGCCCTAGCTGACTTTTTTTCTTTTGGGTTGACGATATTAAAGGGATATTCAATTGTACCATAAATAGATTATATCTAGTACAAACTTTTAAATCGGGCATGTCAAACTCTGGCTCCCCTAGATAATTCTGTACTACAACCCCCCATGGTTGCAAAAGCTTGTCCAGTAACTACACTGAAAACCGTAGCGGAAATCCCTAATCCCCTTTTGCGTACCTAGAAAATAAAGGGTAATACTGGCTCATGGATAAATTTGATTATCTCCTATTTTAGGGCAATCTTAGAATTGCTTGAATGCTTATTTCACCAGACAGTATTTTCAACGGCTTTCTTTAAAAACAATGACCCATAGAATGACCCTTTAAATTATGCGCTATGACTGTGCCTATAAGTGACATCTTTTCTCTAATATCAGAACACAATAGACCAGACCCAAGACCGGTAGAGGTGGGTCAGTAATGGCAGGGCTCAAAATTTACACTCGCCTGCTCGCATTTGGTGAGTGGAAATTAAGTGAGGGCGAGATGAAATGCCCACGCAGGCAGCACGCACGATAAATATTTTGTGCTGCCTATTCCGGCGGCAGACGTGATTTAGGCCCGGTCGCCAGCTGGAGAATTCAAGAGTGTCTGTTATGGGGCAGAGTTAAGGGCAGGGTATGGGTTAGGTGGAGCAACTGGTGGCGAGTGACTCTTAAGTACTATCTAGTAGCTCGGGACTTGAAATTTTGAGTCCTGCTTAATAGACAACCATCCTCCTGAGTCTGGGGAAGTTGGGAGGTACACAACATTATAATTTGTTTCGGGATATATATATATATGCGCAGATAAGAAAACCACATTTGGCTGGATGGAGTAGAGGTAACATCGCTGCTCTATAACCGTGTAGACACAGGTTTGAATCCCGGCCAGAGCACCTCTCCAGTAAGTGTCCTTGGGCAAGACACGTAACGCTATATACTCGCCACCCAGGACATACTTGAAAACAAGAGAAATCTCAATGTATCCTTCCTGGTAAAATACTTTCTTTAATTTTTTTAAAAAAAAATCAATTTACAAAGTGGAAACCATTATGAATGCAGTAAGTTCTTTTAACAGGAGGTAGCAAAGTATTTTTCTTGTTTCTTTGCAGCAGTTATGTCATTTGTTATATGTGTAAAGCTGTCTAAATTTGACGAAAGATTATTTGGTAAAGGGCCCAGATGTCCTGTCTGTGTGCTGGGTTCTGTTGAAGAAGCATGATTCCTGTTTAGTACCTTCGTGTTGCACTTTTATGTATATGCATGAACGTTGCCAGTTTTCATTCATATGCTGGTAGCAGAGCTCAGAATTTAAACAACACCCCCTATGCTCGGGCACTTTCTGTTCATAGATATAAAACACTTTCTGCATGTCTTGACGCCACAACATTATGTGATTGGGATACGTTAACTCCCACAATCACTCCCTACGTTTACACAGCGCGTTTGGAAATGGCGCTATTTGTTTTTCGCATCCAGAGGTTCTTTAAACTCGAGGCTCTCACAGATGCATAACTATTAAGAGACTAAACAAAATAAACTGGATTTATCTTTATTACTGGCCAGATTAGAGGGGGGGGGGGATTATGGGTTTTAGCTAGGAAGCTTCCAGTGTTTATTTCATTTTATTCTAATTTACTTTGGTGTGAGAACAATTTTGTAAAGGCAAATAGAGAAAGAAAAGTCAATGCATTAGTGTTTTTTCCTTCATGTTGGCAAGTGAGCTTACACTTTAATAGCATTCTCAGTAAACCAAACACCAGTTTTCGATTATTGTGCATATCTGGGAGCCAAAGCACCAATTACAATTTTATGTATCAAAACAGCCGTCTAGGATCATGCAACCATGATTCTCTAATGTTATAATGGAACGTACCAATTAGAGAGGTTGGTGATTAAACACCTACTGACATTGAAGAAAAGATTCCTCTATAACAAACAGAGGTATTGACTTTCTAATACCATACAATCCTTATTAGCTAGATCAGCGCAGCATTGTTGCATAAAAATTCAAGGTACATTGATCAAAATTCACTCATTAAAATAAACCTTTATTAGGACACTTAAACATTCAAATTTAAAAATTTCCAGAGTACTGACTTGTGGTGGATTCTCTGTTGCTGCTTGTGGGATGAAAAAATAAATAAATTCCAAGTTGCTGCCACACCCCGTTGGATGGCTGCTAACGAAACCACATAAATCGCTAGAATTTCCTGCAAGTGTCCTTTATATGGGACTCAAATTGCTAGCCCTAAATAGGAAAATTCCTTATGTAAAAAAACCACAATAGCAAATTAGCAATGATCACAATCCTTATTCTTATTCATACTCATGGATCACTAAGGCCTGGTTCACACCTGGGCGTTTTTTACGAAACGTTCCTACGCGCTGTAAAACGCTCAAACACT
The DNA here is from genome assembly GCA_009667805.1 of Leptobrachium leishanense. Taxonomy (NCBI): domain Eukaryota; kingdom Metazoa; phylum Chordata; class Amphibia; order Anura; family Megophryidae; genus Leptobrachium; species Leptobrachium leishanense. The sequence continues at coordinate 3,521,592 of CM019072.1, forward strand.
GGAATCCCATTATTTCCTTTGGGCATGGTTCACACCTGGGCGTTTTACAACGCGTAGGAACGATCTATAAACCGCCCTATACCTAAAGAAGTACAGGAGCTTCTTTTGGGCGTATTACAGCGCATTTGCGGCCAAAGACTTCAAAAAACGCGAGTACGACGCACGTTTCTAATTGTCAAAACCACTCATAAAACGCCTGACAAAAAACGTGCGTAAAACGCGCATATGAAATACGCTCAGGTGTGAACCCAGCCTAAATTTCCCTGCAAGTCTCCATGTGTGGGACTTGATAATTAGCCCTAAATAGGTATGATCCACATGTGAAGGACCACAATAGCAAATGCCACTATCCTCATTCCAATAACTTCATGAACACTATCAGGGTTATTCAGAGAGAGGTGAAAAGCAGGAGAATGACTGGGGAATGGAAAATTCTAGGTCAAAATAGCCGAATTGGAAAGTGAGATAAATGGGAGAATTTTTCTGGTTTGGCTATTTTGACCTAGAATTTTCCATTCTCCAGTCATTCTGCTTTTCACCTCTCTCTGAATAACCCTGACTGAATAATTCAGACCACCAACTAGTAAAGTCATATCCTCTGGAATATCAACATACAATCCTTATTCGCTAAATCAGCGCAACATTGTTGCAAAAAAATTCAAGGTACATTGACCAAAATTCGCTCAACGCACGTTTCATTGCCGCTATTCATGGCAATTTCATCAGAAGCTGTTTTTTTGGGGGGGGGGGATTGCCTCCCACAAACAGCAACACAGAATCCACCACAAGTCAGTACTCTGGAAATTTTTACATTTGTATGTTTAAGTGTACTAATAAAGGTTTATTTTAATGAGTGGAGTTTGGTCAATGTACCTTGAATTTTTCTGCAACAATGTTGCGCTGATCTAGCTAATAAGGATTGTATGGTATTAGAGAGTCAATACCTCTATTTGTTATAGAGGAATCTTTTCTACAATTTTATGTATGAAGTGAGACTGAATACTAGAGGTGTGCATGGCTGGAAAATTTGTTTTGTTTCAAAATAATTTCATTTTTGTTATTTCGTTATTTTGTTTTTAGTTTGTTAGATCACTAAAAAAAACATTTCTAAGTTGGGAGCAATTCGATATTTGGTATCGATTTGAATTTCGGATCACTAAATAAAACCCCAATAAATCAAATTCTGTTAAAAGGCAAGCTAGGGTTAAATATTGAGCTGTCCATTGGCCTGTGGTGCTGACAACAGATTCAGCACCACAGGCGAATTTACAGAGATGGGTGTGCTTTGTGAAACAGTCAAACAAATCTGATTTGTTTCATAATGTCATTTGCTTTAGTACTTTTATGTATTGTAAGTTGAGATCGATTTGATATCGGTTTGCATTTCGGATCACTAAATAAAACCCCAATAAATCAAATCCTGCTCAGGAATCCTTTAATCAATGGTTCCCTTGTGAAACAGTATAACAAATCCATTTCGCTATATACTGTTTTTAGTTTTCGTTTCAATTCGGATGAAATTGATTCGTTATTTTGGAAGTACTTTCCGAAATACAAGTGAACGAATTTTCAAACGAATCGAGATTCGTTACGAAACAAGAGCACACCTCTACTGAATACTGACCGTGTAAGCCTAATATCGAAGAGCAATGGAGGTAGAGCACGGGCCAGATGATTTTGTTCGTGTTTTTAACTTTGTGCAGATGTTGTACCCTGAAATAAGTACAATATTATTGCAGTGCTGCTTACAATAACAGTGTTTGAGGGGTTGCAATTATAGAGAATTTTCAAGGGCTGGCTAGTCTTATGGATAATTTTCCAGGGCTTATATTTCTCGTGGCGAATGTCACAAACATTTCTGAGTATACTGGCATACCCTATTGAAACGTTGCAAAAATAATTGATTTGTGTCTTGTGTGTGTTTATTATGTTGTGGTTTTAGGCTGAGGCAAACGGTGTTCCTGCTTTGCCATTGTATCATTTTATTTACTTCTAGCGATCTTCCTTTTTCATTGTGCAATTCAGAACACCATAGAGAACTATATCAGCTAAATGTAGTGTGAGAAACGGTTCTCATGTACTAGTCAGAGAGTGGATGGCGACATTAAACCAGTGACAAAGAACAAAGATTTTTCGGCTTGTATATTGGCTTTTTGGAGTGTGAACATATTCTATGATGCTTGAATAACTAAAGAATGATCAAGATTGTGAAGGATTCGGTGAAGCAGATGGCCATAAGGGGTTATTCCGAGGGAGACGATCTGGCCCTGAAATTGCACCGAACAGTGAATTTCCCCGTATGGTGCACTTTCGTGGCCATGCGACTATTCAGAAAGCAGGCAGTTCACCAAATTTTGGCAAACTGCCTGCAAATACGGTGCCTGTTCGACAGCAGTGAAATCCCCCATAGAGAAGCAATAGTTAACCTATTCAGAGACACCGAACAGCAGAGAAAAGTTGTCGAAGTGCCCTGCTGTTCGGTGGTTTCATTCGGCAGGTTTAATCAGGCAAACCCCATAGGCTTCAATGTTAAAAATATCCCCGTTTTTATCCAATATCTAATAAACCGTTTATTCCTTTAATCTGCAGTAGAATGTCTCTTTATTTTTTTTTAATTTAATTTTTGTTTTTTTTCTAATGTAACAGACTTTTTTATTATTCATTGGACCTTCTATGTTAACTTCAGCAGCTTTTTTGCAAACAGCGTTTAAATTTTTGCACTTTCAATCGCTTTGTTTTTTGGGGGGGTTTTTTACCCATCCGGCGGCCTGTCAGCTTTTTTCTACGGCTGGTCGGCACTGCGTTTGGCGGCTGTCTGCCGGGTTGGCGGTGGGTTTGCAGCCGACGGGTTGGCAGTGCCACGCCTGATTTGCTGCACTTGGGGGACCCTATGGTGAATGCTGAATTCACCGCAGGGTCAGTGAATCAGACTCGCCGAAGTGAGGCAAATCAGAGAGCACCGAAATGTTGGCGACTTTTCGGTGCTCTCTGAATAACCCTGATAGTGTTAGAATTTGGCCAGGGACAAAGGAAAATTTTGATTGTGGCGTGTATTTTCCATCTCTGCTCTGCATAAACGAGGTGAACCCCATAATATGTCGCTGTATGCACACTACGGTTCTGAACGTTGTTAAATCCCATTCAGACCTACAAGACCATCACAACACCATGAATAGAGATTTTTCAACAGTCTATGTAGGAGCGTAGCTGGCCGGCTTATGTGCAATATTTAGAATTTTGAAATCTATTTTCAGTTTGTTACACTATTTGAGCATAATCATCACTACAAAAATTAATGCCATTGTATTTGACCTTGTGCGTTACAAAAAGACATTGTCACATGAAAGTACGCGAATGCAAAAATCCATCGTTTAACGGCTTCTGTTTCAAGCCCGTCATAAATAAGAATGCTTAACCTTACATGTTAGCCTTCCTGAAACATGACATAGACTGTAGACAGAGAAAAAGGTCGCACTTATCAGCATGCACTGTGATAGACTGTTCCCACAATTGACATTTTCATTATCAGTGAATTTATGTTCCTTTTGCTGTCTGTAATAATGACCGTTCTCTAGTGAAGCATAGCTGATATTAATGAACATAAATGGAAAAAATAATAACTAATAATCACACATAGCATCCTTTCCTCTTTGTTAACAAGCATCTCTCAGTGGATTTTGGTGTGTTTTTGACCTGTGATTTTTTTTTTTTACGCTGCTAATTTGTTTTCTTGTGTACTAAAATGGCCAATTCTTTTAGTTTAATGCATTGTTTCAGAATTCCGTGAAATCAAATGTTGCTCAAGAAATGAACATAAGCCAGATGCGCTGTTTTTGCAAATGGAGCAATAAAGTGTTTTCAACCAAGGTCTGTCCTTGAGATATCCTTCCCCAAGGTGAAGAGATCTTTAACATAGCCACATGCCAGATAAGTGCAAAATTAATGGGGAAAACACACAAAAAAACCAAAACTCAAAGCACTTACAGCTTGGCTAATGAATGAATGAACCTAAATGCAAAAGATGAATAAAATACTTACAGGTCTATTCAAAGAAAGGTGAAACTCAGGAGAAAGACTGGAGAAGTGGAAATTCTAGGTTAAAATAGCCAAACCAGAAAAATTCTCACTTTCCAAAATCGGCTATTTGGTCTAGATTTTCTCTTCTGACAATTCTCCTGATTTTCACCTTTCTTTGAATAGACCTGAAGGTGATCATCAATTGATATAACAAGCCGGATATAAAAATATAGGATCCGCCATTGAGTAGCTGTCTTCTGTTGTTTGTCCTGTACATGTACCAGGTTAACACTTGATGGCCTACCCAAAATCACCTGTGCCAACATCTACCGGTGCTGTCGGCATTTACGACCGAGCTGCGTTTGTCTGCTCTGCGAGTTGCTAGAAGACTAGATGCCCAATAGAAAGGTGAGAGGACCCTTTGGGGACTTGTATCAGGTAGATATTCAAACTTTGGTAGGAGAAATGTGAGCTCTGGGAAAAAGACAAATACAAGGAAAGATATGCGTGGGGGATTTTTGCTTATTTATTTTCGCAGAGTATTTGACACTTGCTTTTATAGCGTTCTTTATCAATATTATAGGCCTGTGTTTCCCATCCCTGTCCTCGGGGAGTGCTAATACGTCAGATTTTTAGGTATACCTTGGGGAAATGCAGACTGAATCCTGAAGTCACTGATAAGCAAATCATATCACCTGTGCTGTGCTTCACATATCCTGCAAACCTGGCCTGATGGTTTTCTCAGAGATCAGGGTAGGGAATCACTGCTATAGGCTTTTACTCTTACCAGATCTCTACAATTTAGAATATTCTCTCCTTAGCCGACCAACATCTGTAGAACTCCTTACCAAGCCTGATCTCTGACTCGCGCTGCTTTCAGATCTGCAAACAGCACACGAAATGTATCAAAACATCACTGTTCACATGGCATCTACAATTAACCTCATTGTTTCTGGTTTTATAGTTCTTAATTCTACGTGCAAGCCTTGTGGTGTCACCTGTATGTGCACCCCAGGCTTTGCAACTATATTTTCCACGGTGCTCAGACAGCCTAAAGAATGCATTGTGGGAAATGCCCCAAAACATCTGCCGTGACAGTGTTGCTAACACCTGTCCTAATATGTGTCTGTCTGTTGTACATTTTGTATCCTGTGCCATGCAAACCGTGTGCACTGTACAGTTATATATATATATAACCGTAATCACTGAACCACAAGGGACACGTGGGGTTTCACCGAGTAGTTCGTCATCACATCCATCCAAACTAATTAGAAATCAACAAATCTTTGCCGTGCCCTGAAGCATGATGGATCCTCCTGATGACATAATTCAAGTTATTAGATACCCAGTTGCTAAAAGGAACCCTGATTTGTGCGATCGCGCAGGAGAGTCACCTGTCTATAAAACCATGACTTTACATGTCGGCAAAGAAAAAAAAAATCACCTTCTTTATAGTGACAGAAGTGGTGTAATTAAAACATTGATGTCTCGAGGTAATTTGTAGATAGAAATTCAGCTTGAAGAGGAATGATTAAGCAAGATGGGGTTTTACATGGGTCCTAGATGTGATTAAGGCATTTATAGGCCTCTTAGTTCAGCTTGCTCCCTCAAAGAGGAACATGTATCATTTCCATGGATTCCTATATCTTTCATGCATTTTAAGTCTTATTAATGAGCGCGTAGGCATGTATATGTATTATTTATGCACCCAAACATTAATTTGACCGCTGATGTCACTTTGATAATTTCTTTATAAGGACCTGTGAGTGCAAGCAAGTCATTCACGACTAATGTAAATAGATAAATTCCATGGCGTACCTCTGATATTAATGAGCACAACATGTTTACAAACTGTGTGCTGCATGTGGATGGTGTCATTTGTGTACATTCATTCCCATAATTCCTAGAGATGGATTATTTGACGGTTTATGAGCACATCAGAAAGTAGTTTACAGTAACTTTGATGCAGTATGATGACATCCGTTGCCGTTTTTTGGGTTCTGGGCGGTGGTGTTTTTTCTTGCGTTTTAAGGAGGCATTCTATTTACCCAATTTGTTCATTATTAATCTAGAATAAATACGGGTTAGAAGCAGTAGCGACTCTAGGAACAATATTTAGGGGGGGCACAGAAGATACCGCAGTCAAAACTGGGGGGGCACTAATAATTTTCACCACTAAATCATACCACGGAGTAAAACTAAGGGCCCTATCACCTGGTGTGAGCTAAAACACCATCACTAAAGGAAAAATTTAGTGCGAGTCGCTAAAACTTACAGGGTTATTCAGAGAGCGTGAAAAGCAGGAGAATGACTGGAGAATGGAAAATTCTTGGTCAAAATGGCCAAACCAGAAAAATTCTCCCAGTCATCTCACTTTCCAAATCGGCTATTTTGACCTAGAATTTTCCATTCTCCAGTCATTCTCCTGCTTTTCACTGCTTTCTGAATAACCCTGTTAGTGCCTGACGACCTACTAACAGATCACCTTGTCTGCAGTAGTCCATGAACAAGGTCGTTTGGCGCACGCTAGGGAAACTCTTAAGACCCGGGCTGAGACCAGCGGTAATGCGGTTGTGTACAGGATAGAACTGTTTTTCTTTTCCATACCTATCCCCCGCCCTCACAAACTTGAATATGAACACATCCAGTGAATAACCTCATACCCCTGCATTATTAAAATCCTCCACGGTGGCCATATCATCCATGTTTTGATGCACACATATATTAAGGCTGATGGGCATTGCATGATAAATGCCACCCAACAGCATGTAGAATTATTACACTGCATTTAATAGATCCAAAAGGAAGGCCAGGTGAGCGACAACAATTTCTCTGCTGCAGCATAGCAAGAATACATGTTTCAGGGCAAGACTTATTCACGTGTCCCTTTAAACATGGTCCTTACAGTCACCCTAATAATCAATTGCTTACATACTATGAATAACCCCCAGCATAAAATGTTTAAAATTAGGCAATATATTAGAATTAGGATATATGTGGATAAAGGATACATTTATAATAGAGCTTACTGCAACAGCAGCGACATTGCTGACCATATCTATTACTATGGTGTATGGGGCCAAGAGAACACCTGTGCTGCATTCCTTTCAATTGCCTATTAATTTTGGACGAGGACCTGTTTTTTCTGTTTTTTTGGAGTTAGCACCAGGGTTGAGCAGTAGGTAAAATGTTGCAATTAGTGCACCTCCAAAAATTTAGCGCTGGCACCAAGTGATCTGTTAGCTGCAAAAGCACTAGAGATCTCTAGCACTCCCTGTGTTAAGTATAGGACGCGGAAAGTACATTAAGCTCGCGGTACAAATCGCTAATAGCAACGCGCTAAGTGATTTTTCCCATTTGTAGCGGGAAGCAAACGATCTGTTGGTCAGGCGCTAGACTCAATTAACCTGGCGCTAACGCAAAATCACGCCGACGCAAGGGTTAGCTCACACCAGGTAATAGTGCCCTAAATAAGTATATATAAATAAGATTCCAAAACCCCGGAGTAATGTGATGCAATGAACCCTTTTTTGTTGTACTAATTCACCTTATTTTCGGAAAAATAAATTACCCGAAATGTGACGGAAAGCAGAGGATCTAAAGATCATTAGACCCTTCCATAATAACCCCTAAAATGCCATAAACTCAGAGAAATACAATAAAAATAATAAACAATGTGGCATTTAGCTACCCCTTAACCCGTAAAATGCCATTCATCAAGGGAAAACATGAAATGAATACACTGAGGCATGTAGTTTACCCATCAACCCGTAAAATGCCATTAATCAAGCAAAAAACAAATGTATACTGTAAGGGATGAAGCCTGCCCATTAACACTTAATATACAACTAAAACCAAGGCAAAAACTAAAGTAATACACAATGTAGTGTATAGTCTGAACATTAACCATTTCACTGCTGAGCCATTTCAACCCTGTGAAAATGTTTAAGTTTAAGTACACATTTTTATTTGTTTTATGACTTATACTTCACACTGAATATGGTCATGTTGGGTATCATTGGAAAGGCCAGAATCTGCCCTTTCGAATGACACCCATTCTTCCATATACGATGCATAGCGACGGAGATTTGTTGGTCCGAAGAAGTGTGGGAAGCCGGATGCTGATTTTTGGTGGGGGGGGGCACATGGGGGCGCAAGGAATAACCTAGGGGGGCAATTGCCCCCCTGTAGAGTCGCCTATGGTTAGAAGTAAACCTTTTTTTTTATTTTTTATAACATTCATACTTTTCCCTGTAACCCCTTTACTAAAATGATGCTTTCAGCATTGTTCTTCCAGAAGAGGATGAATCTTCATTGGGATCCAGTGGTTTTGCTCACCTCAGTGATACCTGGGTGAGCAAACATGTTTTATGAGCCATCTTTTCTTCAAGGCCAGGTGTGACATTATGAAAAGCAAGCAGGAGGGCCCTATGCTGACCAAGTCATTGTGACTAATGAGTGAGTGGTTAATTATAATGGCCTCACTCATCATAACAGCTTCCCGTCCTATTCCAACCGAGTTACAGACTTCCCTTGTGGTTTGGCTGTTGTGGCTGTAGGTTGTAAATGAATGTTTCTGATACTTTGTGTAGGATGCACAAATTTGAAATTTGCAGGCAGCCAGAGAATAAAGACCAGTGCCAAGATTATTTACTGTTCCCATCTCAATATAACATTTAAGAAAAAATACCGCTGGGGCCACTGCAGCACCATTGGGGTTTCAAGAAATGTCCTAGCTGTGACTTGGGAGCTTTACGAGAAATTGAGCCTCTGGACTCTGTGCAGACGTGAGCCCCCTTTGTTTTTGAGAACTTGACCCTTTTCCTCTTCAACGACTTGCTGTTCCTGACACTAATGGCGAGACGCCGGTTCCGGGAGGTTATGGCCACTTTGAGAGCAGCAGAGATCCAGTATCGCTGGGGGGGGGGGTCTCTGGGACTCTGGCGATCCTACAGGACAAGGCTTTTCACCCTGTTGGCTCACCGGATGAGGCATGGCTCTTCCTTTCTGGTGGCGACCGAGTCCTTTGTCCCTGTGCCCTCAGGCCCTGTTTTCTCCCTGTATTTTGTTTCCTTTTTGTGATTTATATATTAATTAGTGATGTTTTTTTTTATGCCTGGCCTCTTCTCTGCGGACGTTGCTTTTGGTTTTCGGGAACCTATTTTTATGTGATTGTTGGGGCGTCAGGACTTCCTTATCCCCCTTCTTTTTTTTTTTGCGGGACAATGGGTTGCCTACAGGACGGCAACAATGGCTCTGGCCATCTCGCTTAGGCCTCAGGTCTCCTGGCTCTGTGGCCCCCGGCCTTCCCTTGGGTTGCCGTAGAGAGCCAGGAACGCCACAAATTTTGGGTAGTCCCTTGCTCTTCCTGGTCCCCATCCTTCCCATTCGGATTTCCCTGATGTCCCCTTGCAAACTCTGACAACTTTTTTTTTTTTTTTGGGCCACCTGGAATATATATTTTTTTCTCTTGTGCCCCTCCCTTCATTTCCTTTTTTATTTTCATTATCCTTCTCTGTGATCTTGAGACATTCTTAGTGGTTCTCGTGTTTTTTGCTGTGTGTTTTTCTTTTTGGGGCTTGGCCCTGCGTGGCTGCTATGTATCAATGTTTGTTTTATCTGAAGTGCTTTCATAATAAAAATTGTCAATTTTAAAAAAAGAAAGTAAAAAATACCGGCCCACATAAAACTTGTTTTAAGTGATTTCTGCATTTGCATAGTCACTTGGCACAAAAAATGAAGAGATAAAAATGATCCGCACTCGCCTCTGGTCCAGCGATGCAGAATATGGTGTGATCTGCTGCTTCTTCACAGGACACTGAGTGTCTTTCCGCTGCCCTTGCAAGATCACATATGCGCGCCGACACACTCCTAGATGTCTCTTTCTCTTCTCCATGGAGTCCTATGTCTAGGGGTCATTGACAGTGGTGGCACAAGGTTCTGCTGCCAGGAAGTGTGAAGGGGCTCTCAATTATGTCAATCTGCTAATCTAGTGGCTCACTCATAACAGAGCCTGTAATAGGGAGCTGCAATTTTCCATTAGCAGCTCCCTATTACCTGCTCAGCTGGAATAGGGCCGGATTTAAAATAGATCTGTCATTTCTGCCTCTGTCAACGAGTGTCCAGATTCTTAATGTGAATATTTTATCAGCGCGCTGACTGCTTTCATGTCAATCTTTTTTCCCTTTCTTCATCTGCGTAATCACGTTTGGAGATCTCCATTGTGCAATTTGACAGAATATGTTGTCAGTATTTGTATATAATATATATATATATATATTATAAAAAAGGAACACACATATATACAGGAGCCCACCTATATTCTGAAGCCTTATACCAGCTTTCTGTCATTTAGTGGGAAATAAGGTATCACTGAGTTTTTTGTTTTTTCGCGGTTTGCTTGTGAAATTATCATTCTATTTCTAATAATTGAAATGTTGTCCTACCAGGTACCTCCTTGTTAGCGAGCAGCTATTGTCTTCCCTCTGACACTTGAGATTGATATCCTAGGAGCCATACAGGGGAGCAATGCATTATGGATCACTGTGTGGTGACAATTATTAATCATCTTATAGAAAGCCACATATTCTCCATGTGATGATTTTTAGCACTACAATAGTTATATTTCTGTGTCATTGATTTTGTTGTTGCTCTCGTATTTTTACCATTGTAAATCACCTTGCCAATTACTACCCCCAAATCAAATAACAATTACACCGAACCCTCGATGCTAGGAGTGCAACTACCGGGTTATTAAATGTAAGGTTTGGGAAGGGTTATGAACGGAAATGTTGTTGTCCTTTTAAAAAACTAAATGAAGAATACCCTTTTTCATCTAGCTTTCATCTTCAACGATTATTGGGGATGCAGCAACGATAAAGAGTCTCAGAAGAAAAATCTTTGCCACGGTCCTAGTTGTAATAATTATTCAGACTTTGTAAAATCTGCACGTATAGCCATACAAATCATTTTATCCAGCAACACTAGGGTAATGTGCGAATTACCTGGTTAGAACAGTGCAGAAAACCGGGGTACCCAGAGGCCTCTGGATACTTTGCAGATTACCCGGGTAAAGTCTGAAATTTCATTTCACTTCGGACCTTTGCTAATGTCGCCTGGGTAATGTCAGGATTACCCGGGTAATCCTAGGATTAACCACACTTCGGGCTTTAACCGTAACATATATATATGTTACGGGTAAAGCTCGAGGTGCGGGTAATCCTAGGATTACCCAGGTAATCCAGACATTACCCAAAACCGCTGGGTAAAGCTGCAAAAAAATTCAATTTCGGACTTTACCCGGGTAATTTTAGGACTAACCAACTGCCCTTGGGTAACGGTCTGGAAGAGCTGAAAAATCCACGCCTTACCCAGATAATGTGCAATTCTGAAACTTCACCCGGGTAATCTGAGGACTATCCACAGCTTCACCTCGGTAATCTGCAGAGCATCCAACCCCGCTTGGGTAACAGCGAGTTTTGCTATTATCTATGGATATTATCAATGAAAATGGCAAAAGACAAACATTAAAATGTATTGCGTATATAATGAATATACAGAGTAACAGGACATGTTTCTTATATGAATGTGAAAGAGTTACATGATCTTTATTATGTGTCATATGTGCTTATATATCATTTATAAAACATAATAACCATCAGGTTACTCTTTATATAATATCTTTATCTTCATAAATTAATTTTTCAGACAATTAACGCACAGAGTTACCTGACGGTTATTTAGTGCGGTTTCTTACTGTGGATACAATTTGGTTAAAAATAACAAAAAACACTATTTTGTTATCAGTCAGTTTGCAGCTTTACCCGGGTAATCCTTGGAATTCAGTCAACTGTAACCTGCTGAAAACCCAAGAAAAGCGCAGTACCCAGAGGCATTTGGATACTTTGCAGATTAACCGGATAAAGTCCGATGTTTCGTTGCACATCACACTTTATCCAGCAGCACCACTAGGGTAATGTGCGAATTACCCGGTTAAAACACAGCAGAAAACCAGATTACCCAGAGGCCTCTGGATACTTTGCAGATTACCCAGTTAAAGTCTGAAATTTCACTTCGGACTTTTACTAATGACACCTGGGTAATGTCAGGATCACCCGGGTAATCCTAGGACTAACCGCACTTTGGGCTTTAACCGTAACATATATATATATATTATATATATATATATGATGGAAGAAGGTGGTCATTGATATGGAGTGCTCTTTTCTGGTGTTTCATATAAATTATTTGATGTATCTGATTTAAGAAAACACTATAGCAGGGTATATACGATATATATTATCAACTCATTGATACTATACTTGATGTTGATTGTTAAGGACATACAGTAAGAGTATTACAAATGAGATATAAACATGTTATCTTTCATAGAATGGATCATTTCAGGTAATGTCCATCCCGTGTTTCAAATAAATTTTATATATATCTGTATATATGTGTGTGTGTGCATGTATGTCATGATATTATTTTTTCATTGATTCTTAGTCTAGAGCAGGAGTCGGCAACCTTGGTCCTCCAGATGTATTGGATGATTGGAACTACATCTACCATGAGGCTTAGCCACTCTAGTAAGTATCTGGGAACCACAGGAGATGTAGTTCCAAAACCTTCGGAGGGTTCAAGGTTGCCAACCCCTGGTCTAGAACAGTTTTTCACAAACCTGTTCTCAGGTCCCCTAACAGGCCACGTTTGCAGGATATGTGAAGCACAGCACAAGGGATATGATTTGCTGCTCAGTGATTGCAGGATTCAGTCTGCATTTTCTCAAGGGAATCATTAAATTCTGGCCTGTTAGGGGGTCCTGAGGACTAGGGTTGAGAAACACTGGTCTAGAACGTGATACAGGCCATATGTTCGTTGACATGTTGCTCCATTAAATAAGATATTTGTCTGGATGAGAGCTTTGCTGGGCTTCTTTGCTACCTGAGAATGTAAACCGCGTGTTAGTTGCATAGGAAATTTTATATACCGCTTTATGTGTTCTATACAGGGAATTTTTAAATATCTAAGGACACTATTCCCTAGTGCGCTAAAATGGGGATGCTAACGGGGAAAATCTGCGCCTGTAGATGATATTCCAGGCAGTGGCGTCACTAGGGTTGGTGTCACCTGGTGCGGTAACTCATGGTGTCACCCCCCCCCCCAAATTTTACGTTTTGGTTTTTTTAAACTACTCTTACTCATAAAGCAGTACTCCCATATAATACTGAATGCTCATAATGCGCGACGCACATTACTGTGAGGTTTATTGCTGTGCAGCTCTCTCATATACTCACACACAAATTTTGGTGAACTGCCAGCAAGTACAGTGCCTGTTCGACGGCAGTGAAAGTCCCATAGAGAAGTAATGTTAAATCTGTTCAGAGACATCGAACAGCAGAGAAATGTCTTGATGTTCAGTGGTTTCATTAGACAGGTTTTTTCAGGCGAACACCATCAGGGCTATTCAGAGAGAGGTGAAAACCTTGAGAATTATCAGGAGAATGAACAATCTAGACAAAATAGCCAATTTGGAAAGTGAGATAAATGGGAGAATTTTTCTGGTTTGACTATTTTGCCCTGGAATTTTCAATTCTACAGTCATTCTCAAGGTTTTCACCCTTCTCTAAATAACCCTGCATAGGTTTCAATGTTAAAAATATTCCCGTTTTTACCCAATATCTAATAAAACGTTTATTCCATTAACCTGTAGTAAAATTTCTTTTAGGGATGTGTGTTTAGTTTCGGACCGATTTGTTTTTTTCACGAATTGGCCCGATTCGGTGATTTGGATTCAGCCAATTTTTTTTTTTATTTATTTTTTAATTTTTTTTTCCCAAATCGGATTGGGTCCGAAAACGTCCGAAACGATTTCCGATCCAAAATGAAAAATTTTCGGAATCGGAAATCATTTTCGTTCAATTCTTAATTTCGATTCCACTTCGATAATTTTCAAAAAATGCTTAAAATATCCTAAAAAATCTAGAAATAAAGAGACTCTTTACTACAGAATATAATAATAAACATTTTATTAGATATTGAATTAAAACGGGAATTTTTTTAACATTGAAGTCTATGGGGCAAAACAATTCCCACACAGAATACACAAAAAATTTCTGAGATCACAAAAAAAAAGTCGATACGAAAAACGAGCCGATCCGAAAACACGTAAATTTCCGATTTCACGAAAAAAATAAGTCGATACGAAAAGCGAGCCGAAACGGAACTGGGCCGAAACGATCCGAAACGAAAATTGTCGAATTACGAACGAAACGAGCCAAAACAAAAAAAATTGGTGCACATCTCTAGTCTCTTTTAATTGTTGATTTTTTTTTTTCTTAGTATCAGGCATTTTTCAAAAAAAATTCACATTTTTTTACTTTCTAATAGCGTTTTTTTTCTGTAACAGCCCTTTTTATTATCATTCCTAGGATCTTATATGTTCCAGACATTTTTGTTCAGTAGTTTTTTTTTTTTAAAACAGCAGGGGACGGGTTCGCGGTGGCTGATTCCCTGCACTTCAGGGACCCTGCGGTGAATTCACCAGGGAAATTTGATTCCCCGAAGTGCGGGGAACAACAGAACACTGAAATGTCTGCGTCATTTCAGTGCTCTGTCAATATCCCCTTTAGTGGTGTTTTTTTTGCTGCCCCCTGGAAAGTGCCAGCTTAGGCCTTGCCTACCCAGGACATACTTGAAAATGAGAGAATTCTCAATGTATCCTTCCTGGTAAAATAGTTATGTGTTTTAAAAAAATAAAAAAAAAATTAGGGTGTCACCCTAGGGGGTGGTGTCACCGGTGCGGGCCGCACCCCCCACCCCCACCTAGCGACGCTAGTGATTCCAGGGCAGGCGCTATCTGAGCACCTCGTCCCAGAACGCTGCGCTAACCGCTGGGATACTCACCGAGAGCTTCTGCTCCGCTGCGAGTATCCCCTCCTGGAGTCCGTAGGACTCCATGGAGGTTTGCGCTTCTGGGCCTCGAGCCCTGCACTATCTTGCTCTCGCGAGTACTTGCAATGATCGCAGAGGGCAGTTGGGAACCATCTGTTCCCAGTCTCACTCTGCACGCGGCAAAAATAAACGGTGGATCGGGCCATCGTTCTCATCGCGGGATGAGAGGGGAGTATCAGATTTATTGGGGGGTTTAGGGGGTGCTAAATGATTTTGCAAACGTGGTATCATTTAGCACCCCCCATTTAGGACTCACTAAAATTTTGCCTGGCGCATCTCTGCGGTAATTAGCGCTAGCACTTTGTAATACCTTACTTGTCGAAACCCTGATTACAGATCACGCTCTCCATGTTAAGTATAGGATGCGCAAAGTACAGTAAGCTCGCGCAAACTGGCGCAATCACCGATGCACTAAGTGATTACTTACGGGTTTAGCGTCAGGAATGTAATATGAGGGGCATGCGTTAAGGTCACTTATCTTGGCGATAACGTTTACATATTCGTTACGTTCACTAGGGAATAGAGTCCTAAATATTGTATTCCACCTCCTACGTGGTTAAGATTAGGGATGGGCCGAACTCGCTCGAGTTCGGTTCGCTGTCGAACCTGAACAATACTCAAAGTTCGCGTTCGCGTGCGAACATAGTTCGAATCCAATGCAAGTCAATGGGACTCGAACGTTTGTTTTTTAGAGTGCAAAATTATCCTGCAAAATTTGCCCAATCAGGACTCTGAGCCGTGATTGGCATAGTCTTGCACCTGTCTTGTGGTCAGGTCCGAGGCTCTAGCCAATTACAAGCTTCAGGGAAGTGGAAAACTGCATTGTGGTCGAACTCGAGACGAACACGCGGAAATGTTTGCAGTTCGCGAACTATCGAACATGCAATGTTCGATGCGAACTCTCGAACGCATCGAACCGAACGCCTATCCCTAGTTAAGATTCAGTATAATACTTAAAATATAAAGTGTTCTTCTCATTAATATTGAACTGTGACAAAACACCTCTCTCTTTCCTAGAAATGAATAAGAAATGTGTGATAGTGCAATAAGGCTTTAAACACCATGCTCTCTATCGCTCACATAAATCCTTGTTGAATTCCACTCTCAGCTGAGATCTTAAAGCGTTCAGTCAGATGAGGCTGACATTACCTTTTCCCAAATAAACAATATTTACATGCAATAATGAGAGGCTCTACATAGAGTCAGTACATCAGTTTCAACCTAGTACAAGTTTAAAAAACCTAGCGGTGATGTGCTCACATGCTGGAGCCTATGAAGTGGCTCAGTGAATAGTGTGTATGGCATGTTTTTATCTTCAACCACTTGTTCAATGTCGGCTCGTAAGATCCTCTCAACCCCTGTCATCTATTTGGCTGAGAGAACCTCAGCGCTAATTACCGCAGAGATACGCAAGCCAAAATTTTATGTTTGTTGTTTTTTGAAGAAAATATTGTCTTCTTTAAGGTTGGGTAATATGTGACATTTAAGGGGTTATTCAAACAGTGCTGGTGTGTGGAGTCATCATGGGTTTGATCCCAGTGAGCAACCTCTCCAGTAAGTGTCCTTGGGCAAGACACCTAACGTTACATACTCGCCACCCAGGACATACTTGAAAACAAGAGAAATCTCAATGTATCCTCCCTGGTAAAATCCTTTCTCAAAAAAAATTTAAAAATATTGCAACATAGTAGTTTCGGTAGAAAAAAAGACTAATGTGAAAATTCCGAACAACCGCTGAAGAAACTTCACTGTGAAGCTTCTTCTGCTGATGTTTGATTTTCTCTTTTCACCGGTGTTTGCAACATCAGCAAACTCAGGCGCAGTCAGATTACCCCTCCCCCTTGGAGGTAATTTAGAAGAACTGGTGAAAATAAAGCATTCCATACAGGGGGTGTGGTGACGGGCTACATAGTAACAGGATTATTTCTGTAAATAAAAGACTAATGTAAATTCAACCTTTCACACATCCCTGTTGCTGCTGTAGATCCAAAAGTAGGAAACGCCACTTGCATTATCCAAATTGTGCTGATATTGGAAGGGGAAAAAAATCTCAAGACTGAATCCTGACCATTAGATTTCTCTTTGGATCAAATAGGAATCATAAGGGGTTATTCAGAGAGATCCAAAATGTCGCCGAAATGTAACCGGACACTGAAATTCAGCGTACGGTGACATTTCGGGGCTTATCAGAGCGCAGGCAGTTAGGCAATTTTTTTTTAATCCGTCTTTTTTCTGTAACAGACCTTTTTATTATCATTCATAGGATCTTATGTGTAAATTTCAGACATTTTCGTTCAGTAGTTTTTTTGCAAACAACGTTTCAATTTTGAAACTTTCAAGAGTACTGCTCTTTGTTTTTACCCCGTTTGTCTGCTCGTCGGCTTTTTCCGGCAGCTGCTCTGCGCTGTGATCGGTGTCTTGTCGGCTTTTTCCAGTGTGTACGGTGTGGTTTTTGCAGTGGTTTCTGCGGGTTTTCGGTGAGTGTCTGGTGAGTGTTCGTCGTGTTTGTGTAGGGTTTTCCCTGCACTCCGGGGGCCCTGTGGTGCTTGCTGAATACACCGCAGTGTCGGCAAGCTAGAATCGCTGAAGTGCGGGGAACGAAAGGGCTTATGCTCTCTGAATAACCCTGATAGAATAGAAGTAGAATAACGCCTCTGCATCATTGAACGCATGATACTACTGGCATGTTATGCTGGACCTGCCTGTGAAGGTCATTTATGAACTTTCATGGACACTTTTATCTGCACTGACCCATTTGTGTTTAAAATGCTCTCAATATTTTAATGTAGAGAACTGAAAACGCCAATCTTCCCGATGCAAACTGATGGTCCTTCTCATATGTTTGTACACAATGAAATTCACCTTCTTCCTGTTTTATGTTTTGGATATTCTCGTGTTTACTAACTTTTCCCACATACTGCCAGGTACTTGTGGTATCTTCCCAGCAAGGTTTTAAAAGCATAACTATATATATATTATTTATTTTTTAACTTGCTGTCTGCTTCAAGCAATCATCAGTTTAACTTTTCTACTTGTTCATACTCTCTTGTGTTGCAAAAAGTTGAGTTATTTTTTTATCTTTCAGTATCCGTAACCGCGCTGAACTCGTGTACTTTCTCTTGTAGGCTTCTTATTAAATAAGAGCGCTGTGTCTACAATGCCGCTGAACCTCGTACCGCCTGGAGCGAATCCACTGTGCTCAGCAGAGTTTAAAAGCCAGGTTTTGGAGATTACTACAGCTCCAAGGTAGGAACAATAGAAGCTCACTAGAAAAAGATCACCCAAGCTATTGCCGTGGTTGTCTCTTTTGTAGTTGTAGACTACTTGGTTTTTCCCTGCGGAATCGTTAAAACAACTAAACCCCTTGTTCTGCGCCTTCGTCACTCCCGTTTAAGGGGATAGTAATTTCATTTCAGAGTTTAGTACCTTCTTGGCAAATTTCTGCTGCTGCTTTCCATGCGCATACATTAAAGCCTCCTAGTCAAATGAGAGATCACCTTGGGCTGCTATTCTTTCTTAACTGTCGTTCCTGCGACTCAGAAACAATCATCAAGCGGAGTGACAGCTTCATTCGTCCACCATCTGCTCGCTGTCAATCAGACAGTAATCCTGAGGCCACTGACAGAACTGTCAGATTGATTGAAACTCAGCTGTTGGTGATAGACTATGGCCTTTGTGATTACCAGAACTCCAGAGTATCCGTTCGATCTGAAAATGATTCTTAACGTTCTGCGGATACCACCAGAGGTTGTCCAGTCCCTCACCTCAGATCGCTTATGCAAATCTCTAAATTCCACCTGGTTTCTGTTTTCACTGCAAAAAAAAAAACCCTATCGGAACCAGATATTCTGCTAGAAATTTCTTGCTCATGAGATTATTCAATGTCTTTTTTTTTTTATTTTTTACACTTTCTGCATATGTATTAGGGAGGTCAGAAAATAAGACAAAAATCACTGCGTAGACCATGAAACGGCTGCACATGAGTGAGGCAGCCTGACTTCAGGCGTTTAATCCCAAATTCTATCATACGTAAATCAGACCACTCTAATTTTCAATTTGTAAATGTGGGTAATCGGTTTCAAAGGCTAGAGATATAATAGAAAATTAGCATAAAAACTAACAAAGCTACAGCTTCAAGGGCTGCAATGCCTTGTTAGAGACCCGTGAGCTTTGTTTATTTTTTAAATGTGTATTAACATCTTATGTGCCAGTACCCAACCGAAAAAACCCTCAGTTCCAGGACGCTCTGCTCGTGAGTGGGTTAAGATTTCGAGCATGCACGATGGAATCTAAATATATATATTTTGCTTTGCAGTCGTCTCAATGCATAATAAATTATTCAGACTGCTTGGATAGGGCACTTGTAAATCTGATAGACTTAGAAAATCTACTACCATGGGAATTAATTAACAGTCAATTATAACAATTATATCACTTGAAAGTTTAGACATTGATTTAACAAACAAACGTACTTTTCGCAGTCAAACAGATTCTCAACTTGCTGTCCCGATTGCACCTCGAGATCTGATCTGGAAACAAATTATCAGTAGCAAGTAATGTAAGAGGAGATTTGGATTTAATGCAGACGAATTCTGCACAGATACACAGGCGCCGTGTGCGTGCATTCGTTTTATGGGGTGAGGAGGATAGCACTTCTTTGTAGTCAAAAATAAAACTTTACGAATACTGGTACACCACTTTATAAAGGTGATTGCAGCGTGTTCAAATGAAATCCCATTGCTTGTATTGGATTGATTTGACTTGAGTTCTTTGCATTTCTGGATTTGGCCTAAGCCGGGGATCTCAGACTCTGTTCCCCCAGATGTTTAGGGCCTACAATTCCCAGAATTTTTTGAATGCACTAAAAAGCCAGTTAATTATGGGAGGTGTAGTTGAGAAACATTGTTTTTTTTTGTTTGTCTTTTTTGCGCACTCCGGCCAAGTTCTGTGCTCAGTGAGTACAGTGCTTTATAACTCGACTTTTGGTATACTATGTGGAAAATGTTCTGTTATATTGTATTCTGTTTCTACAGATTTTTTTACGACTGTCGTTTTTCTTTTTCGTTTTTTTTTTTTTTTTAACCATGTATAACCTTTTCAAATATAAAAAAAGAAACCTGTGGAGGGTCCGATTTTATCTCCCCCGACTAAGCCATGGAAAATATAATAAATTTTAATTTACCTTGGGGTCGGAGCTCGGAGGATGCTCTTTCGATCCTGAAAACCAGATGGATAACAAAGAAATGAAGACTCCCATTTAGAGATGTGCATATGATGTAATTTCACTTGCCCCTTAATGGAACTGCCTATTTACAAGCATAAAGTGCATTGCCCTGTTCATGGCAGTACTCCTAGCACACCTTGTCCTGGATGTAGATGCTCACAGCAATTCTATGCCTCCTAACCATCGCGTTAGTGAATATACAGACACAATGAATATCGTATATTTCCATTCCAAAACATCCAGTCGTTACACAGAAGGAACAACATTGGCAAAGCACTGGTGGCAATGAGTGAGATCCCGGACTTATAAATCCCCAACACGGACTCGCCCCCATCCCACTTCACATTATCCCTCACCCCTGATAATGTCCATGGACTTGCCCATTCCCCCCCATATATGTCCCACTACCCACCCTCCACCCCATTTAACCTCCCCATATGCTTTGGCAATGCTAAAATGTATTTGGTACTGCCAATAAAGCTTATTTTGATTTGATTTGATTGAACTTTGTGCGGTATGGTGAATCGAAGAATGCAGGTCTGGCCTGAGGTCTAAATCTCTGATCTGGGTTTCCCTTTGCTGCACCTTGTTGCCCATGCTAGACATGCTTCAGAATACCTGTGTATTGAATGGTAGCTGTCCGGTTAAATAAGGAGCATTCGTACACCGGGCATTTACAAAGTGTCCTTTCTGCAGTTCTGCTGCCCTGATCAGTATTTTTTTCTATATGAATCATTTGACTTTGTGAGAATGTTGCAGCCTTCCTCTTTGTGAACTAAATACACAAAGCTTCTTCTTTTAGCATTCTTCAAATTATAATCCATTAGTGCGTCTGCCTTTGGTAATATGAAGGACTTTTAATGGCCATGTCTGTTCGTCTCCACTTCTTCGTGGAATATATTTAAAATATATCTAGGTTTTTTTCCCCAGCATCGCTAATACCAGTGAGTTATGGTTTGGAAGCAATTCACCCACATAAACGTTACAACATAATGTTGGACAGAGGCTTAGGTTAAAAATATAACAAAGAACATTGCCGCAATTACACCTGTTAAAGTGCATGAAGAATGGGAGCAAGGTTCCTTCAGACTACAGATGATTATTACATATTTATTTTGTTATTGTATTATAAGTTACTGTGGGACATCTTAGAAATACAGTTGTGTTCAAAATTATTCAACCCCCAATGCTGTAAAGGGTTTTGGGGAATTTAGTGTACATTTGTAATTGTATTCAGAATGAAATCCTACAAGGACTTTTTAAAGAACCATATGCAACTAAAATTACATCAATTGGTTTTGTAATACAGTAGTAAATGTTTCTTTTGTGAATTCTTCATTAACACAATTATTCAACCCCTTAAAGACTACCACTCTGAAGAACAGAGGTTCATTCAAGTGTTTTCAATCAGGTATTGAAAACACCTGTGGATGTCACGGAGCAGCAATAAAGCATAATAAGCACCAATTAGGCAGCTTTAAAATGACTGTGATACTCAGCTCCTTCTAGACATTTACTGGTGTGGTTACAAACATGGTGAAGTCAAGAGAATGGTCCAGGAAGACAAGAGAAGAGGTGATTACTCTTCACAGGAAGGGCAATGGCTATAAGAAGATTGCAAAGATGTTAAACATACCAAGAGAGACCATAGGAAGCATCATTCGCAAATTCAAGGCAAAGGGCACTGTTGAAACGCTACCTGGTCGTGGCAGAAAGAAGATGCTGACTTCGACTGCTGTGCGCTACCTGAAGCGTAGAGTGGAGAAAAGTCCCCGTGGGACTGCTGAGGAACTGAGAAAAGATTTGTCAGATGTGGGTACTGAAGTTTCAGCTCAGACAATACGGCGCACACTGCGTAATGAAGGCCTCCATGCCAGAACTCCCTTGCTGTCTCCAAAGAATAAGAAGAGTCGACTGCAGTATGCCAAAAGTCATGTGGACAAACCACAGAAGTTTTGGGATAGTGTTCTGTGGACTGATGAAACAAAATTAGAACTGTTTGGGCCCATGGATCAATGCTATGTTTGGAGGAGGAAGAACAAGGCCTATGAAGAAAAGAACACCTTGCCTACGGTGAAGCATGGCGGGGGGTCAATCATGCTTTGGGGCTGTTTTGCTTCTGCAGGTACAGGGAAGCTTCAGCGTGTGCAAGGTACCATGAATTCTCTTCAGTACCAGGAGATAGTGGATGACAATGTGATGCAGTCCGTCACAAACCTGAGGCTTGGGAGACGTTGGACCTTTCAACAGGACAATGATCCCAAGCATACCTCCAAGTCCACTAGAGCATGGTTGCAGATTAAAGGCTGGAACATTTTGGAGTGTCCATCGCAGTCACCTGACTTAAATCCGATTGAGAACCTCTGGTGGGACTTAAAGAAAGCAGTTGCAGTGCGCAAGCCTAAGAATGTGACTGAACTGGAGGCTTTTGCCCATGACGAATGGGCGAAGATTCCCGTAGATCGCTGCAAGACACTTGTGTCAAGCTATGCTTCACGTTTAAAAGCTGTTATAACTGTAAAAGGATGTTGTACTAAGTACTAAGATTGAATGTCACTTGGGGGTTGAATAAAACTGATAATGATGTGAGCACAGAAAAGACATTTGTGGTTATTTCATTATAAATGTTATGTTATATTTGTCTGACCTACACGTGCCTCTTTGATTTAATTGTAAGCAAGATGACTGAATGATCAAAATCAATGTCAAACTGGCCAAAACACTCAATTTCAGTGGGGGTTGAATAATTTTGAACACAACTGTATATAGACAAATATCTTGACATTAAAATGGATAGAGTAAGGGGTCGGAGACGAGCCAATGATGAGCAAGGATTGGAGAGCGTGGAACTCTCCTCTGCCCTGCCAAAAAATTAAAGTGACCCCAAGCACCATTTTTCAACCTAAATCGCACCCTAGCACATGGAGAATGGTAAGTCCATGGAAGAAGTGGGACTACGGGGCCTCAGTAGCCCTGATTTTCATGGGGAAGCAGTAGCCTGACAGCAGGACTCCACATGGGGCCCGAACTGAACTGTTGGAGATGACACCGCCGAACCAGACAGCTTCCACCCTGCCTGCCACCATGATGGTCATGCAAGAGCTGCTGTCCAAAATAACCGCTGTGCAAACATATCTAGCAGCTGAAATGAGGAAGGACACTGATGCCCTTTTTTGTGGTGCTGCAAATGCTGGCCAGGCGTACCATGCACATGAAGGAGAGAACAGGGCACATTGTTGTGCATAATAACAATATGCCAGACCATACCAACGACCTGGTGGACAGGGTGTGCATCTTGGAGTCAGCACTAGAGTACATTTTCAATTACGCAACAATCTGAGGTATCATTAACAGACTGCAACCTGAGCTCCCACAAGAGGAGTTCTTGCTGGGTAGCGTGCTAGATCTTTGAGTCTCTCTGGGTTTGAGTTCTCCCTGGGATGTTGTAGCCTGACTACATTACTTCCGCACCAGGGAGGCCCTCTTGCAATGTGTCCAGGAGAAATGAATGAAGTGTGGCGATGTGGGCCTTCAATTATGTCTGGCCCCTACTATGTTGTTTAAACATAGAATTTGACCACCAGAAACCGATGCCGTTTGGGCAGGTGGAATAACGTGTTTGCCTCAGCATTGTCTCCGCAGACAGCTTCAAGATCTCTGCACCCCTAGAACGGGTACCCCACTTTCCTAGAGAATGGCACACTGCGATGTGGTGACAAGCTGGGGTCTGTTCTCTAGACTGTTCTTTAAAATAAATGTGCCTGCTCTTATCCTTACCATAAGAAGACTGCTCAAGATTAATCTATATTGTAATACAAAACACAATAGACCCACACACAGATGCCAAAATAAATATCCTTTTATCTGTGGCACGAGTACATAATCTCGATGAGTAAAAATATGCGAGTGGATACATTTTGGTGTAACCTTTGCATTACGTATAACAACTGTCCTCCTCACATTTTATCACATGTGCATTAAAGTCTTTAGTGAATAAACCATTGAAGTCCTTTTGTCTTTTTTTCAGCAGAAGAATTACGGGCCCGTATAGGTGGTATGCTCCCTTAATGATCCGGCATATCCAATTGACTTTTTTCCTGCAGTGAAATTATAATTTTACAGTGAAATTCTGTGATAAATTAATAGATTGATATTGGCGTGACATAATGGTCAGATTACCACTGTAGTGCTTATGTCTGGCCTACATGATGTTATGCGCTTTATTATTTTTTTTTAATTTTATTATTTCAAGTTCATAGAGAATGCAATTTTTTTTTATTTTTTTTTTAGAATTTGTCTTTTTTTTTAAATCTTTTTTTATTTCTTTCTCCATTTGAGTTTCAGTTCGCTGGTTTGTAAATGTATTACCTTTCTTTTTTTTAAGTAGAATTGTGACTTAAATGTCCTTAATCAGTCATTACAGTGGATGCAAATCATACGTCAAAAAAACAAAAACAAAAAAAAAACAAGCCCATCAATAGTTTGCAGTCGTTTGTTTTAATACTTTAGATTGCACGATGGCATGAATAACAATAAAATAGATTGAAGCCATCGCTGATAGCTCATTGATCTGTTTGTGTCATTCATCTCTCTCCTGTATTCTCTGTAGAGACGGTTATTTATTACACCGTCAGTTCTGCATCACATATCCATCTATGCAGGGTCATTGATTGTAAATGTGGAAATAACATTCGTATAAAGAATGGTTCAATTGCTTTTCCAAGTAATGATTTCAGCAGTTTGCTCTGTTATAGATGGAGCGAGGCAAGCCAAGTGTGATCCAAAGGTATTGGTCAACTGAGCTCCTCGGTCAATCCCCGACACAACTTCAAGCATACTTTTCTTAAAGGTCGGATTATGTCCTATTGAGTTGGGATCAGGACGAGGTTTAGAAGACTTTGGCGCATGTGATTTAGGGTATTATTTGGCCTTTGTGCTTGAAAGGGAAGCTCCATTTTTTTTCTTTACCCCTCAGAGGGGCATAAAATGTGTAGAATGATGGGGGAGCTATTTGCTTTCCATCAATTTTAAAATATTTTTCTCATAAGTCATATCTCAACTAGACAGACATTCCATACAGATTTAAAGCCTGGATTGGTGACAGACATAAAGATTAGAGCGATATCGATTTAGACTTTTCTGACAGCCTCTTCCTGGTTATAATGGCAATAATATGATCATTACAGTAAACAAGAATTCATGTTGAAATAATGTGATCTATATGTAGGAATGTGCATGTATGTGTAAGAGATCTTTAAAGCGATATTAAAGTGTTATGTTGTATTCACTGGTCTCCAAAGCACCCTTTTATAAAAAAAAAATATACATGTTCAGGTTGAAAGCAGCCATTCTGTTTTGGTGTGTTTCTTTTGGAGGACCGACCACCCTGTCTGGTTCTACACCCCTCCCTGTCACATGGCTTACAGGTGCCTCGTCGCAGGACCTATTTTGCCCTCGCAATGCATAGAGCACCTGGAGAATGTATGCTGTACCAAGTAAGGGCACTATTCCGTGCCTAGTGCTAAAACGGGTACGCTAACGGGGAAAGCCTGCCTTTGGCGTCCCCGTTTTAGCATCATATTATGGGGCAGGTGCTAATTAAGCAGCCTGCCCATAATGCAGCGCTAACACCCTCCTGGATACTCACAGCAAGATCTTGTGAGATCGAGGAGGGAAACTGGGGACTATTTGTTTCCAGTCTCACTTTGCTCCCTGGGGTCAGAGTGACAGATCGAGCCGCTGTTCACACCACGGGATGAGAGGTGAGTAGCTGATTGGGGGGGGGGTTCAGCTGGTGATAAATGATTTCGCAGAAGCTCAATCAGTTAGCACCAGCCTCGAGCTGTGGTTAACTTTAGTTAACGCGGCGGTGTGGTAATTAGTATTAGGAATTTGCAATCCTAACACTAATTACTGCTTACGCTCCACATGTTAAGTATGGGGAGCGCACAGTAAAGTAAGCTCGCTGAAGCTAGCGCAATCTCTGATGCAGTCACGGATTTTTTAACCTGTTAGAGTTCGGAATGGTATATGGGGGGCATACGTTAAAGTCACTTAAACTAATGCTAACGCTCACATATGTGACGATAAGAATGTAATGGGGTTAATCATTGGGTTAGGAAGGATGGGACCTGCCGTTAACATAGGGGCTATTGGAGCTGCAGCTCTAGGCCCATGCCCCACAAATAGGCCCTGAGAAAGGATAACTATGTCTGCATTCATGAGCATTTGGACCACTGTATCTCCGGACCAGCAACAGATACTAGGTCATGGAATGTATCATTAAAAAGGCCAGATCATGGCCTTTACAATGATACCAAACATGACCATATAAATATTTAAAGAAGAAAACAAAATAAAAATGTAACTTTTTTTGTTCCAAAGCAATGGCAATGTCCATTTATCACATAAAATGAGCAATACACTGGCGTTATGAATACTCACCTCTTCAGCTCCAGGCCCACAAAGATCTTAATCTGGGCCTGCCTGCCGTAATGAGGTACATTGTCGTTGCTTCAGGTTCATGTCATGTATGATCAGACTTTGTGACCAAATTCCCATCACTTATTTCAAAGTCTTTAAAAACTATATTAAAGTTCATTGCACTCGGAATTTTGTATGTTTTGTGAAAAAAGAAAAATATATATATTAAAGTTACATGGGTAGTATTGGTTGAATAAAGATGAATGTATATCAAATTCAACCCTCTACATACTGTATCCCTATGTCTGCTGTTGATACAAAAGAATGAATGTACGGTGTGTGTTTTTGTACACACACACAAGGTAATCAATGAGCAGTACAATTAAAACCCTAATTTTATAACAAATGGTCTCTCAATCTAACTATAGTCCTCTATGTTGTATTAACCCCTTCAGTCACAGGCTGCTTCAGAATGACTTAATCCAATCCTGTTATAGGTGGATAGCAAACCCTTTCTGTCATAGTGTTTGAATAATGAAGTATTCCTGGTGTTGTATCTACTTATTGGAGTTTTCTCGCGCTGTGTAATTTTGTTTCATTTCTGTGAGTGATTTTTGGCTATTAATGAGGGTATAAGCTATCCTCCATAGTAGACGGCTCAGCATCGCGGGCCCGATGACCCTCATCCACTTCAGGCTCAGCCTATCTCCTTCCAATTGTTTCATCAACTGCCTGACTGGCTGCTCACACCTGACAAGTGACAAGCCTCAGACTCCTGCTGACTAGATAATCAAAGTCTTGTCAGAGCTGTCAATACCCTGCAGATAGGAAAGGACAAAAGAGAGGAAAGGTTTCTACAGAAACCGCTGCCTTTCGCAAAAATACCAGAGACTACTTTTTTTTCCCTTCCTTTTTTCCATAGGCGTCACCTGCTTCATGTACAACGTTCTGTTCTTCCTAATAAAGATGCCAACCTTCATGATCACACTGATACATGGCATGATACGGTTCTCCTTATACCCAGGAAGGGGAGCACTTGCTGATATTTGATTACAAATGTCGAGTAGAGATTCATTGTTACAGAAACTCACATTTTTCATGCTCGGATGCTTGATTTAAAATAAATTATGATTGTTGCTTTGTATGGGGTTTGTGTGGTTTAATCTACTCTGTACATGAATTTTTTTTAATAATTTAATACATTTTTAAGAAACTGATGTCTGGAACGTAAGTGAACCTGAGGGTCATGGAAAGAATCAAGAACAAACCAGGGAACTTATACATCAATAAAGTTTATGCTTTAAAACGGGGATGTCAAACTCTAGCCCATCTACCAGATGTTGATGGCCTGCAATTCCCAGAAATCTAGCAATGCAGTAGAGGATTAGAGAATCATTGGAATTTTAGTTCTCTGTCACTGGGTGGGGGGGGGGCAGAGTTGACATCCCTGCTTGCAGAGACCTGCAGGTCTATTCCTTAAAGGGTGAAGTCTGGAGAACTGGCCAGAGAGCAGAACAATCTGGGCCAAATAGCCGATTATAAAGTGAGATCAATTTGAGAATTTTTCTGGTTTGGCTGTTTTGACATAGATTTTGCACTTCTCCTGCCAGTTCTCCTGAGTTTCATCCTTTAGTGAACAGACCTGCAGGTACTTGCACAGATCAGTAGTAACCCTATTTGTTACAGGAGAATGTCCCAGAGCAGGCTAATTTATAAACAACAGAAGGAGCCACTTTTTTACGTCCAAGCATTAATCACTGTGACAGACCGCCTAGCATGCCGACTGTGTGCCTCTATCAAACTCTAGCTTTCTCCAAGCTGGACTCCGACATCCAGGATTCTCTGCCCAAAACCTCGCTAAAATCACCAGGCAGGACCAGTGTTTTAGTGAAAAACAAGACTGACTGTTTATTTTAAAACATACAGCTATGAACATTGACGGACAACCCCCTTCAGGAATATATTACAGATACTATCATGAGATCCTGTAACAGGACAATGGGAAGGTACATTCAAAACATTGGATCATTTACACAGGCAACCTTATCTTAAGCTGCCTGCTAGTTCTTGGGAGGAAGGAAAGGGGGTGGGGTGGGTGGGAGCAGAGCATGTAAAACAAAGGAGTATATTCTTACAGCAGGTGGGTGTACACTATACAGAGTGAGGACAGCTAATACAGAGGTGTATACTATAGAGACAGGATACTAATACAGAGGGAATAATACACAAACAAAGTCAACATAAATCCCGGATTCCCTGGGCAATCCATTTGGTCAATCCCAGCAGGTAGCACCTTGGTACATAGTAGGAAGGAGGCTAGCACCCAGGCTCCTCCAACTGCCCAAGTGATGGCTGAGTCTGTCACAATCACCATATGTATAGCCCACCTTGTTTTGGTAGCTTTTTGGACCTCTTCTGCAGACCTGGCGATATTTTCCTACGGAGGACAGAATATTTTTTTAAAAAAATCTTTAGTTATAGTAACATGTTCATAGGTTTAACTAAAGGGTAATAACTACAAGAGTACGTCCTGGGGAAAAAAGTTAAACAGGATCTGGTCTGTCGAATGGAGGGTTTCCCATTTGGTATTTCTCTTATTTCTAGTTAAAGTTTGGCAGGGAGGTAAATGCTGTCTGGGATGAGTTGTATAGACATCTTGCACATATTCATGAAAGGAAAACCTTTCCCTCTGTCCTCCTACAGGCATTCTTTTCTTGCGTTCATGTCCATCTTGGACTTTTGTCTCCGCTCCCATCATCAAACAGGTCAGTGTGGAGAAAAGACCTTGCTGCGTATCATCTAGTAAATGTCTTCTGACTAAACCAATAAATTGTAATTAAATTTTTTATGATTGCCTTTATATCAGGTAATCTACCTGTATAATTAGTATTTAATCCGACGTTAACAAATCGCTGGAGAGAAAGCCGAAGAAAAAAAAACTAGAGCAATGCAGCCGTTGGCTCTATCTGTGTTTCCTTTTTCCCCCTCTCTTTATTTTTTATTTTATTATAAGGGCTGTTTAGTCTTGATTTAAAATGCCTCTGTAACTATCAAACGTATTTCAGTAATCTATGAAGAGATTACTGTAGATATAATATAGTTAATTGATATAAGCGATTTCAATTCTCCTTAATATGACAAATCTCCAGTGTGAAATATTCCCAGTTAATGATCAACATAAAATAGATAGAGGTCATTTTTAATGTAATTTTAACTTTTGAATTCATCTGCAGTTATAGTGAGGATATCATTAAACTTTACTTATTTAACATTAATAGTTCCATGGCAGTAGCAGGAGAACGGAACCTTGCACAGCACAGGTTTTCTGGGCCATTGATGGACATTATTAATGCCACGGTCTTCTTTCATAGCATGGTATTGTAAAAAATAGGCTTACATCGTATGTACCTGAATGGCATGGGGTGTCAAACATCTGTCATGAGGCTCCAACGTTCAGAGGGAATTTATATACAGCGTGTGAACAGCTGTAAACTAACAGGGTTATTCAGAGAAGGTGAAACTCTGGAGAACGTTTAGAGAAGTGAAAATTCTATTTTGACCTATAATTTTCACTTCTCCAAAAGTTCTCCCGAGTTTCACCTTTCTCTGAATAACCCTGTGACTATGTCAGATGCTACATTGGTCCAGACAAAGCCACCAACAGAGAGAAGAAAATATTTTTCCATTATCATTAATCAAACAATATAAGTATTTAGGATGTTATCCTAAAATCCTGGTGACCTGGTATGACCAGGTGCACTTTGGCTGTGATATCCCATGGGGAAGGTGAATATTGCACTGGTCTAAAACATCAATGCGATACTGCGTCCTTCTAGGAGATATCACAGCCGGCAAAGTACCCGTTTCCAGCACTGGATCCCGCCATGATTCACAAAGCTGTATGGTTGACCCTCAGTAGTAACGTCAACACTGTGACTGTACACGGAATGAGCAGAGGGCCGTGTGGTAGGATGTCTCAACGCTCAGGCCTGTGGCATGCCGCACAGATGTGACTAACAGCAAAATATTTAATGGGTAACTATTTGAAGAAAAAAAATTCAAGTATATTTTAGGACAAAAATTGCTAACACAAATACAAGGAGTAATTCCCATTTAAATGAGCCCATTGTCCAGTCGCCATGACAATTGCACTTTAATAACACCAAATCAATTATCTATTAAATGGTTTGAGAAATGTACGTGCTGGTGGCACATCTGCCTCTAAAGCCTTTGAAACAAGTGGGCTTGCAACATATGAACTCCATAACTCAGAAGGATAACACAATGATAAAGGAAGACAGTAAAGTACCTTTTATCAATACATAATTTTTAGCTATACAGTTGCTACTTGCTAGCAGCCGCGTGTATAGCTGAAGCACTATCTCCTGTAAAGTGACACTCGGTTGTAGTTGTCGGAGCATTGAGCGGTGTCATTGTAAATGGGCCAGGTCTGTAAGAAGTAACATCGTAACAAATGGATTTAGATTCTTTGAAAATTGTGTCAAGCAGCAATAAGCTTATCTCTTAAAGGCAGGTGGACGCTTCTTGATCTATCCAAATGGCCTTGCTCTCAGCACGCCGCTCAATAAACTATCGTTTTCTCTTTTATTGAACAGGGCTATTTGAAAAGGGAACAAACTGCCTACAATGAGCAATTAAACTGCCTTTTTTTGATTGTAAGCTCTGCAGCACAGGGAGGTTTTGCCTGCACATTCATCACTTGCATATTACAAAACATATTACACTACTGGAGTGAGACGTTACTGCCATTAAGTGGAATCCTAGCTTGTAAACTCAGTCCCAAGTGCACAGTATTGATCTTTAGCTATTTTAATGCATTTTTTACTGACCAACACATCCAGTGATAGAGAATATTGCCAAAATTAGTTATCTGATCGGTCCTTTTGATTAATGGCATGACTGCGCTTCGTTACACATGACAGCATTATCTGTATAATCACATACGTACAGGACGGGAAGGAGGGAGTAGAAATGACCATTTCCTTATATTCATAGCTTAATTTCCAAAATTATTTCTTGGGCTTTTCTGACGTTTTTCTAAATTATAAGGCAGGATATATGTATATATATATTTATCATTTTGTCTTCGCGCAAAGTGTTGTAGTGTGTCAGAAATTGCAAAGGAAACAAGGTGAACTATCTATACAAATCAATGTCTTCTGGCTCTGGGGGGAAAAATATAATCAGGAGTGAGAGACTGACCTTGTCCAGTGGAAAACTTGTCATAGGATAAACTGCGGAATGACCCACAAATCATTACTGGCATTATGCCGTGTCCAAAGCCAGGGGTTTAATACCAGCACTTCACGCCTGGCTCTGTATAGAAATTAACGAACACGCAGGGGTTATATCAGAGTGACATACTAAATCGGGCCATTATAATCTCACTTTAGTTTCCCCATAGAGTCTGGATTTAGAGGACAAATTCATGCAAGGCCTCTACTGATGAGCTGCCTGGAACAACCAATTTTGTTACTTGCTTGAGGAGCACTTTATAATGGCATATATATATATATTATAACTCATTCTGCCGCTTTGTGCTACAATGTAACTACATGAACCACCATTGTGACATGTTAAAAGAACTAAACTGGCCATCACTGGAATCTAGACGCACCCTTCACCTTTCCAACCTGGTGTTTAAGAGCTTTTCTGGGAAGCTACCACCCTACCTGAATAGGCTGCTTCCCTCAGGAGTTCCCTCATCCTATAACCTCCGATCCAGGACCAGCACCTTACTTACAATACCACAATACAAAAAGAAAGTTCCTCGATCCTCATTTTCCTACAGAGCACCGCAATTATGGAATAACCTCCCAGATACCATCAAATCTTCCCCCTAGTCTAAAGTCCCTTAAGAGCTCCCTATTAACATACCTCAATACAGAATACACCTGTAAACATGTAACATAGTGACTATATTTCCTACATATTTATTTTCTGTTAATCTGTATATTTGTGTTGTGTTAATTTCTTGCATTTTACTACTTTGTATTTCTGTAACCATTCAATGTTCTTGAACCCAGGACATACTTGAAAACGAGAGAAATCTCAATGTATCCTTCCTGGTAAAATACTTTATAAATAAAATAAATAAATATATCTCTCATGTACTACATTCCCCATAAGGAACTCTGGGTAGGACATGTAAATGAAGTCCGTAATTTCTCACTTTTTTGCATCCTGTGTCTGTTTTAACACTGAGCCCTCTATGCCAGTGCAATGCCATACTAGATGGCTTTTTAGCAAAGGTCAGGTTATGCAGTGAGTCACAGCCACTTCTGGACTGCTGTTTCGAGCTTGTTATGCCCTCATCAGCAGGAGATAGGCCGTGACTCGTTGGTATTTGATGCTTAACCTGTAGGGCAAATCATCTGTAAAGCAGTTCACTGAGTTGCTGGGATGTGTAAATGTCTTCTACAATTATAAACTTTATTCTATGCTATGTGGAAGCTTTTAATCACACTTTTTGCCCTCCACTATAACTTAAATGAGTTTTTATATATTCATATAGATATATTGTTGTTGTTGTTTTTTTGTTTTTTTTATATCTTGCATTGTATTACTTTGTATTTCTGTAACTGTAACACTTCAATGTTCTTGAACCCAGGACATACTTGAAAACGAGAGAAATCTCAATGTATCCTTCCTGGTAAAATCCTTTATAAATAAATAAATAAATATATTTACTGAGCTACATCCAATAGAAGACTAATCCTATGTAATAGACTGGTGTCTCGGCACGCAATACCGGGTAAAGAGGCATATAATTTCCAAAAAGGTTAACAATTAAATTAGTAACACTCACTATGGGATATCGTGGGAGGGGAGTGTTAAGTGGGCAATATGTGCATTGGCAGCAAAGAAGCTGAGAGGGAAAGTTGTTTTTTAGCTTTTAAAACATCAAATTAAGAACATCCATGCATTATCCTTGACTGACATCACAGTCTGTGCTGGAGGCTGGTGTAAGACACAGCAGGGAGTGACACTGATAGAAGAAAGCTGCTCCTCTCCTAAGATGAGATGTAACACCTGCGGTTTAGTACATCATGTGCACTGTCATGGTGTCAAATGTATTGAGTAAAGAGGAGCCTGAGCGTTCCAGATATGCGATCTACCCTTCCAATGATGCTCAGACATTCTCAAGGTTCGTTGAGTAGTAAGGGTAAGGTAATGAACGAATAGATGAGTTGACAGGGTTAGTCATGACCACCCCTTTTCATGCTTTGGAATCTGCACTAGAATACGCAAGAAGCGTATTGAAGGACGTTAAAAATAGAAACATGTCATAGACTTGCAAAACAAGACGTACACAATTAATAACACAAGACTTTGAGAACCAAAAAACGAGAGAGAACAATACAATTAAACAAAAGAAAAGCAATCGGGGCAGACAATATCTGACCAAATAAATGGGGGGGGGGGTGTAAAGCCCAGGGAGTTATTGATTTATGAGCTAGCAAAGCGGAAGGGAAGTATAGGAAATGCTAAAAATCTATCCCAAGGAGTGTCCAGTTTCTATGCCTTACATCTGCTGGTCTTAAACATGTTTCCCATCAACTGAGTCACTCTCTTCCTCAAACCACTTCAAAAATATTGTCCTTCAGGCCACGCATAATGTGGATATAATGGCTTTTCCTCCATAGAGCGATGTAGACACCTGCCACGTGGAATAAGGTGAAGAATAGCCGACGTTCACCTTTGTAGATTTCCACTGGTTTCCTGTGATTGTCACTTATACCCAAAAGTACGTAGAATTGTCCACCCAATGTCTTTCAGGTTCCTAAAATTTAAGGTGGGATTTTATATATTGGTCTACCGTTTCCCACTCCTCACCAATTCCCTCATGCACACCATGGTCTGTGTCCATCTTTAGGGTCACCCCACATTGACTGTCACTTTCAAAGGCAAGTGGAACTACTTTACGCTGAGTCAGGTTTGTGAGGTGTTTAATGTGGTTGTTTCTTTTCTTTAACCTTATTTTGTGTTGTCTAAACGGAAAGCGTTTTTTATGGATTTTAGATTTAACATATTTTCAGGTTAATTGTTTTTTTTTGAGGTGGGGGTTTAGTATAGCATTGGAGAGATTAGCTTCTAATCTGTTGCTGGTTACAGCTTCTCCCTCTTCCAGGCCTTGCTTTGTGTAGTGGTTAAATCGTTATTGGCTATTGTCTCCTTTGTTGGTTCCCTTTGAACAAGAAGGTCTGTTTAATATAAATGGAACACATTGCACACCGAAGCAGTTGAGAGTCCGATTAAATGATTTATTCACTGGGCCGATTTCACTAGAATCTGTTCTGGTCAATGTATTCTGTATGTTGTTACGCATTCATTTTAAATCTTGTCCTTGTGAAGATGCTGTAAATCTGGTGTAATAACGAGTGAAGGCAGAGGAAGCCATTACACGGACATCTTGTCTAGGCAGACTACCATGAGGAAAATAATATTCCTTGCAAGGAATGGGTGCCGGCTGGGTGCAGTAGAGGTAACCTCACCGCTCTGCGTGGAGAGAGCCTGTGGAGACATGGGTTTGATCCCGACAAGAGCACCTCTCCAGTAAGTGTCCTTGGGCAAGACACCTAACGGTACATACTCACCACCCAGGACATACTTGGAAATGAGAGAAATCTCAATGCATCCTTCCTGGTAAAATACTTTATCAAAAAAAGGAGAAAGTAGACGAGGTTGAAGCTTTATGGAAACAATATATTACAGCCCTGACCTCCTTTACCTTTATTTGCTCCTTCCATGCGTCTTCACCTATCAAGCATAATATGAAGGTGGAAATGAGCGCTCGCTTCCCCCTCTAGCACCTAAAATCTGAGAATAAGGTATATAATTCCCACTATAAACCACTGCATGGGGGTTCAGTGATATGTGCAGGTTGCAGCCAGCGAGAAGTGGAGCCGGATCCGTCTCGTTTTCTTCGGTTTCCAAAAACCGTGTTTTGCGATTTATTATTTTTTAACACCTTTTTAAGTTAGACATTTAATTTTGATATGAACTTTCATAATTTGTTCAGTTGCCCAAATTGATCCTTTTTAATAAAAAAAAGTTATTTTCCTAAATTGCAGTATATGTATGTCCAGAGCCAGACCTGTCTCCTAATTTGTTTTAGCACCAAGCTATATCACCCTGACGTATATTTAATTGTGCATAAAAATCATTAATATAGTCTCCCATAGTCATAAATCATATTCTCCAGGTCATATATAATAAACACTGATCACCAGACATAATGAATGGCTCAAGGTTATCTGCATTTTAGGGAGCTGCAGATATTCAATATGTATTACTTAATGGAAAAAAATGTATGTATATTTCATAAACCTATTTATCCAGTCATAAAAGGGAGTGTTTCCTGGAATTACCCAAGTTACATTGGGTTTATAGTCAACAATGTCTGTTCTATTTTTGTTTTATACTATGAGCAGGTTATATAAATTCACTGTTAACCAATGAAGTCAGCTTTTGGATCTCCATCGGAATCTGCCGCGGTGTCCTTTCTTCCTGATGATGTAAATGGCTCCATCATGCAGGGTTTGGGTAATATGATATGAATTTGGCATCTTCAGACAGTTGCTTTATTCGCAGTAGTGGGTAGCACCACTGGCATCTCATTTATCTTTTGAATACATCCTCATTCTATTAACACATGTTTGGAAATTGCATTGGCTTCACAAAGTTATCAAACAGCTGCCGAAAACATTGTGAAGAGCAGAGACATAGAGGAGAACAAGTACCTCTTTAATTACCAAGTAATACTGTGTAAAATAGTCAAGTCACCTTGAAACAAACATGGTCACCTTCTACTTTATCTTCTGATGGTGCAAAAAGGAAGTTGTCCTGAAAAGAGACACAATGAAAAACTGTACTATGTTGGAAATAAGCACAATTACAAGGCATTTGCTCGATTAACAAATCATTTTTCGAAGTTGGAAACCACTTTCTCCGCCCACCTTATCACTTGACCTTCTCATAAGTGAATAATAGCAGTGTACTGTTCACTATATCAATACAGACTTTATGGAATTTAGTAAAATTGTGTCTATGTTTACACTTAAATACTATAATCTGCCTGTTAAAATACGTGTGTGTGTGCGCGCAATATACAGTGTGGAGTAATTTTGAATTGTTCTTATTTACCATGAAAACCTACATGAAATGAATTTGAATGGAAAATACAGCCATTCACAGGATTAGAACTAATGAATTTTAAGTGAAATTATAATGGTGTTCTTTAAACTTTTGCTGTGGTCAGTGAATCCTCCATGTGCAGTAGTTAAGCGTCACTGACCTTTGTCGTTCCGTCGATTTTCGTTGAGGTATTCTGAAGAGACTTCACCCCGTGCTTCCTGAAGCCCTTCATGGGAGCTACCCTACAATGATGTATCATAAGACTGTTTGGACACATTAACGCCATCAAGTCTGGTTTGGATATATCCACACCATAAGACTGGTTTGAAGATTTCGGCTGCAGTATTTATAGTCCCTAATTGTGAGTAAGCGCTACTTATTTCTTAGGTTCCTGAAGGCCTGCTCACACGTTGGATTGGCTTAATGAGTATTTATGATGGGTGCTCCTTAGATGCCGCACGGTCAAAAATGCTTCGACAGCAGCTTAATCTGGTGATGTGCCGGCTGCTCCTATAAAGACAGAATAGCAGCTGACGGCTTCTTTCCTGAGCAGTGCTTGCCTAGTTTGGAGCTGGGATTTGGGTCATTGTCCTATTTTACGAGAAAATTGGCTCTAATCAAGCGCCGTCCACAGGGTATGGCATGGCGTAACAGAATGGACTGATAGCCTTACTACTTTAAAGTCCCTTTTACCCTGTATAAATCTCACACTTTACCACCACTAAAGACCATCATGTTGCCTCTACCATACGTGACTATGGGTGTCACATGTTCCTCCAGCATCTTTTCATTTGGTCTTCGTCTCACAAATGTTCTTCTTTGTGATATGAACACCTCAAACATAGATTGGTCTGTCCATAACATTTTATTCCAGTTGTCCTTTGTCCAGGGTCTGATCTTTTGCCCATGTTAGGGCTCTATTACATTCTTCACACAAAAACGCACGCAGAATGCGTGAATTTTTGCGTGCAGTGTTAAACGTTAACGTGCGTAAATTAATGCTGGTATTACAATCCTCGCGCATTTTTTCATCCGTCAAAAAAATAACATGCGTAATACATGCGCGCAAAAATGTGCGCGCGGCAACGTTGCGCTCAGAAATCAGTGTGCGGACTGTTTTTTCACACAATTCAGCCAATCAGAATTAAGATCCACAATTGTCTCACGTTAAGTTTTGGCACCTGTCAAAGTCAATCTGCGCATATATGCTGCATCAATAAAAAAAACAAGCACATCTTCTCAATTTTATTGTTTGGGTATGTGTAGAATGTGCAACTTTGGTGTATTTTTTTTTCGGGCTGGCGCATTTGGTTTTCGGCCAGGACGTTCAGATTTGCCGTTAGACGTTAAAATTATGCGCGCAAACGCTGTGCGTTAAATTTTGCGCATAGATTGTAATACCATCCGTGTACCAGCGCACAAACGCATTTGCGCTCACAATGTTAAGTATAGGACACACGCAGTACATTACACTTGCGCAGCGTTCACGCAGGTTGACCCGTGGTAGACGTTAAAGCGCATTTTTTGCCAGGACATTGTAATACGAGGTTCAGCGCAAAGGGTTTTGTCCCTCGCGTTAATGCGTTTTTGCGCACACGTTAACATTTGTGCGAAGAATGTAATAGGGCCCTTATTCTTTTTTTTTTTTTTAATTGCAACATTAACTATACAATGTGTACGCTGTAGTTCTGATAGATTTATTTTAATAGACAAAAAATATGCTTCTCTTTCGAAAACAAGGGAATGTTAAACACTAGTGTGTTTATATATCCATATACCACAGTACGTAGTGATACCTTTTTTATATCCATATATAATTATGTGTATGTTTATAAATGTGTATTTTCACGTGTGTGAATATCTATATTTGTGTATGAGTAAACATATATTTATACATTGTAATATGCGAATAGGAATATCCTTTACTTTTAAAATGTACAATACATCACTTATCATTTCCCTGTTCAACAAATCAACTGGTTCATTTTTTTTTGCCTCCGAATGATTTAATTCAAACTCTTTCATTCTTTATTGCGCTTTACTAGCTTATTCTGGAATTGATCATTTTAAATTTACAAAGTATTGCTGACTTTTGCCGGGATGACAAATTAATCAAATTTGTAAATGGCAATTTGAAGCCTTATGTTTTATTATTATTATTTTTTTTTTTAAACCTGTCACACGGAAAATATATGGCAGTTTTCAATTTCTTACCCAAAGTTTGCTGCCTGGCGCTTGTGTGAAAATGATAGATAACTTAGCATTGATAACATAGAGTGTAAATGCTGGCCTTTAGCCACTAAAAGGTTTCATTTCTGCACAAATTAAACATTCTGTGCAAATTTCTGCTACTCCCTGGCACCCTGTATCCTCATCTTGCTATATTGCTAAATCGAAATGAATTCATCTTACGAGATGACAAATTTATGGGTCCTTTCAGTTAGACTTCCATTAGTAAACATATTTGTCCCGGGCTTTCAGTAAGATCACATGCGAGGAGACAATCTTTATTGGCTTCATAAAGATTTTTCACACTTTACCAGTAAATAACAGGAATTGTATTTTACTGCCGCCCTAAAACAAGCATTGCCGTGAAACAAAACTTCCAGCACCTTGAGAGCGTGCTTTATCCAGATTCCATGAAACATAATGAACAATTGCAGACAAAGAATCAGGCCCGGGAGCGTATGATTAAGGACTTGCAGCCTGAAACACAGCAGACCGGTCGTGCAGTTTCTACGACTGGGTCCTCGTTTTTATGGTTCCCTCCCTTTTTTTTTTACAGTATAGTCTAGAATTTTTTGCAACTGAGCTCCAGCAGCTGCCGTTGAATCGAGGTGCTTATTATTGTACCTCGGAGATATTCTAATGTGATAAATGCTTTACCTTCACTACGGTTCCGTACTTTTTCTTCTTTCCTTTTAACTTTCGATCCACGGTTTTGATATTCCGGGCTCTCGTAAAAATCGGCCTGGTAATTGAGGTGAAGTTAAGGATACATGTGGGGCGATTGGCTCTGTCAAAGTCCTTCTCACCTTCACAGGTAACTTTGGGGGGGCTACTCAAAGAGTGCTGTTTTTGCAAACATCACCATAAATTGTTGTTGTTTCACTATAATGTTTTGGAACAAACCTGGAGAATTGTCTTGATATTAACACCAAATCTCCATCTCTTAACATCCACCCTTTTGGTGTGGACCTTTCACCTGTACAGGTATGTGTGTGTATATATACAGTGTATATATCGAAAGTATATTCCAGCGCAACCGTACATGCAGCAAAAACGTAACTTCAGTCGCTGCATGGCCAATAACATGAAAACATAGAAATAATTGAATGGAATGGCTGCCGCACTCGAGAAAAATAAAATAAAAAAGTATTTAAATCATTAAAAAAGGACCAACGTTTCAGCTCTCACTGCAGCCATTTTCAAGGTTACAATGAATGTTGCTATATGTGAATGTAACCTTGAAAATGGCTACAGTGAGAGCCGAAATGTCAGTCCTTTTTTAATGATTTAACCTCCCTGGCGGTCTATTTATTTTGAAATGTCTTGTCTAAAAGCAGTCAATTTTATTATCCCCCCCCCCCCGCGGTATCCCGAGTGCGGCTCGGGGTTAAATTCCTATGTTGGAAGCGGTAACCCCGAGCAACACTCAGGATGCCGCTGGATACATCACCTGTCCCTGCACTCCCTTGATGTCCCCAGCTGTCTCCTCCGGCGATCGCGACCTCATTACTTCCTGGTTCCTTCCTCGCGAGAAGGAATCCAGGAAGTAAACCGCTGCGATCGCCGGAGGAGACTGCAGAGATCAGTGAGGGAGCGCAGGGAGAGGTAATGTATACAGCACAAGCGTGTCTCGGGGTTACCGCTCTCAGCGGTGAAATTTAACCCCGAGAGGTTAAATAAACCTTTTTTATTTTATTATATTTTTCTCGAGTGCGGCCATTCCATTCAATTATTTCTATATAAACACACACATTTCTCACTAAACAGATTTTTAGCCACCTGCCAGCATCATTGCAATGCTCCCTTTTTCCCACTAAGGGCTAAATTACAATCTCCATGCTAAAACGGGGGCGGTAGGGAGTAAAAACTGCGCCTGCAGTTTTCCCCCTACCGCCCCCGTTTTAGCGTGGAATTACAATGCAGGCACTTAAAAAGCTGCCTGCATTGTTACCGCGTGCTATGGCCCCACGAGCTGCGAGCATCCACTCGATGCACACCAAGTCCTGGCTCTGGTTAACTTTCTGCTAACCACAGTCGGACGTTAATCAGCGTTAGGACTTTGTAATCCAAAGGTGATTAACACTTTGCGCTCCCCATGTTAAGTATAGAGAGTGCAAAGTACAGTAACCTCGCGCTGAAAAACGCAAGGTACCAAATGCAGACGGGTTACTTAACCCGTTTGCGTTTGGATTTTAATATGCGGTAGACACCGCGACTAACGTTAATGCTCACGCAAGTGAGCGTTAACGTTAGGGCCACATTACAATCTTAACGCTAACACTTTTGACAGAATCTCATGTCATGCGTTTACTTTTAAAACCTACAAATTACCTGGAATTAGGTGAAACCACAGGCATGGGCGGCTACACCTATGTGTGTTAAATACGCATCATGATTTGTGATAGAGTGCAAGTTACTGGTTTGTTTTTCCTGTACGGCGCTGCTGAGTACCAGCTGCTCAGAAATAGTTTAGGGATTATTCTGAGCGAGCCGATCTGGCCCCGAAATGGCACTGAACATGGAATTTCCCCATATGGTGCCATTTCGAGGCCATTAGACTATTCAGAGAGCAGGCAGTTCGCCAAATTTTGGCGAACTGCCAGCAAGTACAGTGCCTGTTCGAAGGCGAAAAAATCTCCCATAGAGAAGCAATGGTTAATCTATTCAGACACCGAACAGTAGAGAAAAGTTGTCGATGTGCCCTGCTGTTTGGTGGCGTCATTCGGCAGGCTTATTCAGGCGAATCCCATAGGCTTCAATGTTAAAAATATTCCAATACCTAATAAACTGTTTATTAATTTAATCTGCAGCAAAAAGTCTCTTTATTTATTGATTTATTAAGATCTTTTAGGCATTTTTTTCCCCCTTTTTTTTTTCTTTTCTTTTTTAAAAGCAGTTTTTCTTTTACTCTGTAACAGCCCTTTTTATTATCATTCATAGGATCTTATATGTAAATTCCACACATTTTCGTCCAGTAGTTTTTTTGCAAACAGCGTTTCACTTTTGACACTTTCAAGCGTGTTGTTTTTTGTTTAATTTTTTTTTTACCCCGTTCGTCAGCTTGTCGGCTTTTTCCGGCTGCTGGTCTGCGCTGTGATCGGTGACTCGTGTGCTTTTTGCTGCGGTTTCAGCAGGTGTTTGGTGGGTTTGCGGTGGGTTTTCCCTGCACTCCGGGGAGCCTGCGGTGAATGCTGAATTCACTGCGGGTTGGGGAAATCTGATTTCTCCCGAAGTGCAGGGATCGAGAGAGCACCGAAAAGTCGGCGACCTTTCAACGCTCTCTGAATAATCCCCTTAGTGTTTAAGTGCGTGATATATGTCTATGTTATGGGTTGATAGGTGGGATCCATAGCTCTTGGAGTGATGGATAGCAAATAAAAAGTGGGCCCCAAACTGTACACTATAACCACACACCGCCATGGATTATCCAAGGAAGAAATCTTAGAAAATCTAGTCTCCTGTTTTGTGAACACCATCCTAGTGCAGTATGACACAGCCTTTATTTTTTCTATCTGGCTAAAAGTAGGCCAGGCCTGCATTTTAAAGCCGGGGATAATGAATGGCCAAAGAAACGGTTATCTAAATGAAATACATCTTCATTTGTATTTCCAGAACTGTGCATCTTTATGATGGGACGACCGTAAAATGTACCTATTAAACAATAGGATTTTAATGCAGACATTCTGCCAACTAATGACATGTTACAAGAATATAATTTCTCTGAGATGTTACGGCACCAAACAGGGGGTGACTGCATGTCTCAAAGATCCCAAACCTACGAGGGTTTTGTCCTGTCTAAGTAAACGGAGGCACTTGTCGATGCCTAACATTTTCCACTTTACCCTTTGCAGTGTTTTGGAGCAATAGCAGGGAAACTCTGCCACTTTGTTCTATTATTCCGCTCACATATCCCTTTAGCACAAAATGTCCTCTAATCCCCAACCTCCTCTTTCCCGGTGTGCTTGTAATCTACTACCAGCGTGACGCCATCCTGCTTCACTAGATGTCAGGGCCTGGCTTGCCCTTCTCTTACGTGCGACTCAGGGCACTTATTTCTTTATTATGGAAATTGCACACAATAGCTCGATTATAGACATAACTGAAATGTGCGTTTTTTCTTCGTATAAATTATGGGTAATGTATTTTGCGACTGGCTGATAAAACCCTATCTGCATTGCTGTGTGAGTCGTACGTACCCAATGCGCCATCTCGGAGTTCTCGAGCGGTGTCCGAAACGTTTTAAGCCAAATTAATACAAAGCGTGGAGAAAAAGACGATAGCAACTACTGTGTGCTTCTCCCAATTAATCTGGTGTGTCTGAAATGGATCTGCACTGGCTACGCTTGCATACAATTAATTGATGGGCCCTGTTTGTTGTTTGTGTATTTTTTCGTTTTCTTCTAATCTTCATGTTCAGCATATTCCACTGAGCGGAAGGATCTTTGCCTAAGTTTTGTCTACGCTGCATTTGAAATGCATTATTTCCTTGGATTTTGTTTAATTAATACGAGGATCTATTGTGCTTTGTAAGCACAGGACCTTTCCGAGTAAAAATGGATATTCCATTCTATATTTATAACGCTTTGCACCCCGACGCCTGATCGTGCTACAACTTGGCTGACGCCAACTGCTTTCGAGGCGCCTCGCGGGATACAGTTTAACAGTGAGGGCATTTGTAACTCTGACTGGACACTGTTTAGTTTGTTTAGCAGAAATTGGAAAAACTGAAAATAATTTTTTTATTAAGACCACCCAGTGCTTTTCAAAACCCAATCTTGGGATCCTGGATGTGATTATTGAAATAGGTCTTAATAATGCAACACATTAGTACGGATGTCTGGATCAGCCATGTGTTTTTGTTGTTGTTTTTTCTTATCTCGATAACAAATTTGTTTCCTTGAAATAACTTTACTTTTTGGATGGGATCGAAAACAACACTTGGGTTTTCTCAAAGCATTTTTCAGGAACAAAATTCGGCCTGAGTTGATTTAATAATACTTTGCTTTCTCCCAAATTAGTGGGGGGTTTTTAGGGCTAGGGTTAGAAACTAGGGTTAGGGCTGGGGTTAGAGATTTCTAAACCTAAAGCCTAATCCAAAAAAAAACTGTAATTTTGGGAGCAATCTAAAATGATCAGAAGGAGCCAAATTATTATCCGGGTTATTCAGAGAAAGGTGAAACTCTGGAGAACTTTTGGAGAAGTGAAAATACTAGGTCAAAATAGCCGATTTGGAAAGTGAAATAAATGGGCGGATTTTTCTGGTTTGGGTATTTTGACCTAGAATTTTCACTTTTCCAAAAGTTCTCCCGAGTTTCACCTTTCTCTGAATAACCCTGAATGTCAGATGCTACATTGATCCAGACAAAGCCACCAACGAAGAGAAGAAAATATTTTTCCATTATCATTAATCAAACAATATAACTATTTAAGATGTTATCCTAAAATCCTGGTGGCCTGGTATGACCAGGTGCACTTTGGCTGTGATATCCCATGGGGAAGGTGAATATTGCACTGGTCTAAAACATCAATGTGATACTGCGTCCTTCTAGGAGATATCACAGCCGGCTAATTACCCGTTTCCAGCACTGGATCCCGCCATGATTGCATGATTCACAAAGCTGCATGGTTGACCCTCAGCAGTAACGTCAACACTGTGACTGTACACGGAATGAGCAGAGGGCCGTGCGGTAGGACGTCTCAACGCTCAGGCCTGTGGCATGCCGCACAGACGTGACTAACAGAAAAATATTTAATG
The DNA here is from genome assembly GCA_009667805.1 of Leptobrachium leishanense. Classification (NCBI taxonomy): domain Eukaryota; kingdom Metazoa; phylum Chordata; class Amphibia; order Anura; family Megophryidae; genus Leptobrachium; species Leptobrachium leishanense. Next base: position 3,566,351 of record CM019072.1, read on the forward strand.
AGTAGCTATTTGAAGAAAAAAAATTCAAGTTTGTTTTAGGATGAAAATTGCTAACACAAATACAAGGAATAATTCCCTTTTAAATGAGCCCATTGTCCAGTCGTCATGACAAGTGCACTTTAATAACACCAAATCAATTATCTTTGAAATGGTTTAGGGCTGCAACTAATGATTATTCTCATAATCGATTAGTTGGCCGATTTATTATTTCGATCGATTCATCGGATAAATAAAAGAATAGAAAAAAATTGTTTACTTAAAAGGAGTTTTCTGTAAATAAATAAGCAATTTACATAGTGTACGTAACTTTTGTACATACATACGCAAATAGCGTATCTTGTATACTTTTCAAAGCATTTTTCAGGAACAAAATTCGGCCTTAGTTGATTTCATAATACTTTGCTTGCTCCCGAATTAGTGGGTTTTTTTTTAGGGCTAGGGTTAGAAACATGGGTTAGGGCTGGGGTTAGAGATTTCTAAACCTAAACCCTAATCCAAAAAAAACCTGTAATTTTGGGAGCAATCTAAAATGATCAGAAGGAGCCAAATTATTATCCGGGTTATTCAGAGAAAGGTGAACCTCTGGAGAACTTTTGGAGAAGTGAAAATACTAGGTCAAAATAGCTGATGTTTAAAGTGCGATAAATGGGAGAATTTTTCTGGTTTTCAGTGAGACTAGGAGAAGAAAGTCCCCTGTCTCCCTCCGCGATCACTCCGCCGACCAGCAGGACTTCGAAGAGGCGAGATCCTGACGGTCATGTGACCCAGCAACACGATCCTCCATTGAGTCCTATGGATGCCATGGAGGGGATGCTGGGGACGGTGCCGTAGCGCTGCCCTCAGCATCCGCTAGCTTGACGATCGCTAAGGGACAGGCTGCCAAACTCGGATCCTGCCCCGCAATCTACTGAGGAAACCAGGACACAAAGGAGAAGCAAATTTTTCCCCTTTGCGTCCCTGGTTTTAGTGAGGGGCAACTGATAGTGCCCGATGAACATAAAACGGTCAAAATTAGTGAAGGGGTTAAAAAGCAAAAACATGTAAAAATTGGGTATTTCTAATTTCAGCACAAAATGTCTAAACTATTTAGCCAGGGTCTAGATTTTGGTGATTAAAGTTCGAAAAAGTTTGTGTTTTCCATTTTTTTCATCATATTTCATACATTTTTTTTATAGTAAATTATACGATATGATGAAAATAATGGTATCTTTTGAAATTCCATTTAACGGCAAGAAAAATCGTATTTATTATGTGCGGGTTTCATAAACGAGTATGAGGAAAATTAGAGCTAAACACAAACAGTGCAGAAATATAAAAACAGCAGGGGATCCTTTGGGACAGGCAAGGGTAATATCGCCTGGTCACCAGGGGGTTAAACAGGAGAATGCCATAGGTTTCAATGCAAAAAAAAAATGTCTTTTTATTTTTTTTGAACACCTTTAAGTATTTTTTAATATTTTTTTTGTAGACGAATCTCAATTTTATTTAAAAGGCTTTTTTTTTAAAATTCCGTAACAGACCTTTTTACAATTATTTTTTTTAAGAACTTTTTTTATTAATCCTACACTTTAATGCATTTTTATTGGTGTAAACACCTATTAGAAGAATAGCAGAGATCTGTTGTGGTTTTTTTCTGCAGTTCGGCGGTCTTCGATGGTGTTCGGTGACTCCATGTTCGACTCACTTTGGGGGGGGGGCCTGAAGTGAACAGTGAATTCAGTGAAATGGAATCGCTGAAGCTCTCTGAGTTGCACCTACAGTCATGTCCAAAATTGTTAGCACCCCAGACATTTTTCCAGAAAATAAAGTATTTCTCACAGAAAAGTATTGCAGTAAGACATGTTTTGCTATACACATGTTTATTCCCTTTGTGTGTATTGGAACAAGACAAAAAAAGGGAGGAAAAAAAGCAAATTGGACATAATGTCACACAAAACTCCAAAAAGGGGCTGGACAAAATTATTGGCACCCTTAACTTAATATTTGGTTGCACACCCTTTGGAAAAAATAACTGAAATCAGTCGCTTCCTATAACCATCAATAAGCTTCTTACACCTCTCACCCGGAGTTTTGGACCACTCTTCCTTTGCAAACTGCTCCAGGTCTCTCTTATTGGAAGGGCGCCTTTTCCCAACAGCAATTTTAAGATCTCTCCACATGTGTTCAATGGGATTTAGATCTGGACTCATTGCTGGCCACTTCAGAACTCTCCAGCGCTTTGTTGTCATCCATTTCTGGGTGCTTTTTGACGTATGTTTGGGGTTATTGTCCTGCTGGAAGACCCAAGATCTCGGATGCAAACCCAGCTTTCTGACACTGGGCTCTACAGTGCGACCCAAAATCCTTTGGTAATCCTCAGATTTCATGATGCCTTGCACACATTCAAGGCACCCAGTGTCAGAGGCAGCAAAACAACCCCATAACATCATTGAACCTCCACCATATTTCACTGTAGGTACTGTGTTCTTTTCTTTGTAGGCCTCATTCCATTTTCGGTAAACAGTAGAATGATGTGCTTTGCCAAAAAGCTCTATCTCGGTCTCATCTGTCCACAAGACGTTTTCCCCGAAGGATTTTGGCTTACTCAAGTACATTTTGGCAAACTGTCGTCTTGCTTTTTTAGGTCTCTGTGTCAGCAGTGGGGTCCTCCTGGGTCTCCTGCCATAGCGTTTCATTTCATTTACATGTCAATGGATAGTTTGCGCTGACACTGATGGTCCCTGAGCCTGCAGGACAGCTTGAATTTCTTTGGAACTTGTTTGGGGCTGCTTATCCACCATCCGGACTATCCTGCGTTGCAACTTTCATCAATTTTTCTCTTCCGTCCACCCACAGAGAGATTAGCTACAGTGCCATGGGTTGCAAACTTCTTGATAATGTTGCGCACTGTGGACAAAGGAAAATCTAGATCTCTGGAGATGGACTTATAACCTTGAGATTGTTGATATTTTTCCACAATTTTGGTTCTCAAGTCCTCAGACAGTTCTCTTCTCCTCTTTCTGTTGTCCATGCTTAGTGTGGCACACACAGACACACAATGCAAAGACTAACAGGGTTATCCAAAGAGATTCGAAAAGTCACCGCACGTTCGGTGACTTTTCGTTCTCTTCAATTCGGTTCCTTTTGCCGATTGCATTTCGGTGACCCTGCGGTGTATTCAGCAAACACCACAGGGTCCCCGAATTGCAGGGAAAAGCTGCCGAAAACCTGACGAAAACTAACCGAATGCACGCTGAAAACAAGCAAAAACATCTGGATTAACCTTCGAAGAGGAGCCGAACAGGAGCCGAAAAGGAGCCGAATCACACAGAGCCGAAGCAGCTGTGACGTAGAGGAGGCAGTGAATAAATTAGAAAAACCATTTGTATGAATCTGGGAAAATGAAACGCTGTTTGCAAAGAAACTACTGAGCGAAAATGTCTGAAATTTTCACAGGAGGTCCAGGGAATGATAATAAAGAGGGCTGTTACAGAAAAAATAAGTAAACTGAAAAGAAAAAAAAAAAAATCGGACTTTTAATTTTTTTTTTAAAAATTCAGAAAAATGCTTAAAGTATCCTAAAAAATCTATAAATAAAGAGACTTTTTGCTGCAGAATTTTATAATGAACGGTTTATTAGATATTGAATTAAAACGGGAATATTTTTAACATTGAAGTCTATGGGATTCTCCTGAATAAATTTGCCGAATTAAACCACCGAATGGCAGGGCATTAGGGGAACCTTTCACTGCTGGTTTGTGTTCTCTGAATAGCCGAAGCAGTGCTTTTTGATGGGGATTTCACTGCCCTCGAACAGGGACCGAACAGGCACCGTATGTGCAGGCAATTCGACAGGATTTGGCGAATTGCCTGCTCTCTGGATAGCCGAATGGCCAGGAAAGGTAACCGAACACTGATTTTCAGCGTTCGGTTACCTTTCTCAAGCAATTCGAATCTCTTTGGATAACCCTGTATGTGAACTTCTCTCCTTTTTATCTGCTTTCAGGTGTGATTTTTATATTGCCCACACCTGTTACTTGCCCCAGGTGAGTTTAGAGGAGCATCACATGCTTGAAACAATCTTATTTATCCACAATTTTGAAAGGGTGCCAATAATTTTGTCCAGACCATTTTTGGAGTTTTGTGTGACATTATGTCCAATTTGCTTTTTTCCCTCCTTTTTTGTTTTGTTCCAATACACACAAAGGGAATAAACATGTGTATAGCAATACATGTGTTACTGCATTACTTTTCTGTGAGAAATACTTGATTTTCGGGAAAAATGTCTGGGGTGCCAACAATTTCGTCCGTGACTGTAAATAATTATCACTGAAATTTTTATGCTTTTTGAATAACCCCTAAAGTGTTTTTAATATATATATATATATATATATATAAAAATTATAGAATAATAAATTGTAATATACAGGTTATATATAAATATATATATTACAATTTATTATTTTTATTATTCTATAATTTTTATTGTTTTGCAATAAAACCTTTTATATTGAGAATTGACTTTAAGGTCACTTGCAATGAAAGTTGCAGAGTAAATATTGTTGCAGCAAGTGCAGTCCCTTGGCGTTGAGTTCCATTTAGTCACCTTGCGTAACAAAAGAATAAAAAGGCTACAAAACAACCGTTGTGCTCTATAATTGTTTAGAGCAGCTGCACAAAAAAAGGGGAAAAAAATCTAGAACAAATCACATTTTAAATAAAATAAAGTAAATGGCTGACGTTGCTTAAAGGAAATACTAATTGGCAATACCTTGCTAATGCCATCCAGTCACAGGAAGGAAGCATTAAGTTATTATTTTTAATAATGTTTACAAGTATATCCAGCCATTTCCAACCAGTGAAAAATGTTAGCCTTGGGAAAATGTGGCAGCGCTACTTCTCACTGGTGGAGCTGCTCATCTTCTCTCTGATAGCAATCATTAGTTTTATTTTTTAACCTAGTCCTCAAATGAAGATGGATGAGCAGGGGAATTGTAAATGCAAGCTGCTTATGTACAGAAAAATGGATCCTCGGCTGCAAAAGGAGAATGACTGGCCCAGGTTAGGTTAGGATTAATAAAAAATAATACACAATGAACACAAGATAAAGCCTATAAATAAGCAAGGGAACACCGCCGGTGAGAAGGAAAGCCACGGCACGGCACGTCATGCCACCCTGATCTGGTAACCATAGAGAAGACGGGCAAATATCTTCTTCCTTTTTCTATTATTCTGAAAGCCCTTCCAGATATAATTATTAATTGCCTTTAATAAACTTTTTAACATTTATTTCTCATTAACCGTCTTTTGCATCCTTATGATCAACGTGCCTCTTAGGTGTCAAATCATGACTCTCATTCTGCAATTTGTATGCGTGTCGCTACACCCCCCCCCTTCCTATTTTTATTTACTTTTTTTATGTGTTTTGAGATGTATTTTTAGTCGGCTACCAATTAGCGTGATATAATTTCAATAGCTTTGACTATTTTTTATTTATTTTTAAATATGCTTGCAATGTTGCCCCGTGTCGGATAGACAGATATGTTCTCCAGAAACCCGTTAGTGATAGAAATATTTTGGTTAGCACGGGTACTCCTAATTATCACCAATTACAGGACGATGAGGAGAAACAGGAGTCGATCTATAGCAATCAAAGATCGCGGTTCCGTAGTGCCTGAATTTGTACCTAAAATCCACTTTTCTTTTTCTTTTTTTAGAGTAGCCGTTTGTTCTCTCATACAGATTAAGTGCTTATTAAATTTATCGCCGCTGTAGATCTACTCCATTATGTTCAAGTAGTGTAAAGCCATAAATATTAAAATCAAACCTATCCAGGTACACTCTTAATGTGGTTTAATCATAGTGCAAAATAAATTATTCTATAGGCAAATGCTGATTATGCTTCAGTTTTGCAGATCATTTATTTAAAAGCAATTTTAAGTTTGGTGGACTGGGCCTTTTTATTTTCATGATGGTAATCGTTTCCTATAAGGGTGCTGGGTTCCTCAAGGTCTCAATGTGACAGAGAGGGCAGCCAAAATGTTTTTTTGCACTCTACAGGCACAATTGCGGTTAAATGGACACTCCAGCACCTAATCCGCCCAGTTTCAGTTATGATAATAACCGGCAATTAGTGATAGGGAGAAAAAAGGTCAAACCTATTTTTTAAGGTGGAGTGCTGAGGTGGTTCCCTGGAGATGGTCCAATACTCCACACATAGACAGGAAAAGAAAATTGGAAGACCTCAGCATCTAGAATAAATCCCCGTTGGTCTATTTGAATGGATCACGGGTGTTGGAATCGCCAAAATTGACAAGAAGATGGGTGTAGGATAAAAACTTTTATTCCAAAATAAATAAAAAGATGAATAAAATAGCATAACTGCACAAAGCCCAACGCGTTTCGTCTATGAATAGACTTTTTCAAGGGCAATAAAATATATAAATTATGAAAAGAAAAATAATAATTAGTTTTTATCCTACACCCATCTTCTTGTCAATTTTGGCGATTCCAACACCCGTGATCCATTCAAATAGACCAACGGGGATTTATTCTAGATGCTGAGGTCTTCCAATTTTCTTTTCCAGTTTCAGTTATGGTCAGACACGAGCAATAAATCTAAGTTACCTATGTCTAACCTTTTTTTATTTGAGGCTAATGATGACGTGTATTCTGCATGATAAATAATAATTTCCTTGTTCTATACATATAAAGGTTATTGAAATATACCATTTAGTTAATAAGCTCTTTTCTTAAATAAATATAACTGTAGACTGCTTGCTGTAGAAAATCCTTCTTCCCCCTCCCTTTTCTATGAACATAACACATGAATCTGGGCATAAGGATGTCTTTGTCTAAACCATGTATGGTAACATTGTTGACCATGCTAATTATCTGTGATGTTGGGAATATCCTATTGGCTTGTAAATCTGAGATTTTTTTGTATGTCCTATCGTCTATAAAAGAGCTGACCTATGAAAGGAATACCAGGTATTTGAAGAATGAACTTGGGGTTACATGATGGAAAAACAGAAGTCTGAAGACTAGTGCATGTCTTGGTAAATAAGAATAGGAATTTAATTTATAACACCGCATTTCCCATGTCATTCATTAGGTACTATGAGTGACCTGAAAGACTTTTTCTCTTCTTTTATTATTACAGAACTTTAAGCACAGCAATGTATGACCATTTTCTAGATTATTGGCCGAGTAGTGAGTTAATTAATTTGGTCTTTCAATGCAAGATTAAGTCACAACACTCTGTATTGATGTAAATATTCACATGAGATGAAATGTCCCTTGTTCAAATGAGTATTCAATGTTTTGTTCATTAGTAAACAGCACTGGAAACTGTTTTTTTATTTTTTATAATGTGATGTTTATTGTACAATTACAGTAAGGAATAGGTAAAGGGGGGGAGCAACATAATATAAGAAACCATCCAATACATTACAATAGTGTTTAATACAGGCCTGGAACCAGCCAGAGACTAGTACATCAGCAAGAGATCATATATGTCCTATATAAACCAATGATTCCCTATGGCTGGGGTGTTACCATCTGCCTGCTGTGCTAAGCGATCTAGAGATCTGATATCATTTCCAGTAAAGTGATTCAATATCGGACGTATGTAAGTGTGGATAGCATATTCAAAGTACGGTTGGATGAAACCAAGATCTTGGGTCACTGAACAATCCTTTTTATATATGCAATCGCAGGAACAGTTCAAAAGAGATTCAAATGGGACATACTGTACCTATCTGCCACCCTTAAGGCAATGTGGGTCAAACATGAGATCCTGTGGAGGCCATTGATCCAACCGATGACTCCCTCTGTGTTTTGCTGAGAACCCTGGTATCGTCTCGATTCTAGACTGACTGAAGGTCGATATAAGGAGTAAATGCCTGTGTATATCAGAGATATAAGGTTGACAAACTCTGGCATGAGGATTTTCTTTTAGTAAATCAGTGTTAGTTCCTTTTATTAAGTCTTGTACTGGGGTAAAGCGTTGGCATCTTCAGGCGGTCACACCGCGCTTTATGTGTTTGTTCCTCTGTGATATTTTTTTGTTTGTTTGTTTGAGAAAGGATTTTACCAGGGAGGATACATTGAGATTTCTCTTGTTTTTTAAGTATGTCCTGGGTGGCGAGTATGTACCGTTAGGTGTCTTACCCAAGGACACTTACTGGAGAGGTTGCTCTCTGGGATCGAACCCATGACTCCACAGGCTCTCTCCATGCAGAGCAGTGATGTTACCTCTACTCCACCCAACCGGTTTGGGATGTAATAAAATAGTCCATGATTACGTTCCAATAAAAAAAAATGGACCCACAAAGATATTTGAAACCTTCCCATGTACTTTTCAAAAAACAAGTCCTGCGAGGAAAAATGTACAGGAATAAATATATATAAACAATCACATGTTTGGAGCTGACCTGTGGCGATATGTTGTAAGACACCATGTTTTATATAGCAATATGTTTTGAATGTGGCCTGCTAGTTAAGATGACATCACCCTCTAAACCCTGATACAGCGCTCCCGGGGCAGACTTGTATATGAAATATATATTTCAGCAAGAATGTAATTTGCATTCTGCTTTTCTAGCGGTGTGTCCTAATTCTGTGTGTTAATGTGTCCTCTTCTCAGGTACCTCCACAAGGCAGCGAATCGATACCTACCATTGAAACCTCAAGCTAGCAGACAATGCCTTGAAGGAGACTCATAGCGCAGATACAATCGTTTTTTTGATGGTGTCACTGTGCATCTTCTTTTTTACTAGGGCTCTCGGAACAGCACAACGTCTGCAACGCTTCGCTGCTCACTTGGTGGTGACTGCAATGTTGGGTTAGGTGGTCATGAGCCTGGAGATTAGTATTATGGTACCTTTGTGACCCACCACTTTTAACCCAGACTGATCCACCCCCCCCCCCATATTCTCCATTGTCATTGTGGCATTACTCAATATCCCTCCCAACCCCATTTTGCTTTTGTCCTATACGCCTCTATTTGTGGGACGAGCGATGCCATGATTCTTAGACTTTGTGTCGGTTTTGGAGCCTGGTCCTGTTTCTGCAGTTCAGATTGTTGATATATTAATCCCACCCTAACTCATTATTCACACATCTCTGGAAATATAGTAAGGATATATAAAATAAAAAAAAATTGAATAAAAAAAGGTCCGAATAGGCTTCTCTTGTGATGAGGTGCACGAGAGTAGTTCTATCAGACCATGCAGGAACCTTCTAATGTAGCCGCCGTCGGTGCTACTCTGCAGACTCCTGACTTGATGCTGATTGCAAATGACAGTGACTCAGGGGCTAAACTTCCATCTTCCCATCCAAAGCCATAATTTTACAGTTAGCTGACTTTATTTGCACTTGGTGTTTTTTTTTCCCTTGATTTTTTTTTTCCCCCCTCTTTTCTCAAGACTGAAGAGTCCTGATGCTTCATCGAAATGCATGAGCGGATTGTCTTATTTACGTACTCGCAAGGATATAGACGTTGAAATCCACCTCCCCGTTCCTCTGTATCACTCAGAATAAAAAAAATAAAAAAAAGCACAGCTTTGTAAGATCACACTACCAGTAATTGTCATGTACTTACTGAAATGAAAACAGGAGGTTAGAGACATATTGAGCTACCTGACATGCAGCATTACAAATTGCTTCTGCACCAATCAATATTTATGTTTTCAGATAACAGTATTTTACCTGTGTTCAATGGTTGGCACAAAGGTGTCATCTATTGACTGATTAGATTAATGGATGCAGCATATCCCAATACCTGCGCAAATCTATCAAAATATTTAATTCCTCGTTAAAGAGGCACAACGAGGTTAACCCTTCATGCGTTGGAATGCTTGCGGGGTTGCATTGTACAGCGCACCCCAGCCAGACTGCAAGCGGTTAAGAGAGCGTTTACCCCCATTCCGTTTCTCTGCAAATCCGAGGAAAGGTCAGCCTTTCAACATATCTAAATTCTCAGCCAGTGTCCCTCTCTGACGGTAAAAACGTCTGACCTTTTTCCAAACATCCTAATTTCTTACATCTGACTATTATTTATGAAAGTTGAGTGGATCATACATCCCAATTGCCTTGTTGTAAATGACAATAAGAATGCTATCGCAAAAGATACAGTAAGCACTCCCGAGGGAGCCTGCGAATAATAATTCCTTGCAATGTATACTGCAAATAATTTAATTTTTGTCTGGCCTTTTAGATGGCAAAGAAAGAGATACTGACGAGCAAATGTTATGTAATAAGTTTAGCAGGCGGAAAAGTTACATGCAGGAATGGGAAGTGGGGTAGCACAGTTTTGAGTTTCTTTCTGGAGATACTCTTGATAGCTGCAGCTTGGGGAGGCACTGGTGGGGACTACCTTTTAAAGCACCACATTTACTACAAGGGCTATTATTTATTTATTAATGATTTTAGCAGGAAGGATACATTGAGATTTCTCTCGTTTTCAAGTATGTCCTGGGTTCAAGAACATTGAATTGTTACAGAAATACAAAATAGTAAAATGCAAGATATTAACACAAAACTAATAGTTGCTTATTTCCCGTAGTTGCAACCACAGTAAACTTCGGTGACACTCAGACTCATCGAGGTCTTCCCTTGCCGTTGTTTGAATTTCCTTCTTTGGATTGCTGAACCGCATCACATTTGCAACAACCGTAAACAACTACGATTAGTGAATAAAACCCTATGTGCTTCAATAAATAATAACCTGTCAGTCTCAGCATGATTTTAATTAGTTTAATGTTAGCGAGCGAGTAAACCCAGCGATACACTAAATAGTCCAACCTTTCTCACCTCATGTAGCATCTTGCTCTGTGCAACTTCTAGTACATTTTATTCTCATAAAAATCCTTGATACACCCCATCGCTGCTTCTTTGTTCCCTCCAAAACCAATTATTTGAGTGATGCCCTGGACTGTACTGCATCAATGTTGCATGGATAGGCCTTTTCCAGACAATGATACATTGCCATGGATACTTGCGCTTAGCTATTGATAAAAAAAAAAACACTGCCTGTAATCTGTTCATTTTCTTGTTTGCTTAACACCCTCAACTCTGTGTTGTCCTCATCGTTGGCATCTCTTTACTCACTGCATGCCAGTGCTTTATGTAAAGCCATGCAGCTTGGCTAAGGTATATTAATGTATTCTTTGAAAATTTGACGTTCTGGACACTTCTTCTTTTGCAACTCAACTATTCAAAGCGAGCCTGTACTTTCCTTCCCTTACTTCCACGTAATGTTTCCCGACATACAGGACCCCCTCACTCTCCTCCCCGCCTTTTTCTTTCTTTCTTTTTATTTTTCTCACTCTGTCTTCCTGTTTTAGTTTTTTTGCTGTAGCTTTCACACCTTACATAGACTCATTTCTTTTTCTTTGGTTTATTGGTCGATCTTAGTGCCATTTAGAATGTGCCCACCCTCTCAATGACCTGTCATCCACAAGCCACCTTTGAACCTGCCAGGCACACCTTCTTTTACTGTTATGGCATTTGGCACAATATAATGATCTCTTCCTTTGGCTTTAACCCTTTCACTGCTGAGGACGTGTGGGTAAAGTCCTCATTGACTCCTAAGGAAAGATAGGGGTGGAGATAGGGGGTTCCTTTGAACCACGATATCTCCCGACTGTTGGCAGCTAGAGGGTCATGTTTGTTATCATTAGAAAGGCCAGAGCATGGCCTTTCCAATGATACCAAACATGACCATGTTTAAAGTAAAGAAGAAAAATTAGACCCGAAATGGCTCAGCAGTGAAGGGGTTAATATGCTGTTACGCTATTCTTTGTGGTTTTCCGGACATGTATAATAAGCACACACATGCTGATGCCCAGTGCATGTAAACCGTTGTCCTGCAATATGTCGAATCTGTACCCTGCAAGGATTAAATGAATTAATCAGGAGTGGATCCCTAACAAAGGCCGTCCTCATTAGGTAATCGGCGTTCCTACTGCAATGCCTACATGTTACGGGGCAGCTCCTTCCCTGTACTCCCCCTCTGTACGTCATCGGTGTCCAGGATAAGAAGGCAGGATCTGGCAATCCGATAAATGGTGCAATGTGTCCGTGTGAAGGATTTATGTGTGTAAAATGCGTCAGTATCATAAATAAGTGACGTAATTGTGTGTTTGTGTGTCTATTCCCTCTGTATGTCCTATGTACTTTTCCATGTGAATAATGTGGTCGGGTATGAATTGGGGGGGGGGGTCACAGTGGGTGGATCATGCTGCTGGTAGGTTTGCAGTGGAAAAAAGTTTTTTTTAAAGAACTTTACTTTTTTATACTATTAATAAAAACTGCACGCTGTCATGCCCAAAACAAGTTGGACCCCTTTGAAATGAATCCGTCCCTTTATAGTTAGCATTTTTTAATGACATAAATAATTGAAAACCAGGATTAATTCCTTTTCAAAGATTGTGGATATTCACTTGATTAATTCTCTCAGTGTTACATTTCTTGTTGTGCTTATGTTTACCAATCTTTCCTTGCTGTTCCTTTTTTCTGTGACGGAATAAATCAGAATCCCACCTGCCCTTCTGTATCTGCTCTACACCCTCACACCAAAATATATGGTGGACCTGCTAATAGAGGGAAAGTAGGATAAAGAGGCGGGACAGAGGAATTTATCTGAAAAAAGAGACACATGGGAGTGGTTCGGCGGTGTGTCAGATCCAAACCAGGATTCAACAGCTGTCCTTTTTAATGTAAGAGCTGATAAGTTGAGTATTATTTAGTTGATTTTACACAATGTTTACCTCCGTGAGAATGTCTTCTCCCCATACAGAAATCCACAAGTCTTGCTACAGTCTGTCTGTCTTTTACCTTTTAGCAAAGTGTAACACACTGCTTCTAATTACAAATATCACAGAGTACGGGACAAATCAAATCGTCTGAATGAATTTCAAGGAATTAACTGTAAAGGGATCGATGCTCTTCATATTGTGACTATATTTAACGGCGTGCAGGACATGAAAAAAGACATATGGTGATGAAACCGCATGATGGAACCATTTTACATGTGTTTTAGTAAAAGCTGATGTCCAGGTGTTTGCAGGAGATGAATAGGGGACGGTTGCAGACCATACGGTTATCTGTCACTGATCTCTATCTACCTGTTTGAGAGTTCATTGTATTGGAGCCCCGGCTGTTCAGGTCACCAGGGTCTGAACTCCAGCCTGTGTTGCCATATGGGATATGACTTGTTCATCAAAATGACTTTGTTCCTGTTTCGTTTGTTTAACCTTTCCTTGACGTTGTTGTGAGTTCGTGAGATCCTGTTCTTGGCCATTGTCGTAAATTCTTGCAAGTGCAGATTTAATTCTGGCTGAATTTGATTTGCTTTAAAAATTTTCAAAACTGCACGTCGAGAACGTTAATATCAATCTTATTACCTGCCTGCAATTTGTGAGATTAATTTTGGCATAAACCAGTGCAGCAAACAGTCATGTTTGGCCCTCATTGTATTTGTCTGTCACAATACACATGTGTAAATAGGCAAAAAAAAAAGGTTAATTGTTTCACGATAAAAAAGGGAGCAAAATCTATTGAAAATTCATAATCCCCATTAAAGCCCCAGAATAAGAGCTACCCGCTATCCACTGGAAACGTCTCTTTACTTCATCATCAGATATCCCGAGGACCATGGCACAAAGCTTTCAAACCCATTAATCCCTTGCTGAAGTTTTGATTCCTGTCACTTACCTTTCTAAGAGAGAAGCCTACTTGGACCAGATTTAAAAACAGACAAAATATTTTTCTGTTTTATCTTTTATACATGTATGCTATAAAACAGTGGGGGGTTTTGGTCTGGATCTCTAAGAGTTAAAGTCAATATGTACTAGAGATAATGCATGTTTTAGGGTGTGAGAGGTTAGGGCTGGGGTGTGATATGTTTTAGAGTTAGGGTCGAGATATACGTGGGATCCGGTGTGTTTTATGTTTTAGAGCAGGGATCCTCATAGTTTTTTTGTTCGGGAGCAATGGCGGAAAGAGATCAGTCAAGAGGAGGAGAGCCGCATTACCGAAATACCTGTGGCCTATCAGTTTGTCGTCCCCCCCCCCCGAAAACAGAATATTTTAAGCCTATAATACAGGCAACACTTCTGTAACACTTCTATATCTTTTTAAATGGAACGAAGAAGAAGAAATCCTAGCTTTAATAAACACGGAGATTAGCGGAAAAATGCTTTAATTACCTTTTAATTTACCTTTTTTTTCTCAGTTTCCAACGGTCTCAGCTTCTTTCTTTGCAAACTCTGCACTCTGTCCTTCTTTCTTTCCTCTGCTTACTGTGCCTCTTTCCTCTGTGTCTCTTTCCTCTGTGTCTCTTATTTCCTCTGCCCTCAGTGACTCTTTCCTCTGCCCTCAGTGACTCTTTCCTCTGGCTCTTTCTTTCCTCTGGCTCTTTCTTTCCTCTGGCTCTTTCTTTCCTCTGGTTCTTTCTTTCCTCTGGCTCTTTCTTTCCTCTGGCTCTTTCTTTCCTCTGCCTCTTTCTTTCCTTTCTGCCTCATTTCTTTCTCTCTTTCTCTCTTTATTTATTTATTTCTTTCCTTCTTTCTTTCCTTCCTTCCTTCTTTCTTTCCTTCCTAATGGGAATTTTTCTATCCTAACGGGTCAATTCATTCAAATATGTTATAAGGGGGAAATATTTTACCCATATTTCCAATCTTTTTTTAGCCCCTTGCCCACAATCCTAAACACCATACATAGATCCATCTGCGGGTCACTACATTTGCATCTACTGCATGGGGGGGATGGGCTGGATGGGCCTCGCCCGGTCATACATCCTCCTTGCACTCAGGTGCATCACTATCCCGTTACATTAAGGGTGATGGTTTGTATGGGTTCCATCTTATCTGTCCCAGGATAACACTTATAGGGGGGGGGGAAACACGTCTCTCTGCCATGTCATCAGGTGGCGCCCGCGCGTCACCAGAACTCGCTCACCTTCTGTGCCAAAAGCGGGGGTCCGCGAGCTGACAATGTCAGATATGCTGTTCGTGAGCCACCACTGCCGGCTATGCGAGCTGCACAATGTGAAAGTGTTTTAGAGGGATTTGGGTCAGGATGTATTGAGATATAGTCTGTTTTAGGGTCAGATTCTAGATGTATTAGATGTGTATATAGTGGGTTTTATGATTACCGGGGCTGGGGTTGGAATGTATAGGGGATATATTGTGTTTTCAGTTTAGAGCTTTTGGGATCTACGTGTATTTGATGTGTAATTTGGATTTAGAAGACATACAGTCTGTATTTATGAAGATCTGGTCTGTTTTAGGGTTAGAGGCATTGGGGTTGGTATGTATAGCATGTGGAATGGATTAGGGGTTGTTTTAGGGGATGAAAGGGAATTTGGAATTTTTTTTGTTTTGGAAAGACCCTCCATATGTTGTGAATTGTGACTTGCAGTTTCACAATGAGACAAGCACTACACATTCTTTTACACCACAATATTTCTATTTTGCTTTAGGTCTATTCTGTAAATATTCTATTCGCTACAAAGTTACGTCCAGGGAACTCTAAGGGGGTTATACACTAACTGCTATTGTTTAGTGTAGTTGCAACTACAAAAATCACTATTGTTGCCATCACAATGAACTTGAGTGATCCAGCCTTGGTTGCAGCAATGGCAATTTTCACCATTCGTTACAACACAGATAAGCAACGGTAAATAGTGGATAATCCTCTAAATCACTAGTTAGTTAGTTAGTCATAGGACTGCTTGATGGAAGTCTTTAACCCCTTTGCTGCGGATGACGTGTTGGACACGTCCTCATTGACTCCCGCTATATGCAGAGGCTGTGCCCCAAACGTCATCCGCTCAGCGGGAGCCCGGAGAGATACTCGCCTCTCTCCTCTGGGGTCCCATGGCTGTGTGACTTCCCCTAAGTCAGACGCATCATTTTAGGGCCGCCCCACGTAAATTACGCCATTGCGCCATGCCCGATGACATCATTTTCGGGTGACCCCTGGACATCGCACAGAAGGGAGGGGGGGATCCTTTCAGATCCCTCTCCCTCCCGATCGGGAGGTGGCAGCCGCTCAAACCAGGCACCGCTTAAAAGGAAAGAGTCTCCCCTTTTAAGTGATGCCTGGTTTTAACCCCTCACATACCGGGCTACGAAACAGCGCCATCCGGCGCTACGTCGCAGCCTAGCTCTGGTGGGTGCCACCATCTTGGATGGCGGCTCCACCTCCAGGTACCCCCTTGCTACCTAGCGTCATCGCACATGGGGCAATGACAGGTAGCCAGGGAACCCCTAGCTGCCCAGGTATTTCCCAAGGAGATCCCCTGGTGGAGATGGGGGGGGGGGGTTCCTTTTTAAAAAATAAATAAATAATAATAAAAAAATATGTATTTTTGTTGTTTTTATTAATGCAGCAATATTGTTCACATTTCAATTATTATGTGAACAATGATGCTGCACTAATGATTTTTTTTCTGTGGGGTGCGTTTGCTAAAAATCACGTAATTACCCCCCAAAAATTTAAAAAGTCCCCATTTCTAATTTTTGTACAAGCGCAGCCCGTAGAAAATATAATCTCAAACGCTCGTGTGATAAAATGTGAAAAAAACACTTTACATACTGCAGATGATTAAAAATTCTAATTTTATTGCATTTTTTGTTATAATAAATAGGCAGGACATGACGTATACATATAATGATGATGTATTCTGAATCTGCAGAGTCTTCCGGAAAGAACGATATATAATATGTCTGGGTCATATAATAAAATGTGGCTTCAAATCGCTTTTAAACATGATGAGCGAAAGCGGTAAAAATTAGCTCAGCACACAGGCGTGAAATGGCTCAGCAGTGAAGGGGTTAAAGAGTGTAGACATACTGACCGTGTAGCGGACCAGTCCTGTGTGTTTAAAAGCGGATACTGCTAGTAACAGACAGCACTGTTACCTAAAAGAACCGATGTAGCGAACGTCCTGTTGTCATTTCAGTAAGTGTAAAGCAGGAACGTGTGTCTGCCCTGCTGCCTTGTAAAAACCCTTAAAGAAGATGTCAGTAGCACTTTCCTCTTACACTGTTAACAGATGTTAATTAAACACAAACTAAGAATAGCAAATGATGTGTTATCTGTTTGAGTCAGGACCTTGGAAACACGGGGGCCCTGGGCACCTGCTTCTGTGACAACACTTGTACATATGTGAATTTAGTAAGTTATGTTTTTCTCCCCATTTCTTTTTTTTATCAAATCCACTTATTTTGTGTTTTGTGAATAATAATATCCATTGTGGGAAGGCACCAAGATACCTATTGCCATGTTAAACACGATTAATCCTGTCAACGGCATCAAAGAAACAAACGTGTCCAACAATTAACTTGTGTCAATATCTGCATTTTTTCTTTTTAATTCAAGGATATGAATACTTATCATCCTCTCATGCCGCCACTGAACTTTTCCCCTCCGTCCTCCTCCTTTTCATTATAATTGGCATTCCAGCCCTTGATACAAGGTCTAAACTCCTTCTTTTTTATCTTTTTTTTTATTTTTATTTCAAGAACTTGTTTTGGGAAAAGCACTAACACCTGTCCACTGATCGCCTGCCAGTCTGCGTCTGTGCCCGGCTGACAGCGCTGTCTGCTTTGACTAATGATGTGATTGATGGACAAAATAAGGAAGAACACACAAAAAAAACATTTCTGTCTGGTCTGGTGTGTCAGCAAGCCTTCATCAAGTGGCTGCGGAAGGTATATTTTGCTGCATGCCTCATTACCCAGTAATGGCGTTCCCAGGCAAAGCTGATTCTTTTCATGACACAAGACAGCAGGCAGCTTTATGGACTCTGGGCCTATCCAGCCTAGAGGAGAAGGCTCACTAAAGAGAGTGGTCATTTTCCAAAACGCCTCGAGTTGACATTCCATTCGTCCGTTTTCCACCCCCCCCTTTCCTTTTTAACACCCTCGGCATCACGAATTTAATATGTATCAACACAAAATGAAACGATCATGTGGAATTTCTGTGACTAGTCATTTTTAAGACGGCTGTCTAAATAGCCATAAAAGAGGGGGATAAAGAAAATCCGGATACAAAAAAAACCCGCACAATTCCCCCTGTGAACCCTTTGCAAAAATAATTCATCCATCAATTACACAATATGAAGGCGGCTTTCTGCCTGAAGATGTACGGCGGCCTCCTCCAGTGCATGATGGGAATATCTCTCATTCGCCTGTTCTCTGCAATCTTCCTCTGTGACAACTGAAGATGTATGTTTATTCGTCTTCACTTCCGTAACAAAAAACTTTGGTCTTTTGACGCAACACATCGACATAAAAAAAAAATATAGATATATATATATGTGATCGTTAACCCTTTTGGCTCTGCTGGTATTAACTCACTGTGGTCAGTTAGACTTAATACATGTCTATTTAAATGTGATACTAAAAAGGTTATTCAATAAGCGCCAAACTTGTCACCGAATTGCACCGAACAGTGAATTTCACCGTACGGTGCAATTTTGTGGCAGTTCGGCTATTCCGAAAGTTGTCAATTTGCCAAATACTGGCGAGTTGCAAGTGAAATACGGTGCAGATCGCTGCAATTTGGCAACCTTAGGCGGCAGTGAAATTGTCCCATAGAGAAGTAATGGTTAATCTATTCAGAGAACGCCGAACTGCACCGAAATGTTGGCAAAATGCCCTGATTTTCGGTGGTTCAGTTCGACAGGTATAAAAAAGGCAAATCCAGGGGGGCGTGTCCAGCCATGTGGGGAAGCAGACATGATCTTTTGGTGCTCCGCTGGAATCCAATGATTTAGAGGATTTCTACCTGGATTTTCCCTGTAATTTACCTCCTTGTGATACCCCGCCGTGGTGACCATCGAGTTGCAGACCCTGGAGCTCGTTTTGGCCTCCCCCCCCCTCCGGAGTCTGGAGGAGTTTGCAGGGATTTACGGCCTCCGAAAGCGCCCTGCGGTCGGCCATCTTGAGGCCTATACCCTGGCACACCGACGACTTGAGACTAGCTTGGCCCCCTCTACCTAGATTTACGATGGCTGCAGTCGGGAGAGATGGAGGGCCCCCATTTTCCGATGGCTGCGGCTGTTCCCATAGCAAAGGAGGGAGGGGGAGTGGACCAGGGGCAGCTGGTTCTCCCACCTCCCGGCAGGACACTGGGGGCTGTGCTGGCGTACCTCGAGGCATTTCTGGAGCAGACGCCCGCGGATGATGAGAGCCCGCTCACGCGGGGCACGTGGCGTCAAATGATGGCCGGGCTGCGGGGAGACTTGGGGTCGGAGGCCTTAGCTGGAGGAACGACGGTGGATGGATCGCAGACCACCCACGTGGAGGTCCTTCCAGAGGTGGATGCTGGTGGGCTGCGAGGTTCCTGCGGAAACTGCAGTGTCGGTGGGAGTCTGGAGGTTGAGCCACCGGTGGTCCCTCTGCCTGCGGAGGTGACTGCTGCTTCACGTGGGGAGGGAGCGCTGACCCCTGCCGAGCTGAAGATTGTGGCGGAGGAGCGGAGACCGGATGTCCTCATGAGGGACGCTGCGGAGGAGCTGCGGAGCTGTGTGAGGCTACTTCTGGGGGAGAAGCGGCGCCTTTCTTGGACCCATGGAACTGAACCGGCTATGGATGGAGCGCTTGAATATGGAGAGCTACCTGCTGATCTTCCTCTGGACCTGGTTGGGGGCGAGAGGGAACCTTGCCCTGGCTTTGTCTCTTCTGGCCTGGATACTGCAGGAGTGGGGTACGGAGAGGTGCACAGACAGGACTGTGGAGGCTCCGCAATACCGTGGGACACAGGCTGAGGAGGTCTGTCTTGCCTACCTGCTGTTTATTGCTCAACCGTGCCCTGACCCGCTGAGTTTATCACCCGTTCGCCCTCTGAAGCTCTTTAAAATTTCACTTTGCTGATTCGATCTTCCTCGCTTGTGCGTTCCCTGCTGTGGACAGTTTTGTTTTCAGCATTGATTTTGGCATTCTCAGTGGACTATTGCTGATTTTACTCTCAGGACTTCTATTGTTTGTTCTCTATGCGTTCACATGCCTGCTGAGAAATATTTTCTTACTTTTATATTTTTTATGTCCACCATTTCCCCTCCCTTCGCTGAGTTACCCTGATTGACATTACCTTAGTCTTTCTTTTGTCCCCTCCCCCCTTCATTTTTTTTGTGGCATATCCGGGATGTCTCGGGTGGTGCTACAGTGGCCTGGTGCCCAGCTTGGCCCCCCGAGTGCCCGGGCCTGGTGCCATTACCCCCCTGGCCCCCCCTACGGTATTCTAGCCGTGCAGGAACCCGCCAGGGCAGGCACAATTCTGGCCTTTGCCATCTTTTCCACTCCCCAACCCCCCCCTTTTTGTTTTCTGTTCGCTACCCACAGCAGTACTTTCATGCAGTCGTTTATTGGTTATATTGCATCTCTGTAGATGAGACCCCCCCAGGGGATGTTTTGCTTTGCTTACATATTTCGCTAATCTGCGCTGACTTCATTATTTGTTTTATCTTGCTGTACATTTTCTGCCGACATACTTTGGCCCTGTGTGGCCATCCTTGCTTGTAATGTCTTATTGTTTGGCCCTGCGAGGCCATCCATTACTTTGCAGTATGCTATTATGCTGATTATTTTTCAAAATAAAAAACTTTGAAACCTAAAAAAAAAAAAAAAAAAAATGCCATAGGATTACATTTTTAAAAAAATTTGCTTTGTATTATTATTCAACCGTTTATTCTTTTCATTTTCAGCAAAAATCCTTATTTATTTATTTGTGTTTAGGTATTTATCTGGATTATCTTTCAGCGAAAATTTTTATTCCGATTTATGGCGGTGTCTTTATATTCTGTAACAGACAGTTTTATTTTATTTCTTTTATAGGACTTGTCTTATAATTCTCATGCATTCTTATTGTTTTAAACGCCTTTTAAAAAATAGAAGGGTTTTAAAAAAAATTACACACACCCCCCCCCCCCCTCCACACGTTCCGCGGCATTTGGCGGCTGATTGGCTTTTTTCGGCGAATCATCATCAGCTGTCAGTTCAGCAGCTTGTCGGCGGCATCCGGCGGATCATTGGTGTGCTTCGGCGACTTGTTGTTCGGCGTGCTTCACCGACCCTGCAGTCCATTTCGGATTCACCGCAGGGTCGGCAAACTGAAATCGCCGAAGAGCGTCAAACTAAAGAGCACCAAAATTTTGCTGCAATTTCCGTGCTCTCGGAATAACCCCTTCAGTGTATTAAAATTCTGTTTTACAGGAAAACTGTCATCATTTTTTTCTATTGTGAAGGAAGATATCGAAGTCTTGTAATACGGCCTCTGCTTGTATTACTTTATAGAAAATGCATATAATTAAATATCTCTGATCGGTCTATCCGCAGGCTTCGCGGGAGTCGCCATCTGACCAGTCCTTTTTGGACGGAAATCTCTACTTCTTTGATTTGGTGAATCGTAAAACATGGTTCACATTCACCACGCAGGTGCTTATTAGTGGGCGTAAAGATTTTTGTGCAAAAAAAAATATAGCATTTGCTTATTAATCCTGTGATTACACTCCATGCTCTGTGTGTAATATATGCCATAAAATAAATTAAAAGAAATTATTTGATTTCTTTTTTTCACCCCTTCCTCCCCCCCCCCCATACCTGCGCCTACCCACAGAAGAAGACCTCAATGTAAATTCTTGTTATGACAAACGTAAGAGATAATCGTTTAAATTGCATTTAATTTACAGCGTAGTAATGGTAAGAAGCACTTTTGTGGTTCCTAAGAGTACCGGATAATGAATACAGGATAATTTAAAGCAAAGAACTTGCAAGATTAAAATTAGCGCGCCGCTTGCCTGAAGCACAATCACAGTGTTCTTACATTCAAGTTAAAAAAAAATAAAGGATTAAAATAATGGATTACAATTTATGATGTTTTTCAAATAAAATGATTTTGCCTTACACGGGATATAAACCGTTGGACCTTGTAAAGCTTGAAGTGTTTTGGATACACAAATAGTGGCTCAGTTCTGTTTTCTTTTTTTGTTATTTAAATGGAACATTTCCTACACAATTGGGATATTTTCGTAAACAAATGTATTATTTATCTGCTTTGTTACGTAAACCAAAAACACCTACATTCTCAGAATAAACAGAGTTGTTGGGAGAGCATTTCGGTGTTTTTATTAGCAATTCTTACTAACCTTGAAATTAATGAGCTGTTTGTGAAAACAAGCTTGTACGAGTTTAAGAGCCAGATTTTTTTTTTCTCTCGGTTCGTTATATATTTAATGCATCGGACATGAGCATCTTTAGGGATTACTAACAACATTTTCTTATTTTTTTTCTATTTTTATAAAGGCTTTCTATGTAAGTTGAGAATTGTATACGATGGTACATATATATATATATATACACAGTACATATAACACTTTAGGCTGGGGTCAGATGAACGCAGTGCGGCCGCACTTTATCAAGGCCGTAGCAGCAGCAAATGACGGCCAATATACAAAGTACTGCCACACAAAAGTTCGGCCGGGCAACGCAAGAGGCAAACAAATGCATTTTTTTGAGAACGTTAAACCGCTAGTACTGACGTACAGAGTGCGCTGCGTCCGCTAGCGCCTCGTGTGCGTGATTAGGAGACCTCAGACGCTGCTAATGTCCGGCCAACATCACGTCCAGTCGCAAAAAGTGTTTTATTGATGATCCGTACAAAATCACGGATGAAAATGCGCATCGTATGACCGCTATCGCGTATTCCGTGAAAAAATACGTCCATTCGTTCGAAAGCACTTTTTCACGAACGACGTGAAAAATGCGTTCGTCTGACCCAAGCCTAAGGCTAGGGTCAGACTAACGCATTTTTCACGTTGTCCGTGAAAAAGTGCGTTCGAACGAATGGACGTATTTTTTCACGGAATACGCAATAGTGGTCATACGATGCGCAGTTTCATCCGTGATTTTGTACGGATCATCAATAAAACACTTTTTGGGTCTGGACGTTATGTTGGCCGGACATTAGCAGCGTCTGACGTCTCCTAATCACGCACACACGCCGCTAGCGGACGCAGCGCACTCTGTACGTCAGTACTAGTGGTTTCACGTTCTCGAAAAAATGCGTTTGTTTGCCGCTTGCGTTGCGCGGCCGCACTTTTGTGCGACCGTACTTCGTATATTGGCCGTCATTGCCCGGCATCTGCTGCTAGCACGGCCGTGATTAAGTGCGCCAGAACGCGCGTTCGCACTGCCTCAGTCTGACCCTAGCCTAAATTGCATGTTCCGTGGACATTTTAATGACCACAATGGGACATTGACTTCATTTATATTTTGTCTTGTTGAATCCCCTCCTCTCTCATAAAGTTACATTTTCTTGTTTATTTATTTATAAAGTATTTTACCAGGAAGGATACATTGAGATTTACTTTTTGGGCTTCCAGAAGATGTATTTGGGAGAATTTCTTAGCTGGATTTAAGTGGGAGTGTTTTTCCTTTTCTTTTACAGTAGAGCCACTGACTTTTTTTTTTCTAGTCACCCCAAAAGTGGTCCTCTTTTCTCTCCTCTGTTTCCTATAGGAAAAGAGAAGCGGTGAGCGTGTCCAGGAACCCATAAACCTGCCCGACCAAGTGCTCTGTGCAGTATCTGCTCTCACAACTCCATCACACGTGAGCCAGATTGAACCCTATTTTTTTTACATTGAATTCCTTATCTTCCACACAGCCAGTCTGCTGTATAAATTTGCCCATAGTATAACCCTTAAGCTCTCGGATATTACACCAAAGGCATATATATATATATATATTTTTTGTGTGTGTGTTTAAAAGAAGAAAAAAAAAAGCGGCACCAGCCATAAAATACAAGCCATTCTCAGCATATGTTTAACAGTTCCTGAAGTTAAGAAAGCAAAATATCATTCTAGTGCTGTGAGTGTGATACTTTTGGAGGATAAATCACCGAATATTTTCATGGTAGACATATAATTTTATGATTTTTTTTTTATGGCGATCATGGAGTACCCTCTCATGTTTTATAGGTTCCGTTATTTTATAAGGTTTTATAGGATCATTTGCTTGGGGGGGAGAAGAAAAGAAAGGGCCGTCGAACATTACTATCATTGTAGTCTTAAACCTAAATCAAATGCCGCGTGCAGGAAGGAGCCATTGAAATTCATAGTTTTTAAAATGTATTCGAAATAAAAAATAAAATCACATTGAAGAGAGGTTTGCAATCGTGGCAATTAACTTTCTTCATCTTTTCTGAAAGGATTTTGATTCTTTTTCTTCACTTGCTTTTGATGATATTGTAGCAGTTCCATACAGTCTTTGCACAAAGGAATTTGGGAAAGTTTTCATACTTATGGCCGTTAATTCTTTCTACTCAGCCGTGCAATGTTGTTAATGTTATTTATTCTACGTTATGCTTCCTTAACCCCTTCACTACTACTAAATATTTATTATCATTCAATTGTTAAACAGTGCCGGTGTATTTCACAGCACTTAAAGGAACACTCTAGCCTGAAAATCACCCCCCCTCCATTTTACATTATATTATACCTATTGCCCTACCTAGTCATTCAGTTTTTATTTTTTTTTTATGTTACCCTAAAAGCTACACTTTTCCAACGGCGTTTTTTTTTTCTTTTACTCCCCTCCCTCCTCTTTCGTTCCCATCGTGGTAAATCTTCAACTTGGCTTAAGGTTTACGTGCAAAGTGCGCATGCGCACCTATCTCGTAAACCGGCCAATCAGCAGGCTTCCTCCTGGCTCCACCTTCTTTGATTAGTGTTACGCGCAAGAGGATGCGCGCAACACTAATCACAGCCGCCGACTTTTGCCGACGGCTCGCTCCCGACAGCTACTGTGGTGAGTTGGAGGCGTCATCGCGCTGAAAGCGCGATGACGTCTCCTACTCAGCAATAGTTGGCAGAAGCGGGAAATACAAATCCCGCTCTGCTGATTGACAGCTGGGAGGGCGGAGGAAAGTCCTCCGCGTCTCTCATCTGTTTAAGCCGATCGGCTCAGCGGAAGGGTGAGCAAAGAAAAGGGCATACTTAGGTCATCATGGCCACCTAAAAAAGCTTAGGTGGTCATGTTGCCTAGAGAATCCCTTTAAAGGAATACTCTAATATAACCACACACACACCCTTTTATGTCCTTAAATGCTGACAGCATCTGCCCATTTTTTTTTCTTTTTTATAAATTGTATTATTTTGTTTTAGCTAATAAAAAAAATAATAATGAAAACAATGGTAGGTATAGTTCCCTGCCCTCTGCTGCCAATTCTGAGGGACACCCAATTTCCTCAATCATATACAAAAAAACAACATAGAATAGCGGAAAATAGTATTTTTTACCCAGTGGGATCACCCCGATACAGTTAGGGTGGTCCCAATTTATTTTCTGATCCACTTCTGAACTACAAAAAAATGGAAAGTATATGTAGTGTATATTGGTAATAAAAAATATTTTATAAAATTCCAAAAAACAAACTCACAAATAAAATGCACATAACCAATTGTGGATATGTGCATTGGCCGCAGTGGCCCAAACCTCCCGATTTAGTGTCCCATTAGGTCCATCATCTGTCCTCTGAACGATATAGGTCCATCAGTTGGTCACAATAGTGGTTCTTCGGTTCAAATCTGCAGTCCTTCTTATAGCAGCTCAACGCGTTTCGTGAGACCCACTCTCACTTCCTCAGGAGCATGCTTTCAAATGCCAACACTTCCCTTTATATAATCGCACAGATGTCAAACTAATTAATACATTTTTCTAGATCATAAAATAAATTGGGACCACCCTAACTGCATCGGGGTGATCCCACTGGGTAAAAAACACTATATTGCGCCATTCTATGTTGTTTTTTTAGCTAATAATACTCACCTTTTCTCCCTAGGCGCATGCTGCTCGCCTCCATCAGCTCAGGGCTTCCGAAATCCAAAAGTCCCTGCAGCTTTTTTTAAATTATTTGTTTATAAATAACCTATGATTGGCGATTTCATAATAATAATCGTTCTGCAAAATTGCTATTTCACCTTACATGCAAGTGTTAAGTATAAACCCCATGTTTATTGGATTCCTATTCATTATTGGACTGTTAATGGCGGTAATAACTGGCAAACTCTGTGATTTTTTTTATTCTTTCGTTCAAGAAAAGTACCCCTACCCCTTAATTGAGACAGATGTTTATTAAATTAGAGCTGTATTTTAACTTTTGCACCAGTTAATCTACTGTACATATGGCTGTAAGGCAGAAATTTACTGGTATGCGGTTTTGTAGACTTCCAGGGATATGTCTTGTTTCGAGGGTCTTACCCATAGAGGTGGAACAAGTGTGAATTTATACCATGAAAAGAAGTGTTGCTTGCTAAACACTGACGTCCGCAGCCTGTTACATTACTGTGTGCAACAATGGAACATTTATTAATTTGAAACTTCTATTTAGAAGACTTTGCTCAAAATTCACATTTTTCATGAGTAATAACAAGCCTATAACCAGAAATAGAGTCCGTTATTATGCCATTCATCATGAACCAAATAAAGGACATCTAAAATGTCAATGTAGGAGGTGAAAGAGGACCTCTTCACCCAAAATTAGGGGTTGCCTGGGCACACCCAGCAAAACCCCTGCGCATGCCTGTGATGCTAAAGGATATCAAGAAAATAAAATTCTAGGAGAAGCGGTGCAAAAACAAAACGCAAAAAGGTAAAACTACAGACTGAGCACCCCACATCTGAAATGTTCTAGGCCATGAGCATTTCGAATTCTTTTGGTTTTTGGAATCCTGCCATGATATCAAATAGCTCGAGGGGAGGATGGATACACAGTGAGGGACATGCTGCACAGCACCAGCAAGGGACATGCTGCACAGCACCAGCAAGGGACATGCTGCACAGCACCAGCAAGGGACATGCTACACAGCACCAGCAAGGGACATGCTACACAGCACCAGCAAGGGACATGCTACACGGCACCAGCGAGGGACATGCTGCATGACACAAGCGAGGGACATGCTACACGGCACCACAGGGAGGGACATGCTGCACGGTGCCAGCGAGGGACATGTGGCACAGCACCAGCGAGGGACATGTGGCACAGCACCAGCGAGGGACATGCTATACGGCACCAGCAAGGGACATGCTGCATGACACCAGCGAGGGACATGCTACACGGCGCCACAGCGAGGGACATGCTGCACGGTGCCAGCGAGGGACATGTGGCACAGCACCAGCGAGGGACATGCTACACGGCACCAGCGAGGGTCATGCTGCACGGCACCAGCGAGGGACATGCTACACGACGCCACAGCGAGGGACATGCTGCACGGCACCAGCGAGGTACATGCTGCACTGCACCAGCGAGGGACATGCTGCACGGCGCCAGCGAGGGACATATTGAGAAGCTCTTTCATCAAGGAGAACGCTGGCATCAGGAGAGCAAGAGAGGGCTGGCTAACGAATATAAAGACAACAGTAGAACAATAGTGAATGGAGAATTGCTGCAGTTTAGGCTCATTACAAAGGCCTAAGGGTGGTACTGTTACTCAGCACTGTTCACTATCCTCTGCTGGTGCTGAATTCTCCTCCTCTGGATAGCTGTAGTTGCAACAAAAGTGAACATCGGCAGTCAGTGAATAACCCCTTTAGCGTTCTGCTATGGTGGATGTACAGTGCCGTACCTTTAAAAGGGATCATTGTACACTAAAAGGAATCGACATTTCCGTTGAAGTTTTCATAAGTTGCACTGGCGAAGTAGCAAGTATGAGAAAACCGGGTGAGAAATCAGAACGACTGGAAAGCCGCATGCGGCTTAGGTGTTATTTATCCTGTAGCGATATTCTGAGTTGTTCACGCAGAGCTAAGCTCACTCAATCCTTTTTTACATATTGCTCTCTCAGGTAAAACATATATCCTAATTTTGTTTTATAGCAGGAGCATATCGGAAATGGAGAAGCGCTTCGAATCGAATGCATTACCCCTCAGAGCTGTCATCACACCATTTACAATTACATTTTCTCACCTGCTTTAAGGAAGAAAAAAAAAAAAGCGCATCTTAATTGTATTTTAAGCACGTGCTCATTTAACAAATTGGAAAGTGCAATGGAGACCCCCCCAAGGCCACTTCACCTAAATTAATCTTCAAGCGGGAGTTGGCAAACTGTGCAAGGAGTGGAGGAAAAAAACCTGGATGTTTGCCTGGGAAGGTAGCATCCTGGTGTTATGTTTGTGCACTCTATGTATGTATTGGTGATCTGATCAATATTATCGATTTCAGCCCAGTTCTTTAAATTTGGGTCGCTCGCAATGCCTCAAGTTGCTCTTATAACAACATCAATGTGGCCAGAGCCTGGGGGTATCTTAAACACCCAGCAACTGGACATCAAACTAAAGCCAAAGGAACCTGCTTTGGTTAAGGAAAAGTAGTGGAGAACTCACAGTCAATGACTGCTCTTACCTTATCTTTACATTTGTATTTAATCATTCTAGTGACTATTCAACTCGTGAAGGAATTCAGGCCCACTAGTGTCGCAAGAGTTCACTGAACCCAGTAGGGCAATGGGG
Source organism: Leptobrachium leishanense (assembly GCA_009667805.1). Lineage (NCBI taxonomy): Eukaryota > Metazoa > Chordata > Amphibia > Anura > Megophryidae > Leptobrachium > Leptobrachium leishanense. The sequence goes on from CM019072.1 coordinate 3,594,847, forward strand.
GAACCCCAGTATTTGACGATAGGCCCAGAGCACTGCTGACTCACCAACATTAAAGTCAAACAAGGTGGCATTGTGTACCCTTTATGTCAGGCTCTGGCCTCTCTGCTGTGTACGGTGCTCCCGTGTTAACCCGCTTAAATGCCTCTTCTCTTGTGGCTTGGTTTAAATATTGATTATCATAATGTTATGTAACATCCAGCATTCTATTTGGTTCATGTTTTTTTTTTTTTTAACCTCTTTCCTCCTAGGCACCATCATCAGATGCTCCCCATGATCCTTATCTGTGTGGTTTTATGGAAATATGATCTGTTCTCTCTGTTTACCTTTCTTGACCATAGGATTACACTATTAGGCCCATATTACATTCTTCGTGCAAATTTGTCCACGCAGCGCAATTTTTTTTGCGTGCAGCGTTAAGCGTTATCGCGCGAAAATTAACGGTGGTATTACGATCCGAACGCATTTTCTCATTCGTCAAAAAATAACGTTTGTAAAAACGACGCGCAAGACGAGTAATACGCGCGCAGTAACGTAGCGCACATAAATCAGTGTACGGACTGTTTTTTTCGCAGGATTCAGCCAATCAGAATTAAGAACCTTAATTGACATCAATTTACCTTAATTGACTCAAGTTTTTGCGCCTGTCAAAGTAAATCTGAGTATACATGCTGCAGTAATAATAAAAACACGCACGAATTCACAATATTTTTGTTTGGGTATGTGTAGAATGTGTAACTATACTGTGCTGTATTTTTATTTTCGTGCTGGTGTTTTTCGTTTCGGCCAGAACGTTCCGATTTGCCGTTACCAGCAGCTTTTCAAAGACATTAAAATTATGCGCGCAAACGTCGTTCGTAAAAAGATGCGCATCGATTGGAATACCATCCGCGTACCAGCGCACAAACGCATTTGCGCTCACAATGTTAAGTATAGGTCGCGCAAAGTTCATCACGCTCGTGCAGGTCCATCCGCGTTAAACGATAACGCGCATCGTTTGCGCGAACGTTGTAATACAACGTTCTGCGCAAAGGGTTTTGCCCCTCGCGTTAATGTGTTTTTACGCATTCTCACTTTTTTGCGCGAAGACTGTAATAGGGCCCTTAGTATTTATGACACCCCCTCCTTCTGCTTGGCTCTTTATTGTTCAATTCCATGATTTTACTCAGTATAGCTTCAAGACCTGAGGAAGAGAGTTACACTCTCGAAAGCTTGTCTTTTTAACAGTCCAATGAAGAAAGTATCACATCTCTTTGTGATTGGTTCTCAGTGGTAACATCGCTGCCCTGTCTCATCAGTCTGTGTTCAAACCACTACCTAGCCCTAGAGTGCGTGAAGGGATAGGGGGCTGTCCTGTAGGACTGAACCTCTCCACGCAGCTGTCACTCACACTGGTGGCATGCCATGACAGGTTAGTGAGATCAAAACTTTGATAATACCTCAAAATGTTCCGATATATATATATATATATATATAAACATCCCATGCCTGGTGCTACGCCAAGCTATATGTGGACGATACAAAATAGCGGCACTCCAGGGGCTTCTTTAAAAATTCTGTTTATTACTTAATACAAAGTGATCAACGTTTCAGCTTGTTCACCGCAGGTCCTGAAGAAAAGGTGAGCAAGCTGAAACGTCGATCACTTTGTATTAAGTAATAAAAAGAATTTTTGATGACGTCCCAGGAGTGCTGCTACTTCGTATCCTCTAAATAGATTATATATATATATATATTATATATATATACACACAACTATACTGATTCCATATTAAATGAGCCCAGTGTTTCTTGGGCATGACAGGCACACTTTAATCTAGGACACAAATAAATTTGAGTTTTATGTTAGTGATTTGATGAGAATACAATTAAATGTGTGGGAAATACCCTTCATCCTGCCCTTTAATTTTTGGGATCACTGTCGCGGTTGCTTAGTAAGTTGCTTGTGTCCTTCACACATCTGCTTTTCTTGACCTGATGCACGATTATTAAATAATCGTCAGATTCTTCCAGTAATTTAGTGCCAAGGTTTCGTCGTATCTGCCTGCCAAAACAAACAAGATGCCCAGCAAAACGTTTCAAACCTCAAACTGGAGATCCACAAATAGCAGGGCTACAGCCACCCAATTATTTGTCCTCATTGATTTTCTCTCCATCTTTCCAAACTCCTTAAAACATTTAAGCAGGTCCCTTTAAAGGTCAATGGTTTCCCTGAAACATGACCTAGTTAGAGAAGAGTTCAGTCCGAGGCTGATGGAGACCGTTCTCAATGAAGAATTATTGCAAACTGACCCAACCTATTTCCTTCTGGCATTTTTACATTGTTATATTTTCATTTTTCCAGCGTCCAGCTAATTTGTATCCATGAGCTTTGTTCCCGGTTTGTTCCGTAATTTATGGCATTTCTTTGACAGCAATGTATGTTAAATGGGATTGTTACAAAATGCACCATTTATCTGCTTAGCGGGGGACGTGAAAGGAACACAGTGTGTGACTGTTTCCTCACCGTGGCCTGCCCCTGACCTCGGGGGGGTCATACTATTTTCTTGCACAATCCTGGACAGAGCTCTTTTGAGGAAATCCGAACTCCTTTTAATTTGTATGCAATGTTTGGGCTTCATGTCAGGCCACAGAAATTTATCCGCACTGTATTCAGCCTTCAACTGTACTGAGCTCAGCTTTATTACTGTATTCCCACTGCCTCTTGCACGGTGACTGACTGGACCCCCTGGCCCGAGAGAGACCCCATACAAACCAAGAAATATGTCTTTGCAGAGGGCAACCTCTTCATCGGCACCTAATCCGTCAAGACTGCCTAGTCATGTATGACCCTGCGTGTAATGACCAAGCACAGGCCTCATCCAAATTGGTTGAAAGTTGCACTTTTTTTCTGAGACTTCACTCAGCCGAGTAATAGACTCTCTCATAACCCAACCTCTCTTACTGAGCTGTGTTCTCTGGGATGGTCCGGCTTCTTGTTTGCCAAGGGCGTTACAATTGAGGATGCAGGCTGTGTCATAACAGAATAAAGTGAAAATCCTCTATTCAGATTGCAATCCATGCATATGGAGTGGTTGTTAAAATTCAGTTCACCTGTCGAGGTTACCCGCTGAGGGGCCGTCATTTCCTGTCTCCTATAGGCAGCCTTTCCATTTCTCATTTGACAGGTAAACATCGGCAGCTCTGATTGCTGTGCAAGTGCTATTAGCAAGATGGCGGCGCCTGGCAGGTAAGTGTTACAGGCAGGGCCGTCTTTAATATTGACTGGACCCTGGGCAACCATTTTCTTGGGCCCCCCCATAGGAATTTTACTCTCCATCCCATCCTTAAAATTTAATCTGTGTGTTTTTTTTTGTTTTTTTATGAGACAAGCCTATTTATTATTTATAACACTGACTGGGCCCAGGGCAGCTGCCCCTTTTGCCCTGCGCTAAAGACGGCCCTGGTTACAGGTGTGCTTTAAGGCAGGGTCAGACAGGCGCACTACATGCGCCCGTACTGACGTGCCTCCCGGCATCTGTCACAGCATTGTGACGCTTCGACGGGGCCGGCCACATGCTGTAGCGTGCGCTCGAATCGTGCACGATACAGCGGCCGTGCTGAAAGCCTCCCCACCGAAACACCGAGGACCGTTCGACGGGCTGCAAAGCGCGATCCTCCATATCATGCCTTGCAGCGCTGAGCGCACTAACTGACATCAGCGAGGTGGCCTCACGGGCGTCAAGTGCAAGGACCATCCACTCTCACGGACATTCCTTCCACTCTTAAAAAGCTCGTCTGACCCCGGCCTAAGACAGGTTAAGACCCCGGCCTAAGAGAGGCAGTAATTCTATGTATAAGTAACCAAGGAAAAGCCACCCTTGGCACCTCTATAGAAAATCACAATAAATCCTTGCACATGCACTTTGCAACTTGGGTGTGTATATGTATGTATGTATGTATGTATATATAAGTATGTATATATATATATATTTTGCACTCAACCTAAAAATGCCAAGTGCAGAGCAGTCCACTTTCAAGTAAACGTCATTGCATCCCATTTTGACAGACTCTAAGCTACAGTAACTACCTCATGACTGCTTGGAGCTTCCAGTAGTTCAAAAAGCCTATATATATACATATATATATAATGTATTTTATGTTATTTATTTTTATACATCTATATATTTTTTTTTCTCATTGAAAATTTATGCCACACAAGTTGACAGGATACAGGTTTGCAATTCTCCCCCAGTACAGTAAATAATCCCATAAAGAGGATCTGTCACTTCCCCAGTAATTACACTTTTGTATCAATTATAGAAAACCCGCACCTATCAATCACGCTAAGCCGTTTTTATTTGAAGTTGTTTCCTTTTAAATCAAGCATAAAGATGTGATGATGTCACTGTTCTTGTCTGCCAGGCCTAAAACCGTGCAAGCTATTTTATTTTTTTAAGGGAGTTTTAAGGTTTTTGAGCGATCATCGTGGTTTCTTTTTTTAATTCTGCTGCCTCCTCTCCCTGTGTGAATCGAAGGTCACGGGGATCAAGCAGTTTCCCGATGTCCTGCCGCTGGAATAGAGCGATCACGTGAGAGGTTATCAGAGGTGGCCCTGCTGCCGGTATCCATCAGTGCTTTGCAAATATGCTAACTGGCTAAAAACAAATAGCAGCTGGCTCGTAACTAAGCCAGAAATCGAGCTTCTAATACGTATCTTCTGACTTTTCAGATCAGTGGTTTCTTATTACCGGGTCACTTATGATTACGTCTGGTTTAGCGTAATTCTTTTGAACATTTTGGGCCTCATTTGTTTTTGTTCAGGTTCCCCCTTTGGCCTGATCACTGAGCAGAGCTATGTGAGAATTAATATGTTATTGTTTGCTTTTACACGCGTCTTCCTCAAAGTTCCAGCTCCATTAACAAAGAAACTCGCTAAACTCTTTTGTAACACAAATTAAATTTCCGCCTGCATCAGCCAACACGGCGATGTCTCCTAGCTCATAATCCCACTTATAATTCTGAGGCTGGCGACGTGGGTGACATATATGTCAAATGAATACATCACAAGGTATGAAATCGCACTTAGAATTTGACTGAGGTACTTCCAGGCTGCGAAAAGGAACGATTTATCAATGCAAACTTAATAACATCTATCTGAATCTAACTAAAAATCAATATTTCATTACCAAATTGTTAGTGAGAATGAAGAAAAATTGCGGAAGTCGGCCTGTTTGGTGGGAGAATAGCATGAGGAGTTCAGCGCACAGACGGGATGATTCATGAGGGTCCAACTCCAGTGAATGGGGTGAAGGAAAATAAAAACCAGGGGATTGGGAGAGGTGTGGAGCCCTCTCTCTCTGCTGACCTTGGCGGAAGGAAAAATAACCCTCAAAATGAGTGACTGTCAATTCGTAACGGAGACGGGAAGGACGATAAATCACCCTGGCACACAGCAAGGATATCGAATGGGGTGGCAGAGTCCGGTGTTATTGTGATGGTTAATTTAACCCACATAATCGTGACTCTGGATTTTAGACTCCTCCGGCTGGAATCACAGTGTCAATACATACATCTTTATAGATAGAATGCTTCACAGCATTGTTCACAAGATAAATAGGACAATTTTTTTTGTGTATCGCTTAGCCATCCAATAATCATGCCCTTCAGCCTTCATCTGCAGCAAAGAGTCATTGTGTATGACATGCGTAAATCACTGTGCACACTGGCCATATAGAAAGAGATCTATATAGTGTGTATTTGAGAGATACACAAATAGAGATCTAGCTACATGAATATACACTATATAAATGTACTCCTATAAAGTCAATTTTATATATATATATATATACTGTATATGTGTATATATATATATATATATATATAGTATTTCTTACATAATTATTATCTGTTAATCTGTATATATGTGTGGGTTGTTTTTATATCTTGCATTTTATTACTTTGTATTTCTGTAACAACTGTAACAATTCAATGTTTTTGAACCCAGGACATACCAAAAAACCAGAGAAATCTCAATGTATCCTTCCTGGTAAAATACTTTATAAATATATAAATAAAATAAATTTCAATTGCAGTGGAGGTTAAAAAGGTGAAATGAAAAGCCTCCACACTGCAAATAATCAAGTTTATAGCTGCAGAGGACATTTACACATTCTAGCAATTCAGAGAACCGCTTACATAGCCCTTGTGCTACATTCCCCATTTGCAGCAAAGAACTGTGGGTAGGATATGCAAATTAAGTCCACAGCTTCTCACTTGTTTTGCATCTAGGGCAGTGGTTCCCAACCGTGGTCCTTAAGTACCCCTAACTGGCCAGGTTTTAAGGATACCCTTGGGGAAATGCAGACTGAATCCTGCAATCACTGAGCAGCAAATCATATCACCTGTGCTGTGCTTCACATATCCTGCAAACCTGACTTGTTAGGGGTACTTGAGGACCACGGTTGGGAACCACTGATCTAGGCTTTGTAATATCACAGTGGGTTCTGTGTTATTTCAGAGCCAAGATGCAAAAAAAGTGAAAAGCTGTGCACTTCATTTGCATATCCTACCCAGAGTTCTTTGCTGCATATGGGGAATGAAGCACAAGGGCTCTGTAAGCAGTTCTTTGAATTGCTAAGATGTGTAAATGTCCTCTGCAGCTATAAACTTGATTTTAGATATATATATATATCATACACATTGAATTGTTTATAATTCATAATTTGTCATTACACAAACATAATCTATATACAGTGGCAAGAAGAAGTATGTGAACCCTTTGGGATTACGTGGAGTTTTGCATGAATTGGTCATAAAATGTGCTCTGATCTTCATCTAAGTCACAACAATTTGAAAAACACAGTCTGCTTAAAAGAATACAACACAAACATTATATGTTTTCATGTGTTTATTGAACAGAACATGTAAACATTCACAGTGCAGGGTGGAAAAAGTATGTGAACCCGTAGCCTAATGACTTCTCCAAGAGCTTAATTGGAGCCAGTAGTGAGCCAACCTTGAGTCCAATCAGTGTGATATTATTGGATGTGTTGCTGAAAGCTGTCCTGCCCTTTAAAAACACACACCAGTTTTGGGTTTACTGGTTTCAAGAAGCACTGCCTGATGTGAACCATGCCTCGCAGAAAAGAGCTCTCAGAAGACCTACGATCAAGAATTGTTGACTTTCATGAAGCTGGAAAGGGTTACAAAAGTATCTCCAAAAGCCTTGATGTTCATGTGTCCACGGTAAGACAGACTGTCTACAAATGGAGAAAGTTCAGCACTGTTGCTACTCTCCCTAGGCGTGGTCATCCTGTAAAGATGACTGCAAGAGCACAGCGCAGGATGCTTAATGAGATAAAGAAGAATCCTAGAGTGTCAGCTAAAGACTTACAGAAATCTCTGGCACATGCTAACATTTTTGTTGACACATCTACAATAAGGAAAACATTAAACAAGAATGGAGTACATGGGAGGACACCATTGCTGTCCAAAACGAATGTTGCAGCACGTTTGAAGTTTGCAAAAGAGCACCTGGATGTTCCACAGCACTGTTGGCAAAATATTCTGTGGACAGATGAAACCAAAATTGAGTTGTTTGGAAAAAACAGACAAGACTATCAGGGTTATTCAGAGAGCGTGAAAAGCTGGAGAATCACTGGAGAATGAAAAATTCTAGGTCAAAATAGCCAAACCAGAAAAATTGTCCCTTTCATCTCACTTTCCAAATCGGCTATTTTGACCTAGAATTTTTCATTCTCCAGTCATTCTCCTGCTTTTCACGCTCTCTGAATAACCCTGTATGTGTGGAGAAAAAAGGCACAGCACACCAATATCAAAACCTCATCCCCACTGTAAAACATGGCGGAGGGAGCATCATGGTTTGGGGCTGCTTTGCTGCCTCAGGGCCTGGACAGATTGTTGTCATTGATGGAAAAATGAATTTTTCAGGAAAACGTAAGACCATCTGTCCGCTAACTGAAGCTCTGCAGAGGACGGGTGATGCAACAGGACAATGACCCAAAGCATACAAGTAATTCAACAAAAGAATGGCTTCAACAAAACAAAATACACCTTCTGGAGCGGCCCAGTAAGAGTCCTGACCTCAACCCGATTGAAATGCTGTGGCATGACCTTAAGAGAGCGATTCACAGCAGACATCCCAAGAATATTGCTACACTGAAACAGTTTTGTGAAGAGGAGAGGTCCAAAATTACTCCAGATCGTTGTGCGAGTCTGATCTGCAACTACAGGAAACGTTTGGATGAGGTTATTGCTGCCAAAGGAGGGTCAACCAGTTATTAAGTCCAAAGGTTCACATACTTTTTCCACCCCTGCACTGTGAATGTTTACATGTTCTGTTCAATAAAAACATGAAAACATATAATGTTTGTGTTGTATTATTTTAAGCAGACTGTGTTTTTCAAATTGTTGTGACTTAGATGAAGATCAGAGCACATTTTATGACCAATTCATGCAAAACTCCACGTAATCCCAAAGGGTTCACATACTTTTTCTTGCCACTGTATTAGTGTGTCTAAACACATATATTTCTTATTTAGTTTTATTATAGAATTATTTTGGGTGAAAAACCTGGCAAATCCAGATGTAAAAAGGACGTAGTATTTCTATTACAGGTATATTAACTTGAGCTGGAGAGTTACGATTCCACTTCAGAGCATTGAGCAAACCTGAAAGCTTTAGAAGATGTTCATTGTTGTACACTTCTTTGTCAAATGAGCATTTAATCAAACATTTTGATTACTTTGTTGTCGCAAATTTCCCTAATGAAAGACATTAGGTTTCTTTACGTGGTCCATGATCATTCGGGCTCATAGCATTCTGTGGTCAGAGAATGAATAAAACTGCAGATCTAGGCACACGTAAGGGGTTATTCAAAGAGCACCGTATTGGCCACCGAATTGCACCGAATGGTGAATTTTTACACGCTGCAATTTAGTGGCCATTCGGCTATTTAAAAATCTGGCGATTCGACATATATTATCGAATTGACAGTGAAATACAATGCAATTTCAGCAGCAGTGAAATTCCACCACAGGCAAGTAATGGTTAATCTATTCAGAGAACACCGAAAAGTTGTCGAAATATTCATTTGTTTATTCTTTTCATTTGCAGCAAAAAGTCTCTTTACTTTTTAGTTTTTTACGCATTTTTTGATTATTTGTTTTTCTTATGGCGTTTTTTTAAAATCTGTAACAAACCTTTTTATTATTATTCATAGGACCTTATGTTATCTCCAGGCAATTTCATTCAGCACCTTTTATAAGTTGCAGGGGGGGCTGGTTTTTTTTCACCCCTGTTTAGCGGCTAGTCGGCTTTTTTCAGAGGCGTTTCGGTGGTCTGTTCGGCGGACCAGCTAATGCATTTGGCGATTTATCGAATGTATTCTGTGGTTTTTCGACAGGTTATCGGATGGATTCAGCAGTTTGAGGATGCGTTCTGCGTTTTTTCTGTGTTTTTTTTTTCCAATCGATTCAGTGGTTTATCGGATGCATTAGGCGGGTCGATTCGGCGCACTTCGTGGACCCTGCAGTGAATGCTAAATTCACCGCAGGGCAGCGAAATGAACTCGCCGAAGTGTGTCAAGTGAGGTGCTCTCTGAATATAGTATAGTATTTATTCAATGGGAGACTAGGCAAACAGACACGTCATTGTTGATGACATAACACTGCCGTCATGTTTTGCCCTCGCCTTGTTACATTTGTAAATGTGACTGTATGTCCTTACTGTCTTCTTTGTGATTGCAGTTTTTAATGTGCGGTTTGTAAGTGCATGTGCTCTGTCACCACAACACTTCATTCTTATGTGGGCCTAAATCTAAAACTACGATACTATATAAATCCCTTATAAACCTTTTAGAAATTACTAGTTTACACAATTCCTTGTCACAGCCACTTGGATGGCTTTGATGCCTGGACCTCTTCCCAGCTGGTTGTTGTGCCTGGGCCTTTCCAGAGACACACTTACACATTGAGGGTTATTTCTTTTGAATATGGGGGACACACATAACACTTGTGCACTGTTATTAAAGATACAGCACTTGTACTGTACACTAAATGAGGGATTGTGCCCAGGTTTGTGGGTGTAGGTGAATGAATAAGTGTTTGGGTGTGTAAGTGGATGAATCAGGGTGCGGATACATGGATAACACTGTGTATTGTGGGTGCGTGGGTAAGTGTATGCATGTGCACGTGTGTTACACATAAATGCCGAGGGCTGGATAAAATTAGGATAGGCATATTTTTGGTTATATTTTGGAAAAAACAAAGCCTAAACTTAATTATTGAAAGCCAAAAATGTATGTGTATGTATGTATATATGTCACCCTCATACATATGTATGTATCAATAAAAATAATTGCTAGCGCTTCGATTTATGGACTGGCTCCTAGATTTTGAGCATGTTTGTCTAGCCTATGTGAATGGCCGACGATGAAAAGCAGATACAATTTTTAGTCTCTTTGGCAATCCTTGTGAGCCTTCTTCACGCTTACAACATAAAGCCCAAGGTCAGTTTTGACAATTACGTAATGTAATGCTAATCAGACTTTCACTTACAAGCCCCGTTAAATAAGCTGGTTCAGAGTAAGGCGCATGCAATGAGTTATTTAGATCTTTTGTGTCGCTTTAGAAAGAAATCTTGGAAAGATTTCATACCCCACAGTGAAATGCACTTTCCATGATAGATTTAATGCACAATAAACCATGTGTTTTGTAGGTGTTGTGTATAGATTAGAATGCGTTGTGTGACTTTTTATATTTATTTTGATTTCTGCTGTCTGCCAAATGTTGTTTATTTTTGTCTGTAAATATTTTATGTTAAAATGTTAGATAAAATGTTGCATTCATAACGTCTAGCGAGTCTTACAAGGGCTTTCATCTCAGTCAAGCACTGCAACAGTCAAGACCTTATTAAAACTGTGATTTAAAACTTTTAAACCTAGTGTTCTACAAGCCAGAGGCTTCATTACAGCATGATAATACATGTATCTGTATGCATATTACCTTGTGCACTATTCTCAATGAAGTTCCCCCTCTAACCCATTGTAACCCTCTTTTTGTCATCCTGTCATCTGCCAGCTGCCATCCAGTCTTTCCTACTGCCATCATACACTACCAGCTACCATCCAGTCTGTTTCCTACTGCCATCATACACTGCCAGCTACCATACAGTCTGTTTCCTACTGCCATCATACACTACCAGCTACCATCCAGTCTGTTTCCTACTGCCATCATACACTGCCAGCTACCATACAGTCTGTTTCCTACTGCCATCATGTCCATAATACACTGCCAGCTGCCATCCAGTCTGTTTCCTACTGCCATCATACACTGCCAGCTACCATACAGTCTGTTTCCTACTGCCATCATACACTGCCAGCTACCATACAGTCTGTTTCCTACTGCCATCATGTCCATAATACACTGCCAGCTGCCATCCAGTCTGTTTCCTACTGCCATCATACACTGCCAGCTACCATACAGTCTGTTTCCTACTGCCATCGTGTCCATCATACACTGCCAGCTACCATCCATTCTGTTTCCTACTGCCATCATGTCCATAATACACTGCCAGGTACCATCCAGGCTGTTTCCTACTGCCATCATGTCCATAATACACTGCCAGGTACCATCCACTCTGTTTCCTCCTGCCATCATAGATTGTCACTGCCAGTTGCCATCCAGTCTGTTTCCTACTGCCACCATGTCCATCATACACTGCCGGATGCCATCCAGTCTGTTTCCTACTGCCATCATACACTGCCGGTTGCCATCCTGCCCGTCACCATTGTAAGCTGCATTCCAGTCCATATTCACTGCCAGCTGCCATCGACTGCCATCCCGTCTCCACTGCCAGTTGCCATCCTGTCTGTCTCCCTCTTCCAGATTCCATCCTGTTTGTCTCACTCTGCTGGTTGCCATTCAGTTGGTTTCATGCTGCCATCTTATCTTTCTCGCACTGCCAGCTGCAATCAACTTGTCCTTAAAATTGGCATCTCATCACTGCTTTTTTCCACCCAACTGCCTGCTTCAATCTATGCTCCTCCAACTCCCACTGGTCATCCTCTATCCCTTCTTCTATCATCTGCCAACCACTCTACCTTCACTGAACGCTACACCTACTTTCTATATTGCCAGCCCTCCAATGTTCCTCCAACTGAAGGCTGCCTGCCCTCTAATGTTCCTCCAACTGAAAGCTGCCTGCCCTCCAATATACCTCCAACTGAAACCTTCCAGCTATCCTCTATACCTCCAACTGAAAGCTGTCATCCCATTTCTTGCATTGCCAGCTATAAACCCCTCTTTAACACTGCCACCTGTTACACTCCAACTGAGATTTGCCATCTCGTTTCCCCAACTACCAGCTGTCGCCCATGTCTAAAGCATTTCTTGATACCATCCCATCTTTGTGTTGCGAACTGAAACCCTTCTCTTTCACGCTCAGCCATTTCTGCTTCCTAAAACTGTTACCTGCCAATGCCACCCTCTTCCCTCCAAGAGTCGTATTTTTTTACTGTTGTGACTGAGAGGGAATAGACGCACATTGCCAGCTGCATTTCACCTCTTTCTCATTACCTCTCTCCCCCAACTGCCGGATATTTACAGCGCACTCTCGCACTGCCAACAGAACCCTCCTAATTTATCCCGCTGCTTTCATGGCCGTAGTCTTCATTCATTCTACAAGCTGGAATAGACATTCTATCTACTCCAGAGATGTAGTTCTAAACAGGCAAACTGAACCCGGGGCAGCTGATTGGAGTAGGGGGCGGACGGCTGGATTTGTTTCCAAATGTCCATTCTTCCAAACTACAAATAAATAAACCGCCTGCAATATGTCTCTAAACTATAATAAATAACACTTGGTGTGAATAAGATAGTTTGCATTTGTTCACAATCACATTTTCATTCATATAAACAGCCTGACGAGCTGTGAATATGTATCTTTGTCTCATATTAATGTCCAAATTTCTTTGATATCGAATGTAGACAGGGCAGCAGTACATGGAGTGCCCAGGGCAGCACAAGACTAAAATACACACCCCTGTACTGCTGAGATACGTTCATTCCCACTAACAATCCTGTAGACAATGCACTCTTTCGTCCTGTAGGTGGTATTAATCATTTTTCTCATTCTGACAACTACAGTCCCCTCCTTCCTGCCCAATGCAGTCTCATCAATCCCTCTCTGCTCTTCCTAAACCAATGCACAGGTCATGTTGCTCTATCCACAGTCTCATGGCCATCATCGTCTGCATTGTGTCAGTTTCATTTTACTCTTTGAGCTTAGATTTTGAAATCATTTCTTCCTTAGATTCTTGTCTCTTCTTTGCAAAAGAAGTCATTCAGTCATTTATATTTTGATGTGAATCCAGTTTATTTTATACACAAAGCGATGCTTAATTTACTCTATTCCGATATGCATCGTTCATATGCTTATTTATTGCAATAATTATTGGGGTATCTTCTAAAGAATCCTTCAGACTTCCGTTATAATCCTGGTCAATACTGGAGGTGCACCTTGCTACAGAACATAGTTAAAAAGCAAGCAAAAGAGAAAACCACTTGGTAGGCTTAAATAAAACAGTAAATTAATATTTTATTATTAACAATAAAACAAATATAAAAAAAGTGTTCAAACCTTATAGCAACAAACTATGCACAATGTTTACCCACAAACACTTCTTTGTGTACAAAGTATGATACAATTAAGAGTAAGAAATGCGTTGAGCTCCAGTGAACCAAAACAACACACTAAAAAAGTCTTAAAGTCTTAAATTATGGACCATCTTGTCCAAATGATTGTCTTAGATGGAATATATGTATGTGTGTGTGTATGTATGTATGTATGTATCTAGCAGTCAAAATGTACAACAAGAAGAACCAATATGTTGAGGGTGATTGTCTAACTCACACGCACCATGAGCATTAGAGCTGTATTCACTTAAGCAGTTAGTTAGCATTCAGGAAAGAGCCGTTAAGTATAATGGCCCTAATCGTTAACTAATCGCCCGTCCATTACACCAGCCGAGCCACAAACGTCTCCCCCTGCTCCGCTGTTATGGCAGGTTACTCTACCTAATTTTTTTTCCTAACCCTGTCCTCAGGACCTGCCAACAAGCCATATATGTGAAGCACAGCACAGGTGATATGATTTGTTACTCAGTGATTGCAGGATTCAGTCTGCATTTCCCAAAGGGAATCCTTAAATTCTGGCCTGTTAGGGAGACCCTGAGGACACCGGTTGGGAAGCACTGCCCTACATTAACACTTCCTATACTTTGTATAAAACAAAAAACTGGTTTGCACATACAACAAATAGATATCATCTTCACATAGATCATTATAGACATACATGAGGGGAGAATCTACACAAGAAAATAGAAGTATAAATTGTTTCTCAGCATATTATCCAAATCACCGGATCACAACACCCTACAGATCAATAACATATAACTGGAACTTTTATTCTGTGTCACTTTGTAGACGTTGTTCCTTAAAACCTTTGTACTTGGGTATCTGGGGGTTGAAAAGCTTCCATTCAAACATGTCACTCACTACGGGCTCTATTCCATAGTTGGCGGTAACGTTAGCGTCTCAATACGTAAGCGTTTAGCGCCAGGATAAGTGCGTTTAAAGCATGCTCCCATATTATCTTCTTGAAGCTACCCCCATTAGTAATACAATAGCGTATCATTTTTTGTGCTAGCTTTAGCAAGCTTACTGTACCTTGCGCATCCTATACTTAACATGAGGAGCTCAATCATTAATTAGCATTTCGATAACTAAGGTATTCCAAGCGCTAACTACCGCAGGGATGTGGACAGACATATTTTAGCGACACCTAAAAGCTGGCACCACATGATTCTGCATTTGCTGAATCATTTAGCACCCCCTACCCCCCCCCCCTAAATCCCATACTCCCCTCTCATCCCGCTGCGAGAACGGTGGCCTGATCCGCCGCTTCATGTCTCCAGGAGCAGAGTGAGATTGTGAAGAAATAGTTCCCAGTCTCCCTCCGCGGCACAGGGCTCACGGCCTGGAATTTCCGCTCATAGAATTCCAATCATTCTTGCAGATAGACATTGAATCAAAGTAATCCTCTGGAAGTCTATGCTGTGTGAGCGGTCTGTGCAAGCCTATTGTTTTCCTTTTTACTTTTTAAAATAAAAGAACATAAAAAAGCTTTAAAGGTACTTTTGCTGCGCGTTACCATAATTATTTGCACATGAATACTTTGTCTTTATTACAAGCGAAGTTAACTTTATTGCTTATCTGACTAAAATATCTCTGCAAAACTCTGACGTGTTTTTTTTTCTTTTTTTAATAGCGCTCTGTTTGATGTAGTCCAAAATGTGACACCTGGGTCTTTAATAATTCACTGCTTGTTAACATTAAACAACTGTTAACATGCTCAAATAATTAGTTATGCTTGCTTGACATGTTTGCATGTTTAATAATTGATGCATTTATCTTAATTACTGATGGGGAGGCTGTTGCAATGTGCATATTTTTTGCATCTTAACATTCAAACAAAAGCTGACTTTATGCCAATGATTGTTAGGAACGGCGCTTTCATTATTTATTTTAATTAATTCACAAGAGGTAGTGTATTATTGACAAAATGAGAGGCTCCGCAAAATCCATTTAAGAAGATACTTTACATTTTATAGCAGACAGTGAAGGCATTTTGCATGGATTATACTTTTTTTTTTCTTTTGAAGCTGTATGATTACTAATGTATTACCATTAAAAATTAAAAAGCGTAAAATAAAATTATTTGGGTAATTATCGGTTTTGCCCAGTCTACGGATAGTGTGACATGTAACCGCAGGGGACACTCGGTGCTTTTAATAAAGTGTATTGGACCTTTAAGTCTGTGACTATAATGTTGATCACAAAGACTCTGTCAGATTTAAACACAGGAGATTTTGCATTGCTCATGAATGGAAGAATGCGGGGTAAAATTACATTAGTCACAATTCTTACGAGCTGGCAGAGCCTGAACCATTCTTCATAAGTCTTAGAGCAGCGATGGCTGAAACATCAATTATTACAGAACCATATGTCCCACCAATGGTCTGAAAGTCCTAAATCTGGCTGTCTTGGAACCTGATGTTCTAGAAGCCTAAGTTGGCCAAAGTTATCCCTCACTAAAGTAGAGACATGCTTGTATTTATTTATAAAGCATTTTAGCAGGAAGGATACATTGATATTTCTCTAGTTTTCAAGTATATCCTGGGTTCAAGAACATTGAATTGTTACAGTCGTTACAGAAAAACAAAGTAATAAAATGCAAGATATTAAAAACAAACACAAATATACAGATTAACATAAAAAAATTAATATGTAGGAAATCTGCTCATTATGTTACATGTTTACAAGTGCATTCTGTATATAGTCACTGTTACATGTTTACAGATGCATTCTGTATATAGTCACTGTTACATGTTTACAGGTGCATTCTGTATATAGTCACTATGTTACATATTTACAAGTGCATTCTGTATATAGTCACTATGTTACATGTTTACAGGTGCATTCTGTATATAGTCACTGTGTTACATGTTTACAGGTGCATTCTGTATATAGTCACTGTGTTACATGTTTGCAGGTGCATTCTGTATATAGTCACTATGTTACATGTTTACAGGCACATTCTGTATATAGTCCCTATGTTACATTTTTACAGGTGCATTCTGTATATAGTCACTATGTTACTTGTTTAAAGGTGCATTCTGTTTATAGTCACTATGTTACATGTTTACAGGTGCATTCTGTATCGAGGTATATTAATAGTGATCGCTTTAGACTGGGGGAAGATTGATGGTGTCTGGGAGTTTATTCCATATTGTATTGTATTGTATGCTGAAGGTTTATGTAGGAGGTGTGTATCTATTAAGCATGTGTTTATTATTCAAGATTTTAGGCTGTTTGACACACACAGTTCAAAAAAACCCCACAATATTTCTATATATAAATGCGTTTGCAACACGTCCGTCGTCGTCTGCGCGCGCACCCATCACAGCTGCTCACTCAGCCCTCTCTCTCGGCAGTCAGAAAAACTCCTCCCAACGACAAGTGCACACTCTAGAATAATAGACTACCCTCCGGGCAGGCTTAACATCTGGTAATAATATAAACCACAATATAATAACTGATTTATAGTCAAGAAAGCAATTGTGTGGACCCACATAGCGACATAATGTGCCTTTAAAGTGATGGGTAACTAATTTGGGTATATGTATGGGAGACATGTCCTGGGCACTTTAGGCCTAGTAAGGTGGGTGTGTTTAAATTGTTATACAGTTGTGTTCAAAATTATTCAACCCCCAATGCTGTAAAGGGTTTTAGGGAATTTAGTGTACATTTGTAATTGTATTCAGAATGAAATCCTACAAGGACTTTTTAAAGAACCATATGCAACTAAAATGACATCAATTGGTTTTGTAATACAGTAGTAAATGTTTCTTTTGTGAATTCTTCATTGACACATTTATTCAACCCCTTAAAGTCTACCACTCTGAAGAACAGAGGTTCATTCAAGTGTTTTCAATCAGGTATTGAAAACACCTGTGGATGTCACGGAGCAGCAATAAAGCATAATAAGCACCAATTAGGCAGCTTTAAAATGACTGTGATACTCAGCTCCTTCTAGACATTTACTGGTGTGGTTACAAACATGGTGAAGTCAAGAGAATGGTCCAGGAAGACAAGAGAAGAGGTGATTACTCTTCACAGGAAGGGCAATGGCTATAAGAAGATTGCAAAGATGTTAAACATACCAAGAGAGACCATAGGAAGCATCATTCGCAAATTCAAGGCAAAGGGCACTGTTGAAACGCTACCTGGTCGTGGCAGAAAGAAGATGCTGACTTCGACTGCTGTGTGCTACCTGAAGCGTAGAGTGGAGAAAAGTCCCCATGTGACTGCTGAGGAACTGAGAAAAGATTTGTCAGATGTGGGTACTGAAGTTTCAGCTCAGACAATACGGCGCACACTTTGTAATGAAGGCCTCCATGCCAGAACTCTCAGGCGCACCCCCTTGCTGTCTCCAAAGAATAAGAAAAGTCGACTGCAGTATGCCAAAAGTCATTTTGGCAAACCACAGAAGTTTTGGGATAGTGTTCTGTGGACTGATGAAACAAAATTAGAACTGTTTGGGCCCATGGATCAACGCTATGTTTGGAGGAGGAAGAACAAGGCCTATGAAGAAAAGAACACCTTGCCTACTGTGAAGCATGGCGGGGGGTCAATCATGCTTTGGGGCTGTTTTGCTTCTGCAGGTACAGGGAAGCTTCAGCGTGTGCAAGGTACCATGAATTCTCTTCAGTACCAGGAGATATTGGATGACAATGTGATGCAGTCCGTCACAAACCTGAGACTTGGGAGACGTTGGACCTTTCAACAGGACAATGATCCCAAGCATACCTCCAAGTCCACTAGAGCATGGTTGCAGATTAAAGGCTGGAACATTTTGGAGTGGCCATCGCAGTCATCTGACTTAAATCCGATTGAGAACCTCTGGTGGGACTTAAAGAAAGCAGTTGCAGTGCGCAAGCCTAAGAATGTGACTGAACTGGAGGCTTTTGCCCAGGACGAATGGGCGAAGATACCCGTAGATCGCTGCAAGACACTTGTGTCAAGCTATGCTTCACGTTTAAAAGCTGTTATAACTGTAAAAGGATGTTGTACGAAGTACTAAGATTGAATGTCACTTGGGGGTTGAATAAAACTGATAATGATGTGAGCACAGAAAAGACATTTGTGGTTATTTCATTATAAATGTTATGTTATATTTGTCTGACCTACACGTGCCTCTTTGATTTAATTGTAAGCAAGATGACTGAATGATCAAAATCAATGTCAAACTGGCCAAAACACTCAATTTCAGTGGGGGTTGAATAATTTTCAACACAACTGTATGTATTTTCATATACAGTAATGTCATTTTCTTATATATTTATTTACATGAAAACTGTTATGACCGGCCATTTTTAAGGACATACACACAAAGACCAGCACTCTGAGGAGTAATGAATTGTAGAGCTGGATAAATACTGTATGCAGTTCATTAGCATTGTGACTGTGTGTTTAAACACACTTTCGGATTTAATTGTTTTTGTGTGTATGTGTGTGTGTATAAGATCCAGCAATAACATCATTGTTTGCAATATGACCTTCGTCACATTCATTCTGAACCTGCATTGCATTATTGTAAATATTTATTTGTTACTTTTGGAACGATTTGTCTCCGTTAATTGACCTTCTTCATTTATTTGTAATTTTAGGCTTTTATTACAGAGTACGTCTGATTCTGACAGGAAAGTGGATGCGTTTGTGTAGAGGAAGAATACATACAGATCAGAAGGAAGCCACCACAAAGGTGAGGGTTTTCTTTTGTGTCCATAGTTTTGAAGTATTGACCAGTCTTTGCGACTTGTACAAAAAGTCTCTAAGGGAAGATTTCTGATCACATCCAGAAGATATCATTTTCCTTGTACGCACTGATTAAAACCATATATAAAAACATCAATTTGATAGAAAAAAAAAATCCGTGTTAAGAGTCTTAGGACAGGGTACACGGGACCTTCAGGACATTTGATTGCCGCCGTATTTTCTGTACGAGTTTCATGGTTTGGATTGAATTCCGAATAAGTCATGAGGGATCTCGGTTGAGTCTGCCTGTATCTGCAGAATGACGGTGTAAGACGAGTAAGTGTCTGTGTGATTGTAGGATAACACTTGCCTAATTAATGTGAAACACAATCTATTCTTTATCTGCACGTGGGATAAAAGTTTACTTGGAATAATAAATTAGGCTAGGTATCGTTTTATGTACTTCAGAGAATCTGGCACCAGATATACTATGGTGTGTTGTTTGTTTTGTATTTCAACTCCCACTAAGCTCGGTCAGCCAGGGGTCTAGGAGTAACAGGCGGCACAAGAACCACTGTGAAAGGATGCCAGCACATGGGGTTTACAGGCTGTGATAAGATCCAGTGCCCTCCGAACACCTTTGTACTGAATAAATCAATTCATAAAGTAATATTCCGCTAAAACATCCTGCAACAGATTCAGCACTTCTCAAGCCGCGATTCTCACAACAATGTATTTCCAGGCCCCCGGGGCAGTCTCAGGATTAAGCCAAAAGTTGTAAATGTAATATGATTACTAGAGATTTTCTCAGGTTTTAATTTCTGGAATTCAATCTAGTGGGAGCATTTTTTATCAATCCCCAAAGAGTCGGCGTCACGATAAGAACATTGACTTCTGCCTGACCCATATCTCTTCTGTTCTGGTCTCTGCCTTGGGCGAACGCATTGAGGACATTTCCTGCACTTTGATAGTTACCTTGTCCTCTCAAGCGAAAGTAGATTGTCTCTTATTCATTAAAAGTCCAACAAGCCATGTTATCCTATTAAAACACAGTAAAGCAGTAAGGTCTGCATTGCAGGCATAAATATAACCCTGGCAGGTCATCTAACGCAATACAGAAACTCAACGTCCAGTCGTAACGAGTCCTGATGGATTGACCGTACAATTTAGAAATATATATAATCTATGTATGTTACTTTCAACAAACCAAGGACATTCACGGGTCTTCACATCAAAGTCCAATGTTTATTACAAATCGGTCCATGTTTTAGCTCGTTCGAGACCATCGATTTGTTGAAACTGTATCTGCTGTGGAAGATGCACTGGGGCTGAATCGTTTAACGGTGACTTGAGGAGCTGAGTGCTTGCTTCTGGATATTTATATAGAAAGCTGCTATGTTAAAATTCTTAGAGTCTAATCAGAACCTGGACGCTAAGCACAGCGCTCTGCCTGTACAGCATAACCGCTCGGGAGCTGTGCTTATTTTTTACCCATGCTGAGCTAGCGTCTCGGATGTTGTATCAGGTTACTGCAC
This sequence comes from Leptobrachium leishanense, assembly GCA_009667805.1. Classification (NCBI taxonomy): domain Eukaryota; kingdom Metazoa; phylum Chordata; class Amphibia; order Anura; family Megophryidae; genus Leptobrachium; species Leptobrachium leishanense. Next base: position 3,615,758 of record CM019072.1, read on the forward strand.
ATTAGCGTCTCCTATACTTTGTATGGGAGAGCCTAATGTGTCCCCGGCAGATGCAGAACGAACTATTCCAACCTGCACGTTCCCCATCTGTGTCTGACGATATTCTGAAAATAATGTTTTTGAGACCCTGGTGTTAAGTGATTACACTTCAGAACAAATAGTTCTCAGTGTTCCTCCACCTGTTCCTCCACTGCATGAACTCTGATCTCCTCCGTCACCATGGAGTCCTATGGACTCCTGGAGCATATAAGAATAGCTGTGTTTAGCGCTGCTGGTGTTATCATCCTGCAGCTCCGCCGAATTACGACTCCAGCTGCTGGCAAAGTGACTGCGTTGTAATATGGATGTTAAAGGCGAGCCACAAATGGAAAACAGCAGTCTCGCAATTTCCATCCCGGTTTTGATCAGCCCCTTAGTGTTTTATGTAACACCCATTTCCACCGTATCTGCCTGGCAATTCGGCAATATTTGGCGAACTGCCTGCTTTTTGAATGGCCACGAAATGTCACCGTACGGGGAAATTCACTGTTCGGTGCAATTTCGGAGCCAATTCGGCTGTCTCCGAATAACCCTGTTAGTCTATAGACACTTTTCTCTTGCTTTTATATTTACGGACCTTCCAACCAACAGGAAAGAAGACTCTGAAATGTAGACGCGTTAAAGGGAATAATGAAACTCCTTGCACAGCAGTGTTAAGAGTTTCGTTCCAGTTGTTTTAGCCAAATAAATCAGGGGAGTGTAAAACTGGCTTTGATGGGTTTAGAATGCACGTGAATTTCAGGACGTTATTTAAAACATTTGTTGTTCCCATACAGAGCGAGGTGCTTGATTAAACAGTAAAGAAAATTTATATTTCTGGCCCAGTGTGATCCTCCACGAACGTGCTGTGTAGCGTTGTACTTCTCGGATGCTTTATAGCTCCTGCTGTACGGATGACATATTCAGGTTGGTCCATCCACAGGCTATGTGCTAAACAACTCCGGACACGTTTATAAGCCTGGCTGTGCCAAAACGAGCCTGGAGGGCTCCACGTTCACATACTACATAGGACGAGAGGTGTAGTGAATCATGTTTATGGTGCTGGTACATTTTTTTTACTTTTTTACTTGGAAATTCACATAATTACATGATCTGCATCTTTTCCTGTTCCTACTCTTTTGTGTATACATGACTTATTCCTGTTAATTATCAGGTTGCTTTAGAACATCCCTATTTTTCCATACAAAGAATCTAAAGCATGCGTCTCCACCCGCCACATAAGAAAGCACTGGTGATATTACCTTTCATTCCTTGGATTTACAGCTGAGTTTTATGCTGTAAGGCAGCGGTCACACGAGCGCGCTGATTGCGCACAGCTTGTCCATTGAAACGGATGCACTTTATAATGGATGAGATTGTGGTTACTTTGTATCAGTTAGTTTTGACTGACACTGAGAAAAAGAATTGAGGCTGCGGGCACACGAGCGTTTTTCAGAGCGGAGGAACGCCCGTGAGAGTGGACATTCCTTCCACTTCACGCCCGCCTGGCCACCGCGCTGAGTGCAGTTAGTGCGCTCAGCGCTGCAAGACTCGATCCCCCTATGGAGGATCACGCTTTACAGCCCTGTCGAACGCGCCTCATAGCATTTCAGCAGGGAGGATTCAGCATGTCTGCTGTATCGCATGCAATTCGTGCGCACACTACAGCGTGTGACCGGCCCCATTGAAGCGTCACAACGCTGCGATGGACGCCAGTAGGCACGTCAGTACAGGCACGCCTCGTTTCTTTGCATTCAGGCTAATTGGAAGGATCCTAAAGCTCTGTCAGGTTAAAAGTCATGGAATAGTTGGATTTCATAACCTTGACTTAGGAAAAAGAAAAGTTCTTGTGACTGTTGCATGGTATAGGAAAGGCATTGTTCTTGTGTCGCTGTACTTCAGCCTGCAAATAGATTATATAAGGTTATTAAATAAAAGAATGATATCCGTTCCGCTGCCGACGAAGTATAAAGTTTTCTTTTCCTTAAGACCCGTAACGGCGTTTTAACCGTACTTCTTTGATGATCAATGAATTTAATATAAAATTATTACTCCATTGTGTGTGACACTGAAGAGTCTATTATGAACGAAAATAGACTAAGGCTGTTTGTTACAAGGGTCGCGTACAAAGAAACATGGATTTCTAAAAGATCTCGCTGGAAAATAATTGGAATGTATTTGATGTACAGTATTGTCACTGGTTTATATAAGCGGAATTGCAGTCGGTTTGCTGGAATACATGACCACAGGCGAGAATATTCTTTTTCTGGGGAGAGGGAAAAAAAAAATCTATATATCACGCTGTCTCATTTTGTATCCTTTCACTGGGGATACGGGTAACAATGCTGATATTTCCACACGTTGGAGATTTCATCCAGACATTTCGTTTGTGTGTCAGATTTTAAGAATGTGAAAGATGTTCTGTCTTTTCCTTAAAGGGTGCAGACCAGGGACGTGCGGTCAGGGGCGGCAGGTGAGGCAGAGCTTCACCTGCCATTAAGGGCTGCATCTGCAGTGCACAGTCAAACTCACCTGCTCCGTGTTCCTCCGCCGTCGGCTCCGTCCGTCTTCTCTGAGTGCGTTTTTTTTTTTTCTTCCAGCCTGAGCCTACGCAATCTGCGTAGCGAGATGCTACGCAAAATGCGTAGGCTGCCAAGAAGTATGCAGCGTGTCGCGTCTGTTCAATGAACAGACGTCCGAGCATTGCCCACTTCCTGAACATTGCTCTCCCAGTGCCTCAGAGGCCCTGGGAGAGCAATGGAATAGCTTGGACCAAGAGGAAAGCGCTATTGGTCCAAGCCATTCAAAAAACGCCTGCATGGGATGACATGCCTCCCATGCATTGTTTGGCACAGGACAGTCAAGTGACTGTCTCGCCCAATCAGTGGACGCGGGGTGTGGCCTCAGTGTCACACACAGTAGGCTGCCTGAAATGGACGACGCAGAGATTCCGGGGAGCCCTGAAAGCTGTCAGATCCTGGTAAGCAATGAGAGCAGCCAGATTGTGGAGAGCCCTGAACAGCCATTACCTGGGGAGCACTGAGAGCAGCCAGTTCCTGGGGAGCCCTGAGAGCAGCCAGATCCTGGAGAGCAATGAACCTGAATCTACATAGACTGTATATATCTGGCTCTGATACTAGCCAGTGCCTCACCAGCCACTCACCTCACCGCATGTCACTGGTGCAGACGTGGGGAAACTTTCCACCCTATCCTATCCACCCCGGCTCTATCCTGCACTTTGAAGATTGTCAAAGTTCATGTCTGATTGCTAAATGCATTTGTCAATGTGCAAGTGGTATGTGACCCCCCCCCCAATGTTTGTAGTCTATATACCTCTCTGAATAAAACACTGGTTGGACTAGTGGACCTGCCGTGAGTAGCACACATGCCAATTTTTTAATTATTTTCTGCACATGTTATATAACGGTTTCACTGTAATCCGACGTGGCTGGCACATTCTATTATTTCTATTTCTTCCCTTTTTGCAGAACCACATAAGCGTTCAGTACAATACACGTGTGTTCTTTAAATGAACCTGCCATTGACTCCACCTGGTTCTTACGCCACCGTCAGCTTGGATCGTGGGCATTTCACATAGACAGTTGTGCGATTAGCCTTGCGTAGCGGTGATGACTGGCTGATTTGTTGGTTAGCATGTCGGCAGTCAATAGCCTCCTCTCATCCCTGCTCTTCGCATACCGCTTTATATAACCAATGCGGCTCATCTTTGTCTCTGCAATGCATGCAATTTTCAGAATAGACGGTGTCCCTCATCTCTGTCGAAATGAAAAACTGGACCGGACACTCAATCTCTTTTCTAGACGGTTTTATGGGTGACACAGCAATGAAAGGCGTTTATCCAAAACATTGCTGTGTCACCATTCAAATGTTTGTGCTATGAATATCTTGCATGTGGTCACTGCATGGATTGTGTTGCTTGTCTGTCTGACAGTGCTGCTCTACATTGCAATTCATCTCTGCTATTTTAAAATGGGCATTCTGCCTTATCTCTACTCTCTGTGATACCTGACATTTTAAATTGGGTAGAGTGCCTTATCGCAACTCTTTGTGATACCTGGCATTTTAAAATGGCTCATTTGCCTTATCTCTGCTTTCTGATACATGCCTTTTTAAGATGCATGATTTGCCTTATCTCTACTCTCTGTGATACCTGCCTTTTTTAAATTGGGCAGTGTTCCTTATCTCTACTCTGTGTGACACCTGACATTTTAAAATGGGCGGTGTGCCTGATCTCTGCTTTGTGATACATGCCTTTTTAAAATGGGCGGTTCACCTTATCTCTTTCTGATACATGCCTTTTTAAAATGGGTGGTTTGAATTATCTCTACTCTCTGTGATACCTGCCTTTTTAATTGGGTGGTTTGCCTTATCTCCACTTTGTGATACATGCCCTTTTAAAATGGGCGGTTCACCTTATCTCTGCTTTCTGAGACATGCCTTTTTTTTTTTTTTTTAAATTCTTTATTTAGAGAATTATACATAACAAGAAATTCACGAAATCAAACGTAGAAAAAGACAGCCGTCTAGGGCTGGCCAAACTAACTACGGTCAGCCAGTCAGATAATGTAAGATGCAAGTAGTAACAGGTCAATAAGGGAATAATAAAAACAAAAAGCAATAAGTCCCAACCTCAGTGAAGGAAGAAAACACAAAAGAAACACATAAGCACGTAGGACTATCAACGTAAATGCCATAAATTGTCCTGATAGATTATACTCAGCTTATCTATAGACCAGTGACACGTAAACATAGAAGAAAAAAGCTGGGGGGGGGTAAACAATATCGCTCAGGTCTCAGTCTGGCTGAAGTTCCGGAGGGTCCGGCGAGATGCCCGCCGCTTCAAGGTCGGACCAGGCGGTTTCAGGATCAGTGATGGTGTAGGGGACATTATTATGTGTCACCACCAATGCTCCCGCCAAGCCCCACCGATAACGGATCCCCCTCCGACGAAGAACCGCAGTAACAGGACGGAACCGCCTGCGAGCAAGCAGAGTCTGGAATGGAAGATCGTGATACAAAGCCAACGTGGAGCCCTCAAATTTCACTGGATCTCTTGCGCCAGGAGCAGACATAAGCTTGACCTTAAATGCTACGTCACGAAAGGCCACCACGACATCACGGGGTGTCCCCTTCGAAAGCGCCGCAGGTTTCCGAACCCTGAATACCGATCCGATCACATCTGGCTTGTCAGGAGGGAGTCCCGCCATCCGAAGGGCCAAACGAGACACATAAGCTGGGAGTTCATCCGACGACACAGAGTCCGGGATGCCTCTGACCCTGACGTTACGACGGCGGTGTCTTGTTTCCAGCATCTCCACAGAGCGGGACAAAAGCTCGACCTGGGATCTTAGACCAGCGACCTGTCCCAACAGGTGAGTATGTTCCGATAGCACTGTAGAGGTCGTCGCCTGCACTGCTGTCACCTGCGCACGGATTGTTGCAACCTCCTCCCGAACCGCCGCCACTTCAGGTTTCCACACCCCCGGATCTCCCGGAGTTCGTCCAGGATCCTCCGAAGGTCTCTTTTCGTAAGAGGAAGATCATCATCCTCCTCCTGCCGACTTTCCTCAGGCTGTGTCATACGGGTTTCGAATGAGGTCGCTCTCGTTTGTTGCGGTTGGGCACCCGGTCTCAAAACGTCCTGTCGTAATGAAGCCACACTACTGCTGGCTGAAAGCTTGTGTTCCTCGGCCGAATCCCCGTCAGAGAGGCCACCAGCAGTAAGTGAGGCACTCAAAGATGCCGTCAGCGCTGCTTTTCGTTTCTTTTGCACCCTTTTTTTTGCTGCTGCAGATAGTGGTTGGGAGTCTGGTGTACGAGATTGTGGGGAGATCCAGGTCATCGCAGAGCTACCACCCGAGTGCCAGGGGTCCTCTTCATCTTCCGAAAAGTCATAGCCCGGGGGAGGGAGGAGGAGATCGCATCTCCCTTCGAAGTGGACCCACCTCTCATGGAGTCCCGAATGTCCCTCTGTCTGGACCGCAGCTTCTGTGAGCGACCGGTGGGCATGTCACCAAAAGCGCAGGCACAAAGAAGAAGGGCAGTAAAAGTTCTCAGAAATCTCCTTCCAGGCTTCTAAAATGGCCGCTAGTACTAGGCCCCGATTGTGCCGCGGGGGTTAATCCGCTCCGGAGCGTCAATTTCGGGGGTAAGGCAAACTCACCGAGTCCCCCAGTGCCCCCAGAGACCGTAGAGCGTTTCTCAAGTGCGAGCAAGTGGCGGAAATAACTTTAAAAACCGTGTTTATCACTGAGCTCCTTCAACATGCAGCCGCTCGCTTCCTCGGCTAGCTCCGCCCCCCGAGACATGCCTTTTTAAAATGGGTCGTTTGCCTTATCTCTACTCTCTGTGATACCTGCCTTTGTACAATGGGCGGTTCGCCCTATCTCCGCTTTGTGATACCTGTCTTTGTAAAGATGAGCTGTTCGGTTCGATATGTTCGGAGTTCGATTTGAACATCGCCCGTTCGGATGTTCGCGAACTACGAAAATTTCCGGGTGTTCGCCGCATGTTCGCCCACAATGCACCACAATGGACCACAATGCACTTTTTCCACTGGCCTGAAGCTTGTAATTGGCTACAGCCTGCACCTGACCACAGTTTAGGTGCAAGACTATGCCAATCACGGCTCAGAGTCCCGAATGGGCAAATTTTGCCCAATCATGGGCTCACAGAGCTAAGTTCCGCAGCACACTATATAAGGCGTCCCTTGCAGACCCAGCACGTTTTTTTTTTGAGAGGAGATTGTTGTGTTAGTGTGTGTTCTCACTGCCACCAGCTATTGGGGGGGGGGGTCTAACTTCTACAAAATATCTGGGAATTGTGGTAATCTGTGTGTTCTCACTGCCATCGACTATTTTGGGAGTCAGTCATTTCTACAAAATATCGGGGAATTGTTCTAATCTTTGTGTTTTCACTGCCAGCAGGAATTGTGGGGGTCTCACTTCTAGAAGATATCTGGGAATTGTGGTAATCTGTGTGTTCTCACTGCCGCCAACTATTTTGGGGGTCTCATTTCTACAAAATATCTGGGAATTGTTGTAATCTTTGTGTTCTCACTTCCAGCAGCAATTGTGGGGGTCTCACTTCTAGAAGATATCTGGGAATTGTGGTAATCTGTGTGTTCTCACTGCCACCAACTATTTTGGGGGTCTCATTTCTACAAAATATCTGTGAATTGTACTAATCTTTGTGTTCTCACTGCCAGCAGCAATTGTGGTGGTCTCACTTCTAGACGATATCTGGGAATTGTTGTAATCTGTGTGTTCTCACTGCCACCCATCAGGGGGTCTCACTGATTTATAGGAGGTTTCTGCGAATTGTAATCTGTGTCTTGTCACACTGCCACCCATCAGGGGGGCTCACTGATTTATAGGAGGTTCCTGGGAATTAAGTATTTGTCCAACCCTGCACTCTTGCACAATACCACAAAAGGGTTACGGTGTGAAGGCACTTGCTGCCACCAAAGGCACAATATTTGGGTGCACAGCCACTGACACCTATACCAGATTCATATCATTTTAATATTGGATCGCAGGGTCCACCACTGCACTCTTCCATAATACCACAGAGGGGTTATGGTGTGAAGGCACGTGCTGCCACCAAAGGCACAATATTTGGGTGCACTGCCACTGACGCCTATATCACCAGATTCATATAATTTTAATATTGGACCACAATACCACAGAGGGGTTACGGTGTGACGGCACTGTTGCTGACACTAAAGGCCCAATTTTAAAGCACCTATTGTTACTTTCATCCAAAGCTTGCATAAGTTTCAACATAATTTAGCCAAAAAATCACTAAACTTGTTCTGCGTGTCCTAAAATGTCTCCTCTTTTCATACAGACTGCCGCCCCAAGCAGTTGTTTATGAATAGATGAAAGGAAAACCGTTTACCGAATTACCGTCATCTGAGATGTCAGTTTTTTGTTTTTAAATGTTTCTATACATCCGAAAAATCCGCCACTTCACGGGCAGGTTAAGGGGACCTCCTAGGCACGATATTTGAAGGAATTTTTCGTTTTTATTTTTAACCCTTATTTCATGGAAAACTCACTGTCCCTTTAAAAACTTTTTTTTTTTTTACTTTTTGTCCTTGTTTCCTGTCCCCCAGGGCACTACCCAGACCCCCATACACCTTTTATGGAAAATATCTTGCATATATGCCCTCTTGGAGGGCACTCTAAAATTCGAACTTTTGAGTCCCATTGACTTGCATTGAGTTCGGTTCGTATTCGAGTTCGAACTCGAACTTTTGAAATTGTTCGAGTTTGAATGCGAACCGAACATGGGGGTGTTCGGCTCATCCCTAATCTCTGCTTTGTGATACCTGCCTTTGTAAAATGGGCGGTGTGCCTTATCTCTGCTCCCTGATGCATGCTGTTTTAAAATAAGCTGTGTTTCTCATGTCTCCTCCTCCATATAAAGTGCCTGCTCTCTGTATTATAGGCCACTTTAAATAGTGGTTTGCTTTCAATTCTCCCTGCTCTCTGATACATGCCATATTTAAAACGTTAGTACACCATCATTTATACAGCACCATGTCTTTGGCCATTTCTGATACATTTCACATGTAAGTAGGCAGAGTGGCCCCTCTTTGTATGATTTCTTTTATCCGCGCCCTATTTAAGCGAGGGTCTTTTCTCCAGTCTTGTGCTACTTCCCCCTTCTCTTTTTTTTTTTCTTCTTCTCCTCATCTTTTGTAAATATTTTGAAATCTGAACATCATTCAGTCTTGTGTTGTACGTGACCGTCAAATCCCCATATCTGTAACGCCGATATCGACACAAAGCGGCAGTGCTCGCGTCTTCGAGATTTATTGGTGGAGAAGTGATCTGAAGGCCCAAACATCTGTAATGTCGAAATGGAAATCTAATGACTAAAAAGAATCTGCCTTCGAATAAATATGAAACGTTGCGAAACACGTGTGTTTTTAGAAATATTCCTAACCTGAAACCTATTAAAAATAACGTCCTATGGAATGAAAGCGGCGCAAAGGCTGGCATTACATTCACGTCCCTTACACGTCAATCACCTATATTTAACCTATGGCCACTGGTCTGTGTCACACGTATTCTAATCAGAATATTTCCCGAACGCTCATTACTCTGGACGTTTTAGCAGCCAGTGGGTTAATATGTAATATTACATTTACATCAGTTTTCTGTAATATTACCTGACGGGACCAATGAACACGCTGCTCAGTTTCTCAAATGCCACAAATAACAGATTTATGGATTTTTCTAAATACGTTATTTTAGCTTGACAGCATTAATCATTCATGCTCCCTTTCGTTCCATTATTATTTCCCCCCCTTCCTTTCTTTCTCCCTTCCGACGGATTATTGAAACAGAAAATAAGTACAGGAAAAGGCTACAAGGGGTATCAGGATTCCAAATGTCAAGTTTGTACTTACAGTTGTATGTTCACAGACAGGGTCAAGAGCCTCAATTATTTGTATATGTACACTGTGAAACCTACATGAAAGTCATGTCACCTGCAGCTATTTTCCAACAGATTAAAATAGGACTGATATTCACCTCCACAGTCAGGCACTGACATGGAACACGGAAATATCAAGTACATAGAGTTCCCGTGTCAGGACCTAAAATATGAACTGGGTGATTGGTAGGTGTAGCTGTGGGCAATGGCATATATTGTAGTACAAGTCCTTTAAATGACATCATGCTGTTCTTGATCTGCTCGTTTTTATTATAATCCAAATACGGGATTGAAGCACTTAGCCGAACACAGACAGCTACTCTCGGCGTCGATTTATTTATTTATTTTCCTTTAAGTATTTTTTTTTTACTTTTTTTTTTTCTTCTAGCCAGCTTGGTTTGTTGTTGTGAAATAATGACTGCTCGGCTGTGATTCCTTTTTGTAACAGATACTTTTTTTCTTTTGTGAAAAAGAATATCATTTTAAAGTGATCATAATTCCACTATGCCGAATATGCACTGAACCGTGCCATCTAAAGATGGTTTTAATCAACATTTCCTCAGGTTTGCAAATATAGTTTGCACAAGTGCAAATATAGATGTTGAAAGGGCTGTTTTTGTGACCCTTGGTTTGCTGAGATAGAACTTACGTACATGTTTCACAATGTATTTTTAACAGATGTGCCATTATACAAACCTAACCCATGGCTTGTTAATAGGTAGACCCCCAACTTATGTTGCACTCCCCAATGCAGTTTTATGTGTGGTAAAGCATCATGGGAATTGTATTTCTTCTACACTTGGGATGTACTTGTTGAGCGGTCCTGACAGATCATTTGTGGTTTTCGTATGATATGCAATGCCAGGTATACTATCCTTTAGGATATGAGTGAAGTTGGTCACCCATCAACATTCTTCCCCTATGTAATGGTAATATACCCTAACACAAAAAATAAAACTAGCCAGGGAAGAGCGAGACTTCTGTTGGTCCTTACAATGGCTAGGCTACAGACAAAGGGAAAACCGTAACAAGCAGCCAAGGCGAAGGATACCCTAACAGACACAGAATGTCTAGCTGGGGTCAAGGTAACCACATAGTCAACTAGAGGGCCGGATTTATAATTAGGCAGAGTAGGCATGTGCCTACAGGCGACTACCTCTAGGGGGCTCCGTGCACTGAAAAAAAATCTATAATTATAATACTATTTACAATCATTTAGACGTCTGTAACTCTGGAGCCCAACAGGCTAGAGGAACATATAATGTATCATCGGAATGGTCAGAGTATGGCCTTTTCAATGTTACCAAATAAGACAAGGTTTATGTAAAAATTTAATCACAAATAAATAAAATTAAAAAAAATTAACTACCGCAGCACTATAGCTCACTCTACAATTATAAAGTGAACAATGATTCTGCACTAACTCACCTTCTCATTTCCATTTTCACTTAATTTTAAGGCAACATATTCTGCCCCTTCTGTTGATGTCAGCAAAGAGAGAAACTGCTTTTCAGTTTTTTTTAAAAAAAAAAGATAATAATTTTTTTGTTTCCCTGAAAATGAAAGTATTTTTGGTACTATTTTTTTTTTTTTGGGGCTCCTGAGATGTACAGTATATCCAGCCCCGGTCAACTAGACAGACCAGTCAAAATCGGGGCATGGGAGGGCAGCAAAGGTTGGCACAATCTTTGACCATAGAGATCAGTGTTTCCCAACCCTGTCCTCAGGTACCCCTAACAGGCCAGGTTTGCAGGATATGTAAAGCACAGCACAGGTGATATGATTTGCTGCTCAGCGATTGCAGGATTCAGTCTGCATTTCCCCAAGGTGATCCTTAAAACCTGGCCTGTTAGGGGGACTTAAGCAGCAGGGTTGGGAAATACTGGTATAGATAATAGAACACACTTTTCGCTATAAAGGACCAAAACAAGGCACTTGGTGAAAGTGAGGTCAGAGATTGTATAGGAAAAGAAGTGCTCCTATTGGCTGCTATCGCTTTCAAGCACCAAATTGCCCAAGAATGGCATGAAAGACGTTACTTGCCATCATTATGACACAAGCCAGTGTCAAATACTCTTGGATAGACAAGTGGTTTCAACATGAGCAGGAGGGTCACTGCCAGAGTGATGCAGGCCAGCCCTGCCGTCGAGATGACCCTCCCCCAGAAGGAACAGGAAAGCAAAGAGGCATGACAACCTATGGCTGAGCTTTTGGCCATGGAAGCAGACGATAGTTCAGATTCTCTAGGATTCCACTGACTGGATCATGCACATGGGTGCAATAGAAGCTTAGAGTCTGGAATGCCGTGCAACGCAAGTGGAATTTGAACGCATTTTTCTGAGAACGCTGAACCGCTAGTACTGACGTACTGAGTGCGCAGCTGCGGCATAGCGGCGTGTGTGCGTGATTAGGAGATGTCAGACGCTGCTAATGTCCAGCCTACATAACGTCCAGATGCAAAAAGAGTTTTATTGACGATCCGTACAAAATCACGCCCGAAAATGTGCGTCGTCTGACCGTTTTTGCGCATTCCGTGAAAAAATACGTCAATGCGTTCGGACGCACTTTTTCACGTTCGCGGGGAAAAATGCTTTCGTCTGACCCTAGCCTTAGTAGTCAAAATCAAGATGTGAGAAAGCAGGCGCACAATACGTATATACCACCGCCATAGACCTCTACTACAGGGTGGCCTGCTACTAGAGGCCAGACTGTTCCGGTATAATGAGACTTTTGGAGGACTTTCCAAAACAGAGATAGGACTCCTCTGAAGGAAAACATATAGTACAGTGGACTTATTGGGGCTGTCACATCAGAATCTTGAAGAGATTCTCTGTTACATTATACTGATACTGAGATCTGACCCTATATTACTTTGTCCTCTTCTGATCTCGCTCGGTGGCAAAGAGCAGCTAATCTAACTCTACACTTATTGAACCCAGGGAGATGAGCTGAAAAGTGTACTGATGCTCACGTGCCCCGAAGGATTTAGTACCTACACCTGGCACATTTTGCACATTAGATCAATAGAATTAGGAACACATTTATTTTATCACACTTTTTTTTTTTATGCTTGTGATTTTGTTCCATCTACAAAAAGAATGTTGACAATTTTTGACCATCTATGATATACAATTATAGCCCTGCCAGGTCATTCGGGCCAACCTCTCATTTCCTTCCCATTTTACAGCAAGACAAGCCAGACTATTGAATGCAGAAAGGTGGGGAAAAAATGATATTGATGAAACTGAGCGCCGTTGAATATCATGTGCTGTATTTCCAGTACATTTCCAAACAAGAGCCGCAGCATCAATGCATTAATCATCTTTCTATAAAGCATATTGAATGAAGAACAGCACCTGGAAAATAAAATCAATCTCCACTGATGGCTGATTTATTTCTCTTGATGTTTTGATCAAACGCTACATTGAAACATTTTCGGTTCCTGCAAGAAAATGGGCCACTTTGTCTGATAAGCAGCATTCACATACAGGCTGATAAACATGATCCATCTCCCCCTTTTACAGCTATGTCTACAGATAGCGAGAACAGCTTAGGGTTGGAATATTACAATTCATTACGTTCCTGGCGAAAACAAATATAAATAAAATGTATGCTGTGGAAACCAGCGGAAAGTGCTGTGCCGCACAAGCCATGTGATTCTTTTATAAATAGGATCATACATCCTAAATCAGGGGTGCTTAGCTTTGGCCCTCCAAATGTTTTGGGACTACATTTCCCACAAGACTTTGTTGACCTTATGAGAGGCTTACAGGTGTATTCGAAGAAAGGTGAAACTCAGGAGAAGTGAAAATTCTGGGTCAAAATAGCCAAACCAGAAAAATTCTCCCATTTAACTCACTTTCCAAATCGGCTATTTGCTCTAGATTGTTATCTTCTCCTGCCAATTCTCCTGATTTTCACTTTTCTCTGAATAACCCTGATAGTATCATCGGTGATGTGTTTCTGAAACATATGGAAGGCCAAGGTTTAACACCTCTGCCCTAAACCATTGTCAGACCCCCGATACTGAGTTGACTCGCTTTTGGAAATCAGATATTTGCGATTCAACATTCCAATGCGCAGAATAATATAATCTTTATAATGTAAATTAACATTAATCTTTTATATTTTTATCGTTTCCCATCTCGATTCCCTAGAGCAAAATATACAGCTTGTTACCAACTTTTCTCTCCAAAAAAAAGTGCATTTATTAAATTTTTTTGTAAATAGTGTTTCAATGAGGAAAAACAAAAACAGACATTTATTATATATGTAAATACAATGAAATGAAAAAAACTTGAGCGATCCTAGCTGTAAACAGATATATAAAACATAGCGTAATCCCGCAAAAAATTGCACACATAACTTGGCCCCCTAAGGGCTCACCAAAAGAAGGTGATTTTTAGGCACATCACAATAATAACTTTACCCCACTCCAATCAGGCTGGTCTCAGGAGTGGCCGGGCATCAGGCTGGAAGTATCCGCCGTCAGGACTGGCTCTTGGATTGGTCTCTTTGTATTGGAAGGGAATCAGCAATTCAAGACTTATCCACCAATATGGATGGTATAAATCCAATGTAGTTCCAGGTCAGCAAAAGGATGCAAAAACTGACTTTCTTATTTAAGATAGCAACTTTATTGTTAAAAAATAATAAAACCGGTTAAACCGAGTATTCAACGCGTTTCGTGGTTAAAACCACTTCCTCAGGAATCTCTACTTGGTGAGTTTAACCCTTTGGCTGGGGTCAGACGAACGCATTTTTAACATGCGTTTAGGTTCACTTTATTACGGCCGCAGTAGCAGCAAATGACTGGCAATGACGGCCAATATACGAAGTACAGCGCACGAAAGTCCGGCCGCGCAATGCAAGTGGAAAATGAAACGCATTTTTTCGAGAACGCAGAACCGCTAGTACTGACGTACAGAGTGCGCTGCTGCGCATAGCGGCGTGTGTGCGTGATTAGGAGATGTCAGATGCTGCTAATGTCCGGCTAACATAACGCCCAGACGCAAACAGTGTTTTATTGATGATGCGTACAAAATCACGCACGAAAATACACGTCGTCTGACCCTTTTCGCGCATTCCGTGAAAAAATACGTCAATGCGTTCGGACACACTTTTTGACGGTCGCTGCGAATAATGGGTTCGTTTGACCCTAGCCTTAGAGGGCCAAGTTATATGTGCATTTTTTTGCGGGACTACACTATGCTTTATGTATCTGTTTATATCTAGGATTGCTCAAGTTTTTTTCATTTCATGGCGTTCCGTAATGGAAATACAAAGAGGAGGAGACGTTCATTGAGCAATAAAATACGTTTGTTTTGTGTACAATTTAAGTGGTATCAGCACAATTTTTCTATTTATTATATATGTATATATATATATATTGTAAACTGTGAGCAGAATGTCCGTGTATTTGAGTTCCGTTGTGAAAACCATCTTGCCATTTTCATTTTTTGTGAAATAATTTCATTAAAACCCCTATATGTCAGAGCGGCGTTGAGCTGGTTAACTATAACGGAATATTTTGCTATATAACCACTTGGCATTTAACTTGAAAAATGACTTTCTGCTTCACCTGTCAGCAACCCAACTCCCATCATATAAGTGAGCGAGAGGAAAAAAAAATTTAAAATTTCAATTTCCTGATGCATAGACACTACTTCTCCCATACTTAAGCAGTTTAGCAAAGCGCTTGCATATCTTGGTATTCATAACATGCTTTCCACTACATGCTATTACAACAGCTTTCTATGTGTAAAGGGTAAAAAGATTTGCAGATTTTTATCTTGGGGTTAAGAAAATGTATTCTAGAACATGGCCAATCAGCTTTGTAGCTAACCTCAATCGATGTGTGCGAAATGTAAAACATGAGTACCTTTCAAATGACTGAAAGGCGATAATGAGAATGAACACTCAATATATATTCCCCTGCTCCCACGTGTTAGTTTCTCGTGTGTATATATATATATATGTATATATATATACATGTGTATATGGGAAGGCAGCAGACCTATATATTTCTAGCATATATTATAATAATAAAAAAAAAAGCAGTGCTTAAATCCCTTCATGACTGACGTCTTTTCCCTTTTCGTGTGCGTTAATGACCGTGGCACTTATGTCATGTTTGCCTTTTATTGCTGTCACCTTAATCATCTGTTTTATAGCTTAGTGTATCTGTACATATATATATTTTAGTGAGAAAGTGTTTTACCAGGAAGGATACATTGAGATTTCTCTGGTTTTCAAGTATGTCCTGGGTGGCGAGTATGTACCGTTAGGTGTCTTGCCCAACACACTTACTGGAGAGGTGCTCTTGACAGGATTCGAACCTGTGTCTCCACGGTTATAGAGCAGTGATGTTAGCTCTACTTCACCCAGCTATAACTTTTCAAGCAGAACACAGGGGTCACTACTCCCATAGCATGTCCCTACTGTAAGTTAACATTTCCTGTCCCTTATAGAAGAGACATTCATATTTATCACAGAAATACCAACAGGTCTTTTGCATTTGCAAAATCACACCACGTTAAGAGATCCTCCCAAAAATCCCATTGTCACCTTTCACTCCCATGGTGGAGCGGGTGGCGCGAACTGCGTGTCCTCTCTGTGAGCAGAGGAAGACTGAGAACAAATAGTTCCCAGTGCCCCTCCGTTCGTCATTCGCGGCTCCTGCTCAATCCCACAAGTGTGAACTCGCGGCATAGACATGCTGGACTCCATGGAGTCCTCACGACTCCAGGAGCTGATTCTGCCAGTATCAGACTCCACTGTCATTTTATTCTGATGCCAGCTGGTAATAAAAGGGAAATCGTCTCCTGACATTTTTTCCCTTTTAGAGTAAAGAGCAGAATAGGGCCCAGGGTTTACTGACACCCTTTATGTGCAAATACGACGCGCGTTTCTAATTGTCAAAAACGCTCATAAAACGCCCGACAAAAAAAGCGTGTAAAACGCGCATATGAGATACACTCAGGTGTGAACCCACCCTAAAGGTACATTCTAGGGTTAAACGGGTGGAAGAGAGAAACAAAGAACCTATTGAAACCCCCTATGTGCTCTATGTCCCCCAAGGATTTTATTTATAAAGGATTTTACCAGGAAGGATACATTGAGATTTCTCTCGTTTTCAAGTATGTCCTGGGTTCAAGAACATGGTTACAGTAATACAAAAGTGGTAAAATGCAAGAAATTAACACAAAACAAATATACAGATTAACAGAAAATAAATATGTAGGAAATATAGTCATTATGTTACAGGTTTACAGGTGCATTTCGTATTGAGGTATGTTAATAGGGAGCTCTTAAGGGACTTTAGACTGGGGGAAGATTTGATGGCGTCTGGGAGGTTATTCCATAATTGTGGTGCTCTGTAGGAAAATGATGACCGAGCCACTGTCTTTTTGTATTGTGGTATTGTAAGTAAGGTGCTGGTCCTGGATCGGAGGTTATAGGATGAGGAATCTGCTGAGGGAAGCAGCCTTTTAAGGTAGGGTGGTAGCTTCCCAGAAAAGCTCTTAAACACCAGGTTGGAAAGGTGAAGGGTGCGTCTAGATTCCAGCGACGGCCAGTTTAGCTCTTTTAACATGTCACAATGGTGGGTCATGTAGTTACATTGTAGAACAAAGCGACAGAATGAGTTATACAATGTAGTAAGTTTCTGGAGGTGTGTTTGCGGGGCGGCTGCATACAGTACATCTCCGTATTCAATAGCCGGCATAAGCATTTGTTGTACAATCTGCTTTCTTACCGCGGGGCTCAGGCAGGATTTGTTTCTGTACAGGGCGCCTAGTTTGGGGTAAAGTTTAGATGAGAGTTTTTCGATGTGGGGGCCAAAGGATAGATTTGGGTCTAACCACATACCTAGGTATTTGAGAGAAGTGACTGTGGTCAGCGTGCATTTGATCTTGTCCTGACACATAGATGGGGTGTTTGCAATTTGTGTAGTTTAGGTTTTGTTCCAAAGAGCATTGTAACAGTTTTGTCAGTATTTAGAAAAAGTTTGTTATCTTTGATCCACTTTTCTACCTCTGTGAATTGTTCCTGCAGTACGGCCTCCAGCTGTGGGAGATTTGGTTTGCTGGTATAGATTACAGTGTCGTCTGCATACATGTGTACAGTTGCGGTTTTGCAGACATTGGGCAGATCGTTTTCCCCACCTCCTTCGTATACGTGTCGGGTTTTTCCGGTGGCTGCTCTGCGCTGTGGTCGGCGGCTAGTCGGGATCTCTGGCATGTTCGGCGGGGTTAATCCAGATGTTTTTGCGGGTTTCGGTGTGCATTCGCCGGGTTTTGCAGTGAATGTTCGTTGGGTTTGCAGCGGCTTTTCCCTGCACTACGATGACCCTGTGGTGCTTGCTGAATACACCGCAGGGTCGCCGAAATGGGATCGCCAAATCGCACCGAATTGAAGAGAACGAAAAGTCACCGAACGTGCCGTGACTTTTCGATTCTCTTTGAATATGAGGAGTTACAGGGTTATGCAAAGAGATTCAAAAAGTCACCGCACGTTCGGTGACTTTTCGTTCTCTTCAATTCGGTTCCTTTTGCCGATCCCTTTTCGGTGACCCTGCGGTGTATTCAGCAAACACCACAGGGTCCCCGAATTGCAGGGAAAAGCTACCGCAAACCCGACAAAAACGAACCGCAAAACCCAGCGAATGCACGCCGAAAACCTACAAAAACATCTGGATCAACATGCCGAAAACCACAGAAAAACCCGAGCAGGAGCCGATCACCCGCAGCGAAGCCGCCGACACCGCAGAGTGAAGTGAATAAATTAGAAAAACAGTTTGCATGAATGTTTGAAAAGTGAAACGCTGTTTGCAAAGAAACTACTGAGCGAAAATGTCTGAAATTTACATATGAGGTCCAGGGAATGATAATAAAAAGGGCTGTTACAGAAAAAATAAGTATTCTTAAAAAAAAAAATCTGACTTTTTTTTAAAAAAAAATGCTTAAAAAATCGATAAATAAAGAGACTCTTTACTGCAGAATATTATAATGAATGGTTTATTAGATATTGAATTAAAACGGGAATATTTTTAACATTGAAGCCTATGGGATTCTCCTGAATAAACCTGCCGAATTAAACCACCGAATGGCAGGGCATTTCGGGACCTTTCACTGCTGGTTTTTGTTATCTGAATAGTCGAAGCAGTGCTTTTTCATGGGGATTTCACTGCCCTCGAACAGGCACCGTATGTTCAGGCAATTCGCCAGGATTTGGCGAATTGCCAGCTCCCTGGATAGCCGAATGGCCAAGAAAGGTAACCGAACGCTGATTTTCAGCGTTCGGTTACCTTTCTCAAGCAATTCGGATCTCTTTGAATAACCCTGTTAGACTTCTCAATGGCATTGGCATGCACGGTCTGTAAAAGTCCCTTTATTGTCGTACCCCACACATACAAATGTGAGCAGGGCTCACTGTATTAATATTTTCCTTATAGGTGCATTTCTTTTCAGATCAGATAATAAACTGCCGAATTTTTTACATGAAGTGCTTTTTTCCCCTACGTTACACTTTCCATCTCAAGAGCTCTTGCAATGGCCTTGGCTGCACCATTCTCTGGCTTTCTCCAGCCGGGCAGATTAATAAGGAACCTAAAAGCTTTGAAAAGCAAACCCATCCCTTTAACACTAAATGGCATTCATGTCATTACAATAGTCTGCGCCAAAGAACGTTATAGAAAGTGAACTCTTTAATGCGCGTAGTGTTAGCTTCCAATAGCAGGACACATAACAACATTATTTAGAGGTGTTTTCAATTATCAGATTTTATTTGCCTCAAAAGTATTCTCCTGACTTTAACACCTTTCACAGAAAGCATTTTAAATTAGCAGATTTTATTTAATCGCACTAGTAGACATTTGACTGTTTCGCCTTTTTCCCCTTTTGTCAAGTTGTTTTCGTAGTCATTGTGCAAAAAGTGTAATAGCATTATGCAATTAAAGTGGTTCTCAAAAATAGGAACAAGAAAATAATTTAAAGGGAGGAAAATAATGTACGATTTGTATGAAATATGCGACCGCAGTAGGTAAGCCATGTCCTCGCGTTCTCAAAGATGTTGTTTCGTTTGTCCTCTCTTTTCCATCGTATAAGATCTCTTTTTTTTTTCTTTTTCTTCATGGAGTTCTCTTCACCCCTCAGGGTCGCTTTCCTCTTCCGATGTGATCACTGGTCCCTCATTTTCCCAAAGTCCATAGGTCTTAGATTCTCCTACAGTCACTGTTCCTTCATTTCATCAAAATCTTTGTTTCCTCATCCGCTAAGATCATGGTTTTCTAATTTTCTGAACTTGCTGTTCCCTCATCCCTCTAGAACTCTGTTCCCCCCTCCTCCAAGACCCATGTTCACTTACCCCTGATATCTGTTCCAACACTCCCTGAAAAACTCTGTTCTCACATATTTCAGGATCATGTTTTCCTTTTTACCTGTTTCCCCATCCCCCACGACCTCTGCTGCCTCATTCCCCCATCACCTCTGTTGTCTCGATACCCCAGAACTGCTGCGGCCTTGTTCCCCCATGACCGCTGCGGCTTCGTTCCCCCATGACCGCTGCGGCTTCGTTCCCCCATGACTGCTGCAGCCTCGCCCCCCCATGACGGCCGTGGCCTTGTTCCCACATGACAGCCGAGGCCTCGTCCCCCCTTGACGGCCCGAGGCCTCGTTCCCCCCCATGACGGCCGAGGCCTCGTTCCCCCCCATGACGGCCGAGGCCTCGTTCCCCCCCATGACGGCCGAGGCCTCGTTCCCCCCCATGACGGCCGAGGCCTCGTTCCCCCCCATGACGGCCGAGGCCTCGTCCCCCCCATGACGGCCGAGGCCTCGTCCCCCCCATGACGGCCGAGGCCTCGTCCCCCCCATGACGGCGAGGCCTCGTCCCCCCCATGACGGCCAAGGCCTCGTTCCCCCCATGACGGCCGAGGCCTCGTCCCCCCCCATGACGGCCGAGGCCTCGTTCCCCCCCATGACGGCCGAGGCCTCGTTCCCCCCATGACGGCCGAGGCCTCGTCCCCCCCATGACGGCCGAGGTCTCGTACCCCCCATGACGGCCGAGGTCTCGTACCCCCCATGACGGCCAGGCCTCGTTCCCCCATGACGGCCGAGGCCTCGTCCCCCCCATGACGGCCGAGGCCTCGTCCCCCCCATGACGGCCGAGCCTCGTTCCCCCATGACGGCCGAGCCTCGTTCCCCCCATGACGGCCGAGGTCTCGTTCCCCCATGACGGCCGAGGCCTCGTACCCCCCATGACGGCGAGGCCTCGTTCCCCCCCATGACGCCGAGGCCTCGTTCCCCCCCATGACGGCGAGGCCTCGTTCCCCCCATGACGGCTGAGGCCTCGTTCCCCCCATGACGGCCGAGGCCTCGTTCCCCCCCATGACGGCCGAGGCCTCGTTCCCCCCCATGACGGCCGAGCCTCGTTCCCCCCCATGACGGCCGAGGCCTCGTTCCCCCCATGAATGCCGAGGCTTCGTTCCCCCCCATGACGGCCGAGGCCTCGTTCCACCCATGATCACTGAGGCCTCGTTCCCCTGTGACCGCTGCAGCCTCGTTCCCCCGTGACCGCTGCGGCCTCGTTCCCCCGTGACCGCTGCTGCGGCCTCGTTCCCCCGTGACCGCTTCGGCCTCGTTTCCCTGTGACCGCTGGGGCCTCGTTCCCCCGTGACCGCTGGGGCCTCGTTCCCCCGTGACCGCTGGGGCCTCGTTCCCCCGTGACCGCTGCGGCCTCGTTCCCCCGTGACCGCTGCGGCCTCGTTCCCCCGTGACCGCTGCCGCCCCGTTCCCCCGTGACCGCTGCCGCCCCGTTCCCCCGTGACCGCTGCCGCCCGTGACCGCTGCGTGACCGCTGCCGCCCCGTTCCCCCGTGACCGCTGCCGCACCATTCCCCGTGACCGCTGCGGCCTCGTTCCCCCATTACCGCTGTTGAATCATCCCCTGAGATTTCTGTTTTGAGTCTTCTCTGTTCCCTTGTTACTTGCGATCTCTGACAAGAGCAGCTAAAAACTCTAGATTATATAACGAATACACCCCTGCTCTGATTCCAGTGAACATCTGACAGTTTCCAGCCCCAGATTACTTACCTGTTTTTTCTCCTGTACCTGTTCACTGGGCGCAACCTGTTTTATTCATTCACTTTGATAATTTTGTTAAAACGTTTGTAGTAAAGTGTTAGTGATTCAGATCGTTATTTAATATGAAGTATAGACTCTTACACTATGTGCAAAAAGTCTGTAAATTAAATAATTTTCTTAATCTTATTCCAGTGATGTTCCATCCATTAACGTTACAAATCAGCGTTAAGAAATAAGAGCAGTCCAGGAATCTGAACGGCTGTGGCTGGGTTTTGAGGTCTCCTGAGCCTCCACTTTCTTCCCAACGTAACCATATGGTCTCGGTAATAGTCTTTAGCAGACGAAAGAGATAGGGATTCCTAGGGAGCCGTAAAAGATCAGTCATCCCAATTTTGTGATTCATTTCTCTTAACAAGGATGGATGTAGGAAAAGTTACAGCCTGACCGGATGGAATTTAAAGGAGCCGTGTTTGCACAAGACGGAATCTCTGAATCCTGTTTTAAAACAGTTATTTAAAGCACTCAATGTTTAATGAGTCTCATGGGTAGTTTTAGGCTGTGGTGTTTTAAATAAGCATCCCATTAACATGGGATCCCAAAAATATAAACCTGTGTTACATATCTCACGGTTTAAAATGCCAAGGAGGGATCATTGCATTGAATGAGATGACGCTGAAGACAGGGCCAGCGATAACGGCTATTTTCAAACCTTTTCTTGATATGCAAACGTCCCAGAGAGAACATAATGTTTTTAATGGGTTTGTTTTATATGCAAAATATAATGCATGACCATTACTTATCTTAGGCGCCTGTTGCAGCCCGTCTTTTTATCCGGGCACATCTGGGCCGCCTGAATGCTGTATCTAACCTGTCCCTAAAAATAGGTCCCTAACTACGCTTTTGCTGGCTCTTTGCACCAAAGATCAGAATCGTCTGTATTTCGGTATACGCTTGATTATTTCTAAAAAAAGTTCCGTGACTCCTTTTTATGCTTAGAATTTTACATTTGATTAAAATTATTAAAGCATTTCTAGTTTGTGATCATCAAATGTTCCATGGATTAATGCTCTACTACATTATATTTCACGTATAACCACGCTCAGTTCCAGGCATGTAAGTTATTATATATTAAAACATTTATTAATGTATATTTGCCTTCTGATATTAGTTCTTGTAATGAAGCCCCATTTTTCTGCTTGTTTTTAACTGTGTCTTCTTTATTCCAATGATAATTGAAGCAACTGCTTAGGCGATATGCCCAGTCTTACTGTTCATCAGTGCTATCACTTGATTATTTAATACTGTACAGTTATGTAAGCGTTTGTTCCCTGTTGCATCATTCTGTTTAGTTTACACCCTCAGTCAGCTAAAGGGCAATAGGAAAGGATGATGCAATGTTGAGGAAGCACACTTGAGGCGGGTAAGTGTGGGGAGGAGAAAGGGCTGCACCAGAAGTGGTCCCTCTTAGTGCGGGTTATTTTCCCACTAAAAACTGTGTATAAAGGAGAGCATCATAATAAGGCTTATTTCTTCTTTCATCCTTACACCACACCCGTCTCTGGCTTTGGGTACAGCTATAATCACACGGTCTGTCACATGGGCCATCTACCTTGCGTTAGGGGAGCAGCTTCGGCTAGGTCCTTGTTAGGCTAGGGTCAGATGAGCGCATTTTGTACGGACTGTGCGTCCGTGCAGTACGGACGGACGTACTTACTGACTGGCAACAAGGTAGTGGCCACACAGTCCGTTTTTTTCACTGATGTATTTTTTGACTGATGTAGCAGGGAAAATAAATTACTATGAAAAAACATTCTGTCCGTCAAAAATGCTGGACGTATAAATGCAGTCCATCTGATCTGTTTCATCACTCACACACAAAGCTACACGGACGTTGCGGACGTGGCGCACTCCGCACGTCCGTTCTAGCAGTCTTACGTTCTTGCCTAACCTGCGTCCGTTTGCCGCGTCCGCCATGCATCCGCACTTCTGTGCGGACGTACTTCGTGTGTGGGGCTCCATTTGTCAGAATGCTATGCTGCCACGGACGTACAAGTGTGCGGCAACACGGACGTGATAACTGCGCTCGTCTGACCCCAGCCTTGGAACTCGCTGAGCAAGTTACTATAATCACTGCTCCTCACCAGAATAGCTGCCCCTGCAGAAACTGTCCACAAAAGTGCAACCTGAAGGGAGGAGCTCTTGGAGCGCGGAGCCTCGTTACAGTTTTTCTCCGGAGTAAGGCTTGATACAGTATCGCATTCCTCCCAAATGTCCCGATTTTTTAAAACTGGGCATAACACACTTCCAACTGGTGTTATTTCTCCATGCCCGCCCCTCACTGCTGATATCTCCCAATAATCTGACATGGGAAATGTGTGAATTTCCTGTAATCAAAGTGTTATGTGCTCGTTTTCCCAAATTTATACCTCCGTAAATTAATGTGTTAAATGAGATTAGCAGGGTAAGGCTAGGGACAGATGAGCGCATTTTCTGCAGCCACCGTCAAAATGTACGTCGATGCGTGCGCACGCATTTTTTCACGGAATACGCTTAAGTGGTCAGACGATGCGCAATTCTGGACGTATTTCATAACGGTGGGGTAAAAAGAAGTCTAGGGAAATCCGGCTGTTTGAGCGTTATGTAGGCCGCACACTAGCAGCGTCTGACGTCTCCTAATCACGCACACACGCTGCTATGCGGCCGCAGCGCACTTTGTACGTCAGTAGCAGCGGTTTCACGTTCTGATAAAAATGCGTTCATTTGCTGGTTGCGTGGTGTCGGCGCACTTTCGTACGCACGTACTGCGTATATTGGCTGTCATTGGCCGTTATGTGCTGCTACTGCCGCCGTGATTTAGTGCGCCTGCACGCGCGTTCCGACTGCCCCACTCTGACCCTAGCCTAATTCAAAGAGAATCGAAAAGTCACCGCACGTTCAGTGACTTTTTGTTCTCTTCAATTCGGTTCGTTTTGCCGATCCCATTTCGGCGACCCTGCGGTGTTTTCAGCAAGCACCACAGGGCCGTCGTAATGCAGGGAAAGGTCCCTGCAAACCTGCCGAAAACTAACCACAAAATGAGGGAGAACGCACACCGAAACCCACAAAAATATCTGTATTAACCCGCCGAAAACACCGGAAAACCCCGAGCAGGAGCCAATCACACGCAGTGCAGCCGCCAGAAAAAGCCTACACAGCAGACGAATGGAGTGAATAAATTTCGAAAAGCAGTATGCTTGAATGTTTGAAAAGTGAAACGCTGTTTGTAAAGAAACTACTGAGCGAAAATGTCTGAAATTTACATATAAGATCCAATGAATGATAATAAAAAGGTCTGATACAGAATAAATATACAGAATAAATAAGTAAAGTAAAAAAAAATTGGAATTTTTTTTAAATAACAAATCCCGAAAAATGCTTAAAATATCCTAAAAAAATCTATAAATAAAGAGACGTTTTACTGCAGAATATTATTATCAACGGTTTATTAGATATTGAATTAAAAAGGCGAATATTTTTAACATTGAAGCCTATGGGATTCGCCTGAATAAACCTGCTGAATTAAACCACTGAATGGCAGGGCATTTAGGGAACTTTTCACTGCTGGTTTTTGTTCTCTGAATAGATGAAGCATTGCTTCTCTATGGGGATTTCACTGCCCTCGAACAGGCACTGTATGTGCAGGCAATTCGCCAGGATTTGGCGAATTGCCTGCTCTCTGGATAGCCGAATGGTCAGGAAAGGTAACCGAATGCCGATATTCAGCATTCGGTTACCTTTCTCCAGCCATTCGGATCTCTTTGGATAACCCTGTATATCCTTTTTTGATTGAACTCGGCGATATCCCTGGCGGCTGCGCAGAGCCCTCTTCTCGCTGGCACCGTTATAGAAGCGATGCTGCAGAGACTCTAAGGTTTCAGCCTTAATGGATAGTTTTTAGGAGTTGCAGACCTAAATTCAGAATCCAGCAAATGAATGTCACTGGATATTATATGCAAATCCGCAGGATAAAGCACTGCTGGGGAAGCGATCTATCAATGAGATAATCTCCATTTTTTTTTTGGTATTTTGGTTTCACAGTAACACAAACCGCATTATACCAATAAGATATCTAATGAGCCTTTTACTGCATTTTCTGCTTTATCCCAAAGGTATAGAAAAATAGCACAGCATTTTCAAAAATATCAAGAAAAACATCATTTGCTGTAAAATGTCCCTAAAAGCAGGACTAAATTGCCAATAAAGAGAAGATAATTGCATCAGCATGGATCAGAAAGCCTTTCTCAGAACTGATGGAACAGTTTACAGTATAGAGGAACCTGAACGATCCTCCATCTATTGTTCATTGTCAAAACAGTATCAGAGTGATTTTAGCACAGATTACTCCTCTAATCACTTGTTCACATCTTTATTCACAGGAAATTTATCTCCGTAATGTACTGCTGTAGCCCGCACATGTAATTTGAATGGGAGAAGTTAAAATTTGGCAGCAGGAAACGATTGATTGAAGTTTGGGGGCTTATTTATTATGTTTCCATATCAATCTCCTACATGTCTTTCTGTATTCCTGTATACATTTGTATACGTTACTATATAAGTTTGTCTGTGTGTCTGGCAATCTCTCTGTCCATTTTTCAGACAATCTATTTTAATGTCTATTTGTTCAGTCTCTTTTTTTTCTGTCACTCTCTTTCTATCCCCCTATTTGTGTATTTGAGCACCGGTGAAAATTTTGGCTTTAGTTTGGAGTTTGAAGTGGTTCATCAGGCTTTCAGGAGACAGGATGGGCAAAATGGACCAATCGAGGGCCCTGGATGGTCCAAGATCTTCCAGTTGTCCCTCCCTTTGTCACTACCTGGACATAACTAAAGACTTGGCCACCATGGCCAACGATGGAGCTCAGGTCTTGGACTCTTCCAGGTTAACCTCTCCGCTCTTGGGCTGTGGCTCTGATAGACGACCAGATCAGTGTCTGGACACATCTGATTCGGCTCCGTGCTATGGGAATAGCCCACCAGAGCTGATCTCCTCCATGATGCAAATCAGACACTGCACATCATCATGTTGGAGCTTCTGCAGCACTTCGACGCTCGTTCTCACCAACAATGTGCTGGAGGTGGAATGTGACCCCATCTGGCTGAATTGTGTTGCGACTACATCTACAATTGCCCTGAAGTCCACCGGATTATATAACATGGCTTTGCGCACTGCTGACCTGATCAACAACTGGCTGCAAGACTTACTCAACACGGTGGGGATCAACTATGAGGATTAATGTCTTATTTGGCAGGTCTGACCACGCAGTCATTGATATTGTCTGTGCCTTTTGAAGGATCTTGAAATCAGATACTGCTGGCACATACCAACGGGCTCACTAGTCACTTCACCACATGGACCCTTCCCAGGGTTGCCTATGCTTACTTATGGCTGTGACCGGTGCCATCTAATTGTTCCTGGTTTCCATCCATCCCCTGTCTTGAACTCTCTAACTACATCTTCCTGGTGGAATTTTAGGTCGTGGATGCAGCTTCTTTCTAACTCTGATGCCTTTAGTTTCATTTTGGTGATCCAGCTACTTCTACCAGTGACGGTGATCCTTTACTGGGGGGGGGGGGCTTATTCAACTCCCCCTGCTTTACTTGGACCTCTTGCTGGGTCTGCATTTAAATCTAATTCTTTGCATATGTCTTTCTGTCATCCTTTTTTTTTTCCCCCTGGCTTTAGTTCTGGTGGGAGTCAGCGATGATAAATCGGAATTCCTGTTGTTTATTGCCGTTTTGTCAAGCAGGTGCCAAAACCCTTGGCTCTGCCATGTTTTTTTTCTTTTTTTTCTTTTCTTTTCACCAATCAATAACCTTATTCAATCATTCTAATGCTCTAACAAGTCAAAATAAATCAAAACACCTCAAACAATGCCCAGTTATTCTCACTTGCTATGCGATCTTGCTCCTCTTTCTGACAGCATTTACCAAGTTTTATTGACCACTTCTTTTCTTTTTAGTATTTATCACTTTCTGCTTCACTTTGGATCAGACTCGCAGCATTACACTACAGTAAAGGTCACAAACCAG
Organism: Leptobrachium leishanense; assembly: GCA_009667805.1. Classification (NCBI taxonomy): domain Eukaryota; kingdom Metazoa; phylum Chordata; class Amphibia; order Anura; family Megophryidae; genus Leptobrachium; species Leptobrachium leishanense. The sequence goes on from CM019072.1 coordinate 3,643,388, forward strand.
CAGGATCAAAGTAACCCCGGATGTTTACGGACTATATGATGCACTGTCAACCTTGTTGGTTGTCACAGTGCCACTGGTCTGTCAGTATGCAATTCTATGCGGTCTGATTCCATGTGAAGTAGGAGGGGGGCCTGCAGCTGATAGAAAGACCTCTAATGGTAACTGCTGCCATACCAAGCTAAGAGAACGCATGTCATTATCGCAAGTGGTAACAATCAATGCTCTCCTTCTCCTTGGATCAAACAGAACTTGATCCACCTGATTACTCTGCCACCGCAAAGAACCAAAAGTATGAGTTAGATCGTACTATAAGTTCAGCAGGTTGGCGTGAACTATGTATAGGAGCTTGTGAGTGACACATCCCTTGTCCTGTCTCACCGCCGGCGTCTTCCTTGGTGGGGGACATGGGGCATCTGGGATTTCCTTGCCTTATCCCGCGGTGCCCTCTCAGTCCAGCACTCAGGGCACTCCGCTGCCTCTACCTCCCTCCTGTCGGCCTCCCGCATGGTTCCACGTCACTTGCGGGTGGTGGGAAGCGGTCTCCCACCCAGACCACAGGAGTAGGCTGTTTGGTCTCCACAGGGTCTGGGGGAGGTGGCGTTTCCTGACTCGCCTTGGGTGGCCTGGCTTGCATGGGTTCCGGGCAGTGACTGAGCCGTGGCTGGCTCAATGGGCAGGGGAGTGGCCCTCCCAGAGAAGGTGCTGGACTCATTAGCTGTTCCCCATATAAACCCAGACTCCCAAGGAGAAGGTGCTGAGTCGTCAGCTCTCTATTGACCCTAAGCATTATCTTAGTACCCTTGCTATTGACTCCTTGAATTTGACCGTTGACCCCGAACAAACTCTGCCAGCCTTGACTTCTTGCTTACCCATACCGACTACGTCTATTGCCTTTCCCTTATTGTACCACACTCCAACTTTACAGACCTCCTGGATACTGACCCATGGCTTCCATTCCGTTATAGAACGATCTCCGCCTGCCTTGACCTGTTGCCTCATTCTGATCATGCCTCCTTGCCTATACCCTTATTGTACAGCGATATGATACCATCGTTACCTCCGCATTTTAGGCTTCGATATATCGAAAAATGACACCTCTTTTCCTTGTTTATTTTCCCTTAAAGTGCCATAAAAGAATACTAAAAAAAGTACTCTCTTCATGTACGCATTGTCTATGAATAACTTTGTACACACAGAGAGCGTCTTACATTTCCATGATTGTTTCAGGCCTATCTGTAATTACCTCCTTCCCCTGTTGCAACTCAGAGTTGAACACGGCCCTCGATGTGTTCGGTTCTGCTCATTATAATCCAGTAGAAAAGTCTAAAATGCATTTCCTCTTCTTTGTTAATGTACAAGGACATGATTAATGTTTTTGCACCTTTCTAATTGATTTCAAGGTAAACATCTGTTACTTTGATCAGTCTTAATTCCTTAAGTTTGAATACAGAGTATTTTTTAATTTTTACGCACTATTGGCGTTCTCCCCCGCGTTTTTTATGACAGTCACAGCACGTCAATTTTTTTCCCCTTCTTTAACCACCGTTTACCTTGATGTTTCACTGAATAGACACGGGTAAAGTGCATCTGACTTTAGCCTTGAGTTTGCATCAAGGAGACTCAAAATACGCCTGTCTTTGCTGGTTGCGTTACCACCAACTACTTTGACTTAATTGTGTGTAGAGAGAGTCACCTAAATCACACATTTCTGCATCCTTATTAAACAAATGAATGTCAGACTGATATAATATCTCATATTAAATAACTAAAACAAGTATTACATTTTGTCGCCTACAGTTTTCCAATTTGACAAAAGCTTTATTTTCAATATAAAAATGTCCGTGTGTGTTATTAATAGGCACAATTCCAATAGAATATTGTGCCATGTATATCTCCAAGTAAAATTAACATTATTTGTCAGTTTTGTGCGGGATGTCTCACCGTGCATTAAATTGCCTCTATCCCACAGGTGTGTGTGATTTAAAGGACAGCCAGGAAATCAGGAGTTATGGCTCTTTGAGCGATCGAAGTCACTTCGTCTTTATGTTAATATCAAGGGGCCTGAACAAAAAGAAGTCTTTGTTATCTAGGCTACCCCTATCCTTCCTGCAATTATCACACCGATTCTTTAGGTGTGCCTGTCATGCCGTCGTGGGCTTGGGCTCATTTGATAGAGAATCGCTCCATATATATATATATATATATATGTTAAGATTTTTTTTCAACACATATAAAGGAAAAAAGTGAGTACGGTAATTCCCCATCACCAAATCGACGCCCATCCTTTTGGTGACATGTCAACAGGGACCGTAACGGCGGTGAATGGAAGAACGGAAGTTTCATAAAACCAAGAATTGGCTTGATATTTTTTGTCACTAATTGTTGCACAACTATAAAGAACATTTTATATCTACTATACTACCTTATTGGAGATTCGCTACTGAGTGCCCTTGCTGCTATACAGAGGCGACTCTAGAGTCAGTGAGGCCAAAGGCAAACCTCAACTGTGAGGCCCTATTATTGTGTAAAAATCCAGAAATTAGCCCAAAAAAAATAATTAATGAAGGCTCTGATGGTTGTCCTGGCAGATTGGTGTATAATAATGTAGAAGTATTTTTGTGTGCTGTATAAGTGCTCCCATGAACGCGTACATACTGAAATACCACACAAATACCTTGAGTGAGGCACCTGTTTGAGCGAGGCCTTAGGCCAGTGTCAGAGGAGCGCAATAGGTGCACCGTACTGACGTGGCTTCCGCGCGTTGCGGCGGGCGGTCAGATGCTGTTGCCCACGCACAAATTGTGCGCGCAACAGCGGGCCGTGCTGCGTCCGTGCAGCAGGCCTCTCTGTCAATGCGCTAGGACGCACGTTGACGGAGCTGCAAAGCACAATCCTCCATAGGAGGATCGAGCCTCGCAGCGCTGAGCGCACTAACTGAGCTCAGCGAGGTGGCCAGACTGGCCTCGAGTGGAAGGAACATCCACTGTCACGGACGTTCCTTGTGCTCTCCAATGACGCACGTCTAACCCCGGCCTTAGGCGACATCCTATTTGGCCTAATTATAGAGCCGCCTCTGCTGCTATATAGTTTCCCGGATTCAGCCGTCTATACCACAACTCTGCTGGGATTCATTGACTTGGCTGATCTTGTAGGGTCTTCATACTTCTAGCGATGATGACCCTGGCATTGCCTTTGTCATTTTCAAAACCGTGCCTCATCTCCCATAAGCATCTGTCACTTAGAATTAGAGTTAATTAAAAATCTAAATGCTCTAAAAAGAGCCTTTTTATTGAAGTATACCAATGTGCTAGCTCTTTTTTTCCCCCATAACTGTTAAAGATTGAACACGGCTTAGAGAAAGCAACTGCAACAATAACAAACTGCTCTTTGTTTAAGAATTTTGCTTTCAAGTTTGGAACGGAAGCACAATATTCTATAACTTTTAAAACCGCTTGTAGTACGTGTTCCCAGCTACCGATTGTTTTATTCACCCTAAAAGAATGTAGTCTGAAATCTGAATGTGATCACAGGGAATCCTTTTTTTATGTCTGTGAACGACAAGGAAAATCATTTGAGATTAAAATGTGATTAGATCAGATTAAGTAACAATATCCCACCTATTGCAAAGTAATTTAAAAATATAATAACCTAAATCTCCACGCGACAAAATCTTTAACTTAAGACAGAGGAGAGCTGGAGCTTATTAATTCAGGACATGTTGTCAAGTAGGAAAATATATATGATATCTTAATAGAGGTTTTTTGTTGCAAACATCCCTGCCAATCGGGACAATCAAGAATTAGAAGATTATACTGTTCTATTTATCGCAGCTGCTCTCGGTGTGCTACTTTGTCATTACAGGGCATAGTTTGATACCTTTGAACTGAGATGTATGTTGCTCTCATTAATATGTCTGCAGATGCCATGTTGATTTGTAGCACATTCTGAAAGGACCTAATATCAAAAACAAGAAATTCATCTTGTGTTTCTGTAGACTGGATGTCCCCCGAAGTGCTTTGTTTTATCATCCGGTGAGCTTGGCCACCAGTATTACAATATGCAGCTATCGTCCTGCATCACTGAAGGGCAGTAATCCGTCTTTTAGTGGCCACAACAAAGGAATGGATATAATTCTATAATACACATGATATATATTTAAATAACTCAAGGTAGACCACTATCTGTTGATATATAATGTTGATCGAGATAGACCATTCAACACAATTTAGGATGGGGCTAGGCTAGACTTCTGCAGAAATCTTTCAAAGGGGAGGCCAGCAATCTATTGCTTCTCTCTATATATTGTATCTTACTGTATATAATATATAGACGTCTTTCCATGACTGTAGAGCAGCGACCTGGTGGTTAGGTTGAACCCGCTTCTCGTGAAGTCCAGACTTCTCCACAGTTGTATTGGAGGGATGTGCTGAGCTGGATTTTGATTTGCTTCTCCACGGTCGAAGGGTAGAGACGTCACCACTGGACTCCACATCCGATATTGTGTTGTAGACGAGTATGTACCGTTAGGGGTCTTGCCCAAGTACACTTACTGGAGAGGTGCTCTGGCGGGATACGAACCTGGGTCTCCACGGTTATAGAGCAGTGATGTTACCTCTACTCCATCCAGCCGGTACATATACCCCATAGATGTGAGGTATATATTGATGTAACAATATGCTCTACAGGCCTTGGAAAGGGACAAGTCCATTGGATGTCCACTAACTATGTCTGGCAGTACAACTGGAAGTTGATCCCATGACTACGAGAGCATTGTGGACAGAAATGTCCTGAATTGGGTCTGCTGAAGTGGACTATAATGGCACTATCAACCTTTTGTTCATCAAGGTGGACAATGGAAAAGCAGGAAGGACAGGAATCATTGAACTAATTCTGGACAGACGTAAGACGTATTGACTCTGGAAAGTCTACACCCCTCCATGTATGAGAATGTGAGGAGTTATAAATAACACACGAGTCCCATAACTAAGCTACAGTGAATGTCAAGGAATTACTTTGTCAGTCACAGCGATCTCGCACACAACACGATCTGGAGAAGACGGGTAAAGCTGTAATGATGTAGCAATCCTTGCTAAATATTTAAAATAAGCAAATTCCTTCCCGCTGTTTACAAACTAAGCATAAAAAAAAGTATTTTATCTTTTGGCCAAATACGGCACTACACGCAAACTCTGACAAATCTGTCAAAGGAAATAAAAAGTGTCTGCTGGGTACGGCAGAAATGACAGACCGTGTCATAAGCAGGTACAGTGACAATGAAAGAATATGCATTGACAATGAAAACAGCCTTGTTGTCGTCACAGAAACCTTTAAAATGTATCCCAAAATCTCAACACATGTCAGCAACCGCAAGATTACAAAACACAGGCCCTGCTTTTGTGACATTTATTTCAGCGTACGGGATAATGAGAGGAATCTTCAGTTGCGAAGACAATTGGCACGCACGAAGGAAAAAAAAATATCCATCTCTTCTGAATAAATGTGGGGTTCTGAATCATTCGAACGCTGACAATGTATATGTTTATTTTGTTAAAAAGACGAATAATAGTAAATAAATTAAATATTCCGCTGAGAATACAGCTCAAAGTTTGACAAATTGGCTGAAGGGAAAAAAAAAAAAAAAAAATCTTCCAAGTCTCGACATTGAGCGACTGAGAGCCAGGAACACAGCTAACACGACGATTAACTTGTAGGCAAAACGTATTCTAATACAATGTAACGTTGATTGCACTTTGCAGACGTACTTTGCTTACATATTGTTGTTTTTAAACGCACAAGCCAAGAGGTGTGCCAGCAATGAGGCATATCTAGAATCTCTCCATGGATAAAACCAAACCATGAAGGACAACGCTTCCCCTTTTCCCATATTTTAATGATTCTCGTCCTGAAGCCGATCTTCATTATGTTTACTTAGGAAAGCTAGGATGTATTCTGAATATTTAATTTTTTCCAGCCTTAGAGGTATAACCCTAGCGCTTCCAAGTCCGTAAATAAGATATAATGAGCATTGTGCTTGATTTCTTCTTATTGCTTTTTTATGTAGCGGACGTTGAGGTCTGCCATGGCAGACTGTCTGTTGACAGGACCGAGTACTTATAAGATCACAATAAAATTGATTATAAACCTGAATTAAAGTTGTAGACGATGGTGTTTAACTGATAATGAGTCGCAATAGGGCTAGGACTTTCTTTTCCACCTCTTTCTCACTTCTACACAAATACCTTGTATATTTGTCCTGCTTTATTGTGTTCTGTCTGACTGCTGATCCTGAAGCTGGTTCAACAAAATAAAGTTATATTGTGCCATTTTTCATTAGGTACGCCTGTTTAAATCTGGATGGGTTGGGGTCTGAGTCTCTTCAGGATTAGCCCTCCGTCTCTTTGGGAGAATAATGGGCTCTGCATTACTATGGGAGAAGGATGGGTCCTTGACCAGTATGGGAGAAGGATGGGTTCCTCTTCAGAGGAAGAATAGACCCTGGATCATTCTAGGAGGCACAATTCTGAAGATGCCTTGTGGAGAGGATTCTCATTCACCACAGTGAGTGAGGGTGGGCGGGTGTCTGGTTATCCTTGTTTTGTAGGCCTCAGAATTTCTAGTGCTTCACATTTTGGTTTTTCCCAATTAACATGGCCAAAAGTTGACGAGCTGCGTTCAGACCTTCCTAATCCAGAACATTGCTTTGGATTAACCTTGTCACATTCCCAGGACTGGCGATGGATTGCAGGGATTACTGAACAGATTCTAGCAACAGTTACATGACAGAAACGAGGTGGGAAATGACTTGACATGTATACCTCTGAGAAGGAAACACGGAAACGGACTGGCAGTGCTCTATGCCCACTTAGTGTGGACTAGATGAGAAAACGTGTGGCTGTATGTGTAACGTGACTCTCTGCCTGGAGCTTGATGGTAGTATTACATCTGTTTGTGTGTAAGACATTTCTCTTTGGAGTTTGCTGACTTTGCGTTGACAAACAGACGGCAAACGTTTGTTTGGTAACATCAGACACGTGTGCTTATTTATACATTTGTCCGTGGAGAAAATCCACACATCACAATTCAAAGTCAAAGAGCCCGTGGTGACGTCCCGGTCTTAACACACCCATTTGTTTTCCATTAATGTGAAACCACATATACAGTCAGGTCCAGAAATGTTGGGACATCGACACAATTCTAATATCTTTGGCTCTATACACCACCACCACAATGGAGTTGGAATGAAACAAACACAATGTGCTTTAACTGCAGACTGTCGGCTTTAATTTGAGGGTATGTACATCCAACTCAGGTGAACGGTGTAGGACTTACAGCAGTTTGCAGATGTGCCTTCCACTTGTTAAGGGACCAAAGGTAATGGGAAAATTGGCTTCTCAGCTGTTCCATGGCCAGGTGTGTGATATTCCCTCATTACCCCAATTACAATGTGCAGATAAAAGGCCCAGAGTTCATTTCAAGTGTGCTATTTGCATTTGGAATCTGTTGCTGTCAACTCTCAAGATGAGCTCCAAAGAGCTGTCACTATCATTGAAGCAAGTCATTATTAGGCTGAAGAGACAAAACAAACCCATCAGAGAGATAGAAAGAACATTAGGCGTGGTCAAAACAACTGTTTGGAACATTCTCAAAAAGAAGGAATGCACCGGTGAGTTCATCAACACCAAAAGACCCGGGAGACCATGGAAAACAACTGTGGTGGATGACCGAAGAATTCTTTCCCTGGTGAAGAAAACACTCTTCACAACACTTGGCCAGATCAAGAACACTCTCCAGGAGGTAGGTGTATGTGTGTCAAAGTCAACAATCAAGAGAAGACTTCACCAGAGTGAATACAGAGGGTTCACCACAAGATGTAAACCATTGGTGAGCCTCAAAAACAGGAAGGCCAGATTAGAGTTTGCCAAACAACACCTAACAAAGCCTTCACAGTTCTGGAACAAGATCCTATGGACAGATGAGACCAAGATCAACTTGTACCAGAGTGATGGGAAGAGAATAGTATGGAGAAGGAAAGGAACTGCTCATGATCCTAAGCATACCACCTCATCAGTGAAGCATGGTGGTGGTAGTGTCATGGCGTGGGCATGTATGGCTGCCAATGGAACTGGTACTCTTGTATTTATTGATGATGTGACTGCTGACAAAAGCAGCAGGATGAATTCTGAAGTGTTTCGGGCAATATTATCTGCTCACATTCAGCCAAATGCTGCAGAACTCATTGGACGGCGCTTCACAGTGCAGATGGACAATGACCCAAAGCATACTGCAAAAGCAACCAAAGAGTTTTTGAAGGGACAGAAGTGGAATGTTATGCAATGGCCAAGTCAATCACCTGACCTGAATCCCATTGAGCATGCATTTCACTTGCTGAAGATAAAACTGAAGGGAAAATGCCCCAAGAACAAGCAGGAACTGAAGACAGTTGCAGTAGAGGCCTGGCAGCGCATCACCAGGGATGAAACCCAGCGTCTGGTGATGTCTATGCGTTCCAGACTTCAGGCTGTGATTGACTGTAAAGGATTTGCAACCAAGTTTTAAGAAGGGAAAGTTTGATTTATGATTATTACTCTGTCCCTTTACCTTCGGTCCCTTAACAAGTGGGAGGAGCATTTGCAAACTGCTGTAAGTCCTACACCGTTCACCTGAGTTGGATGTACATACCCTCAAATTAAAGCTGACAGTCTGCAGTTAAAGCACATTGTGTTTGTTTCATTCCAACTCCATTGTGGTGGTGTATAGAGCCAAAGATGTTAGAATTGTGTCGATGTCCCAATATTTCTGGACCTGACTGTATTAGGTGCAACTTAAAAGTTTCCAGGCTCTAAGTCACAAAATTCTCGGAAAAGGACCCATGAAACCAGGGATCAGCATTCAGCAACACTGACCCTTCAGATGTTTGGGAATGTAGCCGCTTATGGTGCTCAACCCCTTATTAGATGTGCTGAGGCTCGTGGGAAATGTTGCTGACCCTTACTCTGGCCTTTTCAATGATGCCTTCTCAGACCCTATAGGTGCCGAAGATACAGGGGACACCTAAATCTCCTCTATAGGGAATTCCCTGACAGAGGGGAGGGAAGCTCCATTTCTGAAGTCCTCACACCTTTGCACGTTGATATCAGTGGGCGGGGGAAGTCCCACATCAATGGCGGACATTCAAGATGTCAGCTTGGTGTGGAAGAAGCCTCAGACTTGGTGTGCCGCAGCTGCAGTGGGCCACCTTGGCATATTATTGTGGCTATTGGCAAATAAAAGGCCAATGGTAGTTATTGGTGATTTGCCGAATATAGCCTCCAATAATAAGTCAATCCCTAGTTTTTACTTCTTCTCAGCTTTATATGGTCAATGCTTCTAGGGGATGCTCTTCGAATGGCTGAATGTGATAGTTAACCCTTTGCAGAAGACTGCTGATGTAGAACATGGGATAACATTTGATTTATTAACAACAAAAAAAATAATGAAACCTTTTTTTTTGTTTTTTTGCTTGAAAGGTTATACTAACCAAGATTGCAGGAGCGTGTTTTGCTTTAAAGGCCAGTGATTCCCGAGGTCTGGATGATGTGGGTAATTTGGAAGAATGAGTTACTGTTTGAAGGAGAAATGATTGGGCACATTTTTTCACAGCCTGTGATTTTTCGACACATGCATTCAGCTCCTACTTGGAGTTGCTCGGTGGAAAATAACAATAATGTGCATTTACAGCAAATGTCATTAGTCTATCATAGAATGAATTGCAAAGATTTTTTTTTCCTCTTGACTAAATTTAGAAAGTTAATGCATTAATTAGTGGATGTTCCTGCCCTGACTTTTTTCTCTAGCCCTAGCAGTCACCATGAAACCAGGTTCAGGAGGACTCCAGTTAGACCATCAGAGTGCACGGCATAATCATATTTATAGAACGTCTTGCAAATGTTCCTCAACATTTCTCATCTCTCCTTTCCCATATGCTGCCCTGTGTTGAAATAGCCGAGATTTTCCCAATACCCACCTCGTGTGTACAATTCTCACATGTGCCGCATACCTCAAACCAGTCTCACCGGTGCGAAGCACTTAATACAATACAAATCTCAATTATTTTGAACACCTAATACCCGTATCACATATCCTAAGCTCTTAATACCCATTTTATATATGCTCAGCACCTAATACCAATCTCTCCTGCTGAATACCTCAATCCAATCCTGTGTGTACCAAGCTCTGATGCCCATTTCATTTGTGCTGTGCAGTGAATACCAAGCTTTCTTGTGCCAAGCACATTTTACCCATCTCCTGTGTCCCGAGCATGTAATGCTCATCTCACATGTGCCAAGCACCAAATATCAATCTCACATGTGTTAAGCACTTAATGACAATCTCATGTGTGGTGAGCATCTATTGTCCATCTCATGTATTCTCATCACTAACCCATTTTACATCGTTAATGTTTGCACCTTCAGCCCTATTGCCATCTTATGTGTATCCGACGCCTATGCAAGACCTTTCTGTTGTATACCCAACACATACCGTGTATCCATCACCAGCTCTATAACTGTCTCACATGCCTTATACAGTCCCTTTGTCCATATCACCTGTGCATAACACCAGCCTGATATCCATCTAATATGTACAGTTGTGTTCAAAATCATTCAACCCCCAATGCTGTAAAGGGTTTTAGGGAATTTAGTGTACATTTGTAATTGTATTCAGAATGAAATCCTACAAGGACGTTTTAAAGAACCATATGCAACTAAAATGACATCAATTGGTTTTGTAATACAGTAGTAAATGTTTCTTTTGTGAATTCTTCATTGACACAATTATTCAACCCCTTAAAGACTACCACTCTGAAGAACAGAGGTTCATTCAAGTGTTTTCAATCAGGTATTGAAAACACCTGCGGATGTCACGGAGCAGCAATAAAGCATAATAAGCACCAATTAGGCAGCTTTAAAATGACTGTGATACTCAGCTCCTTCTAGACATTTACTGGTGTGGTTACAAACATGGTGAAGTCAAGAGAATGGTCCAGGAAGACAAGAGAAGAGGTGATTACTCTTCACAGGAAGGGCAATGGCTATAAGAAGATTGCAAAGATGTTAAACATACCAAGAGAGACCATAGGAAGCATCATTCGCAAATTCAAGGCAAAGGGCACTGTTGAAACGCTACCTGGTCGTGGCAGAAAGAAGATGCTGACTTCGACTGCTGTGCGCTACCTGAAGCATAGAGTGGAGAAAAGTCCCCGTGTGACTGCTGAGGAACTGAGAAAAGATTTGTCAGATGTGGGTACTGAAGTTTCAGCTCAGAAAATACGGCGCACACTGCATAATGAAGGCCTCCATGCCAGAACTCCCAGGCGCACCCCCTTGCTGTCTCCAAAGAATAAGAAGAGTCGACTGCAGTATGCCAAAAGTCATGTGGACAAACCACAGAAGTTTTGGGATAGTGTTCTGTGGACTGATGAAACAAAATTAGAACTGTTTGGGCCCATGGATCAACGCTATGTTTGGAGGAGGAAGAACAAGGCCTATGAAGAAAAGAACACCTTGCCTACTGTGAAGCATGACGGGGGGTCAATCATGCTTTGGGGCTGTTTTGCTTCTGCAGGTACAGGGAAGCTTCAGCGTGTGCAAGGTACCATGAATTCTCTTCAGTACCAGGAGATATTGGATGACAATGTGATGCAGTCCGTCACAAACCTGAGGCTTGGGAGACGTTGGACCTTTCAACAGGACAATGATCCCAAGCATACCTCCAAGTCCACTAGTGCATGGTTGCAGATTAAAGGCTGGAACATTTTGGAGTGGCCATCGCAGTCACCTGACTTAAATCTGATTGAGAACCTCTGGTGGGACTTAAAGAAAGCAGTTGCAGTGCGCAAGCCTAAGAATGTGACTGAACTGGAGGCTTTTGCCCATGACGAATGGGCGAAGATACCCGTAGATCGCTGCAAGACGCTGCAGACTGTGCGGTGCCCGTGGTACTCAGGCTCACATGTGGTGGAGTTGCCCAGTGATTGTCAAATACTGGGAGGAGGTTGGTACCCTGCAGCACCAGGTATTCCGGATTCCTGTCCCGTTGGAACCCTGGACCTACCTCTTTGCTAAACCGGTGCTTGCCTTGTCACCTGTACAGAACCACCGCCTCTCTACGATCTTATTGGCGGCCAGGAAGCGGTTGCTGAGCAATGGTACTCAATTACCTTACTATCTTTATCACGTGTCCAGCAGATAATGGACCCTTTCATCCACCCTTCACCACACTATGTCCTCATTTAGGAAAACATGGGAAGCCTGGGACTCCATGAATGACTGAGGGACTGTGAGTTATTGTGACGTCTTCGTATGTCCTTGTTGGGTGATATTGGTATGTTGGGTATGTTGTGTCTCTTTTATGTAATGGATGCTGGATGGCCTATAGCAGTTCGCCCGTGGAAACCCCCTCCCCTTCTCTTATCCTTTCCTTTCTTTATCGTGTCTTCGGTTTTCTTTTTCTGTTTCTTTTTGGTTTTATGTTTTGTTTTTTTTACTCAAAAACTGGGTATCTTGAGACTTGACTGTACGTGAACGATGCCTAATATTTTTCTATATTTGCTTGTTTTATCCTAAATAAAAAAAAAAAAAACATCTGACTAAAATACCTGGAACCTCCCAAATACTCATGCTGCACATATCCAGCTCTTTTCCAGTACTCTTTTTACCAGACTCGTCCTTTTACCCCTCCAATACCATCATGACATTTACCCAGCTTCTCCCATTACCCAATTGTCTCATGTGCCCAACACCTGCCTTTAACAAGAAGTCACCCGGCTCACTTTCTGCCAGGCTTCAATGCCTTAGACATGCAACAGTTGCATCCGATCAACTCTGGTGATTGTGACTCAAGTGGTAATAATGATCTCGATAAATGTCTGTCATTCGCTGTGAACAAGAGAATGTACGAGATCATACTGATACGGACTGTCGATACACAACAGAACGTATTGGGATAAACTGTCATTCTTTGCATGTCTTCGATCGAGTGCAGGAATATAGTTCTTTCTCCTGCCCTATTGAATTTTGTTCACCCCCCTATATATCCTTGTCCTCCCTTTTCCACATTTCGGTGGTCCTGGGAGCAGCACACAGATATGGTGAGTCTGACTCGTTACTGCATAGAACTGTGCATAACGGAGGAAAAGAAACATTATTGGGGAAAATAAAATGCCCCAACTTTCCTGTGAAGGATTAATGATGCTCGTGAAGCCCTATATGTACTCTGGCGGGCCCTTTATCTCCGGGTGTTTGAGTCGTGTCTTGTTCACAGAACTGACTGTCTACAGGCAGAACATAATTGGCAGACAGTGACATTGCTGTCGGTAAGAGGCTCTTTAAATGCAGCAGATTTTTTAGCCTTTGTCTGTTGATGCCTGTTACCGGAGTGGAGCCCAGGGCCATCTCAAAGGGCTTGTAGCGGCTAATTGTGCCTGTTAGGACTAGCAATTAGCCGGGGATCTCTTGACTAAGAGAAAGCTCCAACACCCGCTAGCTTTCAGAGCTCTCCTCTGCCTTTCACAGAACTTGCTATGCCTTATAAAAGCGACAAGGGACAGGTAGGCGAGGAAGGGAACTGTCTTGGGCGGAATCTCAAAAAAAAAATATATATATATAAAAAAAAATAGAACTTTCTAGCAGTGATTCTCAAATCTAAAATCCATTGTCCTGGAAAATAATAATAATGAAAATAACAACAATAATGATAATAACATGGGCTTCATTAAAATTGTTGAATAAAAAAAAAATCCCCAATTTGTGTCTCCTCCACCCCCTTGCTCCTGTGTTAAGGGGACAATGCTAATTAAGATGAGGTCATGGGCAGGATCACAGGCGTACGGTACTGGTTACGATGGTGCAAACAGTTTCTGTGGCAAACGTGGACAGATGCAAAATGTCAGCTGAATTAAGATAATAAAATCTGCGTCTGTGATACGAGAGAAAAAAAAAAAAGGAAAATGAAAAACGGCGCTTTGTGCAAGTTAATTAAGACTAATAAGACGTAAAAAGTGCACAAGTGCAATGGGTTACATGTAACGTTTTTGAAATTAAAAAGGTAATTAATAGCTGGAAAATTATAATTGTGTTTGCTGCTTTTTTTAAATATATATTTTTTTAATGTAAATAACAGAAGATGAAGTGGGAAAGATTCCTTCAGCAGGAATGATACATTGTCTTCATATATAATTTTAATTCACGAGTTTGTATTAAACTCGGCTCCTGAGGACCAATTGGCAAACATCAGTTTGGTCATTACCGGTCCTTGGTAGTCTGTATAGGGTTAGGGATGTGTTAGAGGTCGCAGACTTGGATCATGGCTCTCATTGACCTGCACATGGTACATATTAGCCCTGTGTTTTATTGTAATAAAGGACAAATTCGGAGTACATACAACACCCCTAACGCTTGTTTAGTGACCCTCACTTTTAAGAATGACACAAGTAATATGCCCCTTAAAAGGAAATAATGTTAGGCTAAATTTGGTGATTAGTTGCAGTCCAATGATGTTTGGCATCTGTGTAGTAAAAGGAGGGACCGTGTAGAAAGTGTTCAGATCTGAAAGTGTTCACTCTGCAGTTTAACATTTTGGGGACTTTGCTCCACAACAAAAAGAGACGGATAAAAAGTCTTGCGACTTAAAAATGGCAAAATTCTTTATTTGCACAATGAGTCGGCCAATGAGACATATGGGATGAGGTTCTGCAGCAGGTTGTTTACTACCCTTCAAGTCCTTCACCATGAGGAGGTGTATTTTGGGGATGCTGACGCACCATCCCACATGACTTGTGAGTGCTCAGATCCACAGACAGGGAAAGCTAGAAAGACGATGATGTGTTGTATGCACCCATGGCATTCCCATAACGATACACTGTTGATAAACACACTGCGTGATAGAATAAAAATTGCTCTCAGATGTTGTTGTTCGTCGGAATATATTTTAAAGAGAATTAGAGGCCAAACTAGAACCCACACATGTGGGGAGGAAATAAGTCTGTAATTAGTCCTTAACGTTAATGTACCTTCCAGAGAGGCGAGACTAAACAAGGTCAGGAATCCAAATATTCTCATAAATGGAAAAATTAAGCCAAAAGTCAGGATCCAAAAAATCACCAACTCCAAGTAAGCAAGGCACTGTGATAATAAGCAACTTGTACCTAGAATTTGTGACCATGCGTGCATAAGAGATATACAGGGTGAGTCAAAGTTTTTGTTATAGATTGTAATTGAATGAAAGGAAATTAATGAGAGTTTCTGGAAATGTACTTCCTCTTAAGTTGAGCACATCTGATAAACACTTGTGCTGGAAGCAGCCACTAAATGGGTTATTCAAATAGAGCTGAATTGGCTACCGAATTGCACTGAACAGTGAATTTCCCCATACTGTGCAATTTTATGGCATTTCGGCTATTCAAAAGCTGACAACTTAACAAATATTAGCGAATTGCCAGAGAAATACAGTGCACTTTGGCGGCAGTGAAATCCCCATAGAGAAGTACTGATTAATCTGTTCAGAGAAGGCCAAACAGCAGCGAAAAGTTGGCAAAATGCCCAGATTTTCGGTGGTTTCGTCTGGCAGTTTTGGTGAATCCCATAGGTTTCAATGCAAAGAAAATTCTATGTTTTTATACATTTTTTATTCAACCGTTTAATCTTTTCATTTGCAGCAAAAAATATTTTTATTAATTTATTTTTTTAGGCACTTTTCTTGATCCTTTTTATGTGCCATTTTTGATTCCAGTTTTTTTTTATTCTGTAACCGACTTTTTTTATTGTTATTCATAGGATCTTACATATTATTACCATGCATTATTTTGGTTTAAAACGCCTTTTAAAAATTGCTGTTTTTTTTTTTCTCTGTTTACCCCTGTTCAGCGTCTGGTTGGCTTTTTATGGCGGTGTTTGGTGATTTGTTCGGCGTATCGTCAGCTTCGTTCAGCGGTTTAACGGATGTGTTAAGTGATTTTTCGGCAGCGTTCAGTTTATCCGATGCATTTGGCGGTTTTATCGGCGACATGCAGCAGTTTATCGGATTTTTTGGTGGGTTTATTGGCAGCGTTTGGCAGATCCATTCGGCGCACTTCGGGGACCCTGCAACTATAGCGCTCCAACAGAGAAAAATTGCTTACTCTTTGGAAGAGCGAAAAGTTACTTCCAGCAAGATAGGGCGACATGCCACACATTACGTGACTCGATGGTGGCAATCTTTAGTTTATTTTGGGACAGTGTTCTTTTCAAAAATGTGTGGCCACCCTGTTCTCCTGATCTTACAGCCCGGTCTTCTTTTTGTGGAACAAGTCCTGCACAACAAACGCTTTACTACTGGATAAGATTCGCAATGAGATCCAAAACATTAATGATGCAATATTAAGACACAATACACACACCATGCAGCTCTGCATTGACATGTGCTGAACTGAAAATGGCAGCCACTTCTAGCACCTGCTGTCAAGGATGTGCTCAACATAAGAGGAGGTACACTTATCAAAACTCTCATTTTCCATTCATTCACATAAGGTTTATAACAAAACTTTGGGTTCGGGTCTACATGAATGTCTCTGTACCTATTTTTTAACGAGCTAGACAAAATCCTGAAGATTTCAGATGCAAAACCTTAACAAGGACGACTGACACAGGATGGGAAAGATGCCGTATTCAGACTTTCAGGGTTATTCAAAGAGAATCTAAAAGTCACCGCACATTCGGTGACTTTTCGTTCTCTTCAACTCGGTGCGATTTGGCGATCCCATTTCGGCGACCCTGCGGTATATTCAGCAAGCACCACAGGGCTGTCATAGTGCAGGGAAAACCCGCTGCAAATCCGACGAACACTCACTGCAAAAACCCAGCGAATGCACACCGAAACCCGCAAAAACATCTGGATTAACCCCGCCAAACACGCCGGAGAAACCCGAGCAGCCGCCGATCACAGCGCAGAGCAGCCGCCGGAAAAACCTGACACCGCAGACGAAGTAGGTGGGGAAAAAAAAACAGTATGCTTGAATGTTTGAAAAGTGAACTGCTGTTTGCAAACAAATTACTGAACGAAAATGTCTGAAAGTTACATACTGTCAGGTCCAGAAATATTGGGACTTCGACACAATTCTAACTTTGGCTCTATACACCACCACAATGGAGTTGGAATGAAACAAACACAATGTGCTTTAACTGCAGACTGTCAGCTTTAATTTGAGGGTATGTACATCCAACTCAGGTGAACGGTGTAGGACTTACAGCAGTTTGCAGATGTGCCTCCCACTTGTTAAGGGACCAAAAGTAATGGGACAGAATAATAATCATAAATCAAACTTTCCCTTCTTAATACTTGGTTGGAAATCCTCTGCAGTCAATCACAGCCTGAAGTCTGGAACGCATAGACATCACCAGACGCTGGGTTTCATCCCTGGTGATGCTCTGCCAGGCCTCTACTGCAACTGTCTTCAGTTCCTGCTTGTTCTTGGGGCATTTTCCCTTCAGTTTTGTCTTCAGCAAGTGAAATGCATGCTCAATGGGATTCAGGTCAGGTGATTGACTTGGCCATTGCATAATATTCCACTTCTGTCCCTTCAAAAACTCTTTGGTTGCTTTTGCAGTATGCTTTGGGTCATTGTCAATCTGCACTGTGAAGAGCCGTCCAATGAGTTCTGCAGCATTTGGCTGAATGTGAGCAGATAATATTGTCCGAAACACTTCAGAATTCATCCTGCTGCTTTTGTCAGCAGTCACATCAACAATAAATACAAGAGAACCAGTTCCATTGGCAGCCATACATGCCCACGCCATGACACTACCACCACCATGCTTCACTGATGAGGTGGTATGCTTAGGATCATGAGCAGTTCCTTTCCTTCTCCATACTCTTCTCTTCCCATCACTCTGGTACAAGTTGATCTTGGTCTCATCTGTCCATAGGATCTTGTTCCAGAACTGTGAAGACTTTGTTAGGTGTTTGGCAAACTCTAATCTGGCCTTCCTGTTTTTGAGGCTCACCAATGGTTTACATCTTGTGGTGAACCCTCTGTATTCACTCTGGTGAAGTCTTCTCTTGATTGTTGACTTTCCACAAACATACACCTACCTCCTGGAGAGTGTTCTTGATCTGGCTAACTGTTGTGATGGGTGTTTTCTTCACCAGGGAAAGAATTCTTCGGTCATCCACCACAGTTGTTTTCCGTGGTCTCCGGGGTCTTTTGGTGTTGCTGAGCTCACCGGTGCGTTCCTTCTTTTTGAGAATGTTCCAAACAGTTGTTTTGGCCACGCCTAATGTTCTTGCTATCTCTCTGATGGGTTTGTTTTGTTTCTTCAGCCTAATGATGGCTTGCTTCACTGATAGTGACAGCTATTTGGATCTCATCTTGAGAGTTGACAGCTACAGATTCCAAATGCAAATAGCACACTTGAAATGAACTCTGGGCCTTTTATCTGCACATTGTAATTGGGGTAATGAGGGAATATCACACACCTGGCCATGGAACAGCTGAGAAGCCAATTGTCCCATTACCTTTGGTCCCTTAACAAGTGGGAGGCACATCTGCAAACTGCTGTAAATCCTACACGTTCACCTGAGTTGGATGTACATACCCTCAAATTAAAGCTGACAGTCTGCAGTTAAAGCACATTGTGTTTGTTTCATTCCAACTCCATTGTGGTGGTGTATAGAGCCAAAGATGTTAGAATTGTGTTGATGTCCCAATATTTCTGGACCTGACTGTATAAGATCCAATGAATGATAATAAAAAGGGCTGTTACAGAAAAAAGAACGATGAAAAAAAACTAACGGAAAATTTTTTTTCGGGGAAAAATCCTAAAAGATCCTAAACAATCTATAAATAGACTCTTTTCTGCAGAATATTATAATCAACGGTTTATTAGATATTGTATTAAAACGGGAACATTTTTAACATGGAAGCCTATGGGATTCGCCTGAATAAATCTGCCGCATGAAACCACCGAACAGCAGGGCAATTCGGCAACTTTTCACTGCTGGTTTGTGTTCTCTGAATAGCCGAAGCATTGCTTCTCTATGGGGATTTCACTGCCCTCGAACAGGCACCGTATGTGCAAGCAATTCGCCAACATTTGGCGAACTGCCTGCTCTCTGAATAGCCGAATGGCCAGGAAAGGTAACCGAACGCTGAATTTCACCGTTCGGTTACCTTTCGGCCACAATTCGGATCTTTTTGAATAACCCTGTTTGTTTTGCCAGATGAGTGGAGGTTGATCACAAATTAATAATACATTTAAATCAGATCCTAGAAAAGCTTTTCTATGAACGTTGATTGCATTTAATCATCGCGTTTGCTCGCATTAATTAATGTAAAGCAATATTTCTGGAAAGAAGCAGGAATCGTCTTCATCTCGGTGTTGATAGTTGAGGAAATGCAGTCTACTGTGTTGCCCGTAAGGTTTAAAAATGACCTTCTGGACCTATCGACTCAATGCCAGGGTTACCAGTGGAAATCAGTCTTATAAGCAGAATCCGGGCATCTGAGTAACTGACCTCCCTAACATAATAATAGACTTAATGACCCACCGGCATCTGTAATTCACACAGATCTGAAGTCGAGGTTAAGTATCAATTTGGAAGTTGGGCTTTGCTACAAGATTCCAGATTCTCTGAGCAGGTAATTAAATTACATTAATGAAACCCACAGCTTAGTCTGTGACTTTTTTCCTCTTTTCTGTCTTTTTATTTGTACGCTACAATGTTTTGTGTACCCGTCGGCATAAAGTGTACAAATTAACCGTGGTGGGCGGTGGGAGGCGCGGATAAGTTATATTCATCTAAAATAAATAAGCCGACTGAGACACTTCTGCGCTGCTATAAAAGGAGGGCATATGCTTCCTCCAGGTTTTTCTCAGGGCAGGAGACAGAGTTTAGTAAACTCAGAGGCTGTTGGATTTGCCCATATGGGAGGGCGGTCTCTCAATGATGATTCTGCAGACAGAAATTGCCCATCTGCAGTGTTTGCAGGTGTTTTGAATGATTATATTATTAGCTTTGTCTGTTCAACTTTGCTTTTTTATTGTGGCTTTAGTATTGCAGTAAATAAAAAAAGAGAGATATATAAGCAGCCATCTGGATTCCTAGTGTGGGTTTTTTCCCTCCCCCCTTTGGTTTTTACTTGTATTCTTTGTCAAGGATAAGAATAATAAGAAAATAATGCTTTTTGTGCAGTAGCTGCAGCCTTCTTCAATTTAGACTCTGCAGTGTCGAAGTATTTGCTGTATACAGTAGGGTTGGGGCTGGGGATTTGTGCTCTGTATTCGGTTTGGGGCTGGGGATTTGTGCTCTGTATTCGGTTTGGGGCTGGGGAGTTTGCAGTGAATTTGCGGCTGTGGATTTTAACGTGCACTAGGATTGGAGCAGGGGATTGCAGTGTACAGTAGACTTGGGACTGGGGATTTACGGTGTGTACTCGGTTTGAGGCTATGTGTTTGCAGTGTGCGCTAGATTTGAGGCTATGTGTTTGCAGTGTGCGCTAGATTTGAGGCTATGTATTTGCAGCGTGCGCTAGATTTGAGGCTATGTGTTTGCAGCGTGCGCTAGATTTGAGGCTATGTGTTTGCAGCGTGCACTAGATTTGAGGCTATGTGTTTGCAGCGTGCACTAGATTTGAGGCTATGTGTTTGCAGCGTGCACTAGATTTGAGGCTATGTGTTTGCAGCGTGCACTAGGTTTGAGGCTATGTGTTTGCAGCGTGCACTAGATTTGAGGCTATGTGTTTGCAGCGTGCACTAGATTTGAGGCTATGTGTTTGCAGCGTGCACTAGATTTGAGGCTATGTGTTTGCAGCGTGCACTAGATTTGAGGCTATGTGTTTGCAGCGTGCACTAGGTTTGAGGCTATGTGTTTGCAGCGTGCACTTGGTTTGAGGCTATCAGGGTAATTCAAAGAGATCCGAATTGCTTGAGAAAGGTAACCGAACGCTGAAAATCAGCGTTCGGTTACCTTTCTTGGCCATTCGGCTATCCAGAGTGCAGGCAATTCGCCAAATCCTGGTGAATTGCCTGAACATACGGTGCCTGTTCGAGGGCAGTGAAATCCCCATGAAAAAGCACTGCTTCGGCTATTCAGAGAACACAAACCAGCAGTGAAAGGTTCCCTAATGCCCTGCCATTCGTTGGCTTCATGCGGCAGATTTATTCAGGCGAATCCCATAGACTTCAATGTTAAAAATATTCCGGTTTTAATTCAATATCTAATAAACCGTTCATTATAAAATTCTGCAGTAAAGAGTCTCTTTACTTATAGATTTTTTTAGGATATTTTAAGCAATTTTCTGGATTTTTTTTTAAGTTTACTTATTTTTTCTGTATCAGCCCTTTTTATTAGCATTCATTGGATCATATGTAAATTTCAGACATTTTCGCTCAGTAGTTTCTTTGCAAACAGCGTTTCACTTTTCAATCATTCAAGCAAACTGTTTTGCTAATTTATTCACTTCACTCGTCTGCGGAGTCGGCTTTTTCCAGAGGCTGCACTGCGTGTGATCGGCTCCTGCTCGGATTTTTCCGGCGTCTTCGTCGGGTTAATCCAGATGTTTTTGCGGGTTTCGGCGTGCATTCGCCGGGTTTTTGTGGTGACTTTTCGGCGGGTTTGGGGCAGCTTTTCCCTGCGCTTCGACAGCCCTGTGGTGCTTGCTGAATACACTGCAGCGTCGCCGAAATGAGATCGCCGAATCAGCTCGAATTGAAGAGAACGAAAAGTCACCGAACGTGCGGTGACTTTTCGATTCTCTTTGAATAAGCCTGTATGTGTTTGCAGCGTGCACTAGATTTGAGGCTATAGGGGTTATTCAGAGACAGCCGAGCTAGCCTCGAAATTGCACCGAACGGTACGATACACTTTCGTGGCCATTTGGCTGTTCGGAACCCAGGCAGTTCGCCTACTTTTGACGAACTGCCTGCAAATACGGTGCCTGTTCGACAGCAGTGAAATTCCCATAGAGAAGCAATGGTTAATCTATTCAGAAACACCGAACAGCAGAGAAAAGTTGTCGACATGTCCTGATGTTCGTTGGTTTCATTCGACAGGTTTAATCAGGCGAATCCCATAGGCTTCAATGTTAAAAATATTCCCGTTTTAACTCAATATCTAATAAACCGTTTATTCTTTTAATCTGCAGCAAAAAGGGTCTTTTATTTTTTTTAGGATTTTTTTTAGTCATTTTTCGAGATTTTTTCGCCCATTTTTTTTAAATAACATTTTTTTTGTGTAACAGACCTTTTTATTATTATTCATAGGACTCTACATGTTCATGCAGTCGTTTTTTTGCGAACAGCATTTCAAATTTGCTACGTTGAATCCTTTTGATGTTTTTTTTTTCTTTCTACCCGTTCGGCGGCTTGTTCGCTTTTTTCTGTGGCTGGTCGGCGCTGTGCTTGGCGGCTCATCGGCTGTGTTTGGCGGCTGTCCGGCGTGTTTGTAGCGGGTGTCTGGTGGATTGGTGGCAGCTGTCCGGTGGGTTGGCGTGGGCGGGTTTGCAGCGGGTTCGTGGTGGCGGCTTGCTGGTTATCGGCAACATTCGGCGGCTAATTCGCTGCACTTTGGGGACTCTGCGGTGAATGCTGAAATCTTTTTCTAAGTACCTTTTTTTTATCAGGCACATTTTAAGACTTTTTTATCGGTTTAACCCCTTCATGACAGGAGGGTGGAGAGGCCGAGGTGACCCATTGATGTCAGCAGGGCGTACCAGTACGCCCCGTGTCTTCAAGGTTCACCTGCCACAGGGTCAGAATAGAATGTCCTGCTTCGGGAAAGGGTTAAACATCTATTAGGAGAATAGGAGAATTATGTTTTTGGGGGTTCTTTTCTGCAGTCCAGCGACCAGTTTGGCAGTAGGCAACTCCATCTTCGGTGTACTAAAGTGATCCTGCAGTGAATAGTGAATTTTGGTGCTTTGTGAATAACCCCTTTAGTGTCCTCTGTTTCCAAGATATCTCTCGCTGATCTACTTGAACGCAAAGACTGTTAAACCAACATGGGATTGACAACATGATTTGGAGTTTGGAAAAGGCACCTTTATAAAGTTCTATTGAAAATGGTTAAGCGGAAAAATAAAAAAATAATTTGTAACTATCTAAGAATCCCTGGTTCCTGTGATCCGTTTCTTGTTTCATTCTGCAGTTCATGCGGTCTGTCCTACCCTCTATTTTATTATTATATAACCACTTCACTACCACAAACAAGCAAACTCTGTTTTGTATTGTAATACAATGAAAAATAAAAAATGGCATTCATTACCTCTTTTGCATACCTTTTTTAATGCAACACTATTGCGCTGTCTGTGAAGAAAGGAAATTCTATTACATCCTTCAAATAAATGTTAGATTTTTTTTTTCAACAAAGAGCACTTGATCGTGAAGGAGTTAAGTGTGTACGAGCTCTATGGTAAAGTATTGATACATTTTTACTGTAATTTACTATATAGTGCATATACAGGATAAAATGAATTATCAGAAACTGCTTGGTACAGTAGTATTGGAGTCCTGCCCATAAGGTTACAGTTTAAAGGAAAGGGCCAGATAATGCATGCTAATTGTAAGGGTGTAACAGTAAAAAATGAGAAACGCATGGCTGGGGTTGCAGATATTAAGGGCATATGACTATTACGATTAGTCGAATTAGCATTATTTCCAATTATCGTATAATACGAGGAGCCTTCATTCTGACCAGTTTTCCCTTTACTTTAGCTTTCACACCTGTCATTCTGTCAGGGAATTTAACTAAGGGTTAATGACCAGGGCCAACTGTAAACTTAAGCAAAACAGATAATTGTCTTAGGAGCCCAAGGGGCAGCTATGCAGGGCCAGGGGTCAGCCTGAGAGATCACAGGATTTCTCTTAATTCAATGCACAAAGCAGTCAGATGTTATGTGTTGAAAATCAATGTATCAGCCTTAATAATGAATGTTAATATGCACCAAGTGTGCCACCAGCGGTAGAATGAAGACTACCCATCCGCAATATAGCTAGATATTCATGATGTTATTATTCCAGTGAGTTTTATATATATATATATATATTTATTTATTTTCTCTATATGTGCCTTTATCTCCTGGGTAGGGGTGGAGGCACTCAAAGGGTCATGTGATCTTTCGAACAGCAAAATATGGCCGTTTATTGAGCCGGATACCAGTACTACTCGTGAGCCAGACACACAGGTTTAATACCTGTCGGGTAGTCAGAGGGATGCCAGGGGTCGGTTTGCCAGAATAGAACGTCAGCCAGATGCCAGGAGTCATGTGCCAGGGATTCAAAAGAAACGTCAGACAAGCCGGAGTCTATAACAGGTATACACAGGTGAATAAAGCAAAAAGCACTGAGAGGAGTGAAAACCACGTCAGGGCAAGGAACATATCTCAAGTGTCTGCATTTAAACCTGGCAGGTGCCGCGTCATCACACCCCACCCGGTCGGCGTCCTCGACCCGTGACCGCGAGCGGCCAGTATATCACTCGGCGGCCGAACAGCGAGGGACTCTAGATGGCGTGGGAAGTGACATTGAGTCGCTGTGTTTTTTGTCCCTCTGAAAAAAATTACTTTGAATAAAAGAAAAACAGGAAGCGGTCCAAACCTGTCTTCTCAACTTTCCAATCCACATGGCCTTTTATTCCACCAGTGAATGGCATCTATAGTACGGTAGTGCTTGTCTGTCTATGAGGCAGAATATACCATATTCGTTTCAGCGCCCCTTCAGTTATACTTGTATTTTTGTCGTTTCAGCGCCCCTTTATTTATACTTGTATATTCGTCGTTTCAGCGCCCCTTTATTTATACTTGTATTTTCGTCGTTTCAGCGCCCCTTCATTTATACTTTTTATCTTGTATATTCGTCGTTTCAGCGCCCCTTCATTTATACTTTTTATCTTGTATATTCGTCGTTTCAGCGCCCCTTCATTTATACTTTTTATCTTGTATATTCGTCGTTTCAGCGCCCCTTCATTTATACGTTTTATCTTGTATATTCGTCGTTTCAGCGCCCCTTCATTTATACTTGTATATTCGTCGTTTCAGCGCCCCTTCATTTATACTTGTATATTCGTCATTTCAGCGCCCCTTTATTTATACTTATATATTCGTCGTTTCAGCGCCCCTTCATTTATACTTGTATATTCGTCGTTTCAGCGCCCCTTTATTTATACTTGTATTTTCGTCGTTTCAGCGCCCCTTCATTTATACTTGTATATTTGTCGTTTCAGCGCCCCTTTATTTATACTTTTTATCTTGTATATTCGTCGTTTCAGCGCCTCTTCATTTATACTTTTTATCTTGTATATTCGTCGTTTCAGCGCCCCTTCATTTATACTTGTATATTTGTCGTTTCAGCGCCCCTTTATTTATACTTTTTATCTTGTATATTCGTCGTTTCAGCGCCCCTTCATTTATACTTTTTATCTTGTATATTCGTTGTTTCAGCGCCCCTTCATTTATACTTGTATTTTCGTTGTTTCAGCGCCCCTTCATTTATACTTTTTATCTTGTATATTCGTCGTTTCAGCGCCTCTTCATTTATACTTTTTATCTTGTATATTCGTCGTTTCAGCGCCCCTTTATTTATACTTGTATTTTCGTCGTTTCAGCGCCCCTTTATTTATACTTGTATTTTCGTTGTTTCAGCGCCCCTTTATTTATACTTGTATATTCGTCGTTTCAGCGCCCCTTTATTTATACTTGTATTTTTGTTGTTTCAGCGCCCCTTCATTTATACTTGTATATTCGTCGTTTCAGCGCCCCTTTATTTATACTTGTATTTTTGTTGTTTCAGCGCCCCTTCATTTATACTTGTATATTCGTCGTTTCAGCGCCCCTTTATTTATACTTGTATATTCGTCGTTTCAGCGCCCCTTTATTTATACTTATATATTCGTCGTTTCAGCGCCCCTTATTTATACTTGTATATTCGTCGTTTCAGCGCCCCTTTATTTATACTTGTATATTCGTCGTTTCAGCGCCCCTTTATTTATACTTGTATTTTCGTCGTTTCAGCGCCCCTTCATTTATACTTGTATATTCGTCGTTTCAGCGCCCCTTCATTTATACTTTTTATCTTGTATATTCGTCGTTTCAGCGCCCCTTCATTTATACTTTTTATCTTGTATATTCGTCGTTTCAGCGCCCCTTCATTTATACTTATATTCGTCGTTTCAGCGCCCCTTCATTTATACTTTTTATCTTGTATATTCGTCGTTTCAGCGCCCCTTCATTTATACTTGTATATTCGTCGTTTCAGCGCCTCTTCATTTATACTTTTTATCTTGTATTTTCGTTGTTTCAGCGCCCCTTCATTTATACTTTTTATCTTGTATATTCGTCGTTTCAGCGCCTCTTCATTTATACTTTTTATCTTGTATATTCGTCGTTTCAGCGCCCCTTTATTTATACTTGTATTTTCGTCGTTTCAGCGCCCCTTTATTTATACTTGTATTTTCGTTGTTTCAGCGCCCCTTTATTTATACTTGTATATTCGTCGTTTCAGCGCCCCTTTATTTATACTTGTATTTTTGTTGTTTCAGCGCCCCTTCATTTATACTTGTATATTCGTCGTTTCAGCGCCCCTTTATTTATACTTGTATTTTTGTTGTTTCAGCGCCCCTTCATTTATACTTGTATATTCGTCGTTTCAGCGCCCCTTTATTTATACTTGTATATTCGTCGTTTCAGCGCCCCTTTATTTATACTTGTATTTTCGTCGTTTCAGCGCCCCTTTATTTATACTTGTATATTCGTCGTTTCAGCGCCCCTTTATTTATACTTGTATATTCGTCGTTTCAGCGCCCCTTTATTTATACTTGTATTTTCGTCGTTTCAGCGCCCCTTCATTTATACTTGTATATTCGTCGTTTCAGCGCCCCTTCATTTATACTTTTTATCTTGTATATTCGTCGTTTCAGCGCCCCTTCATTTATACTTTTTATCTTGTATATTCGTCGTTTCAGCGCCCCTTCATTTATACTTGTATATTCGTCGTTTCAGCGCCCCTTCATTTATACTTTTTATCTTGTATATTCGTCGTTTCAGCGCCCCTTCATTTATACTTTTTAGTCTAGAATATAACATATATCACATTTATCCTATAGGTCTGTTTAGACTTTACATTGAATTAATAATGTGAATCAAATCCTAATACTATTTTATGATCCTTTACCTCCGCTTCCTGTAACTCCCAGCATTGAAGGATTTAGTAATGACTGCTGTTCGAATGTTATGGTTTCAATTAATTGCTACTGTGTATCAGCTTTTCTACTTTTTTATAAATTCTTCTATTCTTTCTCTTTGCCAGTTTAAATGGATGCTGCCACAGTCCAATATCCTGCCGCGATCGATCTCTTTATTTTAATTTTTTATTTATTTATTTTTTTACACTCATTTAAAAGAGACATGTAAACCTCAGCTGGTAAAAGATCAATGGGATCGGAGGCCCAGAATGACTTTTCTTCACGAGCAACAATTACATTGTGAAAATTACTTCCAGAGGAAGATGCAATGTCAACTTTATTAAGGAAATTTAAGGGCAGGATTGATAAGCCTCACAATAAATATGTTTTCTGTCTTTATGTGGAAGGTCATACCCCCTGACTGCTTTGGGTGTCACTTGTAAAAAGATAATGCTGATGGCGCTGGTGATGGATAGTTTGTAGATTGTTTCCCTGGTTGGATGCATAAAGAGTTCAATGAGTCTTGCCGTGTCCCCTATGAAACGTATTAAGCACATAGTTACTGCTGGCTGAAAGGATTCTGTATATTTCACAGCCGAGCCATGTCACACAGCTGGGAAGTGGATTATGTGTGTCTATGGGGTGGCAGCTAGTGGCTCAGTGTCTCCTCCTATTGATCAACCAGGAGAATGCAGATGATTTCTATAAGGGTGAGGGTCTCTGGTAGTGAAGGGACATCTGATCAAACCTAATTCCCTATTCCTCTGTTTTGGACGTGTTATCACTGGTGCTTTGCATTGCAAGAAAGAGTGATATGTTGTATTTCAGTACAGCAATCATTTGATTAAAGGGATACGCTGGGGTTAAAACGTGAGGTGGGCATAAATTGGAGTTAAACGTTAATCTCTGTTTCACCCCTGAGTTTCTTTTTCTAAAACCAACATACCTTTATTCCAGATCCAGGATCCTTCAGCGCAGGCTGGTTGTGACAAGCTGCAGGCTTCCCTTCATGCTGCAGCAGTCACATGACTATGGGAAGGAGCAGGCTGGCAATCAGTCAATCCATTGGCTCTCAATGAAAGTGCATTGAGAGTCAAAGGTGGAAGAAGAGTCCTGAGAGTTCCCATCCTCAAGAAGCAGAAATCTCTGCTCTCTGATCTCAGCCTCTGGGAATGACTAAATTCCCCCCGTAGTCGGTGGGATGAAATTGGGGGTGAGGACACTTGGGTCACTGTGAACACTAAAATTACATGTGAGTTATCCCTTACAGGGTTATTCAGAGAAAGGTGAAAACCAGGAGAATTGGCTGCAGAAGCGAACAATCTAGACCAAACAGCCGATTTGGAAAGTGAGATAAATGGGAGAATTTTTTGGTTTGGCTATTTTGACCTAGAATTTTCACTTCTCCAGTCATTCTCCTGAGTTTCACCTTTCTTTGAATAGACCTGTTAGTTTAGGCAAACAGTTTAGTAGATTTTAACATCTTTACCGGGATTATAAAGGTAGGTTTAGGTATGTTTCTCAGTGTTATAAGTAATTTTTTAACCTTTTATGTTACTGTAAGTGTGTTGTTGTTTAGTTTCTCTCTCACTATCCTATCTGTTTGTAGTTAATTTGATGTCTATCCTCAGACTAAGCAGAGCAGATCCGGCACTCCAAATTGTACGTTGAATGCCAACTCTGCTCCTGCTGCAAAAATATTGGTGGAACTCCTTTCCCGCTGGACTTGAAGCACCGCAAAATGCATAACAAATCTAAAATCTCTTATGATACTACTGGTTGACAATAATCCAGAGAAGATTTACAAAAATATTGCAGCCATTGGCAGAAATTTACCACTGGGATTGTTCCATTTTTTCCAGACTTTTCCGCTTCTTCGGTCTCCCTCACCATTGATTTACTTTGGATACTTTACATGTTACTTGGTTACAAGTGTTGCTCACTTAGAATCTTCAGAAGGTTACCCTACCCCTACAATTACTGGCTGGCCCCTTACAATTCTAGCATGGGGTCTCAAGCATTCTGGATAACTGGGTGTCAAACTATATTTATAAAACACCAACCTATTCTGAAGCGCTGGTTATTGTAAAGCCCCAACATATTCTGAAGCGCTGGTTATTATAAAGCCCCAACATATTCTGAAGCGCTGGTTATTACAAAGCACCAACATATTCTGAAGCGCTGGTTATTCTAAAGCGCCAACATATTCTGAAGCGCTGGTTATTCTAAAGCACCAACATATTCAGAAGCGCTGGTTATTATAAAGCACCAACATATTCAGAAGCGCTGGTTATTATAAAGCACCAACATATTCTGAAGCGCTGGTTATTGTAAAGCCCCAACATATTCTGAAGCGCTGGTTATTATAAAGCGCCAACATATTCTGCAGTGTTGGTGGTTATTGTATAGTGCCAACATATTCTGGATTGCTGGTTATTATAAAGCGCCAACATATTCTGCAGCGCTGGCTCTTATAAAGCGCCAACATATTCTGGTGCGCTGGTTATTATAAAGCGCCAACATATTCTGGAGCACTGGTTACTGTAAAGTTTCAACATATTTCACAGCACTGGTTAGTTATAAAGCACCAACATACTTCTGATTTTTTTTCTTCATGTAATTTAGTTGTTTAATTCCATCCAAATTAATGTCTGTAATTCCTAATTGCCCTGGTCAACCATCCATAACTGTTCCCTATGCTTCAGCTGACATTATATGTAATGTCAGTGTGATGCTCACATTTTGGGAATGTAATGGGTTAAATGGACTCCTATCAGCATCTCATCAAAAGTCACAATCATACCTGCTGATGTGTGCATGACTTGTCCCCAGCACCAAACCCAAGAACTTGTTCCTGAGGGGACACAAGCTGCCAGTTTGTTCATGGTTTATTCTTTTTTTTCCCCCTTTAACATTGATATTTGAACAGCTCGTGCCATTACGTGATGGGGATTCAAACAGATGAGACTTAATGTGATGTGACAAGTGAAGGAAAAGGCGATCACCGGCAGCAAGACGGAGGATCGGCGTCTTACTCCTCAGAACACTCTATGTTGAAACACACAGACACACACTAGACGTGGTTAATGCTGCGTTCGCATAATGTTAAATTTTACCCGTTCTTCCACACGATTATGTATCACTGGGTTTCAGTACCGCTAAGGAACGCGCATCTGGTCGACAATCTAAGAGGGAGTCGTGCTTACGCATGATGGGAAGCAGCAGCACCAGTGGAGAAGGATCCATTTGTTTTATATTGTTTGCTCGAATTCTTTCTTGACTTTGTCTTTGCACCTGTGTGTTTTTTTTTCTTCATTTCTTTATAGCCACTTACCAATTTGCTCACGCTGTAATCTCCTCAAACTAGGATTCTTCTCGTTGTCGTCGAATAATTTGTCTCCCTACTTGACCCCCTCCCTCCGCAGAACCTGTTTTGTAAATAAATTTGAAGGTAACAGTTTCACGCGTAATGTGAAAGGAAAATGTGTTACTGGCAAACTAGCACATTTGGAAAACAAAAGGGGTGAATCTGCATCAAAATGAAATCTATTCCCTCTAAGGTTCAGTTGCCTAGCTAGGGACTGTTCTCCCCCGTGCAGGCCTGTCCCAGCGAGGATTGAAACATTGATGTTCTTGGGTTAAGATATTAAATCTCATAATTGATGGGAAAAAAAGACTCCAATGTGTGATACGTGTATATGAAGAAGCTGTTGGAGTAATTTATAGGTCATGAAACATATTGGGTGTACCTGAAAGGTCATGACAGTCTGTGTACAATGGTGTGGCAATGTTTTACCGGGAACAGCAGTGTGACTGCACAATCAGGGTTATTCAAAGAGAATTGAAAAGCCACCGCATGTTCGGTGACTTTTCGTTCACTTCAATTCGGTTCGATTTGGCGATCCCATTTTGGCCACCCTGCGGTGTATTCAGCAAGCACCACAGGGCCGCCGAAATGCAGGGAAAAGTCGCCGAAAACTCACCGCAAAACGAGGGCGAACGCACACCGAAAACCGCAAAAACATCTGGATTAACCCACCGAAAACGCCGGAAAAACCTGAGCAGAAGCCGATCATGCGCAGCGCAGCCGCCGGAAAAACCCGACACCGCAGACGAAAGGAGTGAATAAATTACAAAAACAGTACGCTTGAATGTTTGAAAAGGGAAACCGCTGTTTGCAAAGAAACTAATGAGCGAAAATGTCTGAAATTTACATATGAGGTCCAATGAATGATAATAAAAAGGGCTATTACATAAAAAAATCTGATTTTTTTTTAAACAAAATCTCAAAAAATGCTTAAAATATCCTAAAAAAATCTTTAATCTCTTTACTGCAGAATATTATAATCAACAGTTTATTAGATATTGAATTAAAACGGGAATATTTTTAACATTGAAGACTATGTGATTCGCCTGAATAAATCTGCCAAATTAAACCACCGGGCATTTCGGTAACTTTTCACTGCTGGTTTGTGTTCTCTGAATAGACGAAGCATTGCTTCTCTATGGGGGATTTCACTGCCCTCGAACAGGCACCGTATGTGCAGGCAATTCGCCAAGATTTGGCAAATTGCCTGCTCTCTGAACAGCCGAATGGCCAAGAAAGGTAACCGAACGCTGATTATCAGCGTTCGGTTCCCTTTCGGCAGCCATTCGGATCTCTTTGAATAACCCTGTTTGTATATTTTTACTCCAGTTCTTTGTCTCCTCTCCGTCCTAAGATGCATTGTATCTAATCATACCTGAAAAGAAAACCAGCGTCTGTCGTTCTGATGAGTATTATGTTGGCGGCTGTGTGCTCTATCCCCATGCATAGGATTCCCTAAACCGATTCAATTCCTTTCGCGGGTCATTCCGTGTCAAATCAACCAATGAAAAATTCATTTTGGAACTTGATGTCATGGATTTGGTACATTTGTACCTTACCGTGAGATATATATATTTTTTTTTCTTTAAAAGTTGTCCATCTGTTTTTGAGATATTGAGCTTTCAAAACTGCCTCAAAAAACGCCAAAATTCACTAGCCACTATAAATTCAAATGCCATTTACCCTTTCATTTTACGGCTTTCATTTGATATAAAACCTGACACTATTGTAAAATTTCAAAAATTCATAAATTTTGAAAAATAAATAGATTTTGAGTTTTTTATGAAAAACAGAATTTTTTTCAAAATTTTCTAAAAATTCACACTCTTGTGAAGCCAGTCAGTTAACCCTTTCGCTGCTGAGGCTTTTCCCGCCTCTGTGCTGAGGTCATTTTTACCGGTTTTGCTCATCCTGTTTAAACGTGTTTTGAAGGCTTATTTTAGTATATGACCCAGACATATTATATATCGTTCTTTCCGTCAGACTCGGTAGATTCATAATATGTCATTATTATATGTATACGTCATGACCTGTCTGTATATTATAACAAAAAATGCAATAAAATATGTATTTTCAATAATTTACAATGTGTAAAGTGTTTTTTTTCACATTTTAACATGCGAGCAATTGCGGTTATATTTTGTATGGGGTGCGCTTGTTAAAAAAATTAGAGATGGGGTCTCGTTACATTTTTTTTTGGGGAAAATTACACTATTTTTAACAAACGCACCGCATACAAAAATCGTTAGTGCAGCATCATTGTTCACATTATAATTGAAATGGGAACAATATTGCTGCATTAACAAAAAAAAAAAAGTGTTTTTTTTTTTTTTTTTTATAATTTTTTTTTTTTAAAAAATTATTTTTATTTTTCATTTTTTATTTTTTTTTACAACATTTTTCACAGTAGTGTTTGGTATCGCTGGAACGGCCATGCTCTGGCCGATCCAACCATACCAAACATTAACCCCTAACTGCCACGGATCGGGAGATAGGGAGTTCATTGGAACTCCCTATCTCCACAGTTGGTGGCAGTTAGGGGTTAAGTCCAGGACTGGCGTCATCGTGCTACGCACGATGACGCCAGTCCTCAGGGGGAGTTCCCGGAGGCTTGGCCAACATCCAAGATGTCGGCCAGCTCCGGGAAAGGATCGCGAACCGGCGCTTTTCAGCGCCGATTCGCGATCCAGCTCCCCAGGGGTTAATGCCAGGCACCATTTGGAAGGGCAGGCTGTGCCCTTCCAAATGATGCCTGGGTTAACCCCCGCAGAGCCGCCGATCGGGAGGGAGAGAGGTCCGAAGGACCTCCCCCCCTCCCTTTCAGGCGCCTCCTCCGCACATGCCGGGGGGGGGCGCCTGAATTAGGTGTCATCGCGCTGCCGCGATGACACCTAATTCCGGCGGCTGCGGTCCCGGATGCGCGGCTGACATCGAGGATGTCAGCCCGCACCGGGGGGGCCAGCGATCGGCCGGAACCCGGCCGAACGCTGACCCCAATGGGAGGACGCGCTCAGCGCGTCCTCCGCATACCAGCGGGAATACTGAGGACGCGCTGAGCGCGTCCTCAGCATCGAAGTGGTTAAAATTTCAAGGTGGGATCTCAATGGTGTCATACGAGAATTAAATTCTTTTTTGCAGTGAAAAATAATTAAATTGACTAGGCCCCAGAAATAGACAAAAATTTCTATACCTAATGATAAAGAACCTCTTTTTTCTGGCTAGCATGTTGGATGCATTTGTCGTCTCCTGTGGGGTTAGCCAGTCAGTCCAAATTTCAAGATGGTATCTCAATGGAGTCATAGAAAATTTTTAATTTCTTTTTGGGAGATGCAACGAATTAACCCATCGAGTCCATTTTTGTACAATTTACATTGATAAAATTATGTGAAAAACTGAAATGAATAAAAAAATAGGATTTTTACATTAGAAGGGAATTTACTATTTCTTGGCACAAACTTGCTGGGATCTGAAAAGGGGGTTTAAGGATTACTGGATATAAAACATAGGCTGAACATGCATCGCTCTACATAGCACTGTCTCCTTTACACTCAGTTTTCCTGCTGTCACATTCTGCTTCTCTAAACTTGGATATTGGAAAAACACACATAGGGTTATTCAAAGAGAATCGAAAAGCCACCGCACGTTCTCTTCAATTCGGTTCGATTTGGTGATCCCATTTAGGCGACCCTGCGGTGTGTTCAGCAAGCCCCACGGGGTCCCCGAATTGCAGGGAAAAGTCCGAAACCTGCAAAAACATCTGAATTAAACTGCCAAAAATGACGGAAAAACCCGAGCAGGAGCAGATCACACGCAGCGCAGCCGCCGGAAAACACTGACACCGCAGACGAATGCAGTGAATAAATTAGAAAAACAGTTTGCTTGAATGTGTGAAAAGTGAAATGCTGTTTGCAAAGAAACTACTGAGCGAAAATGTCTGAAATTTACATATGCGGTCCAAGGAATTATAATAAAAAGGGCTGTTACAGAAAAAAGAAAAAACGTTTTAATTTATTTTAAAAAAATAATCCATTTTTAAGAAAAAAAATCCCAAAAATGCTTAAAATATCCTAAAAAAATCTATAAATAGACTTTTTACAAAAAATCCCGAAAATGCTTAAAAATATCCTAAAAATCTATAAATAAAGAGACGTGTTACTGCAGAATATTATAATGAACGGTTTTTTAGATATTGAATTAAAACGGGAATATTTTTAACATTGAAGCCTATGGGATTCGCCTGAATAAACCTGTCGAATGAAGCCAACGAATGGCAGGACATTTCTGCAACTTTTCACTGCTTGTTTGTGTTCTCTGAATAGCCAAAGCATTGCTTCACTATGGGGATTTCACTGCCCTCGAACAGGCACCGAACAGGCACCGTATGTGCAGGCAATTCGCCAAGAATTTGGCTAATTGTCTGCTCTCTAGATAGCCGAATGGCCAAGAAACGTAACCGAACGCTGATTTTCAGCATTCGGTTCCCTTTCAGCAGCCATTAGGATCTCTTTGAATAACCCTGACAGTGTAAATCTGTAAACTTTATACAAAATGTCAATTACTGATTTTCCTATTAATCTGGCAAAGTTTTCTTTTTCCTTCTCTTCTCCTGAATTAGCTGTAATTCCTAGAGATTACGCGTCTCCACCTTCCTATATCTAGAAAGCCAAAACAAAGCTTTGCCTAAAGTACTGTGTATCCCTGTATGGTACATAATATAGCGGTGCTGCCAGGTAAAATGGAAACATTGCCATTCGTTGACTGATTTTTAACCCTTCTTGCCTTTATAACATCCGTTCAGGACGTGCCCGCACTGCTGATCTGTCGCTGCGCCGTATGGCAAGCTTGATGTTGGGTTCTGCTCGTCCCGGGAATTATCTGATGGTAACTGATCTCATGCGGTTTTAAGAGAGGATTAAAAGGTTTATTTGTAATAGCATCCAACAGGGTCGTTACTGGTTCTCCTAATGCATCGCGCAGCAGCTGGAAGTGATTTGCATATGTTTGTCTCCGGAAACGGGAACAAATATGTCTCAACTCGCTCATGGTTCAGCTCTGCTTAAAGTAATATTTACGGGAGACGAGAGTGATTAGACCCCCTGAAAAAATAACACGTCAGAAAGGAGACGCGTCATCTAATACATCAGTACGTAGTGAAAATTCTTAAATACTTCTTTTAGGGGCTCTGCATAAAGAGGGGAGTATTAACACAGAATTTAATATAAAAATGCCTAGGGATGTCTAGAATGTCTAGATCAGGTATTTTGCGCCCTGATCTGATCAAGTCTTGCAGTATTCGGGATCGAAAAATTGGGGAATGAGCTCTATAAAGAGACAAAAAACCTTTTCTTTGCCCTGATGAAGTCCATTCTATGCTTGGACGAAACGCGTTGGCTTTTAGATTTTAATTAAAATTCTTTTATAGCACCTCTGGAACCGGCTTTTGGCGTATATCTCCTGTGACGGCAGGGTGTTTGGTCTGGCTGTGCTTATCCGAGGGAGTGGTAACTAAGATATATGCTCAATATTTTTCTATATTCTGTGAGTGCAATCTATAAAAAGGGGGCCTTCATGTACCCGATTTGAATGATATACTGCACCGTGATATGTTTTTGTTTCTCTCTTTATAGAGCTCATTCCCCAATTTTTTGTTTTATATATTACATTTGTGGCGCCATTGGGAAGAGACGCTGGGGGAGAGAGACACTCTAAAAAGATATGTATTACAATTCTGCGTGATCACACGTTTGTGTTTTCTAGTATTCAGGATCGGCCAATAAAGCGTCCCGATCCAATAGTGTGAAGACAAGCCATCACAAAGGGACTCCATGATCACCTGTGCAGACTCTGCCATTGCCTGCCAGTGCAGCAGTGTTTAGAGACACTGCACTAATGGGATCACTTATCTACAGTAAAACCAATCCAAAGCGCCACAGCCTATACCGGGTGGGAGTCCGCATTCACGTCACACCGTAAGGTCACCGCCAAGAAGAGGCGCCATAACCCCAGGGATGTATGATTAAGGCCTCTAGGCCAGTGTTTCCCAAACCTGTCCTCAGGACCCACTGACACTCCAGGTTTGCAGGATATCTGAAGCACAGCACAGGTGATATGATTTGCTGCTCAGTGATTGCAGGATTCAGTCTGTATTTCCCCAAGGTGATCTGTAAAACCCGGCCTGGTTGAGGGTCCCGAGGACCGGTTTGGGAAACCCTGCTCTAGGCCGAAACGTCACTGATTTGTAGGGTTTTCTTTCCATCTCCGGCAACACTCCCTGCTTGAGGTCCTGCTTTCTTTCGTTGGATCTACAGTAAAACTGACACAAGTCCTGGAAGGCTGTCCAAGGCGAGCTGATAGACTGTAAGCAGTCCGGCTTGCAGGGCTTTGACAGCCAGGGGGGGGGGGTTAATAGTGGGGAACACTCAGCACAATAAATTAATGTAGTTATGAGGACTACAGTGTCCCTTTAAACCAGTGTTTTCCAAAACTGTCCCCAGGACCCTGTAAAAGGCCAGGCTTTACAGATCACCTTGGGGGAAATGCAGGCTGAATACTGCAATCACTGAGCAGCAAATCCTATCGCTGTGCTTCAGATATCCTGCAAACCTGGCCTGTCAGCGGGTCCTGAGGACAAGTTTTGGAAATACTGCTTTAAACATAAGAGAATTTACTATTTTTCGTAAAAAGACAAAAGCAGGTCAACAACCTGCTGAAAAGAAGGTGGGGGGGTGCGAGGGTCACCTGAAAATTACTCAACAGGAGCTTCTCCAGTGAAAAGGGCTATATCATGTCCGTCTCTGGAATCGCATGGTTGAGTTTTGTTGCCCGTATACAATGCGTATAGACAAGAATCACCCCCCCCCCCCTTGACAATTATCACTTTTTTTTTTGCTTTGCAGCCTTAAACAAAAACTGAAAAACTGTGTCTTTATTTCAGGCTGCAAAGCAACAAAATGTGATTATTTTCAAGGGGGGGTGATACTTTTCTCTACCCACTGTATAACAAGGCCATGCTTCCTGTTTTGTGTGGTGTAAAGTGACACGTGAAGCTGTTTTGGAAACAAATATTAAAAACCATTGTATTTATGAACGCAAGAGACGGAGTGCTCCCGATAAGCCATTGTGAGGACGACGAGATTTGTTGCTATAACTATCCTTTAATGGTTCCCTGCGTGTTTTAATGTTCTTGACCACTAGCTGTTTTATGCCACTATCCTCATTATTATCATCATCATCATCATTTATCAGCCAAGCAGCGGCGTAAAAATGCTAATGTCTATATCTGCCTACATAATGTTTACATAAAGCACTGAATCGCTGCTTCTACCCCCTGGTACCTGCCTGGCATGTGCCCATATGACTGCACATCATGGCAGTGCCAGCAAGGCCACATGTGTTGGAGAGAACACGTACAAGTGGGAAACGTGTGTCACTCTAAGCATATTGAATTTGTTCATGGAGAGACGGCTGTGGCAAGCTTTCATTCTGTCATTATGATTTCAAAGATACTTTCTTTTTCTCCAGCATGTGATATTTCTACGGTTTATAAAGTTTGGGAAGGTTTTGCATCTTGAACGTAAAAAAAATATATATATTATTTTTTGTTCCTTGTCATGCAAGCTGCCTTATTTTACAGCGACACCACATTAGGTCCAGTAAGATACATAACGTGTGAAATCAGATCACATGCTTGTTTTTTTTTTTCCTGAAAGTCCTTTTGAGTTTTTCCCGAAATACAGTTTGGAACTGATTCACAAAAGTAAAAAAGCTTAATAGGAAGAAGCTGTTACTGCTACTCGTTTCATTGTTTCTCTTATTTCTGTTGCAATATCTTGTGTCAAACATTAAGATAGCTGGGTTATTTTTATAATTCAAGGATAGTTGTATCCGGTTTTCAAAACAGAATATTTCTAATTACAACTAAAACATGTTTTAGAGATTACGCACACTTTGTTTATTCTGAATATATTTATTTAAATCATCAACCTATACCGTAACCTAACATGCAATTCCTTTCTGCCTGCTAGTCACTTACTAACCTGATGCAATGACTTGTAATATTCCATGTAATCTATGTAATGTTCTTACAGGAAAAACAGGGACTGTCTGCCCATAGCCCAGATGCCGTATATATAGAGAACGTCTTGTATACAATACGAGCTGATGGGTGCTCAATGGGTCATGGAGTAACCAGCTCCTTGGTAAATCAGGCAGGGGAAAAAAAGGGGGAACCAGGCACTTTATACCAAGTTTCAAGGGCCACTTTTATTTGGGGAGGGGGGATTGTCTGCCAGCATAAGTGCCTTGACGAATTAGAGAGTGCCTGTTCCCATTGATATAATTCTGTTTTTCACTCGGAGTGACTGTTCCACCTGAGGTGTATGGGCTGTATGTCACCCACATGAAAAAGCTGAGCTTACATATATTTCACTGGAAGACCTTAATATCCAAATATTTACATTCTGATTCATCACTCAGTGCAGCAGGCAATGATGGCTCCACATTTCTTTATTAATGTGTGTGTGTTTGTGAGTGTGTATATATATATATATATATATATATATATATACACACTATGTTGCCAAAAGTATTGGCTCACCTGGCTTGACTCGCATATGAACTTAAGTGACATCCCATTCCTAATCCATAGGGTTCAATATGACGACTGTCCACCCGTTGCAGCTATAACATCTTCAACTCTTCTGGGAAGGCTGTCCACAAGGTTTAGGAGTGTGTTTATGGGAATTTTTGACCATTCTTCCAGAAGCGCATTTGTGAGGTCACACACTTATGTTGGACGAGAAGGCCTGGCTCTCAGTCTCCGCTCTAATTCATCCCAAAGGTGTTCTATCGGGTTGAGGTCAGGACTCTGTGCAGGCCAGTCAAGTTCATCCACACCAGACTCTGTCATCCATGTCTTTATGGACCTTGCTTTGTGCACTGGTGCACAGTCATGTTGGAAGAGGAAGGGGCCAGCTCCAAACTGTTCCCACAAAGTTGGGAGCATGGAATTGTCCAAAATGTCTTGGTATGCTGAAGCATTCAGAGTTCCTTTCACTGGAACTAAGGGGCCAAGCCCAGCTCCTGAAAAACAACCCCACACCATAATCCCCCCCTCCACCAAACTTTACACTTGGCACAATGCAGTCAGACAAGTACCGTTCTCCTGGCAACCGCCAAACCCAGACTCGTCCATCAGATTGCCAGATGGAGAAGGACGATTCGTCACTCCAGAGAACGCGTCTCCACTGCTCTAGAGTCCAGTGGTGGCGTGCTTTACACCACTGCATCTGACGCTTTGCATTGCACTTGGTGATGTATGGCTTGGATGCAGCTGCTCGGCCATGGAAACCCATTCCATGAAGCTCTCTGCGCACTGTTCTTGAGCTAATCTGAAGGCCACATGAAGTTTGGAGGTCTGTAGCGATTGACTCTGCAGAAAGTTGGTGACCTCTTTGCACTATGCGCCTCAGCATCTGCTGACCCCGCTCCGTCAGTTTACGTGGCCTACCACTTCGTGGCTGAGTTGCTGTCGTTCCCAAACACTTCCACCTTCTTATAATACAGCTGACTGTGGAATATTTAGGAGCGAGGAAATTTCACGACTGGATTTGTTGCACAGGTGGCATCCTATCACAGTTCCACGCTGGAATTCACTGAGCTCCTGAGAGCGACCCATTCTTTCACAAATGTTTGTAAAAACAGTCTGCATGCCTAGGTGCTTGATTTTGTACACCTGTGGCCATGGAAGTGATTGAACACCTGATTCTGATTATTTGGATGGGAGAGCGAATACTTTTGGCAATATAGTGTATATGTGGTGCCAGTAGACCCTTAACACCGATACACTGGATTTATTATTTTGCACTGGGTGAATTACATGTTTTGAGAGGCTGACACCAAATACTGAATGACCGTTTTCATGTGGCATCACAGTCCTTTAGTGCAAATGTCCATGAAGTATCTGCTTCCCACTTCACTGAAAATATGGCTTCATTTTTTGATCTCTTGTCATGATCTTATCCAAAGAATATTATTAGGCCTGGGTCAACTGGTTAACCGGATAAAGTGACCTGCAATTACAAGTATTTATAAAGCACGAAGAGCTTACAATCTACAGCACTGGTCACAAACCAACCTTTATGACCCACCATCAGCAAGTCTTTACTCATGTTTTATCACCATAGAGTTTGTCAGTATCATTCTTGTCGACACAAACACTAGCGTAAAGGAATGTGGCGTAGGAAGCCCTAGCACACAGTACCAAAACCCAACTAAGCTAGGCATGTATGTCCGTCCTTGTAGTGGCTGTATTCTTGCAGAGATAAGCCGGGGGTCGGGTCTAGTGAGGTACACATGATGTGGAAGACAACTCGGGTCAAGAATTCCCAAAACCAGCATGGTCAGAACCTGGACAGAATGGTCACAAACAAGCCAGGTCAACACAAAGGAAATCTGAATAATATACCACACTGTTGGTCTAGAAAGAAACCACAACAATGAGCATTCGGAGGCAAGTGTATCTGACCAACTAGGACCCAATCTGTACTGACATGAATAGAAAGCGGCATAAATAGGCAGCATGCGTTCCGCCTCAGAACAGCCGCTAGAATTCTGAGAGATGACGTAGGAATGAGACTAGGCCATGCATTGAGATTGCGAATGACCGGTGTTGACGCTACTAGTTGTAGGAGAACGCAAGGTGACACGACAAGGGAATGACATGAGGGCAGAGCACCCAGCGGGTAAGCCTGATAAACTATAGGGGATATCAAGAAATCCTAGTATTGTGTTCTAAGAAAACATGTAAACATGGACAGCAACTTAGGCACTCCAGATGTTTTGGAACTACATATCCCATGATGGCTAGTCAGCTCAAAGAGTGCTTGAGTATTAAGGGAAATGTAGTTTCTAAACAACTGGGTTGCCAAAGTTACTGTACCCTGCTACACAGAACATCCATCTTCTTTATTCTAATTTTCCAGACCGCAGTATCACTAATTTACACAACTCTGCAGTCATTTACTGCTATGCTGTCATGGACTTGTTGATAAAAGGTGCTTGTTCAAAAACGGTTGAGTAGTGCTACTTTTCTGTTACAGAGAGAAAAAAATGGGTGCTAGACCCGGTGTGAGCGCACTTAACTTTAAAGTGGGAATTTTCAACAGTAAAACTGGATAGTCTTGGTATAGGAATCATGGTTGATGGAACCTAGTAGTAAAGAATATAAACAACTCCATGGTGCAATATCGTTTGGATAAACACATGAAAGAAACAAAAAAGGAGAACAATTGTATACGCTAAGAACTCACAAAAATGGAGCCCTATAGGCTCAGATGGTAACGCCTTTTGACCACTCTGGGGGGTCACACCCCTTGTGAACGAATCTTCAGGGTTCTTCACACTTGAATCAGCGATGGGTTTGACCATAGGTGACTTCTTTAAAACTTAGAAGAAACCTCCATTGCGCAGATATCAGCGTTCTCAGAATACAAAAGTAGGTAACAAGTGGGTACTCACGATCTTAAGAGCCTCTTGGAATAGTGGCTCAGTAGGTAAGCATGCAATAGACCAATAAGCAAGTCTCAGGCTGGAAATCTTGTTGCAGAAAATTGGTAAAACCAATGATAATTTTATTCTAAAAATGCAGTTAATAACATTTTAGAATAAGGACACTCGCTGG
The DNA here is from genome assembly GCA_009667805.1 of Leptobrachium leishanense. Classification (NCBI taxonomy): domain Eukaryota; kingdom Metazoa; phylum Chordata; class Amphibia; order Anura; family Megophryidae; genus Leptobrachium; species Leptobrachium leishanense. The sequence continues at coordinate 3,685,618 of CM019072.1, forward strand.
TGGAGTCTTCTGAGTGGGATTGAGTCGTCTTTCCATGAATGTAGAGCAGCGACCTGGTGGTTAGATTGAACCCGCTTCCCGTAAAGTCGAGACTTCTCCGCAGTTGTATTGGTGGGATGTGCTGAATGGGATTTGATTTGCTTCTCCTCGGTCAAAGGGTAGAGATGTTACCACTGGACTCCACAGCTGATATTGTGGGGTAGGTAAGTATATACCGTTAGGTGTCTCGCACAAAGGACACTTACTGGAGAGCTGCTCCATCCATCCGGTATATAATAATGTTCTCCTACGTAGTCAACGCTACAGTGGAATTGACAAAGATCTACTTATCATTGAAATCTTCCTTGGTTTCCTCTTAAAAACTTATTCAGCAGTAAGCTATCCTTAGACAGGCTCATTATTTTACAAATTATTCATCAAAAGTAGTAATTGTGAAAGGACTAAGGCATATTCCCCAGGTGGTCTTCAATTATCACATTGGTTGCAGTACGCTTATCAGTAAGTTCGCAAATTACACTCTGAAAACATTTGCAAGTGTTAAAAAAAAGAGAGAATTCTATAGGAAAGTTCTGCGGAATTATTATCTCTTTAAGAAGAAGAATCACAGATACAATGGAATGTGGTTCATAAGGGAGAAGTGAGGCTCACATGCCAGGCTATGAATGCATTATTTTTGTTTTCCATTTATTCTTATTCATTGTAGCTGTGCTGATGATATACAGATGATATATATTGTATATATATACAATATACGAGAGGGAAAAGGGCCCATAAGAGAGTAGAATAGATGTTATATGGCATTAACACCACTAATACATTTGATCAATCTTAATTTAGAGCTTGTGATGGCCTATTCACAAAATGCTCCCATAACAGACTCAGAAATGTTTAAAGATTGCTACCGCCTAAGTAGGAATGACTTGAGCATGAAGATCAGGCACCATCTATATGATATGATTGCCTGTTATGCATTTTTACATCTGCACGTATTTCTCTGTGCATTATTACAGCTTACTTCAGACTTTCCGTTTTGATCCAAACTTGTTTAATTACTGTTACTTTGTGTGTTTAATTTCCTTGTTGTTGCAGGTGCTTTATAAAAGCAATAATAATCATAATTTGGAAATTCAGCGCAGTGATTAGAACGTCACAATTCACGACCTATTGAAATAGATTAAGCGCTCCTCGCTGTCTTAACAAAGCTGTTTATTTCCTCCTCTGTGTTCATCGTTGTTATGTCTGTTTGATTGTAAACGTCAGCAGCTGCTTTATTAAACAATGTATCAATGTCATCGAACAATTGGACAGGACCCAATCAATGATTTAATTCCTGCGTGGAAGCGAGTTATGGATCAGGACTCCCTGGGCCCATTTCATAACAGCCCTAATTAGAGATCATTGCTCATTTCCGAGATTTAATGAAATATAAAAGTAAAGAGAAAATAAAACAAATATAAAAAGAACAGACTCCATGTCATCCCTTTGCATGTTGTCGTCGGTAGGTCTATAAAATCCATGTGCTGGGATGAGTGAAATCGTGTAAGACAATAAAGCTATAGCCGGCAGGTGAGACCCGATCCTCCCATTACGAGTCCTCCTGTTCCACAGATTTGATTTCTAGGATAGTTTTATGAACATCCTCTGCATTCCATTCCTTTGATGTATTAAATAGTTCTGGTTCTAAACGAAGAGTACACATTTCATACACATCGCATTACTGGTCCCATTGGACAGGGTGATATAGATAGTGTTTACTCACACTTTTTTTTTTTTTTCTAGCTTTACTTATCTATTTTTTATGCCTTTCACTTGTAAAATGTTTCCTTATAGTTCATTACAGTGGAATGTCTTGGATAGTTTAAACTATACGCATCCCTTTTCCCCCTGAATTAACTCCCTTTAATTCTTATTAATCGGTGGCCTTGTAATATTTTTGTAAACCTTTACTATAAATAAATAGTTTTCCCCTAATGACAGTATAAAATCTTCCTTGCTCTTGGTTGGATACGCTAAAGTAGGGCCTGTCACTTCTGTGATTGACTTAATTTCTTTCAAAGGAAAATTATGTGTGCAACATATGAGATACCTCGGGGGCGCGAGTGTAGAGCGATGGGCCCTGTGGAATTGTATAGGGGAGCCAGATGGGCGCTGGAGCAGGTTGTTAAACAAATTTTGCAGCAAAAGGGGATATCTTCCACACCCTCCGACTCCGGGACGCCGCGTATCCTGCCATTAATGTGACAGCCTCTATGTCATCCATAGTACGGTGCAATTCTGTGAGTTGGTAGGCCTATTTGTTTACTTGGGATTGGAGCCTGTCCAAGTCGGCCACTTTGAGATCCCTTTCCTCCTCTAAGTTCATTACCCCGCCCCCCCAACTGTCTGACATCGGCCCCCAGCTCCGAGAACCAGGCGTCAAATTTAGCCTGCATGTGAGTGAAAAGGGTCTCTGTGTCCTTTTTGGTGGGGAGGAAGCGCATGGTCTCCCTTACCTCCGTGCCAGGCAGGTCTCCCTCCGATGTTACTGAGCTCCCTGGACGATCCTCGTCAGGGTCTGCTGATGGAGTTCCAGCCTCCTCCATCTTGGATTTGCAGCCTATTGAGTCGGCTGGGAGCTGCGGAGGAACTGCCACATGGGCGAGCCAGTGCTGTGGTGTGAGGCCAACTCAGGGATGGATTGGAGTGCTTTTTTGTCCCATGTGGGGCCGGAAAGACACTCGACGTGCCGGATTAGTGGAGCCCGGTTGCAGTGCTAGTAGATCAGGCGGCCATTACCCACCGCATCCAAGCCATGCCCTTCTGACTTAATTTTTTAATATGATGGAACTCCATAAAAGGATGATCAATCGGAATAAATCTCACATTTTGAGAGAAACCACCAAACCTTTGGTGTTCTGCCTCATTTATTGATAGCTGAAATAGATGACTCTCTTGATTTTGTTTAAAATATGTTTTCTATCTCGCCCTCCTATCTTTGTGGAATTATTTATTATCTCAAGAATCTTGGAAATTGTGTAATCTAGGTGGTCTTGATGACCCAGAGTCATCTGCTTGATCTTGACAAACCACTGTCTGCCGTTGCCCCAGACCCATTGATCTTCTTACATAGCGAGTTATGGGCTTGTCTGCCACACAGCTCTCTCTTTGGATTTGGATTTCCTTGTCCAGTTTGTCCCGGTTATACATCCGAAGACACCTTCTTGGTGTCTTACTTGTCTGGGGGACTACTTCTTTGAGAAGTGCCCCCGCCATGCTGGTCGCCGCCATTGGCCCATCTCCTATAAGTCAGCTCTTATGATCACACCTGACATATAAACATTGGCAGCTCTGATTGGACCTCAGATCGCTGTGTCAATGCTATCGTTAATATGGTGGCGCCTTGTAGGCAAATACAACAGATGTGGTTTAAGGCTATAACACTGGGACATAAAATGATGGTCTTGGAGGGTTTTCTCCTGCAGTCTTGTGTTTCTCTTTCTACTGATGTCCATCAGACTCAACGTGCGTTATATATGGACTATTCGTTATTTACCAGTCAGATGTGAGACTACTTAATTATGACCCCCTCCTTTTTATTTTTGTAAATTGTGTCTGTAGGGATTAATCAGGTCACGGTCTTACTGGAATTCAAGATTGGGTATGATTATACTTCCTGACAAAATAGAACATATATATATTATCATAATATTTTGTCTAATACTATAATTCTGTACAAAAACCACCGTATGACCTGACTCAAGTGTCGGCGCTCACTGACAAGTCCTTTTGTATATTCCTACATGGTAATTTTGCTTTTGAGAGTGAAGTTGGTTGCCGACTTGAGTTCAATGGCACACTAGTGATTACAGGCTGATATTATACTCTCTGGTGAGAAATCAGAAACCTTTTTATAACCTCCGTTCTCCTTGTGTTTTACAGGCAGCAAGTGACCTTATTACAGCTCCGATTTCCAGTCATAGGAATGCGCTGGGTGATAGAGCGGTGGTCACTTTTCCTGTCCAGGCAGTGGGCATCAAGATTCAAGCGTCTAGTTACATCTGTAGCAAGAGCATCCTGCAAACTGTAAGTAGACAGATTGCAAAATGCAATAAGAATGTAGATTATGTTAAATAGTTGTATAAGCACAATCTTATAATCATTGTATACTCACTGAATTAAATAAGCACAATTTGATTGGCAGATTGGTTTATCCTAAAATTGTTATTTCAAAAACAGGTTTATATAGTTGTCTAAAAAAACAATAGAAATATAAATTTCGCAACATCCAATGTGATGAAGCGGCAGAGCAATAGACAGGGGCCACAGTATTTCATACGTTTTTATACAATCTGAAAATTGATAAACAGCAATAATCAGGAACCATGGTTCCACTAGAAATATTGTTATGATTAAATAACAACCGTAACTTTGTATCATGAGGTGTATTGAAGGAGAAAAATGGGGGATTGGTCAAGTCAATAGGATTTATAATTCTCGGCAATGTTCTTTGGCCAAACAGATATCAACAAAGTATATTCATGCACTAGTAATATGCGCACGGTGACTACGCGTAATCACCGTATTTCTGTAAAATAATAATACAGAAGAAGCTACTTATTGTTATGCCTTTCAAAGGTGAGGAGCAAACAAAAAGGCTCAAAACATAGTACGGCTCCAAATAGACAGCGGCCAACGGTGGTACTGAAAATGTGTCCATTCCAGCCATGACAGCAAGTCCACCTGCTCTGATCAGCATTATGACCAGAGTTACACTATTTCTGTTGAGAGCTGGTGCAGTTTGATGGATACCATTTTTCAGGAATTATCTGGTTCATTGTGATATATCATGTGCCAAGTAACGTCATTCCCAAGATATTTGGGTAGGAATATCTCTGTCTCACTCATCAATCTCCTTGTTGAAGCAAAGTGTTTGTGCCTTTATAGCTGGCTTCACATACCTTTACATCTTTTATAAGAAATTAGCGTGGTCACACTGTGTGTATTACGGGACTACAAAAAACTGGACATGACCAGGTTAATGGACTGAAAGGTCATGTTGCTGATGAAGAAAAGTATATATTAAAATAAGTTTATTCAAGTACTCTATTATATCCCATGCTATATATATATTAGTATTGCTTTGTAATAAAAAATATATAGTAATTCACAAAGACCCAAACCCCATGTTTTTGTTATAGATCTTAAGTGAGTGGAAATTAACGGAAGTTTCAGGAAACGTACCTCCTCTTATGTTCAGCATAGCATATCTCATCACAGAAAGTGGTGGTAGTGGCCGCTGTTTTCTGCTAAGCACCTGTGGACGTCACGCAACATGTTGTTGCTAACCCCTCTCAATGCTGCATAATAAATGTTTTTGGATGCCTAATGTTATCCACATGTGTCAATCAAGCGGGGCTTGTTTCGATGCACACACGTTCCTTCAGATGGTCCCACAAAACGAAGTCCAGGCTGGTAAGATTAGCAGACCGGGTGACCATAGATTCTCGGAAAAAATTGGATTGTCGCCACTCATTCATGTGATGTGTGGCATGTCACCCTATCTTGCAGTATCAGGTCCAAAGCGTAAACTATCTTGCTTTGTGTGAGTGCTATTGTCATGGCTGTGCTGTTGTTATGGCTGTACAGCCACCTTGCGGCCGGCTTCAAGCACGTACTGTGTTGGGATGTGCTTAACATAAGCTGAGAAACGTTTCCTGAAACTCTCATTAATTCTCTTTCATTTGTTTATGATCTAGAATGAAAGCTATGTGTTTGGGTTTACATGAATCATCCTGTAATTTATACACACACACATCTATGTATCCATCATGTGATATACTAGAGTAAGTTATGTGTGTACCTGGTAAAAACCTTTTATAAGTCTATGTCCAGAGGGATCCTTTGTTATGTCCTTTACTTCATTTTTGTCCTTTCGTCAGAGGAACATGCAGTCCTCTTTACTCACAACATCAATCACGCGTCTTTCAATTTGATTTATATTTTGCAAATTGTATGTTGTGGTTACCACAAATTTCATAAATGGTTGAGTATTTGACGCTTATATCGTGTTTTTTATCAACAACGACTTTTAATTACTTTTTGCACATCTTAGCTTGAACTTCTCCTTTATCCCCCCCCCCCAAAAAAACTTTAAAATCTGGCACATTAGTTAAAGCCGACTGTTAATGGGTGGGTGTAAAATATATGTATTTAGTCTAATTTGGTGCAATTAGTCCAATTGGGTTCCCATCAGTAGTGGCTGGTGAAGTTTGAACCTGGGGGGCCCTGGACACATCCCTTTGCTTAGGCCCCACCCCTATTCACATTTTACATACACCCCTTAATCAATGTAAATCCACTTACTGGAAACCTCCTGCTATAGTTCTGACATTGATCACTAAACACCTGGAAGTGAATCCACACTGCAGGGAAAGAGTTACAGCTGGTTACCTACATTAAAATGTTAATGTAGGCAGTAGGATATGACACAGAGCAGCCATGCTTCTCTCAAACTGACAGGCCAGAAGGTTGAAGTATGGTGTGGGCCCACTGGTTATTACACAGAGGGACACAATTGGTAAGGCAGAGGGGGAATGGAAGGGGCACACACATACAGGGAGGGGTGAAAAGGGGAAGGGGCATGGACACATACAAGGAGAGGAGGTTTGGACGGGGATAGCAAACTCGCCTCTCCTGAAGCTGTGCAGCTCTCCACTCCATCACCTCCACTGTGGTCTCTTCACTGCCTTTTCCTGTTGCGGGGTTGCCATCTCTAAGGCCATGAGCCAGTGAGAGTGACTGCTATGCAGGGGGATGTTTCCCTAAAATGTCCATGTAGCATATGAATGGCCTGGGGGCAGAACCCTGCTGTATTGATACATTTGAGCATTTGTCAACTGCCCCAGGCAGGACAGATGGCAAAAATGCCCATATGGGAAATACCTAGCTGTATCCAGATGTTTAAAAAAAAAAACAGCTTCTCTTCCTTACCTATACCCCACTCACCCTCCCGAGGAAAAAAATATTCTCAAGACCTCACAAAAACAATTTTTTAATTTTGTTTTAAAAATTTTTTTGTCCTAAAAAAAACTGGTGGGGTGTTGCACCTGAAGCCCCAATGGAAGAGCCTCCACTGGTTCCCATCCTACTTTCCTCTTTATCCCGCCTCAGTTTTATGTTACTATTCATCTCCAGACCAGACCTTTTGTCCCAAAGTGCTAGGCCCCCTTCACACAATATTTCTGTCCTTAAAGGAACTACTACCACTGTAACTAGAATACTTGTGCATTACAAACAAAACCACTTTATAAACACATGCTGCTGTTTTTTCTTTCTTTTATTTGAAGTAATTGCATGTAAAAAGGAAAAATAAAATTAGGAATTTTGTCTCTGGGATCCAGTTTCAGGATATTTCCTATGGTGCAACATTTATCTACATCTTTGCTTTGTGGCTCTTGTTTATTTAATCTACAATATCTAGCCTTATCCAAACATGCCATCCTCCACCTCATTAACTGGTTTTGTTCTCTAGTCTACCTGAGATCAGAACTGGCAGATGAATGAGACAAAAAGGGGGGCTTAAAATACTTCTAATCTACCCCCTGTTGATGTCCTTTGAAAACATCCCACACAATACAATGATATGAGTCAGTGGTCAACCCATTCACTCCATTATATGGCCAAAGCCACACAGTGAGGAGCAAGTGATGGAAAGGGAGGGGGGGCAGGCGTAGTTTACAGCACAAAATATGACACAATGAATGCAACCATTGACACATATAGAGTAAAATATTTTCTTAACTAAACATACAAAAGAAAAACAAAGCACATGTAAGAAATCAGCAACATCAAATAAACACAATAAGGACATTTAATTTTTTTGGTGGTAGTGGCCCTTAAATGGGTCTTGCATTTCTCACTTATCCATCTGAAATGCAGAAGAATCCTTCACAATCTTGGAAGAAGTATTTCAATAGTAAAAATTATCATGAAAATTAAAACAGATGTGTATAAAATAGGAAATAAATCCCAATAAACTGTCACGGAAAAAAATAATCCACACAAATAAATTGCCTTGTGATTATACCATTTGATTTTCCCGGTGCTCAGTTTTGTTTTTGTCAGTGCTATTACAGTGAATGTAGAGGGGTAAAAAAAACACGACTCTTTTTAGAAGAGTTTATTAACACCATTCTACGTAAATACAAAAATGTGCATATCCATAGATATTTAGTATATATGTAACAAAATCTGTGCTCAGCTTCCTCCTCTCCAAGAATCTATATTACATGTTAGATAAACTACTTTATAGGGAAAATTTCAAACCGGTATTGCTGTGACAAGGTGTTTTCATTTTTAACTCTTTTATTAATTTTCATTACTTCATTAACTCTTAATATATTCTCATTTAAATTTCTCACAATGCATGCAGTATATGTACAGAGCAACACTCCTCTAACCTATTCAGCGCTATAGACACGTGGTATATGTCCTGTGCATTCATTGTGGTTCTCTCATCCCTGTTGTTTGTGCAGTGGAGTAATGTACTACACTTGTCACTATTTTTATACATTGTATTTCAACTCTATACAGGTATCATGATCTTTAGATTAAAATGTCAGGCAGAGAGCCAGCAGGCATGAATCTGTAGAGAAAAAAAAAACATCTAGGCTTATTAGACTATAAGCCCATCAACCTTTCTAGAGTGAATGTTTCATCCTCCCTATGACTTCTTACTTTAACAAGAGGCCCCACTGTGGGAAAGAAGAGAGTTCACTCTTTCTAATAAGTTGACACTTGTTTGTATAGGATGCAGGAGGTTTCTATAGGATGGCACACAAACCAGCAGAAGCAGTTAACCTGCTGTCTAACTGGGGCCTAAGAAGCCTTTAATGCAGCTCCTGTCTCCTGCTCTGATTACATTACTTAGACAACTTACTCCAAAATCAAAAATAACGTCCCCTTTTAAAAATGAGCCATTATCCCCAAAAAAACATAGTCACAATAAAAATAAGATGGCATGGAATAGTTATGTTAGAGTGTCCAGTTATGTTACTTCTGTCTCCTAATTTGATGTGCTTAAACAAGAAACAGTTCCCTCATTGTAGAAAATCCCCTCTTTTGAATGATGGGTCACATCACTTTCTGACTTGCACATGACTACGGTAGTAATAGCCATAACCATGGAAGCTATTTTAAGATCAATGGCATTTTGGCACTTCTACCCCCTTCAAAAAACTAAATTATTTTGGATTTTTTTACTGAAAAGAGAATAACAATCTCTTTGTAACAAGCGGTCACACTCAGTGGTGGTGATCAGGAGATCACAATAGCAACAGCTACCTCATAATAGCACCATGTGATTATGAAGCATATTCAGAAGGGTATTTGTATTCCCTCTGCTTCCCTCCATAATGCAGGCATGGGACCTCCCATTTAAAAGATATTTAAGATATTCTCCTGCTCTTTTAAACAATTGTCCCTGTGTCTGTCCAGCAGCTAGCTGATTGTCATACAAATATTTTTTTTTCCCCAAAATTAGATATATTCTGCTATCGTAGGAATTTCAATGTGGTCCATCACTCCCTCCTTTTTTTATTTGAAAGGGGGTTTTCCGCTATTCAAATAAGACATTATTTATTCATATAGCTGTCAAGTGACCATCGCAGTGATGGTGATCACCTGTCATTATCCATCAAATTAATTTTATAGTGGTTTTGTGTTGGGGCGCAGGTTTTATTTTAATTGGATAAAAGGATTGTAGGCATCATAACTGAGTGTAAAAAAAACCTATAGTATTTTGTGACGTTAATTTAGGATGATTTTGGATTATGGTTTTAATTTCGTTTAGACACAAAAGCGCACACACAGGGACAAAATGGCACATGGGAAACAGTCTTATTTTTAGTTTTAAAAGGTGCCCAGTGTTTTAACTTTTGATATTTGTTTGATGGCTCTTTTTTTTGTTTAAACGGCAGATGGTGAAAACTGATAAAAAGCGATTTGTCTAAAACACATCAATTAGTATTTTTTTTATAATAAAATGAGCACCAAATCCAGTATTTCGTTTTTCTATGCAGATTAAGTGATACTTAATGCGGAACCATAGATACGTATATCATTTTTTGAAATCATTGGTCTTTCTATCTCCTTAATTGTCCACCTGTTCATCTTTTTGTATGTGTCTTATCTGCCCTCACCTACCTCTTTTCTGGATGTAATCTCAACAATATTTGATACTGTTAAGGAATGCTGAAGTATCATGCAGAGGTGCGGCAGAAATTATATCTAGATAGGATTTACTGGAATGGAATAAGCTTTCATTTACAAGAAAAATATATTAAAACCCTTTTCACAGAAGTAGCATGTGGCCAATGGCGGGTTATTTGGAAGGAGCTAATAAAGGATTTGGGCTGGATAACTATTATTGTTGCAAACTGTGTTCCTAAGAGATTTCATTCAGCTGATTAGAGACACAGTCCTGGTGTCCCCCTTAATGTGTAAATGATAAATTTGTAGGCACGCAGTGGAAAGAATATATGGGGGTGGGGGGGATAAGCATGAATGTTTTCCCTTATTACGCAGCTCGCACACATTGGTTTTATTTAGGAAGCAGCCTCTTGTATGGGTAAGCTCAAGGCTTGATGTGACTCCCTGCAGAGAAAAGCTCACTACTAACCTCCCATGGTTAGGTCCATTATTTCTGATCAAAACTAATTTGTTTTTACCTCCTCGTGTCCCAGAATAATGTATCAATATCTTATTTATACCATCTACCACATTAGCCCGCGTTGGGTTCTGCGCTGCTTGAGGTTTCATTGTTGTTCGTGTTGTTTAAGATGGTTATACTGTGCTTTATCTTGAAAAGAATAAGAGACATCGTTATTTTCCTTCTTGGAAGTCCTCGCGATGTTAAGGCTCCGATCATCTCTCCAGCATCTCCTTTATTTTCATGTATATATATTTTTTGTATGAAGATTTTTACATCCATAATATATTTGACATCCTCCTCCTGCACCTTCGTGTCCTCCATAGCTGTTGCTCGCTGCGCCAGCGAGAATAGCCCAGTGTCTGACCAAGTGATCAGCTTTACATACCTCGTACTACCTGTGTTTGTTGCAAAAAAAAATTTCTTGAGAAAGTATCTTACCAGGAAGGATACATTGAGATTAGGTGTTTTGCCCAAGGACACTTACTGTAGAGGTGCTCCTGGGGATCGAACCCATGTCTCCACAGGCTCTCTCCACGCAGAGCAGTGATGTTACCTCTATATGGTATAAATAGAAATTACAGCCCTTTACTCTCTATAAATCACAGCGTGAACCCCTTTACTTTTGAGAATAGTAATAGAAAGTGCTTTGATTTGTTTGTTTTGTGTTTTTTATTATTTTATTATGTTATTTTATTTTTTATTACTTTATTATGTTACTTTATTTTTGTGTTATTTTATTTTTTCCCCACTGGTCATGTAATCAATTTTTTTTTTTTTTTTTAAATTTCACATAAATAAATTGAAATTAGATTCACTTTTTATTACATGTATACAGCCTGTTATTGTTTCTGATAGTTGACGGAATTATAGGTAATTTATTCCTTGATAAAGTCCCTGTAAGTCTTTTCAGTAGTTTAGTAAATGTTGCAGGTATTGGTTAAATCACAAGATGCACCCGTAGTTTTTATTAAATCATTTCAGATGTTGATTTTCCGAGGCGGCTTGGATCTGCCGCACAGGTAATGTGCTTGTATTTATCATAGAGCCAAGGTATAACGATTCTCCTGCAATGGCGATTTTTATTTTTTTTCTCCACCTTATTTTTCCCTTCCAAAGTGTCTTTTTACTTTATGACTTGCTTTTATGTGTTTATTAGTTGATTAATTTTATGTTGTTCTACTTCAACAAACCCACCGCATTGAGTTTTATTATTGTTATTATTATTATAATTTTTTTTTCTGCGTGTTTATTTTTCCTGGCTTTGTTTTAATAAGCGCCGGACACCGAATACGGCGTCTGCATTTTTAATTAGCCTTCCTTTAAGGAAAATGCCCGTTTGATATTCTTCTAATAAAGACGGAGCATCATCCCTCTCTCGGTTTAAATAACTGCTTGGTGTAGTATAAAATTGTAAGAGACGTGATGCAGATCAGGACACTGGCTGGAAGTGGGGATGAGGAACAAGCAATGTAATAATAAGCAGAATTTAATGATTTACTATAAATCAGCATTTTTGCCCTGTCAGTGAGATTGAGAAGGCAGACAGCCGCTCACATGTCTGCCGAGCAAATGTCTTCCTGATGAATCCTGTGCTCTGAATCACTGATCACAACGTTCAAACGGCACATCCAAATAATGAGGAAAATAGATACACAGAATTCTTATGCTTCATCTAAAATGTAAAGACGTGTTGTTCTATCGACGGCGCGACGCCTCCCGCTCTAATGCAGCCGACGCGGCACACATGGTATCTGAAGTACAATAAAGCCGCTCTCCCTATTGATGCACTGACATTAACTTGTTTGGATGAAAAATACACTCATAGCCTTTGGACGAAATCTAATTGCCACATATTTGTTATTATTATTTCTTCAAAAAGGGGGCAACCGGAGGTCAGCGAAAAACGTAGCAAGGATTAAAAAAAGGAAATCTTTAGTAATTTGGTTAAGGCGGCATATGGTGGAAGAGACGTGCTCTTGATATGGAAGTTGGGGATATTTGTCATGGAGCGCGTGGCTGTTTTCCGATAGGGACCCTTGTATTGACAAAAGCAGATTAGGTGGGAAAAAAACAGGACAGAATGGATGATATAGATATATTGTTTGCCAGTGTATTATATCCCTATTCAGCAGAAGAAATATATATTTACATCCTCTTTCTAATCCTGCTCAAAGGGTGATTATTGTTACTTTTATTTTATGTTTTTACATGTAGACATCCTTCTTTATACTGGACTGGTATCAGAAATACTTGCTGGATATTTTTCGAATATATATTTGAATTTTGCATGTTGCCTTTCCAGCAATTACATTTATCCCCATTCTTGAAACACATAGTTGCCACCTACTAGTGCAGCTTAGCTGTTTGTTGAGTTGCACTTGTCAGTGTTGGCATCATCTCAGAATTTAGTTTACTTATCCCATTGTATTGTTGTCAGGTGGTAGCCGCCGCCGCCGCGTCCCAGGACTCACCACGACCCGGGCAGCATCCTCTGGCTGGGCACAGGGACCACACTTGGCCCTTCCACTAACCACGTACCAGCCCTCTGACCTCAGCGTCGGTGTCAGGGGAGTCCGTCCACTACGGTGCTTGGGCCACCTCGGTGTTCTGTCGTGTCATGTGCACGTGACGTGTTGGCGGAGGGCGGGCCTCTGTAACTGGGGTAGCGGTTGCTAGGGATGCCGGGTCTCTCCCTTTGCTGCATAGGTGGAGAGGGAGGACTGGAAAGGCAGGGTTGAGGGATGGATCAAACCGGCTCCTGACTCCCTATATAGACCCTGAGCTCCAGGACACAAATGCTCACTTGTTTTACGTCTATTGTATCGAGAAGCTGAGTGCTCTTTCCCTACTGCCCTGCTATCCAAAACCGACTACGCGCCTGTGCCGCCAGCCCAGACCTTGGTACCTTCAGACCTTGCCTTCTGGAGTGACCCCTTTTTGTACGGACGCCCTGGTCTCAATACTCTGCATCCTGCGTTCAACACACCTAGACCCTGACAATTGTGGACTTTGTGTGTGTATATTTGTGTAGCCAGACAGGAAGGAGTAAAAGGTTATGAGGCATACCCCTAAAAAAACAAGAGGAGATAACCTAAAGGGGACAAAAGTGTGGTGGGAGGGGAGCGAGAACCAGTCAATATAGGAGAGAGGTTGGCGGGTAAAGGAGTAAAGAGACACACACCTGATGAAAGTCCATAGTGCACTGAAACATTGTTGCAAAATAGTTATGCTACAATTACAGTTCCTACTGTGATGTTCAGCTTGTTTTGCAGATGATCCAACACTGTATCGAGGAGTCTTTTTCAAATATAATGCTGCTCCTCCAAGCATACATCACAGAGTAAGCCCCATGCCTCTTCACGTGATAGTAATATGTCATATCCTGGACCTCAACATCGTCAGCTGGTTCTTTACCTTTGTCATCTGCTCACACACGAAGGAGCCATGAGAGGGAGTGGTGGTTTGCTTAAGGTCCCACGGAATCCATGATGCTTAGGAAGGACTTACGACTAGCTGAGCATCGTGGGACAAGTAGACCTGGAACATTTAAGATGCCAGGGTTGGGGTAAAAGGAGATCAAAAAGCAGGAATCCAGGCACTCTGCAGAGCGGATTAAGTTGCAGATTTTATTGCAATAAACTGAATGGAAACATTTCGGCTAACACATTGGATTTTTGTCAGGCCCTGAGGGCTGGAAAAGTTAATAAATTAGGTGAATGCTGCCATTCAGTTCATTCCAATAAAATTAGCCACTTAATCCAGTATGAGGAGTGTCTGTATTCCTGCTTTTTTTTTTTGCTATGTATGTATGCTGGGATTTGCCGTCCTAGACCTCAGGAGAATCCTCTGGTACAGTAGTAATATCACAGTTGTAAGCCGAGTGCATTGTCACCTTTATTTTTTGATAAGGTTAGGGTAAAAGTCCGATTAATTTATCCTCTCTTCCCACCTCTCCTTGTCTATTTCTGTGCCCATACAGGATATGTCCATCTTTATGATATGTGCAGGAAGCAGGTTACATCTAAGGCAGACTACGTTTATATTGACGGCTTTCTTTTCACCCAATGATTTGCTATGTCCTGTGCAGAAATGTAATATATATATACAGTGGCAAGAAAAAGTATGTGAACTAGGGTTGCACCGATACCGATACTAGTATCGGTGCCGATACCGGGAACTGCAGGACTACTTGGTACTCGTGCAGTACCCCCGATATTTTTCCCGATACCGGAAGCCGGCATTGAGCCGGCATCCGAGGGGCTGGGGCTGCTGTCCGAATGCTCTATCGGCATTCGGACAGGCCCTGCAGCAGCTCTCCGCGAAACTTACCTTCCTGGACGACGCCGAGAAAGTCTTCGCGCGTTGCACTTGTTGGAAGGACCCCAGCCGCGATCACATGGTCCCATTTGGTCGCAGCTGGGGTCCTTCCAACGAGCGCGAAGACTTTCCCGGCGTCGCCCAGGAAGGTAAGTATCGCGGAGAGCTCCAGGTGAGCTGGGGCAATCCATGAGCTGGGGCAATCTATGAGCTGGGGCATATCCCATGAGCTGGGGCATATCCCATGAGCTGGGGCATATCCCGTGAGCTGGGGCATATCCCATGAGCTGGGGCATATCCCATGAGCTGGGGCAATATCCATGTGCTGGGGCAATATCCATGAGCTGGGGCATATCCATGAGCTGGGGGCATTTTTATATGAGGTCTGTTCTTATTGGAAAGCGTCACGACATAAAAAAGTATCGGTACTCGCTATCTGTCTTAAAAAAGTGGTATCGGTGCATCCCTTATGTGAACCCTTTGGCATTACGTGGAGTTTTGCATGAATTGGTCATAAAATGTGCTCTCATCTTCATCTAAGTCACAACAATTTGAAAAACACAGTCTGCTTAAAATAATACAACACAAACATTATATGTTTTCATGTGTTTATTGAACAGAACATGTAAACATTCACAGTGCAGGGTGGAAAAAGTATGTGAACCCCTAGCCTAATGACTTCTCCAAGAGCTAATTGGAGCCAGGAGTGAGCCAACCTTGAGTCCAATCAGTGTGATATTCTTGGATATGTTGCTGAAAGCTGTTGTGCCCTTTAAAAACACACACCAGTTTTGGGTTTACTGGTTTCAAGAAGCACTGCCTGATGTGAACCATGCCTCACAGAAAAGAGCTCTCAGAAGACCTATGATCAAGAATTGTTGACTTGCATGAAGCTGGAAAGGGTTACAAAAGTATCTCCAAAAGCCTTGATGTTCATGTGTCCACGGTAAGACAGACTGTCTACAAATGGAGAAAGTTCAGCACTGTTGCTACTCTCCCTAGGCGTGGTCGTCCTGTAAAGATGACTGCAAGAATGCTTAATGAGTTAAAGAAGAATCCTAGAGTGTCAGCTAAAGACTTACAGAAATCTCTGGCACATGCTAACATTTTTGTTGACACATCTACAATAAGGAAAACATTAAACAAGAATGGAGTACATGGGAGGACACCACGGAGGAAGCCATTGCTGTTCAAAAAGAATATTGTAGCACGTTTGAAGTTTGCAAAAAAGCACCTGGATGTTCCACAGCACTACTGGCAAAATATTCTGTGGACAGATGAAACCAAAATTGAGTTGTTTGGAAAAAACACACCACACTATGTGTGGAGAAAAAAAGGCACAGCACACCAACATCAAAACCTCATCCCCACTGTAAAACATGGCGGAGGGAGCATCATGGTTTGGGGCTGCTTTGCTGCCTCAGGGCCTGGACGTATTGTTGTCATTAATGGAAAAATGCATTCCAGAGTTTGTCAAGACATTTTGCAGGAAAACGTAAGACCATCTGTCCGCCAACTGAAGCTCCGCAGAGGATGGGTGATGCAACAGGACAATGACCCAAAGCATACAAGTAATTCAACAAAAGAATGGCTTCAACAAAACAAAATACGCCTTCTGGAGTGGCCCAGTCAGAGTCTTGACCTCAACCCGATTGAAATGCTGTGGCATGACCTTAAGAGAGCGATTCACACCAGACATCCCAAGAATATTGCTACACTGAAACAGTTTTGTGAAGAGGAGTGGTCCAAAATTACTCCAGATCGTTGTGCAGGTCTGATCTGCAACTACGGGAAACGTTTGGTTGAGGTTATTGCTGCCAAAGGAGGGTCAACCAGTTATTAAGTCCAAAGGTTCACATACTTTTTCCACCCTGCACTGTGAATGTTTACATGTTATGTTCAATAAACACATGAAAACATATAATATTTGTGTTGTATTATTTTAAGCAGACTGTGTTTTTCAAATTGTTGTGACTTAGATGAAGATCAGAGCACATTTTATGACCAATTCATGCAAAACTCCACGTAATCCCAAAGGGTTCACATACTTTTTCTTGCCACTATATATATATATATATATATATATTTTTTTTTATTTAATATATGTTACCATATAAAGATATAATGTTGCCATTGGTGAAATCTTCTGGTCCTTCGGCAAAAATCTTTTTCCGGTTTTCCCATAATGCAGTAACCTTTTCTTTCTGGGGCACCATCAGGTTTGGTAGAAGACGTTGTCAGGTATTTTCTGATGTGTCTGCACACTGTAAGGCTTATTTACCCCCTCGGTAAGAAACTGAAGTCTGTTACGGAATAAACATTTCTAGACGGGGTAACCATTCGAACATTGCGCTGACAGAATATCATAACATGTTACAGAACATATACGCCAGAGGGTGAATAGCATTTGCTGATCTGCACGTCTGAAGTGATGATGGGAGTTTATAAACACAAGAAGGCCTTCATGATATGGTATCAGAGATATTAAACAGTAGGCATGATGACGATGCAGAGCCGGAAGAGGTGATGCGGGAGACGGGCTGGTGGAAACTGTTTTACTTCTGCGCAGATATCATGGTTACAGTACAGCTCCACACGAGAATAACAATCTACCAGGGAATAGCTTGTTGTTCTCCGGGAGGTCGATGGTAAACGATTCCTATACTAAGGTATAGTAACTGTTAACTTACAGTAAACTGCCTTTACAACGGGGGCTGGAATAGTGGCTTGAGTGTTAAATGACCGTGAAGCTGTTATTTGCCCCAGGTGGATGCTTGAGTGCTTATGGAACAATACGGTGGATCACTTCTTGGAGCAAGTGAGATCATCCACAGTACTAGACTAACTGCAACAGGAAAGGATCATTTCCACCATTATTTATGGGTTTGTCTTTCTGTTTCGATCGGACCTGTGCTATACCAAGTTTTGTGGAATAGATCTTTTTCCTATGGTATTTTATGTAAATGACGCCTCCTTGTGGTTGGTGCAAAAAATGTCACGGCTAAAAAAAATCCCCGATTAGAAATTGTTTCCTTTTTCGGTGCAACTTGGCATCATACTACAATATGGTCAAAATCAAAGGTAGTGTGAGATTTAGGGTTAGGATCAGTAATTAGAGTTGGGGTAATTAGTTGTGCTTGTTCATTGGTCAGCCCTACTAATTAGGGTTAGGGTTATATTTGTGCTTAACCCTAACCAACATATTCTGCTCCATTTTCACTTAATTTTTCGGCAGCGGATTCTGCTCCTTCTTTTGACGCGACTGACCTAGCCCTAAAAGTAACCTTAACTGCAAAATTGACAGCTCTGTCGATTTTTCCTTCGCACTCAAGTATGATGTTAAGTTGCAATGAACAGAATTAAGCAAGTGCCCAGTTGACTTTTTCAGGTGACTTGACTCGGCTATGGAGCTTCACCGGTGCCATGAGGGAGAAAAAAAGGTTATCCCGTAGGTACAATGTGAAACGTTGTGGGGCCGATCTACTAAATCATGCTCACTCAACACCGAGTCCCCTCCCCGAGTCCTCCTACCTCGAGGCGAGGACTGAGTTCTGCTGTCCTGTCTCCACTCCTGCCTGGGCTCAGGTGGTGGCCAGGAGCCACGTTTCCTATGTCTCTGAGGAGTTGCCTTACAAGGAAGACACTGACCAGTATGTGTTAGCGTGTTAGTTTTTCCCCCGACGCATTTCTGGCGGCAGCTACTTGACGGTTAACCTTTCCTAGAAGCCATTCCTCCTGAGTTGTGAAGAAGTGCGTCCACACTATGGGCCATTTTTGATGGATGACCGTTCTGCTCCACACAGAGATCCATTTGTGATACAGCACTTAAGCAAATAGTCTAGAAACCAAACCACTGGCACTGATGGAAGCAATCCTGCGCCACGATCACTGATTTCCGCAAAAAAAATTAAAAATAAAATACAGATCTGTAAATGACCTCTTCCATTAGCTCGAGTGTACCAAACTCTTTAAAAATCTCTTGAAATGCATAATTAGCTATTTATTCCAAACATACTAACATCTTTGCAGTAGCTAATAAGATGCATCCTGTTTGAATATTAATATAATAAATGATTAAATTAAACTGCATGCTATAACTGCTCAGAAATAGCCGTTACAGCACCCGGGGGGGTCAGTAAAACGCATTCCATCTCTTCCTGCAGTTATCATCGTGCGAGGGACACGGGTGTACAAGCCAATGTTTGCCTTCTGAATCCTCAATCTTAGCTGGTTTTTATTTTAAACATTCTGTTAAGGAATTTTTGGGAAATGGCACATACAGAGTAAAGGAATCATTTGATGTAGAAAGAGAGCAGAACAGGTACATATAGATTCCAGCCATAGAGCCACAGTGAAACGGGTAAGGAATCCGCGCAACGGAGCACTAACAAGGAATGGTGGATCATCACAAAGTATAAAGTAACCGATTTTGTCAATAAGAAAAGCCGTACAATACACTAGTAGAAAATAACCACATATACAGGTCTGAACAAATATACGTATCTGGTCAGCGCGAAATACACGCAAGGGACTCGAACGGCTTCTCCATAGATTTCATCCATGGTTATACATAATGAGATAAAAACAGGAATATAGATCTAAGTGCAGTAAATAAACAAACAATTCGGCGAGGGTTTGTAGGATATCTTATGGTTGATAAACTCACAAGTGGAGAGCCCAAACACCGGCTCTGAGTGGATGAACGCTTTTAGGTTGTTTGCCTGAGAAGGCTTCACAGGTAACCCACTCCTGGCTATTGAAGATGTCTCTTCACGTCCATTCAATATGGGAGAGAGAAAGGGGGGAAGAGATCTTGTGTGTACCTGGCGTGGATCACGATTACTAACCTTTTACTTGTTTACTAGTTTTGGAATCCAAGAAGCAAACATGAAGCAAAGTTTTCTGGTTTTTGTGTTTTGCTTTTCTTTTTTTTTTACTGTAGAATTTCTCAGAGTTTTCCTCTCATTTACCTCCACCAGCTTAGCAAAGGCTAATCAGCTTTCATCCCAGTGATTAAGGAAGGTCTTCAAAGTCTCTTCTGGCACAGACACAAACGATGAAGTTCAGCAGATAGCTTCAACTCAGCAAAACTGACACGTAGAAAGATGAATCCAGTTGAAGAGTTTAATGATCAGACTGACAATCTTGTTAGTGTACAGCTATGCAGGTAAAAAGACTTTAGTTTGTCCAGCAGTGATCACAGAATGGCTGCTATCTTGCGTGTATTTCGCACTGACCAGATACGTATATTTGTTCCGTCTATGTCTTGGTTTGAGGGAAACCACTGTTTATCTGGTTAGCTGGGCACTTGGAGGTCATATTGTGGGCGCCTACCATTTCCTTCTTCACATATACAGGTCTGTTCACTAAAAGGTGAAACTCAAGCGAATTGGCAGGAGATGTGAAAACTCTAAGTCAAAATAGCCAAACTAGGAAAATTTATCTCACTTTCCAAATCGGCTATTTGGTCTGCTAGATTGTTCTCTTCTACAGCCACTTCTCCTGAGTTTCAACTATTAGTGAGCAGACCTGATACACGGTCTCTACATGGGTAACAAAGGGGGCAGGAGGGAAGGCAATGAGTCCGGACGGCAGATATAGGAGAGCCCTATGTAGGAGGCGAGCGGGAGATCGTTGTGTGACACGGGATAGTCTGGGAGGACAACCATGGGTTCCAGATTATTTATTTATTCAATAAAATTTTTATTAAAGTTTGTCGACATGCAAATACAGTGCAGCAGATAAAAGGCAGTAAGGTTCTTACAGGTAGAGTCGTACGTATGTGCAGCTAAACACCACTGAGGGCGGTAAACGACTAATAAAAAGAAATCCCGTTAGCGAATCGGTATTAGCACTTTTTAGGCCGGGTGCACGCTAGGCGTTTTCTTCTGCGCACTAGCGTGCGTTAAAAAGTATACACTTTATGACGGAAGAGATGGTAGACGGCAGACGATGGGTTCATTTTGACGCACGTCGTAAAAACTTAATTTGAGTTGAAAAAAAAAGCTGGGCATTTGACGTTCAGCACGCGGCCAACGTCGCGTCAATCCTAGCGCAACAGCCTTGGTGTTCCCATGACGGATGTCTTCAGCGCGCGTTATGTGTTGCGCGCTTACTACGTGTGTTCTGCTCTATCCACGTAATTAGATGCTACAACGCACGTCATAAAGAGCGTCATAACACGCGCTAGTGCGCAGAAAAAACGCCTAGTGTGCACCCGGCCTTAGCGCTTGCTTACTGTACTATGTGCTCCCTATACTTAACATGTGGAGCGCAAAGTCCCAACAGAGATTGACTAGCGTTAGGATTACAAGGTCCTAATGCTAGTTACAAAGAGATGCCACTAACTAAAAGAGTTAACACCAGCTCAGAGCTTCTGCAGAATCCGCAGCTGCTGAAAAGCCCCCCCCCCAAAAAAAACCAACAAATACTCACCTCTCATCCCACGACAAGAATGGTGATCTGGGAGCAGAGGGAGACTGGGGGAAAAAAGTCTCCCTCCGTGATCACTCCGACAACCAGCAGGATCTCGTGAGAGACGAGATCCTGCCGGTCATGTGACCCTGCAGGAGTAGCCTCCATGGAGTCCATAGGACTCCATGGAGGGGATACCTGGGACAGGGCTCTAGCGCTGCCCCCAGCATCCGTGAGCCTAGTGGCCGCTACAGGGTAGGCTGCTGAACTCAGCGCCTGCCCTGTAATCCACTGGTGAAACCGGGACGCAAAGGGGAAATTGGCGAATGTATATTTTTCCCCTTAGCATCCCGTTTTTAGTGAGGGGAACCCGATATGGCCCAGAGAATCTTTAAGATGACATTAGGTTAGTGTTACATTGTAGCATCTCATCATTGGCTAATATTTTAACTTCACCATCAACATACTCGCCACCCAGGACATACTTGAAAACGAGAGAAATCTCAATGTATCCTTCCTGCTAAAATACTTTGAATAAAAAAATATCCAAATCTGAAAAGGATTTCTAATCGTTTCATTCGATATAACCAGGACACTAGAAGGGGGGAGGGATATTTGTATTTGTTTCCAAAAAGATACTGTGGTGGTTTGGAAATACATATGTAAACGTGTGTAATCTCAGACATAATAAAAGATACAAAGTTTCGAATCCAAGCCATCGATGGTACAAGAAGGATTAATTTTCCCAGGGTTTTGTCGAGCCGTTCACTTTCCCTTCCCATCGAGTGCAGATAAAGGGAAAAAGAGCGCAAGTAATTATAATTGGCCATTATATCAATAAAGGTGTTTCCATTTTTAAATGAGTCCATGAAAACTGCCTGCTATCGAAATCCCATGAACCTTAGGGGTGTTAATAAACAGCTGGCCGTGATTTCTCCTTAATTAGCATTCTTATACTTTGGACTCGCGTCTGTTTATGTTAAACAACCAAATAGCGCAGATATTGTTATGTGAACGGAGACTCTCTCGCAATCCCAGCTCTATCGCTTATCTCTTCCTTTCTAATTTTATTTTATACCTGAATTCCTTGGCAGCTACGCCAATCACCATTTTTATATCATTTTATTTTGTTGAAGTCAGAATTTCCCCTCAGAATAGTTTACCTGTTTTTTGTGTTGGAATTTGCACAAAGCAGAATAGTTGTTTCATTGTCGTGGGGTGTTTGTCCTTCTCCCTGGCTGAACGACATTGGTCAGATGTTAATTTTGGCAGCGTCAATACTTCGCACTTTTAACAGGATCTTTAAACAGAACACATGAATTATGTAGAATACAACAAAAAGCAGCCGGTCAAGCATCTATGGCCGACTTGCACACTGACTGGCGATGTGTCTCATACCGTTTGAGTGAAACGTCATGATTCCTCAAGGGATTCAGGTTAAAATTACAAATCGTAAAAGAAAATCACATACAGGTTGAGCACCGGGAATATTTTGGGTTTTGGAATCCTGCCTGGGAATAAATGGGTCTCAAAGAAAGTGCTACGCAGCGCCAGCGAGGGACGTGCTGCTCAGCGCCAGAAAGGGACGTGCTCCTCAGCGCCAGCGAGGGAGGTTCTGCTCAGCGCCAGCGAGGGAGGTTCTGCTCAGCACCAGCGAGGGAGGTTCTGCTCAGCGTCAGCGAGGGAGGTTCTGCTCAGCGCCAGCGAGGGAGGTTCTGCTCAGCGCCAGCGAGGGAGGTTCTGCTCAGCGCCAGCGAGGGAGGTTCTGCTCAGCGCCAGCGAGGGAGGTTCTGCTCAGCGCCAGCGAGGGAGGTTCTGCTCAGCGCCAGCGAGGGAGGTTCTGCTCAGCGGCAGCGAGGGAGGTTCTGCTCAGCGCCAGCGAGGGTCGTGCTGCTCAGCGCCAGCGAGGGACGTGCTGCTCAGCGGCCAGCGAGGGACGTGCTGCTCAGCGGCCAGCGAGGGACGTGCTGCTCAGCGGCCAGCGAGGGACGTGCTGCTCAGCGGCCAGCGAGGGACGTGCTGCTCAGCGGCCAGCGAGGGACGTGCTGCTCAGTGCCAGCGAGGGACGTGCTGCTCAGTGCCAGCGAGGGACGTGCTGCTCAGCGGCCAGCGAGGGACGTGCTGCTCAGCGGCCAGCGAGGGACGTGCTGCTCAGCGGCCAGCGAGGGACGTGCTGCTCAGCGGCCAGCGAGGGACGTGCTGCTCAGCGGCCAGCGAGGGACGTGCTGCTCAGCGGCCAGCGAGGGACGTGCTGCTCAGCGGCCAGCGAGGGATGTGCTGCTCAGCGGCCAGCGAGGGACGTGCTGCTCAGCGGCCAGCGAGGGACGTGCTGCTCAGCGGCCAGCGAGGGACGTGCTGCTCAGCGGCCAGCGAGGGACGTGCTGCTCAGCGGCCAGCGAGGGACGTGCTGCTCAGCGGCCAGCGAGGGACGTGCTGCTCAGCGGCCAGCGAGGGACGTGCTGCTCAGCGGCCAGCGAGGGACGTGCTGCTCAGCGGCCAGCGAGGGACGTGCTGCTCAGCGGCCAGCGAGGGACGTGCTGCGCAGCGACAACGAGGGAAGTGCTGGTGCTGCACTTTAGTGTCCCAGAGTGTCTGTAGCTGGTGCTGAGGAACACGCTGCAACACTGGGAGGGAACAGAAGAGACGCTACAGGAAGGTAAGTAACAATGATGAGAAAAAGAGCTTTGAAAACTTTGGTTTTCTGAGACTTTCAATTTACAGAACAGTCAATGCTGTACCGGCTCGCACTTTTTACCCCACAACTCAGACCCTTTGTTTTGCTGGAAGCCTAGGAATCAAAGGCTGGCGGTTATTATAACTTCTGCATAGTCTGGCCTCTCTTATCCTGTAGCAGGCACATTCCCTCCCTCCCTGTCTGTCCTTCAATACCTTGTCGCCCACCAATACTAGCTCCAGTGGTCCATTTAGTCAGTTCGGAGATGCTACATAGGCCACCGACACCACCCAATGCATTTTATGTCCCTCAATGTTTGGTGCTACACCAACATTTCGCGCAGATTAACATGAACACAAAATGTGTGCATGTGATGGAGGAGTTTGTTTATTCTTTTGTCTCTCCAGGTGTTCCATCTTTATAAGGAAAAAATATACATATATGCAGTATATGTATTGAAAACGTTATGATTATAGGATATGGGGAAAACAGAGTCCCTTACAAGACCAGTATACAAAGGGTTGATACAGTAGAACACCACACGAGGAAGGTGCAGCATGTGTCTCCATTTTCATAAAGGGTTATTAAATAATAGCCAAACTTGCCACGGAATTGCACTGAACGGTGAATTTCAACATATGGTCCAATTTCGTGGCCGTACGAGCTATTCAGAAAGCTGTCAATTCGCCAAATATTGGCGGAGTTTGCCGCAGATTGCTGCAATTCGGCGACCTTCGTCGGCAGTGAAATTGTCCCATAGAGAAATAATGGTTAATCCATTCAGAGAACGCCAAACTGCACCGAAATGTTGGCAAAATGCCCAGATTTTCCATGGTTCAGTTCGACAGGTTAAAACTGGCGAATCCCATAGGATTCAATGTAAAAAAAATATTAACGTTTGTATTTTATTTTTTTATTCTACCATTTATTCTTTTCAGTTTCAGCAAAAATCCTTTTTATTATTTTTAGAAATTGTTAAGGTATTTTTCTGGATTTTTTTAGGCAAAATCTTTCCCATTTTTTTAATGCCGTTATTTTTTATTTGGTAACAGAACATTTTATTTAATTTTTTTTAGGACCTTTTTTTATTATTTCCACGCAGTTTCATGCATTTTCTTTGTTTTATACCCCTTTTTAAAAATAGCAGAGTTCTGTTTTTGTTAAGTTTTTACCAGATTGGTGGCGGCTAATCGGCTTTTTTCAGTGGCATTCAGTGGCTGATCGGCGGCGTTCAGCGGATTGTCGCTGTCTTCGGCGGATCCCGTTCGGCACACTTCAGGGACCCTGTGGTGAGTACTTAATTCAACGCAGGGTCAGTGAACTGAAATTGCTGAAAGAGAGAGCACCGAACTTTTCCTGAAATATCGGTGCTCTCTGAATAACCCCTATATTCTTCCTCTCCCCTGTATATATATATGTATATATACAGTTGTGTTCAAAATTATTCAACCCCCACTGAAATTGAGTGTTTTGGCCAGTTTGACATTGATTTTGATCATTCAGTCATCTTGCTTACAATTAAATCAAAGAGGCACGTGTAGGTCAGACAAATATAACATAACATTTATAATGAAATAACCACAAATGTCTTTTCTGTGCTCACATCATTATCAGTTTTATTCAACTCCCAAGTGACATTCAATCTTAGTACTTAGTACATCATCCTTTTACAGTTATAACAGCTTTAAAACGTGAAGCATAGCTTGACACAAGTGTCTTGCAGCGATCTACGGGTATCTTCGCCCATTCGTCATGGGCAAAAGCCTCCAGTTCAGTCACATTCTTAGGCTTGCGCACTGCAACTGCTTTCTTTAAGTCCCACCAGAGGTTCTCAATCGGATTTAAGTCAGGTGACTGCGATGGCCACTCCAAAATGTTCCAGCCTTTAATCTGCAACCATGCTCTAGTGGACTTGGAGGTATGCTTGGGATCATTGTCCTGTTGAAAGGTCCAACGTCTCCCAAGCCTCAGGTTTGTGACAGACTGCATCACATTGTCATCCAATATCTCCTGGTACTGAAGAGAATTCATGGTACCTTGCACACGCTGAAGCTTCCCTGTACCTGCAGAAGCAAAACAGCCCCAAAGCATGATTGACCCCCCGCCATGCTCCACAGTAGGCAAGGTGTTCTTTTCTTCATAGGCCTTGTTCTTCCTCCTCCAAACATAGCGTTGATCCATGGGCCCAAACAGTTCTAATTTTGTTTCATCAGTCCACAGAACACTATCCCAAAACTTCTGTGGTTTGTCCACATGACCTTTGGCATACTGCAGTCGACTCTTCTTATTCTTTGGAGACAGCAAGAAGTTCTGGCATGGGAGTTCTGGCATGGAGGCCTTCATTACGCAGTGTGCGCCATATTGTCTGAGCTGAAACTTCAGTACCCACATCTGACAAATCTTTTCTCAGTTCCTCAGCAGTCACACGGGGACTTTTCTCCACTCTACGCTTCAGGTAGCGCACAGCAGTCAAAGTCAGCATCTTCTTTCTGCCACGACCAGGTAGCGTTTCAACAGTGCCCTTTGCCTTGAATTTGCGAATGATGCTTCCTATGGTCTCTCTTGGTATGTTTAACATCTTTGCAATCTTCTTATAGCCATTGCCCTTCCTGTGAAGAGTAATCACCTCTTCTCTTGTCTTCCTGGACCATTCTCTTGACTTCCCCATGTTTGTAACCACACCAGTAAATGTCTAGAAGGAGCGGAGTATCACAGTCATTTTAAAGCTGCCTAATTGGTGCTTATTATGCTTTATTGCTGCTCCGTGACATCCACAGGTGTTTTCAATACCTGATTGAAAACACTTGAATGAACCTCTGTTCTTCAGAGTGGTAGTCTATAAGGGGTTGAATAATTGTGTCAATGAAGAATTCACAAAAGAAACATTTACTACTGTATTACAAAACCAATTGATGTCATTTTAGTAGCATATGGTTCTTTAAAAAGTCCTTGTAGGATTTCATTCTGAATACAATTACAAATGTACACTAAATTCTCTAAAACCCTTTACAGCATTGGGGGTTGAATAATTTTGAACACAACCATATATATAAAAGTAAAACTTTATTATGGTGCGGTTATACCATCCAATGCTAATATCAAAGCACACTTTTTTTGCTCTGTTTTCTGCTTTTTTATATATTTTCGTGAGATTGAAAAACTTGAACTTCCGTGAAACCCTTGTATATTTTGTAAATAACACTGAAATTCGACATGGAAAATATACCCACGGATTTGGCTTTTCCAACATAAAATTAATTGATTTATGATTAACAAAATAATTTTAAGCTGAACCGGGAAGAGGAAACCTCTCTGGCACTGCGGTAACAAGGCACAAAGGTGGTACGTAACGGAACATCGAAAACAAGCTGTGTGCAAAGGACAACAAAGAGAGAGAAAAAGAATATTACAGGAAACAAAGGGGAAAGAAATTTTCCTGCTAAACTTTATTCACATCTGTACCATTTTAAAAAAATTAAGGTCAGTTTTGTGGAACTAATAGGGAGTTCGGCCTATATATCTTCCACTCTGTGACAATGCTGGAGAGGAAGATTTATACACTATGGTTGCAGATGCAGAAGAAAGATATGAGAGATCAAATGGAAGCGCGTGATAAAAAAATGAAAAATGGTCCCCACAGCCCATAAATTAATTGTGAAAAGAAGGTTGTCATTATTTGAACATGCTTTAAAATAAGGTATGGGGTCCAGATGGCAGAGGAAAGATAGGCCAACAAAGTTTGAGTAATTGATGACTTAAAACTAAAACAAGATCTTAAAGAAATGAATCACGTAGGGAGAGGCGGCGGAGGAATATGAGATGAAAAGATTTTGGGATAAAAAAAAAAAAAATCTATCTGTAAAGCCACAGTGCAACATTAACATTTCAAGTAACCAAAGCAATTGTGCATCTTTCCGGTGGTAGTAATGTAATTCTGCCTTGTTGCTTCTATGCGAACAATGAAAAGAATTGCTTGCAATGGAATATGTTAGACGATCCAGAATAGATGGATCCGTTCCCTAATCTGAGCTATATAACTTAATAAAGTACAGGTATTTCCCCAATCAGCAGTAAGATAAAACAACGTGTGAGTGCTTTAGCATACCCTGCAGTCACATTCATTAATTGCAATGGATGTTCAATATTCTGGCATCTGTATGCTGGTAGAGTACATGTGTCCTCGTAATATAACACAATGATTTTCTGTCCCCGTCGGTATCACTGGTGTTTTGTTTCATTGATGGTTCCTCCCCTAACTATTAATTTTCAAGTCTCGAATAAGATCTGAACCCTGTGTCCCCCAACATCCTAGACTGCAAACACTTGCCTGTAAGTCTTTATAAATGGTCTCACACACTTGTCATTCAGAACATTGGCCCAGTGCACTTTGGCAGACCTCTGTGCTGACTGGACGTGACGCATGAGATCAGGAAAGTTGGCCATAGGAGTTTAACTGTTCTCTGCAGACGAGGGAGACAGCGCATTGGCATTACTATACAGAGATTGTCGTGGGCAAGTTATTGTCCTCTGGAACCAGATCCCCATTGACCTGTGCAATGTAGGAGCCCAAAGCTTAATCAGAGGTAACAGTGATATCTCTTCAGTCTTCAGATGATCTTTATATAACTGCAACTGGGTGTACTGGTCTCCAGCTTGTGGACCAGACCCAAAGCTGCTACAGCGTCTGTCCCTTGTCTTCAGTCAAGCTGATATGATGCAGCTTCTCTTCTCACAACCCTCAGCCAGAACTTGAGGGAGTGCAATAGATTCATATGTATCTCTCCCCAAAACTCCAGACACACACTTAGTGTGGGGGAAATGAATGAATGAATATCTTTAATGAAAATGAGAGCTATTTTATGGACAAGAGAAAGGGAGGTAACATGACACAATCAACCGAATACATTATTTACGTGAGGGGGAGTTGAATTCCTAGACAAGACACTGAAACTTAATTAGTTACACAATAGATTGGGTTAACACAGAGCATCATATTAAACAAAAAACAAACAGATAGGAGAACACTATGTCTACTTTGTATCTCTAACACAAACTAACTCCTAAAATACAGTGTCAAGATAAATGTATTTCTAACTCATTAACCATTAGGTGACCCTTATGCCCATTGTCCATGAGAACTGGGTTTGCCAACTGGGTTCACGATCTCCTGGCAGGAGGCAAGCATCCACACCTCTCCAACAGGCACAGAGGCCATGTATAGTGTGGGCAAGGGTGCCAAGGAGGGTGAGGGCACAAAGGTAGAGGAAGCTTCGGTTACACTTTATATTTGGGAGGTTACTCTGTACATCGCCATTTATTTTGATATCGCAACATACATTCATATTTTTAATATTTCCCTACCGATTGCTTTCTTGCACTTTTGTTGGTTTATGCCAGTGAACTGTGCTGGCGTAAACGAGAAGAGTTGCCTTGCAGGAGCTTCTTCTCCTCAAGCTATGGTTTGCTTATCATTTTTCTCAATATTCCAATCTCAACCTCATCCTATGATGGTCAATGGAGAAGAGGACATGGTGGGCAACATATGAGAGGAGTATGACATACAGGATGTGCTAGATTCGGACATTCATGGGCAACTGGAATATCTACTCTACAGGAAGGGATACAACATCGAAGAACATTCTTTGCAGCCAGCCTCCACTCTTTGCCGCTCTGAGGAGGTGTGTCTATTACCTGGATCCTCATTTAAACATCCAGAACAACGTAGTATGTTCTCCTTAGGTCTGTGTTCTCCGTTATCTCTGTTCATGTGTGTTGCTCCTCTATATTACTGACTCATGGTTGCTTGCTGGACTTCAATTCTGTTCTTCCTGGACCAGCTAACAATCCGGAGTATGAACTCTCTATTTGGATTTGTTGTTTTTGGTCTCTTACGCTTGTTACGTTCCACATACTGGCTCCAAATCTAACTGGCCTTTCACCATTCCTGGTTTCATCCCTGTATAGGAGACATCAGAGAAAAATCGCAGAAGAACAGCATTAATTCTTCACTGGTGATTCAGTCGTCCCAGACCCTGTCCGAGATCCATACCTTGCCGTGGTGTAGGAGTCATGCGAAATGACGATCTCTGTTTACATTTCTCGTACAAACAGAACTAAATTTATAGATGAGAACTGTGTTATAATTAGACGTGCAATTTGAACATTGAGGTATCATTGAAGAGAAACCATAAAGGAGGTGGGGGGGGGGTTTATAATCTGTCATTGTTACTAATAATGCAGATCACCCACAATTAACCCTGTATCTTAATGGGTGAATTACCTCACGTTCCCAATAACAAACCAGACCTCTCTATTCATCTTATAAACACCAGAGAATTTTCTGCATAACTGCCCGTATAGCAACATACTTTATCTCTTGGAGTTACAGGAGGGAGATTTTTAGTGTATTTCAGAGAGAAGGGAATGACAGATACCCAGTTGTTTAAAAACAACTCCCGTTATGCTTTTCCAATACAAAGCCTAGGAGACTGTGGGAGCTGTAGGTCTCAAACAGCCTGAACTGTTTTTCATTGACCAGTCGTGGTGAATTGCCACATAAAGTGTGTTGTTCCATGAGCCCTAGTACACATACAAACATGAGTTAAAGTTACATGTATTTATACAGCGCCAGCATATTCCGTAGCACTTTACAAAGGGGAGTACAAACAGGAGACGTATATGATACAAGAGGAAAAGACAACCCTGCACGTAGGATAATTGTCCAGGTAATACAGCATTTAACCAAGTGCTCAGCCAGACATTCCGTGAGCTTACAATCTAAGGGAAGGGGGTAACTGAAACAAATGGGAGCAGAAGGAAGGTGAAGCAGCGTGGCCAGAAATAATATAGAAGGGCTTGCATGGAAAGGACCGGAAGCTTGCAGCTTAGTAAGAGTAATTAGAGAGAGAAGCGAAGACAGCTGGAAAGGAAAGCTGAAATCTGGGCCTGGGTGGGTGTAACAGCAGAGGGAAGAGGTGTGTGTGTGTATAAAAGTGTTAAGCATTTACGGTAGATGGGGATATTCTAAGAGAAAGGGAGGGGGATTTAAAAGACAACTGGTCAGCCAGAGATTAATAAATGCAGACATAAAATACATTTGCAAGAATATAGCAGTCCGGAATATAGTGTTGAATCCTGAATACCTCAAAGCTTGATTCAGAACGCTGAGGGAAGAGATACAGTTCACTCTGTGTAGTGTATGCTCAATGCTTGGTTCAGGGCGCAGAGGGAAGAGATGCAGTTCAGTGTGTGTATACTCAATGCTTGGTTCAGGGTGCAGAGGGAAGAGGTACAGTTCAGTCTGTGTGTGTATGCTCAATGCTTGGTTCAGGGCGCAGAGGGAAGAGATGCATTTCAGTGTGTGTGCTCAATAGTGTAAACCATCTAGGTATTACAAAATATATACATATGAAAAAGTAAGGCTGTATAGCAGCACCCTCTCTAAATTAGCCATCAATCATATTTTTTGCTGCACTTGGTGCCTTCTGAAATTTCACCTCCGTGCTGCGAGCCAAAGAAGTGGCCACAAAGTACATTCTATATTTATGACTTTTCAGTACATTAGAGCATTTAGTGCTGTTAGAAGGCACTCAGTCAGACTCTGCGCCATGTAAATGTTCAGTATCCAAGCCAAGACACAGAACCTCAAGGCTGATCACATCAATAAATAAATATTCTGAGGTCCGCTGAGTCGCACCACTTGCTGGATACTTCCCAAATGTGCTCATTCTTCCTATAACCCAGTCTTACTTACATCTACCTTATTTTTAAAAAGCTAAGACTGGAGAAATTGTGGTTCTTTTCATGTCACCCATTACACTGAATATTTAAAAGTGTTTAGGTAATCAAAGGAATTATTTTTCGCAGCCCCCCCCCCCTCGACAAAAAAAATCTGTCCAGAGGCTTGGCAGTGTTTGTTGTGGAAGGCAAAGTGTGAATTAGTGTTTCATGTCAGGATACACTGACATGGATACATACACAGAATTATTAACCAATGTGATGGCAAAATAAAACTCTGATATTGTTGTTTTCAGTTTAAAGGGATATTATAAGGATAAGACTGGAGGTGGGTAAACATTAACCCCTCTGCATGCTCCCTCCCATTTTAACCCTTTATTTTAAAAACATACCGTCACCCCTCTTCTCTTAGATAGTAAGCTGTCGAGCAGGGTACTCTCTCCTTCTGTTCCATGTGTTTTTAACGAGTATGTATATTTGTTATTCTGTCTCTCCCAATGTACAGCGCTAAGGAATTTGTTGGCACTTTATAAAGACTTGTAACTGTAACTGTCCAACAGAGATCTCTCTCTGAGCCCTGCAGGACATAACGTGCTGCCAGCAGCTGCATTTCACATGAAGGCAGGGAAGCTGGATGCTCCAAGCAATCCAGTGTCTCTCCATGCCTAGAGAGGTATCAGCTATACCTTCCTGAGGAGGCCTAACAAGACCGACATGATCGTCGGGGTTGCGTTTCCTCTCGTGCAGAGGAGGATGCCTTGACATTTTAGCTCTGGCCTCCCTTTTTGGTAATAGCGGGTCCGATTTGTATATGGAGTATTCTTCTTTCTAATGGCACCTTCCAGCTAATACTGTATGAGACCGGAGCCGGGATTCACTGTAAGGCAATCCAAAAGTGCTGTTGTCGGCTCTCCATAATCTCATACACCTTTGTTTTTCTTACTATTATTAGTATACAGGTAGAAATGTCCTAAAACAAGTAAATGTGCTGCAGACAGATAATAAAATGGTGAGATCTCCTGCTTATGGGGATTTGAAGTGATCAGAATGAGATTATTAGCAATGCAATATCTGTATGTGCTGCATAATGCCTGTGAATGGCAATTACAGCAACACCTTGTATCTGTATGTGCTGCATAATGCCTGTGTATGGCAATTACAGCAACACCTTGTATCTGTATGTGCTGCATAATGCCGGTGTATGGCAATTACAGCCACACCTTGTATCTGTTTGTGCTGCATAATGCCTGTGTGTGTCAATTACAGCAACACCTTGTATCTGTATGTGCTGCATAATGCCTGTGTATGGGAATTACAGCAACACCTTGTATCTGTATGTGCTGCATAATGCCTGTGTATGGCAATTACAGCAACACCTTGTATCTGTATGTGCTGCATAATGCCTGTGTATGACAATTACAGCAACACCTTGTATCTGTATGTGCTGCATAATGCCTGTGTATGGCAATTACAGCAACACCTTGTATCTGTATGTGCTGCATAATGCCTGTGTATGGCAATTACAGCAACACCTTGTATCTGTACTGTACAGAGATTTTGACTCATTATAACACCCTGAATCCTATCCCTGTACAGCAGCAAGTGACCCCCAGAGCTTTCTCTGTATTCTTCCCTCTCCTTGGGTGTTGTAATGCAGCAGTAAAGTTTGTTGAGCTTTTTGTTCCAGTGGGGTTTGCTCAATGTAACCTCTTCACAGTAATACAGGCTGACAGGAGTGAGATCTCAAAGGATTTGTTTCTTCACGGGGGGGGGGGGGTGTAGGCAAATACGGTATTATATGCCAATTTTCATTTTTCGATGTATGTCAATGATAAGTCCAGCATACACATTCTTGGTGCCAATGAAAGGGTTAAGGAGGGGTGATGACAATCTTTATAGGGTACACCTGTATAGTTCCTGACCAAAGAAAAAAACATGAAATATTCGTTTGTATAAATCTATATTTATCCTCAGCGCTCCTGATTTTTTTTTTAAATAATCCACAACATCCTGTAAATAAATCGGGAAAACTGGGATTAAAATCCGCAGCGAGAAAAAAGGCCCTGAAAGCGAAAAAGCAGGCTGGAATATATTTTTAAAATGAGGCGGCGTGAGTTATTTCAGGGGAAGGATAGTTTCCAGCCAGATTGATCTGAATTCTCCAGTTAGTGATTTATTTTTCATGGCCTCCATAACACAGATTTGTTTTCAGACAAATGATGCAAAGGCTTTGAGCCTATTAGCTTGGGTTATTGCAACCCAGATTCTACAAATATCTGAGTAATGAAAAGATTGAGACGAGCTGAGCTGCAATTTGTGCCCATCGCAAGGGAAGGGAGAAAAGCCAGATAAATACGGGTGTTTGTTAACCATCTTTGTACATGATCGCTTGACAGTTTGTTGCATGTTTACAATTCTGCATGAAATCAGCAGTGCTACATTGGGGAAAAAAAATAGGCAAATGGGGTTAGTTTCCTATTTCTGCACTCATCCACGAGTCTGATTTTATAACAACGTGTCAATCACTATGTAGCAGTGGATTTGTGCTGTATGAATGCTCAGATCAAGCCTTCAACTTAATATTAAGGAATACTGTGTTTCTTCTAGGATTTCTCTATTTGGTAAATCATGATCTTGTGATTTTAGAAACGCCTAATTAATACAGACAAGCCATTCCGCTGACTGACAATCCTTTAATACTGGCTGCGGTGCACGGGTTCTGCTATCAATTTGTGCTTTAAAACCGAGCACCATCACCTCTATTAAAAAGAGATCGTTATACCTACATGTTTACTAGCAGCTCCCATGTACCGCCTGCAATTATTAAAAGATTACCGGACTTTGACTCATCAAAATTCCACTAGATTTCTCATTTTTTTAAATGGTGTAAATGCTGTCAGTGCTCCCCTGATCACTTGCAGGATCCCTGGGAAGTCTTGTTTTTGTTTATTGATAGATCGCGTCTTCCGCTTGCTAAACGTTGCTGAAAAACCGTTGCATTATGTTAACATAGAGCAAGCGAAGCTGAGCCGGCTGTAGCACGATGGGAAATTTCCGTTCTTAACTCTACATCTATGCAAGAGACACACAGGGTTATTCAAAGAGATTCGAAAAGTCACCGCACATTCGGTGACTTTTCGTTCTCTTAAATTCGGGTTCCTTTTGCCGATCCCATTTCAGTGACTCTGCGGTGTATTCAGCAAGCACCACAGGGTCCCTGAATTGCAGGGAAAAGCTGCCGCAACCCCTCATTACGAACCGCAAAACCCAGCGAATGTACGCCGAAAACCCTCAAAAACATCTGGATTAACCCACCGAACACCACGGAAAAACCTGAGCAGGAGCCGATCACCCGCAGCGAAGCCGCCGGAATAAGCCGACACCGCAGACAGAGTGAAGTGGATAACTTAGAAAAACAGTTTGTATGAATGATTGAAAGTGAAACACTGTTTGCAAAGAAACTACTGAGCGAAAATGTCAGAAATTTACATATGAGGTCCAGGGAATGATAATAAAAATGGCTGTTACAGAAAAAATAAGTAAACTTAACCCTTTCGCTGCTGAGGCATTTCCCGCCCCTGTGCTGAGGTCATTTTTACCGATTTTGCTCATCATGTTTAAACGCGTTTTGAAGGCTTATTTTAGTATATGACCCAGACATATTATATATCGTTCTTTCCGTCAGACTCGGCAGATTCATAATATGTCATTATTATAAGTATACGTCATGACCTGTCTGTATATTATAACATAAAATGCAATAAAATATGAATTTTCAATAATTTACAACGTGTAAAGTGTTTTTTTTTTTACATTTTAAGATGCAAGCAATTGCGGTTATATTTTGTATGGGGTGCGCTTGTTAAAAAAATTTGAGATGGGGTCTCATTGCATTTTTTTTTGGGGAAAATTACGCGATTTTTAACAAACGCACCGCATACAAAAATCGTTAGTGCAGCATTATTGTTCACATTATAATTGAAATGGGAACAATATTGCTGCATTAACGAACCAAAAAAAGAAAAAAAACTTGTTTATTTTTTTTTTTTTTTAAACTTTTTCATACTCATGCTCTGGCCGATCCAACAATACCAAACATTAACCCCTAACTGCCACGGATCGGGAGATAGGTTGTTCATTGGAACCCCCTTTCTCCACCATTGGTTGCAGTTAGGGGTTAACTCCAGGACTGGCGTCATCGTGCTATGCACGATGACGCCAGTCCTCAGGGGGCATTCCCGGAAGCTTGGCCGACATCCAAGATGTCGGCCAGCTCCGGGAAAGGATCACGAACCGGCGCTTTTCGGCGCCGATTCGTGATCCGGCCCCCATGGGGTTAATGCCGGGTACCATTTGGAAGGGCAGGCTGTGCCCTTCCAAACGGTGCCTGGGTTAACCCCCTGAACGCCGCCGATCGGGAGGGAGAGAGGTCCGAAGGACCCCCCCTCCCTTTCAGGCGCCTCCTCCGCACATGCGGGGGAGGGCGCCTGAATTAGGTGTCATCGTGCCCCCGCGATGACACCTAATTACTCCGGCGGCGGTTCCGGGTGCTGGGCTGACATCGAGGATGTCAGCCCGCACCGGGGGGGGCCAGCGATCGGCCGGAACCCGGCCGAACGCTGGCCCCAAAGGGAGGACGCACTGAGCGCGTCCTCCGCAAGGAACAATACTGCGGGTGGACGCGCTCAGCGCGTCCTCCGCAGTGAAGTGGTTAAAAAAAATCTGACTTTTTAAAAAAAAAAATACAAAATTAAGAAAAATGCTTAAAATATCCTAAAAAAATCTATAAATAAAGAGACTCTGTAATGCATAATTTTATAATGAACGGTTTATTAGATATTGAATTAAAACGGGAATATTTTTAACATTGAAGCCTATGGGATTCTCCTGAATAAACTTGCCGAATTAAACCACCGAATGGCAGGGCATTTGGGGAACCTTTCACTGCTGGTTTGTGTTCTCTGAATAGTCGAAGCATTGCTTTTTCATGGGGTTTTCACTGCCCTCGAGCAGGCACCGTATGGTCAGGCAATTCGCCAGGATTTGGCGAATTGCCTGCTTTCTGGAAAGCCGAATGGCCAAGAAAGGTAACCGAACGCTGATTTTCAGCGTTCGGTTACCTTTCTCAAGCCATTCGGATCTCTTTGAATAAC
Organism: Leptobrachium leishanense; assembly: GCA_009667805.1. Taxonomy (NCBI): domain Eukaryota; kingdom Metazoa; phylum Chordata; class Amphibia; order Anura; family Megophryidae; genus Leptobrachium; species Leptobrachium leishanense. The sequence continues at coordinate 3,722,603 of CM019072.1, forward strand.
CCTGACAGTGTAACAATGCCAACCATTGTACATGTTTTCTTTTTAGTGTCTGATCCTTCTTGACACAAACACATCACATCTTCTACATGCATTTGTCTGACAACAGGTGATTCTACATGTTCTTTTCCAGAAGATTTGTCCAAAATCTCATACTTTGCTGCTCAGCGTTGCAGTTTGCTGACCTCTATAGGAGTTCGAGAAAAGAAAAAATGTAGAAAATGCTGATAATCTGTAGACTCGGCAAGACCTCCCCATTCCCTGAATGCTGGATTAAAATGAATGTATACACTATAGGGGTTATTCAGAAAGCAACGAAATTTCAGCTTTCTAGTTCGACGAGCTTCAGCGATTCCATTACGCCAACCCTGCGGTGAATTCAATGTTCACTGCAGGGACGCCGAAGTGACAGCCGAAATGCAGGGGGAAAAAAAGGAACTTTTCTATTCTTCTAAGGCTGGGGTCAGACCAGCGCACTTTTAACGTGCGTTCTGGCGCACATAATTACGGCCGCACTAGCAACAGATGACGGGCAATGACGGACAATATACGATGTACGGCCGCACAAAAGTCCGGCCGTGCAACGCAAGTGGAATTTGAACGCATTTTTTTGAGAACGCTGAACCGCTAGTACTGACGTACAGAGTGCGCAGCTGCGGCATAGCGGCGTGTTTGCGTGATTAGGAGATGTCAGACGCTGCTAATGTCCAGCCTACATAACGTCCAGACGCAAAAAGAGTTTTATTGACGATCCGTACAAAATCACGCCCGAAAATGCGCGTCGTCTGACCGTTTTTGCGCATTCCGTGAAAAAATACGTCAATGCGTTCGGACGCACTTTTTCACGTTCGCGGGGAAAAATGCTTTCTTCTGACCCTAGCCTAATAGGTGTTTAAACCAATAGAAATAAAATGCATGAAAATGTGTGTAAATAATAAGAAAGGACCTATAAAAATAATAAGGTCTGTTACAGAATTAAAAAAAACACCTTTGAAAAAAAAAATTGGGAATCAAAAAAGAAAATCTAAAAAAAATCTACAAAAAAAGTGTAATAAATAAATGGTTTGATAAAAAAAAAAAATATTTTTTTTTACATTGAATCCCATGGCATTCCCCTGTTTAAACCTATTGAACTGAACCACCGAAAATCCGTTCATTTCACCGACATTTCGGTGCAGTTTGGCATTCTCTGAATAGATTAATAATTACTTCTCTGTGCTCCCTGCTAAACAAGCCCAGCACACATCACAATGTTGTTTTTTAAATAGATAATGTGTATAGATCACATGGATGTCGTGCCTCACTTTGCTCTGCAGGCATGCGTGTTGATCCAGAGCCTCGATGACTCACGAGAATTGTGGCTATCCGTGACTGGCTACATGAGTGCCCTTGGGTTGCACCTGTTTCGGTGGGCAATCCAGCAATGGTTGTGGCCTCATGTCTTAGCTGCATGTCACCTGACCATTAGTTTTTCTGTGGGACCTCGTTGTAAGGGTATCCATATTCCAATTGGAGGGCAGTATGGCGTTCAGAAGGTCGTTCCTCTTAAATGTATCATATTGAAGCCCTGCATGTTCTATGGCAAAGTGCTCAAATGTTCAGACTCCTTGCTACACAGAATTGTGTGCTATTATAGTGTATTTTGTGTATCAGACCCGGGTGCCGGACAAAATCCCTACAGCCAGGTTCCCTAATGCCAACATCCCAACGGCCAACTTCCTGACAGAACAAGTGCCGGACATACCAAGTTCCCTACACGGCCAACTTCCAGACATCCAGAATCCCAGCGAACTAACCCTAATACTAACACCCTAAATGTTAGGGAGTTAGGCTTAGGGGGTTATGGTTATGTTTAGGGAGTTAGTGTTAGGGCTAGGTTTAGGGGGTTAGGGCTAGGTTTAGGGGAGTTAGGGCTAGGTTTAGGGGGTTAGGGCTAGGTTTAGGGGAGTTAGGGCTAGGTTTAGGGGTTAGGTTCAGGGCTAGGTTTAGGGGGTTAGGTTCAGGGCTAGGTTTAGGAGGTTAGGTTCAGGGCTAGGTTTATGGGGTTAGGTTTAAGGGGGGTTAGGGCTAGGTATAGGGGGTTGGGTTTAGGGCTAGGTTTAGGGGTAGGGTTAGGTTTGGGGGGATAGGGCTAGGTTTAGGGGGTTAGGGCTAGGTTTATGGGGGTTAGGGCTAGGTTTATGGGGGTTGGGGTTAGAGTTAGGTTTGGGGGGTTTGGGCTAGGTTTGGAGGGATAGGGCTAGGTTTGGGGGGTTAGGGAGTAGGGTTAGTGTTAGCCGCTGGGATTTTGGATGTCTGGAAGTTGGCCATCAGGGAGTTGTCTGTGTAGGGAAGTTGGCCGTCAGGGAGTTGTCTGTGTAGGGAAGTTGGACGTCAGGGAGTTGTCTGTGTAGGGAAGTTGGCCGTCAGGGAGTTGTCTGTGTAGGGAAGTTGGCCGTCAGGGAGATGTCTGTGTAGGGAAGTTGGCCGTCAGGGAGTTGTCTGTGTAGGGAAGTTGGCCGTCAGGGAGATGTCTGTGTAGGGAAGTTGGCCGTCAGGGAGATGTCTGTGTAGGGAAGTTGGCCGTCAGGGAGATGTCTGTGTAGGGAAGTTGGCCGTCAGGGAGTTGTCTGTGTAGGGAAGTTGGCCGTCAGGGAGAGGTCTGTGTAGGGAAGTTGGCCGTCAGGGAGATGTCTGTGTAGGGAAGTTGGCCGTCAGGGAGATGTCTGTGTAGGGAAGTTGGCCGTCAGGGAGATGTCTGTGTAGGGAAGTTGGCCGTCAGGGAGTTGTCTGTGTAGGGAAGTTGGCCATCAGGGAGTTGTCTGTGTAGGGAAGTTGGCCGTCAGGGAGATGTCTGTGTAGGGAAGTTGGCCGTCAGGGAGTTGTCTGTGTAGGGAAGTTGGCCGTCAGGGAGTTGTCTGTGTAGGGAAGTTGGCCGTCAGGGAGATGTCTGTGTAGGGAAGTTGGCCGTCAGGGAGATGTCTGTGTAGGGAAGTTGGCTGTCGGGATTTTGGCGTTAGGGAACCTGGTTGTAGAGATTTCAACCCAAACCCATCAGACCCATGGCTTGTGCCCTCGGTCTTGATACTTTACTTCCTGAACTGACCGTTGGTCCCATTTGGCATCACTTTTGGATTACCCCTCAGGATATTGTTACTCAGAAAGAGAAAACTGCATATTGGGTTCCACCATTCCACCTTCTAACCATGGACCTCGTGACATGCCATGTGCCAGGCTTCTTTCCCAGTCACATAATAAAGAATAGGGAGGGAGACACAGATATTTGGATACATTCATTGAAAAAGAAAATAGACAAAATATATTCATGGTAAATGGAATGGATGTTTTGTGTACACCTAGAATCAACTGTGTGTAATTTATTACCGTCAGTGTCATTGAGAAGATTGATTGTCATCATAAGTCATTAATTATAAATTCTTCAGAGAACAAAAAATAGAGAATTGGGCTTCATTTTTCCATAAACTAACCGCTTTGTAGATGATATACTACTCGCAAACATTGGCCTCATTAAGATGTCTATATATTATAAAGTCTGCGTTACCAAGGTTTAAGCTGAGCGTATTGACATGTAACACCTATACATTATTTAATGTAATTTCATTTGTTCATACTTCCCCCTCCCTTATGTTACTTTCTTTGACTCAAAATTCATGAAACCCTGAATTCAATGTGTTGTTGAATAATTGAGGAGCAGCATCACCCAATACATAGATGTCCTTCTCTCCTAGAAGTTGAGCTTTGGAGGCCAGTGGAACAAGATTAGATCACTCTTGTGTCAAAATAATGAGTGCTTTCTGGCACGCGAATTGCCCTCTCCGATGCTTCCGTGAATCACACCTCTTTTTGAGGCTACAAAGAGGTGCAGGTGCTCTGTGCCAGTGGTTAGGTGACATCCAAACAATGCCCACCTGGCCCTAAGAAACTTGGCACCTGCAGGAAAACTGCACTTCCCACAATCCACAGAAAAAGCAATGTGTTCCCTTATCACAGCAGTAGGGATCTTTACAGCAGCAGGTCCTGAATCCGGCAAATCAAAGCGAAAATCTAAAGTATCAACAATGATGCACTTCTAAACATGCAGTGAATGCAACCTCTGAATTTGGTGATGGGCAGTTGAACCTGGCATTAGCTCTTGCTGGCGTGCCCCATCGGCTTCCCAGGCCCAATGCCAATATCCTTTGATTCACTGTGGGTCCCCCCTCCCGTCATTGAGCGGGTTATGCTTCCAGAAACTTTATTTGCACCGTGGTCTGAAAAATCTGAAAATCCAAGACTCGGTATGTTTCTCGGCAACGATCATGGTGGCAAGAGCATCTAAAAAGCAAACCATCAGAAACGTCACTTCTGCAATCTGAACTCAAAACAAAAGCAACTAATGCTCCTAATCGTTCATGGTCAGCGACAGCATCGCATGTTTCAGCGGGGCAAAGCATGATGGTGTCACTGTGTCTAAAGTATAAACACTGCATCCCTACACATCTAATTAAACACTTACAGGGTTATTCAGAGAGCACCAAAACGTCACCGACATTTCGGTGCTCTCTGATTTGCTGCACTTAGGCGAGTCCGATTCGCTGACCTTGCGGTTAATTCAGCATTCACCACCCGTCGGACAGCTGCTGTAAACCCGCTGCCCATCACTGCCAACCCGCCAGACAGCTGCCAAACACAGCCGACGAGTCGCCGAGCACAACACCTACTAGCCGCAGAAAAAAGCCGACAAGCCGCTGGGCGGGCAAAAAAAACAAACAATTGAAAGTGCCAAATTTGAAACGCTGTTTTAAAAAAAAATACTGCTCGAAAATGTCTGGAATTAATATATAAGATCCTATGAATGATAATAAAAGGTCTGTTACAGAAAAAAAAACGCTATTTGAAAACAAATTCGGCTAAAAAATCACGAGAAATGCCTGAAGAAAAATCCTTTTAAAAAAAATAGACTTTTTGCTGCAGATTAAAAGAATAAACGGTTTAACCCTTTCACTGCTGAGGACGTGTGGGGAAAGTCCTCATTGACTCCTAAGGAAACATAGGGGTGGAGATAGGGGGTTCCTTTGAACCACGATATCTCCCCACTGTTGGCAGCTAGAGGGTCATGTTTGTTATCAGTAGAAAGGCCAGAGCATGGTATTTCCAATGATACCAAACATGACCATGTTTAAAGTAAAGAAGAAAAATTAGACCCGAAATGGCTCAGCAGTGAAGGGGTTAATAGATATTGGATAAAAACGGGAATATTTTTTACATTGAAGCCTATGGGATTCGCCTGAATAAACCTGCCGAATGAAACCACCGAACATCAGGGCACTTCACTGACATTTCTCTGCTGTTCGGTGTCTCTGAATAGATTAACCATTGCTTCTCTATGGGGATTTCACTGCCACTGAACAGCACCGTATTTTTCTTGCAATACACCAAAATTTGGTGAACTGCCTGCTTTCTGAATGGCCAGAAAATGTACCATACGGGGAAATTCACTGTTCGGGGCGACTTTGGATCTCTGTGAATAACCCCTATAGAATTCCACATTTCTATTCCTCTTACAGCAAAGAACGTTTTGAATCAGGTTTAGGCAAAATCTCTTTTCTGCGTGTCGCTGCGGGTGACCTCTTCTCCTCCATTTATATAGAATATCATATTTATACGTGTAAAAGTCATGGAACATTACTTTTATTGCTCCTTAAGGCCCACATTTTACAGCACACAGGAGGTCGCCATTGGTTTATTTGCATCCCTGAATTTTCAGGTCACTGACTATTATATCTCCAGAATACAGCTTTGCGTGTGCTTTTTTTTTTTTTAAAAAAAATATTTTTTTTCTTGTTTGGCATCTGTCTCTGTTTCACATTGCTTGGGAAAATACAAAGAAAACAAAAGATTCTTCTAGCATTGCAAGGTGCTACACACCAGGCCTCGTAATACCATTTTATTACACTTTGCGTTACATTAATCCGTTTATAAAGCTTTGCATAATGATTCCGTTTAGTTTATTGAATTGAAGGATAAAAACATGTGTGCGCTGTACATGCGTTCCCAGCCTGAGTTTTCATACACATATTGACATTTCCTATTCACACATTGGAGTTAATAGCGGAGGGATTTGAGGGAGTACAGAATGTATAGTAAATAACACCAGGGAAAATGCGTCTGCAAGAAAAATCCTCTCTATGCACTTTTGAGGCGTTTTGTTGCCAAATCTGTCAATCCCCATTCCGTCGGAACCACAAAGAGCGGAAAAAAATGCTTTTTTTGATGAGATTTGTTAAGATACACTTAGGTTATTATGAGGTTTCAGGTGCAGACTCATCAATGTGCTGTATGCTATATTAGCTCAATTCCCTCTCTTGGTTACCCACTTGTTTGTTTGCTCACTGTTGCCATAACTACAAAAAATAAAGTTTTTTTTTATCACTAAACAATGCCATAGGAGCAGCTTTTGTGTATGTCGATCCGCAGCCACACACTTGCTTCTCAACACCCTCCCAAAATAAGTATTTAAAAACAAAAGAAAAAATAGCACCAGCGATTATTTTTACAAGGTGTAATGCCGTGACAAGCAGGCGCTATGTGTTTGCACCAAAAAGCGGGGAATTTCACTTGGACAAGTAGTGATGAATTCTATTAACACCGTGAATCAATAGGTATTAACACAAGTGTGAAATGCAATACAAAATATATCAACTTACCTTTTACATAGATGCGGTATAGGGTTACCAGGTCAGCCATGTTTTCCTGGGCATATATGATTATTTCATGGAGAGGGGGAGCACAAGGAAGGTGCTGCCCTGCCAGGGGCGTAACTAACAGGGATGCAGAGGGTGCGAACGCACCCGGGCCCTTGAGTCCGGGGGGCCCCACACTCGCCTGCCTGGGGGCTTACCTATAATAATATATAATTCTTCTTTTATATTTATTTGTTAGTTATACTTTGGAGCTCAGTGATACGCTCCTGCACACCACATATTGCTGTGAGTTCTGTTGCTGTGGAGCTCTGTGATACGCTCATACACACCACATATTACTGTGAGTTTTGATGCTGTAAACCTCTGATTTACACTGATACCCACTGCACATTACTTTGAGTTTTATTGCTGTGGAGCTCTGTGAGATACACATAGTGCAAATTACATAAAAAATGGGATGGACCGAAGAGGTCCTAGTGAACCTGGAAAAAATGTGATAATGTCTGGAGTCAACATTGTGGACCAGGAGGGGGACCAGTGCATGTTAACGGGAGGGGGGACATGTTTTTGCCTAGGGTGGGGGGGGTCCCGTCATGGTTCCTGCACCTGGGCCATGAGGTTTATAGTTACGCCTCTGTGCCCTGCAGTATGTATAATTCATATGTCGCAGGAGGGGAATCTGTTCTCTAATCAGGACAAGTTACTTGGGATTCCATTTGGAAGTCTTACTTGCAGCAGAAGAATTCCACCTACTGCAGGGTTATTTTTCATGTACGGTCCATCAGCATGAATAAATTACAGTACATGTGTCCATAAAAACATGGCCGATCTGGCAACCCTAATGCTGCAACATCCTTTTCTTCCCTCTATAAGGAGAAAAGGCTCTATGACTCACTAGGAAAAGCCAGAAGTGTCATTCTGCAGATACATTAACTTAAACCTGCCGCCTAGCCCAGAAAGCCACTGCGGATCAGTGCTTTGAGCATCCTCACCTCTCTCTGCCCTCCAGGGAAGCTCTCACAGGGCTGATTCAGCCTTCTGAGTGCAGGGACTTAAGGGCCCTCCCAGAAGCTCAGATCACCCTGAATTCACCTGAACTTCAGACCTCGGGACCAGGAAGTGGGAACCAAATTGGGTCCTGCCTACTTCACCTCCCAGCCATTGGATTGGCAGGGGCCTTGCTGGAATGACTAGCTCCCCCATGTCCACATGACATGCTCTGTCTTTCTGCAAGCCGGCAGCATGTCACATCTGGAGGACTAAAGAGTCAGTGCTCCACTGGAAAGAAAGTTTTAAAATAATCTGAGGGGTTAAAATGGGAAGGGTGTCAGGGGAGGTTAATCTTTAACCCCTCCATCTCGCTCCTCCAGTTTTAAAATGGTGTCCCTTTTAAATTGAGTCAACGCTCATCTGATCGCGCTGAGTGTCCTAGGTACATATCACATACATTTAATAGTAGCCAGTGCTTTGAGTGCCATTGTCAAACCTAAAATGATATGTGGGACATCCACCCAAATGCCACCATGCCCAGTAGGCATGCGATGTAGAATACAACGTGTCCCTCGGACTGGTTCACCTTTAAAGCCCCCTCCACCACATTTTAGCTCCTTCCCTGAACAACGAGGTATTACCATTTCTATTGTTCCCCGTGTGTGACCCCAAACGACCTTTTGGCATTGGTATACGGAAAAGGGAAACATTAAATGCTTGATATTCTGTTGAATGAGCCTTCACTGGCAAACTATCCCCATTTATCTAAAAAAAAGGAGCAAATAAATACCGACGTCTGTGGAAAGTTATTCTTTTCAAAGTATAATCAGTGATTTTTATTAATCATCCGATGCTGTATCTCCAAAAACAGCAACTGTATACAGTACTACCTCTTATCTGCCCGACGCTTCTCCGGCCTTCCTGTGGAAATGTAATCTTCCCCCCAGAATCTCGGTGACATGAAAAATATATATTGCGGTAAATGATTAATGCAGTTATAAACTGCTACAGAGATAAGATATAAGTATTCATATTTCTATCATGTTAATACACGTTGATAAACCTAAGGAAGCCAACTTGACCATTACATTTGTTATATTCTCCGCCGTTCAATTATTTCTTGTCCAAACTCAGTTTAAGACTGTGCTCGTACATATATCTATTGGGACTGATAGATACGCTGTGTACCTCGGCGGAGCTGAAATAACCTGTGCTGCTGATTAATCAATTTTCGCAGACACTGACACAAGATGGGAATATATGATATTTTTATATTGTTACACAGCATGCTTGTGAAAATTAAGCATTAAAAATGATCACCCTAAAATGCCAGCAAGTCATTTGAGCAATACCCCAACTGGCTGTATAAGCGCTAAAGTAAAAATACATAAAATAATTTTATTTTTTTTATAAAAGACGCATCTGTTTTGTTATTTTAATGAGGCCTCGGCATAGGTAAGCGAGCAATAAATTGTTACAAGACAGACGTAGATGACAAAAATGTCACACAAAAGTAATTAAAACAAATATGAATTGACTGTAACAAGAGGAGAGTCGGTAGGGTCCTTCAGGAGGTGCAAGAATCCCATTTACATGTGGATGCTAGCAGAATTCCACTTCACCTGAGCCCATAGAGAGACGTTGTGCTAAACCTTCAGTGAGTTGAGGAAACTTAGCTTGATTTAGCTGTACTTAACCAGATTTTATAAATATGTTGCTAAGGTTTTCTTCAAAAATTTAGATAATTTTTTTATAATATATATGTGTTTTTGAGAAAGTATTTTACCAGGAAGGATACATTGAGATTTCTCTTGTTTTCAAGTATGTCCTGGGATCAAGAACATTGAAATGTTACAGAAATACAAAGTAATAAAATGCAAGATATTAAAAACACAAATATACAGATTAACAGAAAATAAATATGTAGGAAATAGTCATTATGTTACATGTTGACAGGTGCATTCTGTATTGAGGTAGGTCAATAGGGCGCTTTTAAGTGACTTTAGACTGCGGGTCGATTTGATGATGTCTGGGAGGTTATTCCATAACTGCGGTGCTCTGTAGGAAAATGAGGATCGAGACACTTTCTTTTTGTATTGTGGTATTGCAAGTAAGGTGCAGGTCCTGGATCGGAAGTTATAGGATAAGGGAACTGCTGGGGGAAGCAGCCTATTCAGGTAGGGTGACAGCTCCCCAGAAAAGCTCTTAAACATCAGGTTGGAAAGGTGAAGGGTGCGTTTAGATTCCAGGGATAGCCAGTTTAGTTCTTTTAACACGTCACAATGGTGGGTCATGTAGTTACATTGTAGCACAAAGCGGCAGAATGAGTATTACAATGTAGTAAGTTTATGAAGGTGTGTTTGCGGGGCAGCTGCATACACTACATCTCCGTATTCAATAGCCGGCATAAGCATTTGTTGTACAATCTGCTTTCTTACCGCGGGGCTCAGGCAGGATTTGTTTCTGTACAGGGCACCTAGTTTGGGGTAAAGTTTAGATGAGAGTTTTTCGATGTGGGAGCCAAAGGATAGATTTGGGTCTAACCACATACCTAGATATTTGAGAGAAGTGACTGTGGTCAGCGTGCCATTTGATTTTGTCCCAACACATAGATGGGGATTTTGCAATTTGTGTACATTGAGATTTCTCTCGTTTTCAAGTATGTCCTGGGTGGCGAGTATGTACCGTTAGGTGTCTTTCCCAAGGACACTTACTGGAGAGGTGCTCTGGCTTGGATTCAAACCTGTATCTACTCAGTCTCCATGGTCATAGAGCAGTGATGTTACCTCTACTCCATCATTAGGCTAGTCCTTTACTAAGTGTAAAAGAGAATAAAGGTCCTGCACTCCTGAGGTCTTCTAGCACACATTTATTCGTAATGCATGTGATAAAAGGTAACCTTTCTATCCAACGCAGGGACTTTTCTGTGCTGATCTATTGCTTTCTTTTCTTTCACACCGTATCTCTGGCTTTGGCAGAACAAGTTGGTCTTGGAGTGCATTTTTCTTCAAGTAGCAGTGTGCTAGTCTTTTACAATGTGTAGGCCTGGTGGTGACCTGACTTGTAGTCTAATCTTCAGGAGTACGCAGGTCCGCTTACTTTGGAAAATGTGAAAAAGGACTTTAAACACGCGAGCAACTATCCAATCGTTATGGCACAAAAGACAAGATATGGTGTATGAACGTATCCCTGTTGAAGTGATCCAGGGTTGATGTGTGTGTGTTCAGTAGTCGTCCTCTTGTTGTTTTTCTCTGAATTGATGTTGATCCATTTTGAAAACATATTCCGGTATCTCCTGTGTGAAATGTATGTTTGGCTGCTGCCAACCCTAGGTGAAAACTCAATGGCCGTGTTTCGCTTAACCAACATGACGATGGTCACAATTTCCTTGGATCACAAATGACGGACCTGTGTCGTGGACTCTTGGAAGCTTTTCTTTGTCCACACCTCGAGCCATGGTGGATACTCAAGGTCGTGTAACTTGCAAACCCTCCCGTGGAGACTGCTCTGCATGCGGGTGGATTGTGTCGGCTCCGTCCAGCCTATATTACATATAAAGTTTCAGAATACCATTAGGTACGAGGGCAATTTGTATTTTTAGCTATTGATTCCTCTTAACAGAGCAGACAGTCATGATAAATGGCAGACAATCTCCTCCTAATCACCCAATCTATTATATTATTTGACTGCCATGTGCCTTCGTCAATATCAGAATAACAAGAGCCGCATCTCCGAGTCCTCTAGACGAGCTAAAACGTAGAGCCAGGGCCCCTCATTTCCACCCCTAGACTTCCCACAAGAACCCTTCTTGACCAAAATCTGTGCTTGAAACCCCTTTTGCGACGTAATTAAGTACTCGTTTTGCATGACGACCGAGTGCATTGATTTGATTCCCACTTAATAGTCCTTTCGAGGATAACAATTCCCAACAATTTGCCTTCTTTCTCCAACTGTTTTTAAGAGAACTCCGCGACGCGGCGAGTTCCCGAACAGACGATCTATCCATCACGCGGCGGAACTCTTCTCATTCTCTCCGTACTGCACCTTTCCCTCGCTAAGTAATAGTTTAAAGACAGGATCGGACAGGATGAATGACAAAAACGGGGCAGCTGCAAAAATGTAAATTACCCCGGGGAGAGTTAGAAATAGATAAAGTTTTCGACAATGAGATTTTTTTTTTTTTTTCTTCTCGCTCTCTTCCCGAGACTGCTGACTGGAGAAAAGAACAATATTTTAGCCTCCGTACAAATTTATTTCAATCTTCTACAAGTCCCATGCACCAGCATCCACAGCTGCACGCTGTAAACAACAAACAGATCTATTTCCATCAGCCCTGCTGATGCTATGCGAAAAGTGCCTGAACAGAAGATGTGCACAGATGTAGCGTCTCACCTGAGCCTACTAGTGCCCTCCATTTGGCCCCTCCAACTTAATATCGTTGTTACAAAGCTATTGGTCTCCTGATAGGGAGCTGGCTCAACGCAGAGCCTCTCCTTCCAGCTAATCTGACAACTCCAATCCAAGAAGCATCAAGGGCCTAATTAAGAAGACACATCTTATCAAGGAGCTTATTTTGCATAACAGAATACAAATGACGAATAAAAATTTAATGTTTAATAACTTAGTACAAAAGAGGGCTGTTGATATAGAATGCCTGGGATTTTTATGGTGGCTGTCAGCCTCGTGATAAAACTGTTATATAGGAGCTCTTGGCAAAATACAGCGTAGAAATTTTCGCAGTAATAGTGCGCGCGTGATATTGCATTCATTTGTGATAGAAGAGTAACAAGGAGCCTGGGAATGTGCCAGTCGAGTTTCAATGTAAGATGTTGGGGGGGGGGGAGGTTTCTACATTTTTTTTTATTATTTTTATTGAAGGGCATCTAAATACATTTTAATGAAGACTCTGCCGAACGATTGCAAGGTACTTCATAAAAGTATTTTTTTGTATGATGGCTGAAAATGAAACAACGTACCTGGATACCCGTCGAACCATTTCATTTAAGTGGTTTGGGCTTTTTTGACTTAACTAAACGCAGCAGCTGACAATCTTTTATAGGAAATGTGACTGCGAAGGTCCAAACCATTACTTTTCATCGTAGTTTTTGGTAAATAGTCAGTTGAAGCGGGCACACTGAGAGGATCCAAAGGCAGCTCTTATTAGGACAATTGCTATAACGTTTCAGCTGTCACAGCAGCCTTTATTATTATTTATTTATTTATAAAGGATTTTACCAGGAAGGATACATTGAGATTTCTCTCGTTTTCAAGTATGTCCTGGGTTCAAGAACATTGAATTGTTACAGTAGGTACAGAAATACAAAGTAATAAAATACAATATATTAAAAACTAAACACAAATATACAGGTTAACACAGAAAATAAATACACTATATTGCCAAAAGTATTTGATCACCTGCCTTGACTCGCATATGAACTTAAGTGACATCCCATTCCTAATCCATAGGGTTCAATATGACGTCGGTCCACCCTTTGCAGCTATAACAGCTTCAGCTCTTCTGGGAAGGCTGTCCACAAGGTTTAGGAGTGTGTTTATGGGAATTTTTGACCATTCTTCCAGAAGCGCATTTGTGAGGTCACACGCTGATGTTGGACGAGAAGGCCTGGCTCTCAGAACACCTTTGGGATGAATTAGAGCGGAGACTATCGGGTTGAGGTCAGGACTCTGTGCAGGCCAGTCAAGTTCATCCACACCAGACTCTGTCATCCATGTCTTTATGGTCCTTGCTTTGTGCACTGGTGCACAGTCATGTTGGAAGAGGAAGGGGCCAGCTCCAAACTGTTCCCACAAAGTTGGGAGCATGAAATTGTTGGTATGCTGAAGCATTCAGAGTTCCTTTCACTGGAATTTAGGGGCCAAGCCCAGCTCCTGAAAAACAACCCCACACCATAATCCCCCCTCCACCAAACTTTACACTTGGCACAATGCAGTCAGACAAGTACCGTTCTCCTGGCAACCGCCAAACCCTGACTCGTCCATCAGATTGCCAGATGGAGAAGCACGATTCGTTACTCCAGAGAAAGCGTCTCCACTGCTCTAGAGTCCAGTGGCGGCGTGCTTTACACCACTGCATCCGACGCTTTGCATTGCACTTGGTGATGTATGGCTTGGATGCGCACTGTTCTTGAGCTAATCTGAAGGCCACATGAAGTTTGGAGGTCTGTAGCGATGGACTCTGCAGAAAGTTGGTGACCTCTTCGCACTATGCGCCTCAGCATCCGCTGACCCCGCTCTGTCAGTTTACGTGGCCTACCACTTCGTGGCCGAGTTGCTGTCGTTCCTAAACACTTCCACGTTCTTATAATACAGCTGACAGTTGAATGTGGAATATTTAGGAGCAAGGAAATTTCACCACTGGATTTGTTGCACAGGTGGCATCCTATCACAGTTCCACGCTGGAATTCACTGAGCTCCTTAGAGTCTGCATGCCTAGGTGCTTGATTTTATATACCTGCCACAATGGACGTGATTAGAACACCTGATTCTGATTATTTGGATGGGTGAGCGAATACTTTTGGCAAAATATGTAGGAAATATAGTCACTATGTTACATGTTTACAGGTGCATTCTCTATAGAGGTATATTAATAGAGATTTGGACCCCATTATCTTCGACTTCGTAGCCACAGGGTCATGTGAGGTATCAACAGAAAGGCCAGAGCATGACCTTTCCAATGATACCAAAAATGATCATGTTTTATTTAACAATAAAAATAAAATATTTCTTTATTTTTTTCTAACAGCAATATTTTTCACTTTTCAATCATAAAGGGAACAATGATGCTGCACTAACTCACCATCACATTTTCCATGCCACCATCAAGTGAGGAGGCAATGGCACAATCCGTTATAACGAATTGTTACATCAAAAACCTAAACCGCCGCGCTGCAGCGAAGAGCACGGGGGGAAGACTTTGGAACCCTGCGTCACTAATCTTTACACCTCACAAGGTCAAGTGAGGTGTCATTGGACAGGTCAGAGTCTGGCCTTTGCATTGATACCAAACATAACCATGTAAAATAAAATAAAAAAAATGTTATTATTTAATTTTTAGTTCCAAAGCGATGGCATTGTCCATTTGTCAAGTATAAAATGCGCAATATCCAAGGGGGATCCATGACAATTACGGTGACTGCTGAAATATGTTTTATGCCTGCTAGCACACATATTTGTTATATGTAGTGCCACGTCTTGTGATTGGTTCCATTCATATCTTTTAATCTGATATTAAATATGTTTGGTTTTATATTTTGTATTCTGTCAATTGCAGTATAGTCTTCCATGAGGCTCATCCAAGACGTTTTGTATCGCTAGATATTTGGGCGGTATTCGTGAGCACAGGCTCAGCATGTGCCATGCTGGTACGGAGTCACGTGCAGCTCTGTGAAGCATGTCCATAAAAAAACAGCAGCACAGTACTCCCTGCACGTGTAAATACTGCTGCAGCCGGAAGAAGATCACGGCTCCCCAGCCATGTCTTCATTTTAGTGGATTCACCTGGATTCCGAATCTGGGAAAATCAGAATTCCGCAGTACTCGGGTTCCGTAGCATTCTGGATAAAGAATACTCAACCCGTACATATCTGCATGAGTCCCCACCCATCAAGCTTTCTATTTAAAAATACAATAATAATAATTACAAGGCAATATCTTCTAATAACAGTTTTACCAAAAACAATCCATGTTTTATGTGTAACATGTAAAACAATTACAAATGTGTGTGTGAATGTGTAAAAATAATCTTTTCTTACAGCGTAAAACTGGGGTCGTATATGTTGAAATTACATATCTTAACACTGACATTTTAGGGGGGGAATGTGCTCTTCTGTGGGAAATTTCAGACTCTTGTTTCCTTCCTTTTTTCAGTTTTATGTATATAAAACACATGTTGAGATAATGATGTAGCAGCTCGTTCATGTACGCTGGGAAAAGCTTTGTGTATTTGAAAACGGGATATATTGAGTGCTTACAGATTTTAAAAGTGTTGAGAAAGATTTATGCCTTGACGCCGGCGCTATGTAAACGTTGCGGCGCTCCTCATGGATGTGTAGGTGGCCGCGATTCATGGCCAGAGTCTGAGCAGGCCGGTCATGTGAGCTAATGAACGTTTATCTTAAGAAAATACTCTGTGTCCTTAAACACCAATGAATCAGAGTATTAATGGGAGCCTCGCCATGCGGTTTGCAGAGTAGGGTGGTCTCTCGTTTTAATCACTGTAATTTCTTTGTGTGTATTTCTACACATTTGATAAAATGTGCGCAGTATGGGTCTTCCCTAGTTATTGCCAAACCAGTGAACCATTAGACCACTCTAACCTCACCTGGTCAAGGTCCATGATGTGTAGGGTAACCCTGAAGGGGTCATGGGAACAGGAAACCTTCGATTACCAATGGACTGGTGGTTTGGCTTCTGAAACAAGTTGTTTGTTATGTAGTCCAGGCAAGCTGAACATTAGGAGGCCACTGGAGGACTAACATGGCAGAAAGGGTCGGGCATAACACAAAGCTGTAATGCAGAGGAACATGCGCATGAAGAATTCAAAAGTGGAGAATACCAAAGGCCCTATTCTAATCTTGCTGCAGCTCTTATACACAAAGGCTCCAGCCATTTGATTAAGGGCACAAGACGATGGTCCAACCGAGCCAAAAGCTTTGTTTGTGGCTCGAATATTGCGACTGCTTACTGTAAATTGCCAGTTTTAAACTTTGTATCGGTGCCAATAATTTGCAGCTAGACAAGAACCAGGTAATCCAACGTTGCACGTTCTTCTTCAGGTTTGCCAGGAAAAGATAATGGCTGTTAAACCCCGGTGTTATCATTTAACATGGAAATATAAACCAACTAAAAGAAATTAGACTTGCATCAGATCCCACGGCGTAGAGAGTGGTGTGATCCTCCGCTTCCTCTCTCTGTATGCAGAAGAACACTACTGTTGGTTCTTCTGTGGATCTTTCTGATGTCCCAGCTTGACCTACTGTAGAGCTCGAGCAGGGTCGCCGGTCGCGCTTGGCTTCATAGAGCCCTATGGGCTCCAGGAGCCAATAACAGTGGTGGCCAGCAGTAACATGGCCATCAGATATACCATCATTTTCGCATCTCTTATTTTGAGCTTGGCTTTATCCAGCCTTCTGCTACGTGTTATCTGGTCTCCAATGTCCGTTTAGATAGTCGTTTATTATCCTTGACTGCTATTTCCTCCATTCGCTAGGTGTGAACAAGAAAACGTCTGGTTCCCGTATTTTAACATCATTTAGCTTTCTGTAAATTATTGTTTCCATTCGCCGCCTCCACATTTCTAGAGCGTCAGAAATGGCTCTTTACAAAAAACACCAAGTACAACAGTTTAAACCTAGTTTATTTTCTCCAACGCAATGGAAAGAAATCTAGAAATCTTCCAGTGCTTCGCTCTAGAAGTCCAAACAGAATACAGAAAACTAATTTTATTTTTTAGTAATTTTTTTGTTTTTTCTGTTTTTTCTGTTTTTTTTCCTGTTCGATGTACCAAAGGAATTATTTCCAATTTAATATATGTATTTCCTAGTAATTATCCTGGTGCATCAATGTGCACTAACCTATTCCTGGTCCAGATCTGTTCTTGACGCGTCTCTTTGTGCTTGAAGAAAGCCGACGAGTGGTGACTGGTGCCCCCTACTAGGGGCAGAGGAGGGTGGAGGTTGTGGCGAGGAGGGTTAATATAAAACCACATAAATCTAATAACATAGGCGCCTTTTCAATTATTATCTGTTATTTAGTAGCTAGTTTTATGATGAGACCCCTCAGTGTGACCTATAGATTGGCCTCAGGGCTAGTCTAACCTTATGCAGTCATTGCCATCAAAATTATTTAAATCAACATGACACTTATTTGTCTAGGAAATATCCGAGTGCTAAGTGATGGCTTCCATGCTGCGCTGCTGGATAAATCCCTTCATATCCTGCGCGGGGGGGGGGGGTTCCCCCTTATTTCTTTATTTTTCACACGTTGTTTTCGAAGATTCTGCGCATGAAGTACGAGAGCTGCAAATTAAATAATAAAAAAATATATATATATTTTCTGTATGTTTTCTTATAATTAAAAACATGGCAGCGATTATCCTTCGGGATCCGTCGTCTCCGTTTAGATCCATAATTAAAAATCACTATTGTGATTTATAGCATTTTTTTTTTAAATCTTTTTTTTTTTTTTAAATTGCAATTATTTCGATTTGAATGGCTCAGAAGTTAATGTAAAATATAACACTGGCAGTTACAGTGTCCCGGTGCTGTAAGGAGAGTTATTTATAAAATGTGGAACCGATTGGCCAAATTGGCTGGATTTCTGAATTTAAACCAATCGGAATAATCCCCAGATTGACCTAAATTGTACACAAATTAGTGACAAATAGATGTGAAATTGCTTATTACTGTATTCTTTGTCTTGACCAGCTACACAACCGATTTATCTGCTGTCTGTCAGCATTTTATATCTTATTTTACTTTATTTTTACATATGTTTTGGAGGAAAATGCCAATGTCGCAGCACCCTGCATTTATTACTTCATGCATTACCCACTCTGTCGATGTTCATGTATACTTGGGATGGAGGCAGTGGCGTTGCAAGGTGGGGGCGGGGGTGCGGCCCGCACCAGGTGACACCCGCCCTTAGGGTGACGCCGTCACCCTAAGGGCGGGTGTCTCACCCTGCGACGCAGTGTTTGGCTCCCTGCGAGCGTCCGAAGCTTTGGAGCTTCGGCGCTCGCCTGGGGGAACCACGTCACCAGCCGAGTTCTCGCGAGATAGCGGCTGGTCACGTGGCTCCCCCAGGCGAGCGCCCAAGCTCCATGCCGCCGGACGCTCAGAGGGAGCTGAACACGCGGCGGCGGCAGGAGGTGTGCTGGGGCCTGGGGGCAATATCCATGAGAGGAGCTGGGGCAATATCCATGAGAGGAACTGGGGCAATATCCATGAGAGGAGCTGGGGCAATATCCTCGAGAGGAGCTGGGGCAATATCCATGAGAGGAGCTGGGGCAATATCCATGAGAGGAGCTGGGGCAATATCCATGAGAGGAGCTGGGGCAATATCCATGAGAGCTGCTGGGGCATATCCATGTGAGCTGGGGCAATATTCATGTGTGCTGTGGGCATATCCTTGAGAGCTGGGGCAATATCCATGAGAGCTGGGGCAATATCCATGTGTGAGCTGGTCTGGAGCAATATATCCATGTGTGAGCTGGTCTGGGGCACAATATATCCATATGTGAGCTGGGGCAATATATCTATGGGTGAGCTGCTGGGGGCAATATATAATTGTGAGCTGGGGCAATATATATCCATGGGTGAGCTGCTGGGGGCAACATATCCAGAGCTGCTGGGGGCAATATATATCCATGTGTGCTTTCACTGCCTGCGAACAGGCAACGTACTTGCTGGCAGTTGGCAAAAAGTTGTGTGAGCATATGAGAGAGCTCCGCAGCAATAAACCTCACAGTAATGTGCGCTGTGTGTATGAGCATTCAGTGTTATATGGGAGTTACTGATTTAGAAGTAAGAGTAGTTAAAAAAAATCGTAAAACGCGGGGGGGGGTGACACCATAAGTTACCGCACCGGGTGACACCAACCGTAGTGACGCCACTGGATGGATGTGGTGGCATGTGGATGGATTTAGGCCCCACTAGCTCTCTTCTTGATGCCCATGCTGGCACCCTTCATACCGCCTAGTAGTTCGAGTGGATCTGTTTTGTGTGTGGTTTTATTATTATATTTTATAATTCGACTACCTGACGAGATGACATTAAATCACTGGAATTGCCTCTGATTTAAAAGTCAACTGCAGGCGACGGTAGACAATCAAACTGCGATGAATTAAGCTATTTTTAATGCAGGCCCAGGACATGCTAGTTAGGGGCGTGCATATATTTGATGCATATATTGTAGCTTTAAAATCTTTAAAACCAGCTGGTTTCAGCAAAGCAATGGGGAGTTGGTTACACAACGTGATCACCCTTTGCACCGCTGCCACACACCAATGTCTCCAACAAATTCTAATGATTGCTCTTATGAGAGAAACCAGCTTGCTTGGGAAATCCTTCCTCCTGGAGCTTTCTGCAGAGGTAAAAGAGGGAGAGAGATGGCTCACAATTAGTACCAATAATGAATCCCGTGATGTGTTTGTACCAGGTGGCTGTGCACTAACTGTATGTAAAAACTCCAAATGGGTTACAGCCAAATGGATTTCTGTGTAAATTGCTACCCCCCCCCCACTCCCCAAGATTTTTTTGTTTATTGGTGTAATAGAATCACAAATAATGAAAATATAAGCAACTGATACAACCATCAATCACTCTCACCTTACAGTCCTCTCCTCCTGTTTCCAACCCTCCCAGATTGTGAGTTCCTATGGGAATAGGGCCCTCATCTCCTCCTGTACTGTTTGTCAAATGTTGTTCAATGTATTGTAACCCTGTCTATACTGTGCCTATTGTACAGCGCTGCGGAATATGCTGGCGCTTTATAAATAAAGAATAATAATAATAATAGTAACTGTTATTTTATAATAAGCCGGACTGAATAAGGAAACAGTGGGAATGCATGGGAATGGTGTTCCTGTACTTTTTTTCCAGTGGGAAAGCCGTTCCTACTGTGCTAGACACAACCCGTGAGGGGTGCCAGATCCTTGATCGGAGCAGGTGTGCATGGGGACATATTCCCACCCACATGCCCTCCTGCTTGCACAGACCAAGTGCCATCTGAGAGCCACGCTACGAGATCAAAGCAAGCTCCGTCTCATGCTGATTGTACCCCTCCTGCTGCAATGCTGGACCCTCCACCTGCAAATACAATAATGATCACTCTGTGATTAGGGTGGGTATTGGGGGGGCGCCATACTTTTCTGTAACCAACTAGATTGCCAGGGATTTTCTATGGTTGGATGGATAAGAGTGTGTGTGTATAATATAAATTCACATCTCAGTGTATGCAGAGTAACGGTTTGAGCCGTGTTAAGTTGTAGCATTCTTTCACTGTGATATTATGGAGGTTTAGATGAATATTAGGCCCGCACTGCCACTTTCTGAACATATGTGCCGGTGATAAGTTCTAAACGAGCTCCAAACAGGACCTTGTGATCTGCACACAAAGGGGCGCACTTAGGTGGAAAAATATTCCTCGCAATTCCCAGGACACCAGGTCTGTTGCCAGAATTTGGAACCGAAACGCACATACGTGACCATCGGTGTGATTTACTGGATCTTCTGCAAACCTGGCGTTGTTCCACCGTGCTAAGATTATTGTGTCCCCGGTACCACATCCCACAGTGCTCTCCAGATGCTCTTTATAGCAGGAGCTCCCAGTAAGCCGGCGTCTCACAAACAAACTGCCGTATGAAAATAAAATCCGTCTATATTTATCAAGATTCTAAAGTTAGAATGTATCCAAGAATGATCTGAACACGGATTTCCAGTTATCGCCAAAATAGAAACCTATGACAATAACCATCAGAATGTTACTGTCTCCGTGTGTTTTCACTAGAATCAGCCCGAGCTCTCGATTTGCCTTTTTAGCTGCTACACGCAGATAAAACCAGTTACACATTGATGGAAAATAGGTTTTAGGGCAGATTTTATACACTTGTTGTGTCCAGGACTCTGACAACTACCTGATTGTACGTTTCGAGGTTTTTAAGCCCACGCACGGCGCAGTGTGGCTCTTTCTCTGCAATTGGAATAGAGAATGAACGTTCATTTTTTCCTTTGATAGTGTCTCAGGCTAAATGATACTGACGCTTTCAATTTTTAACATCATAATCAATAAAGGCTGCTTATGCACACTTTGCAAAACCATCAGTTTAGAAGTTTGAGAAATCTGCATATGGCTGCAGCTTGTAGCGGCATTAAATCTTCCCCCGCTAAAGTTTTACTGGTGTGTTATGAGTAAAAATGCATTGTCAGCCATCTGCCAGTTTTTCTCTTAACATCCATATTTCCAACCCTTTGCTAAACATTACGAACGCTTGGCCACCAGAGGCCACCTCTACAATTAAAGCAACGGAGATCTGCAGGAGAGGCAAGGGCATGTCAAAATAAAACCTGTCTGTTATTAATTTTAAAGGTCCATAAAGGAGAGATACAACCCTGTCAGCTTGATGGCCCGACTGGTAACTGAATCTAAATAAACCGTTAACTCAATGAGGCCAAGAGATGGATACATAAAAGAAAGGTAGAAGAGGCAATGATAATGATAAAAAAGGAGCGATGCCGGTCTTCGTGGCGCTTCTAGAAATGCTAATTGTGACTTATTAATCAGTCTCTGATTTCACCGATCTAAAAAGGTTAGCGAGTCAATTGTGTAAAATTAGCATCTTCTCCCATGTTCCTTCCCGTTTAGTGAACCTGTCTCTTCATTTACATAGCATGCCTGTGTTTACCCAGAATTCACCAACTCATTAACTCCACCACCATCTGAAACGGTACGACGTTCCATTCCTCTTTCACGGCTTAAGAAGAAGAAGAAAAAAAAAAGTAGGAAGAAATAAACCCACAGTAAACACATGCAAGAGACACAATCTGCATTTATTAAAGGCATTGCATGGTATTAGCAATCAGAAAATTATGCTACTGCATCAAACACAACCCTCCAAGGACCGAGATCACTTAGATTTGGTAGGAGCTCTGGAACAAAAATAGCATTGCTGGAGCAGCTCCATGCTGATTTCCACTGGAATTTATGGATATAATATGTGAGATCTGTAAAATGCACAGTAAATAAGTTGGAGATGCACCCGCCTTCCTTTACTGGATGTTCAGCAGAGGCTCTGCGTACCTTGGCAGAGACGAGCTGCACAAACACCATGCTACGATGCCATGGTGGAGGTGAAATCTACATGGGGAAGGGCAAAAATATCAATTTCTGTTGGCTATATACTGTCTATAGATGCTTAGTGATATTGTAGCCGGTGCATAAACACCCACAATGTAACCCAATTTTATGTATGATTACTGCTATATACAGAAGAACATCTAGGCTAAATCAGGAATCGGATGTTAAATGCTACCTACATGGTAACTAACATGGCCATTCACCCCAGTATACAACATTTCCTTTGATGCCCAACCGCTCTTCAGTTCACACAACATCACCTTCTAAACAGGATGACTTGCATGGCTTGTACTTTTTCCTTATATCTGTAGATGTCCTCTGCAACTATAAATTTTATTATTTGCTGTATGGAGGCTTTTAATCTCACTTTTTTTCCCTCCACCACAACTTAAATGAGTATTGATTTCCCCTAGGGGTTAAATATCAATAGTAACCAGTTATATTCTGTCTCCTGCTGATGAGGGCAAATAAGTCTGGAACCGCTGTACAGGTGTGATAGTGACTGGTTGCATAACCTGGCCTTTGCAAAAACAAAAAAACATTTAGTAAGGCATGGCATTGGGAAAGGAGGGTTCTGTGTTATTACAGAGCCTAGGTGCAAAAAAGTGAGATGTTGTGGACTTCATTTGCATATCCTACCCAGAATTATTTCCTGCATATGGGGAATGTAGTACATGAGCTCTGTAGGCAGTTCTCTGAATTGCTGGGATACGTCGTAGATGTCCTCTGCAATTATAAATTTTATTATTTGCTGTGTGGAGGATTTTTATCTCACTTTTTTGCCCTCCACCACAACTTAAATGAGTATATAAATATATGTGTGCAGGCATTGCTATTGCAGGTCACATATTACAAGTAGTATTCTGATAAACAGACACTCTAGGCATTGTGACTACTCAATGTAAATTGAGTGTTCAGTGCCCTGAGCGTCTTCACCCCTCTCCCACTATCCGGGGAACTGATTCAGCCCTCCGAGTGCAAGGGCTTAGCTCCTCCCAGAAGCTTGCACCAGTGAGAGCTAACCTAAGCTTCAGGTGTCAGCACCAGGAAGTGGGAACCAAGTTTGGTCCCACTTCCCTCCCTCCCAGTGATTGGATTGGCTGTACTCTTGCTGGATAGACCAGTCCCTGTGACTACGTGACATGCTTCGGCTTGCAGCAGCTGGCAGCACGTCACGCCCGGAGGTTTAGGCATCCAGCAATGCGCTTTAAAGAAGGTAAGTTTTAAAATGATCTTAAGGGTCAGCCTTCACCCCTCCCATTTTAACCCTAGAATCTCTAAATTTAAGCAACTCTCATCCGATCTCACTTAAACTCATATTGTAATTGGCTACGTACAGAGACTGTTGCTTTGAGTGCCCTTGTTGAGCCTAAAATCATTGCGGGACCACCTCTCCCACCACCACAAAAAAATGTTTAATACATACAATTAGAGAAATTTCCTATTTAATGAGTCCAGCATCCAGTGGGTATGTCAGGTTTACTGTAAACTTAAAGGGATTGCAGTTCCGAATAAAATGAAAATAAACTCTTGTTACTGCTAAACCTGGTGCTGGCACCCATTAGACAAGGTCCCAAATACACACCAACAATTGTAAAGTGAGAGATTATACATAATATGTTAACTCCAGCGGTTTTGTATTTTTTATTTTCGTTGAGCACTGGTTTTTAATCTTGCGGTTTGTTTCCGAGGCTGCAGTGTTTCTCTTCCTGTGACTCTCGGTAAAACAGTAAATCCTCGAATATTCAAGGTGTCCATTTATAGAACACCCTTAGATGTCTAACACTGTCAATATTTCCACAAATGGCCAAAAAAGGCAACAGTGAGCTAGTCGTGTCCCAAACGTAGAATAATTATGAAGAATCTCAATGGATTAACCTGATACAAACCATTGACATTATTGTGACTCTAAATGCTCAGACAACATGAAAATGTCAAGCAAGTATGTGGGGACGTCGAGAGAGCAAGCGCTCGCTTTATTATTACTTATTTGCACGGGTCTCTGACATATCATATATCGCCTGGGAATGGGACATATTGCCAAGAATGGATCTGTGGAGAAGTATTTTGCTTGGGTCCCCAGTAACCATTTTCCTCGTGTGTCCAAATGACCAATTGTAAAGTTTTCTGCGTTACATGAGCAGGAAAATTGCACTTGAAATGTGTAGCAGATCCGTGATGAAGGTTTCTTTGTGGTTTAAGCTTCATTCTGCAATACGCCCATGACTGCAAATGTCAAAAACAGATCCAGTAATGTGTAAGTGTAATTTGTATCTAACCACAATTATTTGTATAGCACCAATACGTGAAGCACGGGGCTGAGGAGAGGCAAATAAAATGACAAAATTAAACCCAAGACGAGCAGAAAACAAAGGGTGCCGCGCCAAACTCACAGCCCCCCAGGTGCCTGCAATACCCCGAATTCTTTCAATGCAATAGAATGCCGAGGAATAATAGGAGTTGCAGTTCAGAAACATTTGGGGGGGCCGGAGTTTGACAGTCCTGGTTTAGCGGGTTCTGGTCACATGAGCTCATAATCCATAGAAAGCGGCGAGTAAGAACACAGGAGGGAGAGAACAAGAAGAGAAGACGTATGACCGGGTGTGGGCTGGAATATAATTAGACGTGGATAATATAATTGTGATGAGTAGGCTGAAGATTGGAAAGATGAAAGATTACATCACACTGGAAGAACATGCTTTTGGGGATATTGGTGGTTTTGATGGAGGCTCGCAGCCACGCCACCCGATTGGCGCAGCACATACTTCTCGTGGCCATCTGTGCCTTTGCAATGAACGCCGGACTACTACACGTTTTCACGCCCTCTTCTCTACCCCATTTGACACCAGACAATACATATTGGAGTCTTTTGAAGTATCTGCCTCAGTTTCCCCTCCTGTTGCTTTAACACAGACCTATGACATCACTCACCTTTGGGTATTTATATCCGGATTGCTGCCCTTGCTGGAGGTCACCTCGTGGACCTTTGTTTGTGATGGCGTGCTATACAGTTTTTTTTGTGATAATGACCTTGGCTTTGTTTTGACCGTGTTGCTCTCCGTTCTCCTGACCTTGGCTTTGTTAATTTGTTTATCCCGATCTCGGTTCTCCTCGACGCCTGGCTTGTTCTGACCTTGTTTAGTTTAGACTGACACCCAGCCATTTGAAGCACTGGTTGCTGCTCTGTTATTTTCTTCTATGCCCTCAGGATCCTCTGCCTGGACACCTTAACACACATTAGACGACAAGAGACTGGGAGGAGATAAATTATCTAGTATTATTATTATTATATTATTGTCATTTATATAGCGCCAACAGTTTCCGCAGCGCTTTACAATAACCAAAGGGAATGAAATACATATAAACGGACATAAGATGGAAACAAGAGGTGTAGAGGGCCCTGCTCATAGGAGCTTACAATCTAGAGGGATTGGGGTTGAGGAAGACAAGAGGAATTTCACTAGATAGCAGGATCATTAGTGCCAGTGGTTTTGGAATGGTGGGGCCATAGACGCAGCTTCAATCCTGTGTGAGTAGGTGAGCAGAGGGATGAGTTGCATCAGTGATGCGGTACGCTAATCTGAAGAGATGGGTTTTGAGGGATTTCTTGAAGGCCTGAAGGTCAGGGGAGAGTTTGATAGGGCGAGGTAAGTCATTCCACAGGACTGGTGCTGCCCTGAGAAGTCTTGGAGGCGAAATTTGGCCGTGCGCGTGTAGACCGATGACAGGTGGAGAGCGCCTGCTGAATGGACTTGTCTAGACGGGACGTGCTTGTGGAGTAATGAAGACATGTAGGGAGGGGTTAAGTTATTGAGCGATTTGAATATGAGCGTCTTGAATATGAGCGTCAGTATTTTAAACTGTATCCTGGAACGTACAGGAAGCCAATTGAGGGACCGGCAGAGGGGGGAGGTACGCGAGGTGCGTTTGGTGAGAAAAATAAGCCTGGCGCCTGCATTCATAACAGATTGCAAAGGGGCAAGACGGGAGTTGGGGATGTTGATAAACCTTCCTAAATAAAGTTTTTTATATATATATATATTTATTGAGGAATCTGTCCATCCCTGATTGGATGAGGAGTAGGACATTCAGTGCAAATCATATTATAAAGTTCTAAAAGTCTCCGTTAGGGATGAGGTTGAAAGCAAGCAGATTGACCAGAAAGAAGTTTGTGAGCAAAGAGCATTTTAACAGTGCGTTAAGGCTAGGGACAGATGAGCGCATTTTCTGCGGCCACCGTCAAAATGTACGTCGATGCGTGCGCACGCATTTTTTCACGGAATACGCTTAAGTGGTCAGACGATGCGCAATTCTGGACGTATTTCATGACGGTGGGGTAAAAAGAAGTCTAGGGAAATCCGGCTGTTTGAACGTTATGTAGGCCGCACACTAGCAGCGTCTGACGTCTCCTAATAACGCACACACGCTGCCATGCGGCCGCAGCGCACTCTGTACGTCAGTAGCAGCGGTTTCACTTCTGAGAAAAATGCGTTCATTTGCTGGTTGCGTGGTGTCGGCGCACTTTCGTACGCACGTACTGCGTATATTGGCCGTCATTCCGTTATGTGCTGCTACTGCCGCCGTGATTTAGTGCGTCTGCACGCGCGTTCCGACTGCCCCACTCTGACCCTAGCCTAAATTGATCCTGGAGGGTTTTGGAGGTCAAAGTCAGGATTATGACGTAGGAATATACTGAAAGATGGTTCACACTACTATTACCACTAAACTTGGACAGGACAGGATTGAGCTTTGTGGTAAAAGAAATTATATTAAATTACAGATGTTCTTATAGAATTCTGTGATCTTTGTGTATTTCAGTTTAGGTTTCCATGTGAAAAGGCAACGGGGTTTTCTGACTGCATGTGTTTGATTTCTGGTGCACTCTGTTGAATGGTATTATGGAATATTTGATACATTTACGTGGTGACGTCTTAACGTTTTTACAGCTAGGAACCAAACTAAAGTATTGGCATGTGTTTGTTTGTCAGAACAGCTGTTGTATGCAGCCAATGATGAGCGTACCAGCTTCAGACGACTCCATGTAACAGAATAAAAGCAGTTTCTCACACCATATGCCATCTGTTGGTAAGAAATGAAAGTGTTCTGTTAAAGCGCAAGACTTGGAAGAGAGCTGTAATGCAGGCCAAATGATTTGCCAATATCTGTGGAAGACAGTATATGGATTGACACAAGGTAAATGATGTGACTGCATCCACAATCCAGGACGAGAGATAGAGCCCTCCTGATTGATCATCCCATCTAGATATTGCACTTAAAGCAGTGATTTTACTTTCAGCCGTATACTTTCCACCCTTCAAATTCATGAAATCAGACTAAGAATGGAATCGGGGATTCGTAGGACGGGATGGATGTCTGGGAAACCACCAACAAACCCTACATTTGCAGAGAGTGTTTTACAAACCTAAATTCTGTCTTTTAGTTCTCAACAGCTCTGCCCAAACCTACCACTACATGTCATCGCCTCCTCTTTATATCGACACTGTCGGCCTGGAAAGCAACTGCCAAACAGTGAAGATCTATGACCTTACCTTTATGGCGCAAAGTCCTTCATCTAACAGAAGACATCAGACTGATGGATGAGTTGACAGTGTGCAACCATCACATAATGCAAGCCATCTTCAAGACTAGGGGCCCTTGGAAGGATAATGACCTGTGATTATACAGTGTTTTGTTGTGTATCGTGTCCTTACTATTTACTGTGGTACTTTCTTTTCCCTCTTTTCTTCCCCTTTTACCACAATTTTGGATATTTATTTTGTGAATTGATGTTGCAACATCCACAAACACTGTCGCTCTCTGAATAGCGTCCCCCTAGACTTACCTGATCATTATCTAGAGAGTACAAAATAAACCTGCAATCCACAAACACACTTAGTAAAATAAACAATCAGGTTTGTAGAATGACAGCATTGCACCAAGTGGTTGCAGAGTCACCTATTTTCTATGCCAGTTGGGGCAAACCTCAAACCCGGATTCCAATATCCGTTTATCAATTACAGGTGATTAAAGAAACGTTACTTGGAGACCCTGGATCTGTTACCTAAATGTAACATATTTGCTGGATGCTGGTACCTACAGGGAGGAGGAGAGCAGGATGTGTGCAGCACAATCCCTACATCGTTGACTTGGCCATTACGCTTTCCTTAACTACTAGTAAAATTTCCTGCAAGGAACGGCGCATCCCCTGGATTTTCAGCAAATGAGAACACAAAAATTGGGGGTGGCATTGCAGCATACTCCTTAGATTTCACAGATTTTGAAGGCATCTATTGCACATTGCAAGAAGATACTGTTCTTTGGAAGTGATGGTGGAAAATGGCAAATTATGCCACCTGAGGACTACCAGTTTGACTTTGCCATATGTTCTCATGTTTTACACAGCATGCACTTTTAATATTCAGGTTTATTCAAATAGATCAGAATTGTAGCCGAAAGGTAACCGAACATTGTTGAAATTCACCGTACGGTTACCTTTCTTGGCCATTCGGCTATTCAGAGAGCAGGCAGTTTGCCAAATGTTGTGGAATTGCCTGCACATACGGTGCCTGTTTGGTGCCTGTTCGAAGGCAGTGAAATCCCCATAGAGAAGCAATGCTTCGTCTATTCAGAGAACAAAACCCAGCAGTGAAAAGTTGCTGAATTGCCCTGCTGTTCGGTGATTTCATTCAGCAGGTTTATTCAGGAGAATCCCATAGGCTTCAATGTTAAAAATATTCCCGTTTTAATCCAATATCTAATAAACTGTTTATTATTTTATTCTGTTGCAAAAAGTCTCTTTATTTTTAGATTTTTTTTTTAGGATCTTTCAGGCAATTTTTGGAATTTGGCAAACTTTTTTCTCAGTTTTTTTGTTTTAAATCGTTTATTCTTTTTCCTGTAACAGCCCTTTTTATTATCATTCATTGGATCTTATATGTAAAATTCAGACATTTTCATTCAGTAGTTTCTTTGCAAACAGCATTTCACTTTTCAAATATTGAAGCGTACTGTTTTTTTTCTTATCCCAGTCCATTCGTCTGTGGTGTCGGGTTTTTCTGGCAGCTGCTTTGCGTTGTGATCGGCTCCTGCTCGGGTTTCTCTGGCGTGTTCGGCGGGGTTAATCCAGATGTTTTTGTGGGTTTCGGTGTCCGTTCGCCGTTTTTTGCGGTGAGTGTTTGTCGCGTTTGCGGCAGCTTTTCCCTGCACTACAACGGCCCTGTGGTCCTTGCTGAATACACCTCAGGGTCGCCGAAATGGGATCGCCAAATTGCATCGAATTGAAGAGAACGAAAAGTCACCGAACGTGCTGTGACGTTTCGATTCTCTTTGAATAACCCTGATTTTGTGTGTGTGTGTTAAAGCTAAAAAGTGAAAGATATGTTAAAAAGACAAATCTCCTCCAAACTGAAGTGTTCTAATATAGACAGTCGTCTTGTAGGATCCCACATTCCGTCTTCCAGGTTACTGTTCTCTGTGACTGGATTTACTGGTCGTAAAATGCTGACTCTTTTAATGTATGTGTTAATATAATATAGGTTCTAATATTATTACACTCTCCGTGCTATAATTTCTTTTACTTCATTGAAATCCGTGATTCTCTGCAGGTGCTCAGGTGGTTTCACTCACCTTAAGGCGCACAAGTGCACAATCATGGCAGAGTGATGGAGATATCTGCGTATTGCACTGACACTCTATAGCTGAAAGGCTTCCTTGGTCATGACCTGAAGAGGAAAGACGCAGCAAGCCGAGCCACTCCTGGGTGACGTGTTTAATGATTTGACAGTACCTCACAACGTGTCGTATTCATATTGGGTTGCTCCGGGCCTTGACTGACACTTAGTAGCTGGAGAGAGCAAATGAAGTGGACAATTAGTGGTGGTCGTATTGTGATAATGAACTGGAAGGTGTCTTCTGGCGGAGAACCGCACTCAGTCATCTCTCCTGGCCACTGCATTATTTTGTGGTTTTAACACATCCCTGTCTTCCCGGTAATTTTATCTCAGCAGGAGGATCTAAAAAAACAGCTTTTTTCAAAGCAAAGGAGATCACTATTTTATTGTGCAGCCTCCATCAGTCAAGCGTTGACAATGCCTGCTCTAATTTCATAACTGAGCAGCCATGTAGTGTACCCGGGGAACGAAAGTGCTCTCTATTATCTCTTCCAGGATGGCTGCGTGAAACCATCAGCAGCAGCCAAGAAATTTCTCGATGCCACAATTCTTCACTGGATTCCACCCAGGAAATCAGGACCTTATTGCCTTGATTGTGATGCCACGTCCCACATTGGTGATCTTCAATTAAACAATGGGAACATTCTCAACAACTGGTTAAGATTGGATGATAAATGTAACAAGAAGTGGTAACATTTATGCTGCAACTGGATTGTGTGTCGACTTGTTTAGCTTTATATTTTTTTTCCCTTTGCTTTTATAACTTCTGTCTGAACGCTTCATCCTTTTTTCCTTTCTTTTCTTTCTTCTTAAGCTGCCGTGAAAGAATTCTCTCCAGTGGACTGGAGCCTGTCACTGCTCCCTGTCATGTGTCCGATAATTAAAATCTGACTGATTTACTGACTGGCATCAACCATCACAGCTCAGGAGTTGGATGATTTTCATCCTTCCCAAGGCTAAATTTACTTGGTGAAAAGGGCCGCCTGCTTCCAGCCCGAGCTGTCATTCAGCCGCCGAAGAAACCATAAAGATCTCGAACAGGACCCCAGCAAGCCGTCTCCAGTTTATTTTATTCCGATATTTATTGCCACCCAGAAAATGAACATAATACAGACAAGTTAGTGAGCGCACCGCACCCGTGATTTGTGAGGGTTTCTGCGTGGCGAGATCAAAACCGTCTTCCAGCATTAAAATAAAATAGCACAGTGGCATCTCCCTAAAGCAAA
This sequence comes from Leptobrachium leishanense, assembly GCA_009667805.1. Lineage (NCBI taxonomy): Eukaryota > Metazoa > Chordata > Amphibia > Anura > Megophryidae > Leptobrachium > Leptobrachium leishanense. Next base: position 3,754,043 of record CM019072.1, read on the forward strand.
GCAGGGCTGCAACTTTTATTTATACAATCTCTAACGGGACACAATTTATTATGGCGCTCTAAATAGGGTTCAGCGCCTCCTGAAAAATAATAATTTTATCTCCGTTTGCCAAACCTGAATGAGGAGGAAAAAAATAAACATTATTTTGAAGGTAAGTGCATCCAGAGGGAAGGAAGCCGAATGCCATGGGAGGTTTCGGCTTTTGCATGTTTTACTCCACGTAGCAGGTGTAGTTAAATTAAAGAATGACGAAGGCCTTCTACTTGACAAATACTATGGCTGCGCGAAGGCGCTCTGCATATGTCTAGATTCTTTAAGAGGTGCAAGGATCCGGTTTATCACCGATATTTATAGCCTCCTCTGTTCATGCTGTAGCCAGATAGTCTGGAAGAGACTGGCAGGAGAATGTGACTTATAGCTTCCACCCAGTGTAACGCGGGCCTTTCTTGTGAGGTGTGCCATGGATTTTTAAATCACACCGCTACCCTGAGGCTCCTTTAGGCCAGAGTCACACGAGAGTACTTGAGAGCAGAAGGAACGTCCATGAGAGTGGACGTTCCTTCCACTCTGACGCTCGTCTGGCCACCTCGCTGAGCGCAATTAGTGCACTCCGCGCTACAAAGCAAGATTCTCCTATGGAGGAACGTGCTTTGTAGCCCGTCCTACGTCTGTCGTAGCTTTTTGACAGAGAGGCTCGTAGTAGCGAGTGCAACTAGTGCGCACGTTACACTGTGTGGCCCTCCCCATCGAGCCGTCACAAAATTGTGACGGACGCAAGGAGGAGCGGTCACACGGACCGCTCGTGTGACCGCAGCCTTATCTGTGCACACCAGAAAGGCAGTCAACGTTTGGCTCGTCTGTCTTTACATCCCTGTTTCATTCCTACTTTTTGTGTATACACAAAGAAAAAAGTCCAGCATCATTGTATCAGTGAACAAACTTAGAGAACAAGGTGAAGCGCCCCAAGATATGTGTCTAAATTCGGACGCTCAACAATGTGTATGGGGGTTCCTCTAATAACCCCAAAAAAATCACACAATACCAAAAAAACAAAGTAGCGCCAGAAACTGGTATACGAATTTAAACACAATACATGTCCTTCAATTGTTGCACTTCTCTTTCTCCTCCCCTGCAGATGATAGTATGGACTCGATGTCACTGCAAGAGAAAAGCGGGGGAAACCCAAAATTGCGCAGTATGTCAGTCCAGTGATGTATAATCAAAATATATTAGGGGACTCACATTCTTCTGAGCCAATATCCAGCTCTAGAGTAAACCGCCTTATGGGTCTTTTAGGTAGGTTCAGGCGCCCATCAACCCCTCAATGAATTCCTCTTCTCGACCAGTTATTCCTGCAGTGGGTTTAAAAAATACCGGGCATATCCCTAGTATAATACTGTATATGACAATATAATAGGAGAAAGCCAATTTTAAAGAAACACCTCCCAGAAACACACGCAAGGACTATAAGGTAGTCCCCAGACCTTCTTTTGAATCAGATAAGCAGGAAGCAGCAGTACTTAAAAACATTTAATAACATAAATAAAACATAGCTACCAAACCAGAACGCGTTTCGCCCAGAAAAGGCTTCTTCAGCTGGTATCAATAGTTCCTTTGTCTGCTGCTCCCTTTTATAGTTCAATACAGAGCTATGTTTTATTTATGTTATTAAATGTTTTTAAGTACTGCTGCTTCCTGCTTATCTGATTTATTTTATATATAGATTTCCACTATAAAAACCAGCATGCGTTCGCATCTGGGTAATGTGACCTCTGTTTTCATTTACTCGGTGAGCTGGTGTTTCATAAAAGGATGGTAATGAGTGTTAGTCGCTCATAATTGGTTATCAAGTGAATTATACTATGTTTAGCGATGATAATATCCAACACAACCCATGGAAGTCCCCACTGCATTCATTGATGGAGTACAACAACGTTTTGGTTAAACATTAGGAGACAGTGGGCTCAGACTTACTACAGCTCTAACCGTATTGGAAAAACGAAGCCAGTCCCTCCATCCCGGGTCATGCCAGGAGCTAGTTTATTAGAGCGCAACGTTTCGGATCCTTCCAAAGGCCTTTCCCAAGAAAGGATCCACCATTGAACTCAGCCTCAACTTATTTAATTAACTTTTTTCTACTTGTGTGCTTGCAAACTCCTTTTCTTTTTCAGTATTAAAACACCTAAGTCATGAAGACCTTGAGTCAGCGGCCATTTCTCCCTAACCTTCACAGTGAGTGATGTTGCCTTTGTAAAAATTAAGAATGAATGTGTTGATTATGACGACGTAAACCATCTGTGGGTGATACAGAGAGACGGATACTTTTCTGCTCTCTCATACCATCTCACTGTGGGTACAATTCCCAGACATAATACATGCAACATAACCACTTTATTAAAGTTTTGCAGAAGGCGAAGACTTAACATGGGAAGGTCCAAAATGTCCAACCAGATATTATTATTATTCTTTATTTATATAGCGCCACATATTCCGCAGCGCTTTAAAAGATCAGTGTTCAAGGGGTTGATACATTGGAATACCACACATGGATGATACGGCCTGATTCAGGGGACCCTGTTACCAAAGGAACTTACAATCTATGAGATGTACAAGTATTTTGTGAGGTATGTGTTTCCATATCGTTAGGTGTCTTGTCCAAGGACACTCGCTGGTGGCGTCTTCTGAGTGGCATCGAGTCGGCTTTCCATGATTGTAGAGCAGCGACCTGGTGGTTGGGTTGAACCCACTTCTCGTAAAGTCAAGACTTGCTTCTCCACAGTTGTATTGGAGGGATGAGCTGACCGGGATTTTGACTTGATTCTCCACGATCATAGGGTAGAGACGTTACCACTGGACTCCACAGCCGATATTGTGTGGTAGGCAAGTATATGCCGTTAGGTGTCTTGCCCAAGGACACTTACTGGAGAGGTGCTCTGGCTGGGATTCAAACCTGGATCTCCACGGGTATAGAGCAGTGATGTTACCTCTACTCCATCCAATTGGTACAACCAGATAGTCCATAATTAATAAATCCCTTCTCTTGATTCTAGCAAACCCAAAACTTTATTTCCCGTCTACAGATGCCGTGTCGACTGCTCGCATTTGATACATCAAAAAATATCTACAGGTCTCCAAAAGCGACGCTTCTTGAATCTCTCCACTGTCGGAGGATTTTTTTCTTTAGTCTCATGGATTTATTTTTCAGCAGAAGTACCTCGTCGAATATGTATTAAACCAAGTGATTATCCGCAAGGATGGATGTGATACTTCTAGAGTCATTGCAATAAAGTGTAAATAAATGTTTATATCAACCTGGGAAAATAACATGCTTCCATGTGAGAAACACAAAGCAGACCCACTATCAGTTTAACCATTCTTCTCCAAGTTAATTATTTCTACCGCCACACACAAAAAAAACTGGGGGGAAAAATGAGCCTCCTCTAGTTAAAGTTTATTTTATGGCTCATGAACAGATTTTACTGCAGACTTAAAGCAAACTTTAAATCTACCCCTAGACTGAATAATCTATATTTATTCTGAATTAAATTTGGAAGTGCAGTGAATAATGTCAGTGCTTATAATTTAAGGGGAAGAGAATAAACACAGTCTTTTAACACTGTGTGTTATTTCACTTCATATGAGGTCTCGCGAACAATTACTTTCTTTTAAAAGACCAGAACAAAATCCTATGGTGGCACAGCCCTATATCCAGAATGACATTTATAATGCTAAAATGCAAAAATCCACCAAAATATCCAAATCTTAAAAATATGGGTTAATTGTAAAATGTGAATATATATATATATATATATTTATATATTTCAAACCGCCATTATATTGGTTTAACAGACTGTTCTGGCACAGTGAAGAATAAGTTCCAGTAGCAGAGATTTAAGGGGCTATTCAGAGAGCACCGAAATGTCACCAATATTTCAGTGCGCTCACGTTCCCCGGAGTTCCCTGCACTTCGGGGAATCAAAGTTCCCCACCCTGCGGTGAATTCAGCATTCACCGTAGGGTCCCCGGAGTGCAGGGAAAACCTGCTGCAATCCCGCCGGAAAAACTACGCTGGAAAAAGCCGACAAGCTGACGAACGGGCTAAAAAAATAAATAAAACCTGTATGCTTGAAAGTGTCAAAATTGAAACGCTGTTTGCAAAATAACTACTGAACAAAAATGTCTGGAATTTACATATAAAATCCTATGAATGATCATAAAAAGGTCTGTTATAGAAAAAAGAAAAATAACGGGAAAAATGCCTAAACGATCCTCAAAAAAATCAATAAATAAAGAGACCTTTTGCTGCAGATTAAAATAATTAATGGTTTATTAGATATTTGATTAAAACGGGAATATTTTTAACATTGAAGCCTATGGGATTCGTCTGAATAAACCTGCCGAATGAGACCACCGAACAGCAGGACACTTCGGCAACTTTTCTCTGCTGTTCGGTGTCTGTGAATAGATTAACCATCTCTATGGGGGATTTCACTGCTTTCGAACAGGCACCACAATTTGGCAAACTGCCTGCTCTCTGAATAGCCGGATGGCCCCGAAATGTCACCGTATGCTGAATTTCAGTTTCCGGTTACATTTCGGCAACATTTTGGACATCTCTGAATAACCCCTTTAGTACAAAATACCTATAAGATTTGCAGTGCTATCTTGTGAGTGCTTCTACTATAATGTTAATAATATGTGCTTTAATTTCAGTATGTGCGTGTAAGTGCACATCTACTCATTGTTATTTAGTTCAATTCAAACAGGGTTGAAGTCAGTTTATTGTTATTCAAATAGGCAGTGGTTACATAGCTACATAGGCTGAAGAAAGACATGCGTCCATCGGGTTCAGCCTTTAACACATCACCTACTTCTGTTGATCCAAAAGAAGGCAAAAAACCCAGTCTGAACGCTCGCCAATATGCAACAAATGGTACATTGATTTAAGATAGGGGAAAACGTTGCTTTATCCAAGGAGAAATCTGACCAGCTTTCTGGGGTCAACAAAGATTTTCTCCTTTCTCAAAGTTTCTTTTTTGCCTTCTATATGATCAACAGCGGTAGCTGATGTATGAAAGGCTGAACTTGATGGGTGCAAGTCTTTTATCAGCCTATGTAACTCCGTATAAAAGTGGAATATACATACTGTAACGGCATAGAAAATCAACAGTGAAGTAAAAAGAGTGGAGATTTGGGCAGGCGTAACTCATGGTTACGGTATAACGCATTCTGCCTCAACAAACAGGCGGCTCAGACACTCAATGTCACTGTGTAGGTGTGGGTGTGTGTGTGCTGGATATCAGTATTCTTTATATTAAAATGAGAAACGTTTTCTGTCATAGGGGCTGTTAGGGAAAGTGACAAATCACTAATCCGCATTAAAGTTGTGGCCAGCGTGCAGCCAGACTAAGCCCCTTCTACAAGATTAGTTGTGGCCACTCACTAAAGGTGGCTTTACTGGCCAGCTCTGAAGGGCGATATTGTGCTATGATGTCACACCTCTAGCATGAGCACAACATGATCTAGAATCAGACATGGAAGCAATAACAGTGGCCAGAGAAGTGGACGCAATGATGGGGGATTCAGCAAGTCATTGGACCAGTTGGCCAATGGACATTGCAGCCTTCTAGACCTTTGTCCAGCTTGGCAAGTGATTAGTCACAAATGAAAGTATGAGACTTTGCTGTCCTTCATAACTGGGTAACCACCTCTAGAAAGGACACTATGCATGGTCAAGGTAACCACCTCTAGAAAGGACACTATGCATGGTCAAGGTAACCACCTCTAGAAAGGACGCTATGCATGGTCAGGGTGACCACCTCTAGAAAGGATGCTATGCATGGTCAGAGTAACCACCCCTGGAAAGGACTATGCATGTCAGGGTAACCACCTCTAGAATAGACTCTATACATGGTCAGGGCAGGCATGTACTGGCCATAGGGACTACAGGGAGATTCCCGTGGGCCGATGGCACAGTATGCCACAGTCTCATATTGGGGTCACCGTGCCGGTGAGTCACACTGCACATCTCCCTTACCTGAAGACATGGTGCACACTCAACCTCAGTCCCGCTGTGTTGATTTACCCAATCAATCTGCAGCAACTCTGGTATCTGTACAGCGATTGGTTGAGCGATTCGGTTGGTTTATATACTATTTTTGAGCGTGTTTGTATAATTAAAGTGGGCCGGTCTGGATGAAGTCCAGGGCTGATTTTTTTTTGTCCCAGTCCGGCACTGGGTCAGAGTAACCACCTCTAAAAAGGACTCTATGCATGGTCAGGGTAACCATAAGGGCTCTATGCATGGTCAGGATAACCATAAGGGCTCTATGCATGGTCAGGGTAACCATAAGGGCTCTATGCATGGTCAGGGTAACCATAAGGGCTCTACGCATGGTCAGGGTAACCATAAGGGCTCTATGCATGGTCAGGATAACCATAAGGACTCTATGTATGGTCAGGGTAACCATAAGGGCTCTATGCATGGTCAGAATAACCATAAGGACTCTATGCATGGTCTTCAACTTCTATATTCAATAAAAACGACTTGCTTTCGGTTGTCGTCTTTAACGTTTTTTCCCATATGAAACTTGTAAGATTACTTCCTCGAATCTACTCGTACAAGAAGTATGAAGGGCATTTTGTAAAGCCCAGACAAACCTTATTTCATTCGTATAGTTTTGTTTTTTGTTGTTCTTGATTAATTCAGTAATTTTACACCACACAAAGTCTCCGGTGTCTGATGAAATAAGTTAATGTTGGCAGCTTTTACTGAAGCTTTTACTGAAGTAAGAAGGGGAGATAACCGAGTGAGGAGTTCAAAGATACGATTTATGTTTCTGATAGTTTAAAATTAATTCCTAATCTGTCAAGCATAACGAGACAATGTTTGCGATGCAGCCCACACTTACCGTATGGCTTATAAAGGCTCATTGTTGAGAGCAACCAAAGATTTCTGTGTCTCTGGCTCGCATACCTGAAGTTCACGGCCTCTAATATAATTGGACAGTTTTGTTTGTGAAAGTCGCCTGTCCTGCCAAATGCTGAATTCCTTGCTTTGACAGACATATCACTTTTATGATGTACTGTAAGTGTATTTTGAAGTGAGCTGACACACGATCAAGTTCACTTAATATCCCTCCGTCATCCTGACAGTTGTCCAGCGGGGTCTTTGCTGTCCCCAACTGTCAACAATCACAAAGCGTCTCTGAAATCTTCTGCCTCATAGACACAGTGCCGTCAAAAGGTATTCAGGTCCCTTAATTTTGTCACAATTTTTTCTGTTGCAGCCTTATACGAAACTTGTTTTAAATAAACAAATTACATTAACCTACACGCGTCACCCTGTAATGACAAAGCAAAAAACTGATTATTTACAACATTGCAAACATCTTAAAAAGAAGAACTGCTATATTGACATAAGTTGTCAGACCATTCACTCAATACTTATCTAGAAACACTTTTGGGGGTAATTTAAGCCTCCAGTCTTTTGGGTGTGATGTGATAAGCTTTGCACACCCTACAGTTTGAAAAATTTCTGCCATTCATCTCTGTCAATTCTCTCAAGCTCTGTCAGGTTGGGTGGGAGCCATCGATGGGCAGCCATCTCCAGAGATAGTCAATTGGGTTCAACTCCAGAACCTGGCTGAGCCCCTCAATGACCTCTTATTCACAGATCTGTCATTAAGCCACTCTTTTGTTATCTAGAGCCTCTACTTTGGGTCAATGTCCTGTTGGAAGGTAAACCATCAGCCCAGTCTGAGGTCCTGAGCACTATGGACCAGGTTATCTCTGCCACATTTAGATTTCCCGTAACATTGGCCAGACTCTCAGTGCAATCCACTGTAAAACAACCCCTGAGCATGATGATACAACCACCCTGCTTCACCTTTGGGATTGGTATTGCAGGTGATGAGCATTTCCTTGTTTCCTCCAGACTAGGGCTGAAACAAATAATCGATTAATCGATAATGAGAATAGTTGTCACCTATTTTCATTATCGATTAATCGGCCTGTGTATAGAACACACTATTTAGAGTCAGACTGAATTAAACATTATTACCCTCAGATACTACTTTGGAGCAAATGTGTCCCTGCTTTGCTCTTTATGATTTTGATCTAGGGTTATGTTGGACAACACCAGTTTGTTTTTATTTAGTTTACACCAGTAGCAGAACACAGACCCTGGGGTGCTGCCACTGGGTGGAGGAGCTGTACCGCCAGTGCTGTATCCTTACTTGGAGCTGGAGTCCTGTGCCACCACCCTACCTTCCCTCTCTCCAGTCCAGAGCTGCCATCACTCCCATTGGTCCCTGCAAAATTCCCTCCCAAACTCGGGTCCAGTCTCTTGCCCAAACTTGCTCCTTCTCAAACTCGGGTACAGTACTTTGCCTAAACACGCTCCAGCTCATCTCCAGTCCCTTCTCCCACTCCGTTTGTTCATGAGATCAATTTAAAGAGACACACTGTGCACCCTGAGCACTTTAGCTTATTAACATGGTCAGGCTGCGTGGTGTGACCCCACATTCTCACCCTGTTTGCGTGCTGAAATAATCATGTCTATCCGAGCGCTTGCAGCAGTGTTTGTTCAGGGAGAAAGTCGACACGAGTTCGAGTTGCACACGCAGAATCAATCACTGTGATCACGCGCTTGCGTACCTTGTGTGTGTGAAAAGTACGCAAGTTACGTGAGAAACATAATTTGTGTATGTACGTACAAAAGCTACATACACTACGCAAATTGCAAAACTATTTATTATAATTTTTTAATTATCGGATGAATCAATCGAAAAAATAATCTGCCAACTAATCATTTATGAAAATAATGGTAAGTAGCAGCCCTACTCCAGACGCGATGCTTTCGAATTGAAGCCAACAGTTCTGTATATATTTTAGCAGACGAGAGACCCTTGTTTCTTGCATTCGGAGAGTCTTTCCAGTGCTTTATGCAAATTCCAGTGACGCTATTGTGTGTTTTGCTAGTGGAGAGGTAAGTTTCACATAAGGGCCAGAGAAGTGTTGCAATGACGATTGTCCATCTGGAAGGTTTTCCCCTCTCCACACATCTCTGGAACCTACCCAGAGAGTTCTAGATCGGTGTTTCTCAATTCCAGTCCTCAGGACCCACTAACAGACCTGATTTTAAAGATTACCTTGGGAAATGCAGACTGAATCCTTCCATCACTGAGCAGCAAATCATATCACCTGTGCTTCACATATCCTGCAAACATGGCCTGTTGGGGGGACCTGAAGACCAGGGTTGAGAAACACTGTTCACCTCTCTATCAAGGCCCCTCTCCACCACTTGCTCAGCTTGACCAGGCAATCAGCCAGCCCTAGGACGAGTCCCACTTCTTCCAAACTTGCGGAGGACTATCATTCTGCACTGCACAACTGAACGATAGCAGTGATGTATCCTGCAATGGTGGTCAAGGAATGAACAGAGGGTTGTCCTATAGGATGTATGTTCCGCACACAGTTGTCACTCATTCCGGCTTCACACCTGTGGAAATGTGTCTACAAAATAATATGGGCTCTATCACACTCTTCGCGTTAAAACGGGGCGCAAGGGAGGAAAAACTGCGTCCGCGTTTTAACCCTGGATCACAATGCAGACGCAAAAAATGCTGCCTGCATTGTTTCCGAGCATAAAATTCCGGGATGCTCGCGGCAGCGCTGAGCGCAGCAGTGAGCATCCACTCCCTGGAGTCCATAAGACTCCATTCAGTTCCTCCCTACCGGTCACGTGCTTCGCGAGATCCGGCCGGTCGGCGTAGTGATACACAGGTAGAGACTGGGGGGACTTTTCCCCCAGTCTTTCCCTGCTCCCGCCGGACGGAGGAGGCGGACAGAGCCGCGGTCCTCGCCGCGGGACAGAGGGTGAGTATGTGATTTGATTCTTATTTTTTCAGCCTGGTGTTAACGGATTCTGCAGAAGCGGAATCCGTTAACACCAGGTTCTGGCTCTGGTTAACTTTTCGCTAACCAGAGCCAGGCGTTAAACAGCACTGGGACTTTGTAATTCCAGCGCTGATTAACACTTTGCGCTCCCCATGTTGAACATAGCAGAGGAGCGCAAAGTACAGTAACCTCGCGCAGAGGAGCGCAAGGTACCAAACGCAAACCCGTTTGGATTGTAATATGCGGTAAATACCGCGGCAAACGTTAAATCTCACGCAGGCATAGGCGACTCTACAGGGGGGCAAGGGGGGGCAATTGCCCCCCCTAGGTTATTCCTTGCCCCCCCCATGTGCCCCCCACCAAAAATCAGCTTCCAGCTTACCACACTTATTCGGACCACTGTAGCTCCGTCCCTGTGCATCGTATATGGACGATCTAGGTGTCATTGGAACAAGCAGATTCTGACCTTTCCAATGATACCCAACATGACCATATTCCGTTTGAAATAAAAGTCAAAAAACATTAAATAATAACAGGCACTTAAGCATTTTCACAGGGTTGAAATGTCTCAGCAGTGAAGTGGTTAATGTTCAGACTATACATTACATTGTGTATTACATTAGTTTTTGCCTTGGTTTAGTTGTATATTAAGGGTTAATGGGTAGGCTTCATCCCTCACAGTATACATTTTATTTTTTCCTTGATTAATGGCATTTTAGGGGTTAATGAGTAGGCTAAATGCCACATTGTTTATTATTTTTATTGTATTTCGCTGGGTTTATGGCATTTTACAACTCATACACGCCCTGGTAATCTCCCGACTTGACTACTGCAATAATCTCTTATCTGGCCTCCCTCTGTCCCGCCTCTCCCCCCTACAATCCATCTTGAACGCCTCCGCCAGGCTAATTCACCTCACCCGCCGCTCTGTCTCTGCCACTCCCCTCTGCGAGTCCCTTCACTGGCTACCCATCCACTACAGAATTAAGTTCAAAATCCTTATCCTTACCTACAAAACCCTCACTAACTCAGCTCCCCACTACCTGTCCTCACTAATCACCAAATACACCCCAGCCCGCTCCCTAAGGTCAAACAGTGACCTGCGACTAGCTTCTCCCCGCATCACCTCTTCCCATGATAGACTGCCGGATTTCTTACGCGCAGCCCCCACTCTCTGGAACACTCTCCCTCGTACTGTCAGACTTTCCCCTAACTTCTCTTCCTTCAAACGCTCCCTTAAAACGTTCCTATTTAGGGAAGCCTACCACCCAACTCACTGACGCAACCATCAATCACTCTCACCTTACAGTCCTCTCCTCCTGTTTCCAACCCCAACCCTCGATTGTGAGTTCCTACGGGAATAGGGCCCTCATCTCCTCCTGTACTGTTTGTCAAATGTTGTTCAATGTATTGTAACCCTGTCTATACTGTGCTTATTGTACAGCGCTGCGGAATATGCTGGCGCTTTATAAATAAAGAATAATAATAATAATAATTTTAGGGGTTATTATGGAAGTTAGAATCTAAAGGGTCTAATAATCCTTAGATCCTCTGCTTTTTGTCACATTTCGGGGAATTTATTTTGCCGAACATAAAGGTGAATTCCCTATTTAGTGAATGGTCACTGTAATTTGCTAAAAGTGGAGTCGCCGAAGCAGCAATCAGACATTCAGCGAATATTTGCCGCAATTCGGCAGTTAAGTATCATGTTAGTACAATAAAAAGGCTACATTGCATCACATTACTCTGGGGTTTTGGAATCTTATTTATATGTACTTATTTAGGGCACTATTACCTGGCGTGAGCTAACCCCTGTGTCGGCATGGTTTTGCGTTAGCGCCAGGTTAATGGAGTCTAGCGCCTGACCAACAGATCGTTTGCCTCCCGCTACAAACCGGACTGCGAGCTTACTGTACTTTCCACGTCCTTTACTTAACATGGGGAGTGCTAGAGATCTCTAGCACTTTTGCAGCTAACAGATCAGTTGGTGCCAGTGCTAATTTTTTGAGGGGCGCTAATTGCAACATTTTACCTACTGCTCAACCCTGGTGCTAACTCCAAAAAAACAGATCTTCGCCAAAATTAACAGGCAATTGAAAGGAATGCAGCACAGGTGTTCTCTTGGCCCCATACACTATAGCAATGGATCTGGTCCGCATTGTCGTTGCTGTTGCAGTAGGCTCTATTATAAAAGTATCCTTTATCCACATATATCCTAATTCTAATATATTGCCTAATTTTAAACATTTTATGCTGGGGGTTATTCATAGTATGGAAGCGGTTAATTATTAGGGTGACTGTGTGGACCAAGTTTAAAGGGACACATGACTAAGTCTTGTCCTGAAACATGTATTATTTATATGCTGCAGCAGGGAAATTTTTGTCGCTCACCTGGTCTTCCTTTTGGATCTATTAAATGCAGTGTAATGATTCTACATGCTGTTGGGAGGTATTTATCATGCAATGTCCGCCAGCCTTAATATATGTGTACATCAAAACATGGATGATACGGCCACCTTGGAGGCTTTTAATAAGGCAGGGTGTGAGGTTATTCACTGTATGTGTTCATAGTCAAGCTTGTGAGGGCGGGGGATAGGTATGGCCCAGCACTCTGCACTGGGAAAAAAAAGTTCTATCCTGTACACAACCGCATTAGCGCTGGGTCTCAGCTCAGGTCTTAGAGTTTTCCTAGCGTGCGCCAAACGACCTTGTTCATGGACTTCTGCAGACAAGATGATCTGTTAGTAGGTCGTCAGGCACTACGTTTTAGCGACTCGCGCTAAATGTTTCCTTTAGCGATGGTGTTTTAGCTCACACCAGGTGATTGGGCCCTTAGTTTTATTCAGTGATATGATTTAGTGGTGAAAATTATTAGTGCCCCCCAAGTTTTGACTGCGGTATCTTCTGTGCCCCCCCTAAATATTGTTCCTAGAGTCGCCACTGCACGCAGGTGAGCGTTAACGTTTGCGTGTAGATTGTAATGGAGCCCTATATGTTGTAGTGTCCAGAGCTCATAACAAGCGTACATTTAATGTTGATTTTTACTGACATTACACAGGATCTGCTTTCATTGTGCAATAGTGGGAGGGTGGTGTCCTTTGGGTGATAGGTAAACAGAAGCAAAGTAATTTTTAGTTGTAAGCTCTGAAATAACTGATTATCATCTCTGACATCCATCATTTTTATACATTTATAAGCAGTTGTGGAAAAATGATAAAATCGGTCAATAAAAGGAAAATTCTAAACCTTAACTTCCTGACCCAAATCTTACTGATCTCTAATTATTTCCAAACGACTCACTCATCGGTGAATAAGCATATTTGTCTCTATTCTGTCTGTTGGCTTAACCTTTTGGTTTGTCTGAGCTTGTGTGTGTATGTGCATATTATCTGAGCAGACACACAAAAACAGCAGCACAAACTGAGGGAGTCAGTTATTTTGTGCATTAGGTGGATGTGAAGGCCTGTGTTAAAAAAAAAAACACTGTGTTCCACAATCAGCAAAGCTGATTGCTGCTTTAAGGAGGCCGAGACTAGTGCAAACTATAATTCACCGTCCCAAGGCACATGATAGCGTAATATAGTCTAAATGTCAAACATGTCATGCAAAATACTGTACTTACCTGCACGAATTAGTCTTAAGTCAAGAGCAACAACATTTAGCCTGCTCTGCAATCATAAATGGCTTCTTTTAAAGGAAAATTGAAAATAATTATCTGCAAATCAACCAGGGAATATCTTAAATGTTAATATGTAATGTAACCTTTAGCCACTTCTGCTTGGTATACCTGGAAAAATGCCACTACATCTTCTGCAAAATGTTACGAAGTGACAGTCATCTTGAACTTTGGTGTTCTGAGAGCTGAAAACATTTGGGGCCCTATTCCATTCTTAACGCCAACATGGAGACGGTAAGCAGGATAATGTGCGCCTTTAGATTTTTCCTTACCGTCTCAATGGTAACATTGTATTCCGGAGAAGGTGCTGTCTCAGCACCTCGTCCCGGAACACAGCGCTAATCGCGGCACCGCTCTCCATGGAGGCTCGTGCTTCCAGGCTGTGAGCTCTACATGATCTTGCATCTAGCAAGATCGCGCAGCGCCACCGAGGGAGACTAGGAACTACTCGTTCCCAGTCACACTCTGCTCCCAGCAGGAAGAAGCAGCGGATCGGGCCACCCTTTTTCGTGGTGGGATGAGAGGCGTGTATGGGAGGGTTTTAAAGCGTGTTCGATTTTGCATTTGCAGAATCATTTAACACCGCTTTTAGGACGTTTTAAAATGTTGGCTTGCGCGTCCTGACTGTTAATTGCGCCAGCACTTTGTAATATATCACTTGTCAAAATGCTAAAAATAGATTGCGCTCTCCATGTACATTCATTGCATTGAGAGTCATTGAATTTGCCGGACGCTCGCTCCCTCGAATGTCCAGTCTCCCTGGTCACGTAACAGCTGCAGCTTGAGAGGTAGCTCGACCTGTAGCTCGACCTGTAGCTCGACCATTGCTGATGAAGCCCAGTGATGGAATAAAGCTGAATTTTGCACTCACTAAAGGGATAAATCAGAAGGGGGTACAGGGAAGATCAAAAGACTGCTAATATTTACCAGTTAGGTCGCCCTACAGTCCTGTTTTACCCCCAGAAGTTTATTTAGACACCATGACAAGGGACACAGAGCGGCGCACCTTTCCACTGCTCACCTCACAACATTTATAACACAGAGGAGACACACCTGTATTATAGGGAGGGTCACAGAAAGTGGGGCCAGCAGGAAGATATTCCCAGACCATTGGATTTCTTCACAACGTATTGAGGCCGTGTATGTAAATACAAACATAAAACGAGTAACGTTTCTTATTTACACATAGAAAGAAAATGTATACTTGTGCTCAAAATCCTATATGTGAGATCTATTGATTTATTTACATAAAGTCATTTCTTTGCTTTTTATACCTGATGGGCCCTATTACACTCTTCATGCAAACGTTAAAGCTCACATGCGTGAGCATTAACGTTTGCTGCGGTGTTTACCGCATGTTACAATCCAAACGCAAACGGGTTTGTACTTTGTGCTCCCTATACTTAACATGCGGAGAGCAAGGTGTTAATCAGCCCTGGATTACAAAGTCCTAACGCTGATTAACGTCCGGCTCTGGTTAGCGAAAAGTTAACCAGAGCCAGGACTTGGTGTTAATGGATTCCGCTTCTGCAGAATCCGTTAACACCAGGCTACAAAAAAAGCATCCTATACTCACCTTCTGTCCAGCGGCGAGGACCGCGGCTCCAACCTCCTCCTCGGTCCGGCGGGAGCAGGGAAAGACTAGGGGGAAAAGTCCCCCAGTCTCTCCCTGCGTATAACTCTGCCGACCAGCCGGGTCTTACGAGGAGAGATCTGGCTGGTCATGTGACCGGCAGGGGGGAACTCAATGGAGTCCTATGGACTCCATCGAGTGGATGCTCGCAGCTGTGCTCAGCGCTGCCGCGAGCATCCAGGATTTTAACGGGAGGAAACAATGCAGGTAGCATTTTTCGCGCCTGCATTGTAATCCAGCGTTAATAAGCGGGCGCAAGGGGGAAAACTGCGGGCGCAGTTTTTCCTCCCTTGCGTCCGCGTTTTAACCCTAGGATTGTAATATGATATATTTTAGTTTACGGCAGGTATGTCAAACTCCGCCCCCCAGATGTTGTTGGCCTACAATTCCCATGAATTATTTGAATGCAGTAGGTGGCCAGAGAATCATGGGAGCTGTAGTACAGAAACATCAGCTTCGTTTGTGGTCCCTGATTTAGAGACTCATTACTGGGAGCTTGCTGTCGTTACGCACCCGCACACCTCAATGAAAGCCCTGGAACACGACAGTGACCAGAGTCAGAGTGTTTTGACCCAAAAGAGGGCTTTCTTTTCTAAATATTGACACGGATCTTGTATGAAAGATAAATCTAGGTCATTTACATTAATTTGCACCTTTCCCCCTCTTTATGTCCACTTAGATCTAATAAAATGATTTGACCCATTGGATAATCTCTGTATTCTGACCACAGGTTTAATATGCATATCCTCGAAAGTAATCATGTATCGATATTTCTTGGAATGACTGTGAAATGATTTCCTGAGGGCCTCGGTCACTGTGCTGCCTTGTCCTCCTACGTAATGGGTAACGGTGGGCTTTTTGCACTTCATTCTTCGGTCGGAAAGCTGAACGCATTTGTATCAGTTTCTGCATTTACAGTACCATCTTACCGGGGAAAAAAAACGTCCGTATTAAAACGAAAAGTTATGAAGCCGCTCTTCAAAATTCAATAGAAACGTCACCCTGTAGAATCCTAAAGCTGTCCAATCTGTAAACCGTTAATTCGTCGGTACAAAATGGCTCGATAGT
This sequence comes from Leptobrachium leishanense, assembly GCA_009667805.1. Taxonomy (NCBI): domain Eukaryota; kingdom Metazoa; phylum Chordata; class Amphibia; order Anura; family Megophryidae; genus Leptobrachium; species Leptobrachium leishanense. The sequence continues at coordinate 3,770,320 of CM019072.1, forward strand.
GTTTTGTACTTCGGGGGCAGCAGGAAACCTTTACAAATCCCATTACATGCAAAAGAAAAATAAGTAACATTGTAAAGGCAGTAATGAGAACGGTTGAGTTAAAGTGCCTCTTAAGAGAAATTCTAATAAATTCTGGAATTCCTTGTCTTCTGGCAAGCGTTCCATTTAGAATAAAAATCAATGATCAATGGCTGCAAACAGCCCGCATCAGGCTCGTACGCCTCTGGAGCATAGCGAGCTCGCAGACGAAAGATGACATTTAAAGGGAAAAAAAAGCTGACATAGACTCAATCACTGTCATCACTTCTGCCATAAACCAGCTTCAAATATTAAAACATTTTTCATCTGTGCTGCATTATTGGCACCAGAAATTGTTTTCTCTCTGTTTGATACTCACTTGAACTGCAGCAGTGCTCCCCCGAGACGCCAGATACTTACCAAGGCCTCGCAACATATTGGCAGCTGATGTGGCGTTCCACGTGTACACTTGACACTCAGGCGGGAGGCTTCTATCTACCCCTCCCGAGGGGAAGGGAAACGTTTTAGGAAGGCATCTAACACGGGTTCAGTGACCAGGATGCGAAAAACCTTATGTACGCCACGGAGTTAGCCATCCAAATGCATATTTATGTGAACTATTAACATATACCAGTCGTCTTGTTCCCCCCCCCCCCAGGCTTTTTAGAACTGATGCAACCACGTAACATGATGTGTCGGGGGTAGAAGAAGGGAGCCATGAAAATGATTTGCGACATGTTAAAAAATAAAATCTAGATATTACTCAATGCCACGCATTCCTCGTTTGAAGCTCTTGATTAAGTCTATGTTTATATGGAAAACTTTAATAATAATAATGTCTTGTGGTGCCTAGAAAGAAAATAGAAACAATCATTCTTTTGAAGGCACCCTTCAAGTCGCTGGAATTCATCTGCTGGAGCCAAGTAATCTCTGGTCGTCTCGGTGGAAATGCAAGGGTATCGCTTTGTCAGAAGGATATCCATCACACGGAGACCCCAGAAAGGAACGCTGCAAATCGTCAGATTCCCCAATATGCGAATATAAAATGCATATTAAACTCATAATACTAATTACGTTGTACCTATTGGTTCATGAACTGTTGCAGTTTATATACACCAGGAAAGCACAAACATTCCCTCTCCTGATGTCTATGTGTTATTTGTGGGTGCAGTCCCTGGTGATGGATAGCAACATTTTATTATTCAAAGGGAGTGTACTGATAACACTTACAGGTTTATTCAGAGAGAGACGATCTGGCCCCGGAATGTAACCGGACACTGAAATTTAGCGTTCGGGGCCATTCGGCCATTCAGAGAGCAGGCAATTTGCCAAATTCTGGCGAATTGCCTTCACGTACGGTGCCTGTTCGAGGGTAGTGAAATCCACCATAGAGAAGCAATGGTTAATCTATTCACAGACACCGAACAGCAGAGAAAAGTTGCCAAAATTCCCTGCCGTTCGGTGGTCTCATTCTGCAGGTATATTCAGGCGAATCCCATAGGCTTCAATGTTAAAAATATTCCCGTTTTAATCCAATATCTAATAAACCGTTTATTATTATATTCTGCTGCAAAAAGTCTCTTTTATTCATAGATTTTTTTTAGGATCTCTTAGGCTTTTTTTGGCAAACCCTTTTTTTTATTTTTTTATTTTTTTAAATCGTTTTTCTGTAACCGGCCTTTTTATTATCATTCATAGGATCTTATGTGTAAATACAAGACATTTTCGTTCTGTAGGTTTTTTGCAAACAGCGTTTCCCTTTTCAAACTTTCAGGCTAATGTCAGACGAGCGCACTCTGCATCCGTGTACAACGGACGTACGTTCTGACGGAAGATGCTGTAGACACCACACGGTCAGTTGTTTTTGGCAGACGTTAAACGAACAAGGGAATTATGGGATACAAAATTAATATGAAAAATGATACAAAGTTGAAAATTATATGAAAAGCCCTTTTGTGCGTCAAGGTGCTGGACGTCGCAAATGCGGTCTGTCTGACTTAGTTCCATCACACACACACAACGCTACGCGGACGTGGCGCACACTGCGCTTCCATTCTAGCGGTTTTATTTTCTTGCCTAAATTGCGTCCGGTGCCACGTGCGTTATGCATGCGCAGTTCGGTGCGGACACACTTATTGTGTAGGTCTCTATTGCTCATGATTCTATGCTATGATGGACATTAAACTGTGCGGAAACACAACGTGATCACTGCGTTCGTCTGACACAGGCCTCAAGCGTGTTGTTTTTTTGGGGAGGGGGGTTTCACCTCGTTCGTCTGCATGTCGGCTTTTTCCAGCAGCTGCTCTGTGCTGTGATCGGCGGCTAGTCGGGTTTCTCCGGTGTGTTCGGTGTGATTAATCCAGCTGTTTCTGTGGGTTTCAGTGAGTGTTCACTGGGTTTGCGGCTAGTGTTCCGTGAGTTTGCGGCGAGTTTTCCCTGCGCTACAGAGTCCCTGTGATCCTTGCTGAATACATCACAGGGTCGGCGAACTACGACTGCCAAATCGCGCCGAAGTGAGGAGAACGAAAAGTCACCGAACGTGCAGTGACTTTTCGAATCTCTTTGAATAACCATGATAGCATTGTTAAGTATCAAGACTAGACTGAACCCCTTAAGCAGCGCATACGGAGCCGTGGCCATAGATTATGCACCTAATTGCAGTAGAACATTCTTGCCCTACCCAAAGGAGAGGCATCCCTAGGGATAAGGACACCTAGGCTGGATCAATGCTGAAGCACTCCCCTCCTCCCAAAAAATAGTTTTAAAAAAATTAAAGGAACACTTTACAGATTCAGAACACCTTATGGGCACTATTCCCTTGTGAGCGTTCGGATGAGTAAGCTTTATCATCATAAGTGACTTTAACACATGCCCCCCCCCATATTACCTTCCTGACGCTAAACCCTGTAAAAATCTGTTAGCGAATCGGTGATTATGTGAGATTACTGTACTAAATCCGATACTCACCTCTCATCCCGCAGTGAGAACGGTAGCCGATCCGCCGCTTCTCCTGGCCGCGAGTAGAGTGAGACTGGGGACAAATAGTCCCCAGTCTCCCTCCGCGATCAATGTGCAACGCTGGGGGATCACGCAAGAGAAAGATCGTGCAGGGCTCGCGGCCCGGGGGTGCAACCCTCCATGGAGTTCTATGGACTCCAGGAAGTGATACTTGTGGTGGCGCAGGTTTTCCCCTTTAGCATCCCCACTTTTAGCGACAAGTAGGGAATAGGGCCCGATGTTTCTAAAATGGTCAGGATGTGAGGAGTGTCTCCCCTCTCACCCCCCCCCCTGTTTTTGCTAAAGCGCTAGGTGACGTCGAGCAGTTTCCTCCACCCCACCAAGCGTCACCAACAGCCAGGAAATGTGAATTTCCCGGCTGTAGTCTCTGAGACCAACTACGTTAGCAATCAGTCAGAGAGAAGCTGTGATGGATCCATTATTCTGTGTAGGCACTATGCGACTTGCGTACATAAAGTTTGCAAGTCCCGTTGCGTTGCTCAATTTACGTTTCCTACAATATGTGAATACTACAGGGAGAGCAAATTGTGCAGAAAAACCTCAGGGACTTCCGGGTTCGGGAGTTACCGTGCCAGAGAGGAGTCGCCGCGCACGGCAAGGCACGTAAGGTGAGTAAATTTGGACAAAATAAAAAAAAAAAAAATAATTGGGCAAAGGCTGTCAGCCTCTCAGACAACCTTACCGCACATACCAAGCCCTCCTAATGTAAGAATCCTTTCACCCCCAGTACCCCTAATATTAGTACAAGTCCAACTTACAGAAACCCTGCCATATCAGTCCCTTTCTGTCCCCAGATTCCCCCAATGTTGCCTTCTGTTCCCAGATAAATATCATATAACAGCGTCACCACCTTGTGACTGTGTCTGACACAGAGAGACTACCCGTAGATACTCGAGTATAGCACGACCCGAATATAACGCAATGGATAGAGATTTATTATGGAAATGAGAGAATACTCAAGACTCGCATATAACGCGAGAAGCAAAATTATAAAAGGATACTATACCGTAAACCATACTATACCGTAAACCATTAAAATCCTTCCAGGTTCTCTTAACGCAGTCAGGCCCCCCCCCCTCAGGCCAGGGTGCTCTGCTCTAGAATGATTGCAGTTGTTACTAAGTATGAAGCCGCCGGCAACTCGTCTTTACTTGCGATAAGATGGCCGGCAGAGCGAGGTGACCAACTGCAAAGCATTCACCGATAGTCAGGACGCCGGGGAGGTGTCGTTTTCTGACCTCCAGCAGGCAGGCTCATCCACCGCGTCGTCCGCCAATAGCCGGCCCCCCTGAACGAGCTCCTGACGCCACTGGAGAGGCGCTGCGCAATACTCCTCACATTCAGAATATGAGGAGAATCGCACCGCACGTCCGCAGTGACGTCAGGACGGGGCAACAATGGGGTGGGGCTGTCTATTGGCAGACAATGCGGTGGATGGCTTAAACCGAGCGTGCCCTCTGGCCATGATGATTCCCACCTCTACTGAATCTGGGAGTTCCTGAAGTGTTCCCGGGCGTCAGGGAGCTCGCATTGGCTTCAGGGAGACTTGAGATCCCTGAGCAAGAAAAGCTTTTTTTTACACGCGATGCAGATGTCTCGCATATACCGCCAACCCCTCCAATTTTAAGGTAAATTTTTGTCACCG